>CM055436.1:3508375-3713340 GCA_029228465.1 Salix viminalis | reverse complement strand
ATGACACATGCAACTGGCATATGCCATTAGGGCTGAAAGGCTATATTGGCGGTCAAGTCTTTATTACGGGAAGTTGTGGTATATCTGCATCCGATATAAGTTAAAACTAGCTTGATTGTGTAGATCATGTCAAGGAACCATCTTATCTAAAATCTCAAGCTGTTAAGTGAAGCCTTGAGATATAATTTATATTATTTTCTAACACATCACTTCAAGTGAAAGCTCTTTGAACTTGAAACTTGCACAGACTCATACTATCTTGTACTTGATTTTTATCAAATAGAATGAGGGTGGTGAGATTTAAACTCAAGATTGTTGGGTCAACAAGGCTCTAATACTATGTCAAAGAATCATATCACCTAAAAGCTCACAGGCTGTTAGATGAAGCCTCGAGATATAATTTATATTATTTTTTAATAGATGTTTGTTCATGATATTCGTTGACTAGTAGATTATGCATATAACATGAATTGGCCGGAAAAGTATTTCCCAATGAATGAATATGATACCTGAGTAACGAGTGCATATAGTGGCAAGGTGCTGTAGCTGCAAAGGAACTGCCCAGCAAACCTGCAAGATATATAATACAATAATGCAGTAGCTGTAAAAGCTGATAAAAAATCCTCAAGAAAGTCTCAACTATATATCTCAGATGTACGCATACCCCAGCACAAGTCGTATGTAAACCAGAAAATGGCTCCTAATAAAGCAGGATCTGTACCCGAATTGCCACTGTAAATTAATCAACAGAAAACAGTTCAATGTACAGATTCAACACCTCATTAAGGTGAAGAATAAGTGCTTTCCAAATGTGTCTCAAATGAATTTAGTAAACATTGAATCAACAGAAACCCAGGAAAAAGTTAGAGTTTTGCTCAAACAATCACATAAATTATAATAAACTTGAGCTTGGTTGGTGTCCAGAAGGAAAGGACAAAAGTTATCTCTGGCTATCCAATGATTAATAATCAAGTCAGGGTAGAGGAGGTACCCAAAACCAAAAGAATGAAGCCAATTCAAATGCGTTCTGCGATAAAATCACAGACAGAAAAAAAACGAGATGTCAGTTATATGTTACCATTTTAATTTGAGAAACTGATCACAGTGAGCATTGCTTACCTGGAACAGGATAAAATGGATCAATGGCAGAAGCAGTTCTGGCTTCTTGAACCAGAAAAGATCATCCTGAGGCTTCAGCTTCCCTGCTACAGAGTGTCCAAATCTAAGAACTCAAATCTAGATATTCAAATCTATAAGGGATCGATTAATTCAAACCACACCTCATATGATCGGAGAACAATAACATATAAGTTCAGGCTTTGATGAAAGCACGTAAAAGGGCTTGCTATATTCATCGGTATAAGAACCACTCATAAAATTACCGACAGATATGTTGTGATGGCATATTTTCATCAGTAAATTCATTAGTGATTTTTATATTAACACATAGACAAAATAGAGTTAATATGTTTACACTCACAGAATATTCTGTCAGTGATATGAATTGATTCTTCTAGGTACTCATGCTACACCTCAAATCCTAGAAGTATAGCATGAACCTTCATCCGATATTGGTAAATACCACATATGATCAAGAAAACAGTGCCTAATCTAGTTGGATCATGGAAAGAACGAGGGAAGAGGGAATTGCTCAAAACATTGGGCTAGCTTTTATTTCACTGGTATATTTATCTAAAGAAATTACTAAAAGATAACCGCTACATAATCGCACCTCTATTTATTCGAAATACAAATAATCTTCTGTTTATTCAAAAGATGCTCTTTACTCTTACATTGCAGGCTCATTTATAGCTATTGATCCAGAAATAAGAAAAGCAGAATCTTATAAGTAAGTTTTCCTTATCAAATCTACAAACTTGCTATATGTTTCCCTTGTACTTTACAAGATCCCTACAAAGCCTACATTCCTTGGCAGAATAAGTCCAATTTACTACTTTCTAACTGGCATAGAAGATGATCTAGGCATATCTTCCACGTGAAAATTTGATCTTTCTGATGAAGGAACAGAAGCTGAGGGACGAAGGAAACGAGTAGCAGCCCTGCATGAAGTTTCATTGGCAACTGTGGTAGGACTAGCTGGAATAAAAGAAGCTGGCTGAAACTCGATTTGAGTGGCTGGAACGGCATCATTTTCAGGAATATCAAGCAAATGATGATTTTTCTTCCTCAACCATTACTGTTCTTGTGTCTGTGTGCATGGTAGGATCATCTGTGAAAATTCCATCTTTCGTCTTCCTCCTAGCTGCTTTCCCCAACCCAAGGAGTGTCTCCCTTATTATTTGTGGAATTAATGCCGCCTTATACTTTGTTCCCATCTGGTAAAAGGGAGGGAGCAATTCGTGATGCTAATATTTACCAGAAAATGATCGAACAAGAAAAAAAGTAACATAATACTACGTATCATCTTAACGCAATGAAAACCTGCTCAAGCATTCATGTTAATAGTTAGGAAGAGGGAGGCCTCTTCTACTCACAAGTGGATAAAGATGATCTCAATTCTTAAAATGCCATAAAAACATTCATGGCAAATTAAAGGAGTCGACAACATGACTTTTGAAAAAAAAATTATAGGGTGTTTTACATTGTTTTTTCAAAAAATACTTTTTGAAAAAAAATTGAAAATTTTCTGTTTTTTATTTGTATTTTAAATTATTTTTTTTATGTTTTTATATCATTTTCATATGCTGATATAAAAAAATAATTTCTAAAAAAAATAAAAAATAAAAAATATTATTTTAATATATTTTTAAATAAAAAACATTTTCAAAAATAACTACAAGTTCCATACAAGCAATTGTTGTGGATAATGACACATGCAGCTGGCATATGCCATTAAGTTGAAAGGCTTTATTGGCGGTCAAGTCTTCATTACTGGAAGCTGTGGTATATGTGCATCGGATACAAGTTCAAGTAATAATCTTATTTAAAAGTTCAAGGTGGTGTTAGATGAATTTTTAATATATAATTTATATTATTTTCTAACATTCTTTTTCAAGTGAAAGCCCATTGAGCTTGAATTGCACAGACTCGTACTATCTTGTACTTGATTTTTATAAAAAATAATGAGGTGATGAGATTTGAAATCGTGACTGTTGGATCAGTCAAGAAATTATATAACCTAAAAGCTCAAGCTATTAGGTGAAATCACAAGATATAATTTATATTATTCTCCGAGGGGTCATATAATACTGATTTCTTGTTCATGATATTTGTTGACTAGTAGATTATGCATATAATATGAATTGGCCAGTATTTTTTCTTGGGGAAAAAGTATTTCCTAGTGAATGAATATGATACCTGAGTAACGAGTGCATATAGTGGCAAGGTGCTGTAGCTGCAAAGGAACTGCCCAGCAAACCTGCAAGATATATAATACAATAATGCAGTAGCTGTAAAAGCTGATAAAAAAAAATCCTCAAGAAAGTCTCAACTATATATCTCAGATGTACGCATACCCCAGCACAAGTCGTATGTAAACCAGAAAATGGCTCCTAATAAAGCAAGATTTGTACCCGAATTGCCACTGTAAATTAATCAACAGAAAACAGTTCAATGTACAGATTCAACACCTCGTCAAGGAGAAGAAAAAAAAATTATCTCCTCATTTCTGATTCTTCTGATCAGTGATTATTGCTAGAGAATACTATAAATCATATTCTGAGTCTCACCTAACAGCTTAAGCTTTTCAGGTAAGATGGTTCTTTAACATGTTATCAGAACTTTGTTGAACCAGCGGTCAAGAGTTTGAATCTCACCACCCTCATTCTATTTGATAAAAAATCAAGCACAAGGTAATGTTGACTTGTGCAAGTTTCAAGCATAAAGAGCTTTCACTTGAGGGGATATATTAGAGGATAATATAAATCATATTCTAGGGTCTCACCTAGTAGTTTAACCTTTTAGGTGAGATAGTTCCTTAAGAACTATCAACCATTCTTTAAGTGCTTTCCAAATGTTTCTCAAATGAATTTAGTAAACATTGAATCAACATAAACCCAGGAAAAGGTGAGATTTTTGCTCAAACAATCACTTAAATTATAATAAACTTGAGCTTGGTTGGTGTCCAGAAGGAAAGGACAGAAGTTATATCTCTCAATCCAATGAATAATAATCAAGTCAGGGTAGAGGAGGTACCCAAAACCAAAAGAATGAAGCCAATTCAAATGAATTCTGCAATAACATCACAGAGAGAAAAGGAACGAGGTGTCAGTTATGCTGCACAAAACCATAAAACCATTTTCTAGGGAAGAAGGAACTGAAAGTTCTGTATATGTTACCATTTTAATTTGAGAAACTGATCACAGTGAGCATTGCTTACCTGGAACAGGATAAAATGGATCAATGGCAGAAACAGTTCTGGCTTCTTGAACCAGAAAAGATCATCTCGAGGCTTCAGCTTCCCTACTTCAGAGTGTTCAGTTAAGCCAGCAGTCTCTAATGTCAAGATCGCAATAACATGTTGTAGCTTTGCACCTACTAGAAGAACAAGCTGCCCATGACATGAAAAATCAGAAAAAAGTCCGACACAATTACTTTAGTGATACAGAAAAATTTACGTGTAATCACTTGTCCTTCCATACTTTTTGTTTCTGTCTAGGAAAATTCCATTTGCAGAAGACAGGTGATTGATAAAACTTAAACTCAAAAGAACCAGCACTTACAGTGATTGGAACGACTGATATCCAAAAATAGAGGTTAGATCCTGTAGAGAGGTTTCAAAACGATCAGACCATAAATTAGTAAGACTGAGACTTAGAATAACCTGATCATACACTAGACAATACTTAGATCATTGACCTGTGTTGCATCGTGGATTAGATCAATTTTGATTTCATATAAAAAAACTATCATAGCATTGAGAGAAAAAACTATATAAAGTCTCACTCCCAACAAATCATAGCATCATTTTTCACATACACAGGTAACCATTACCTTCCACATTAAGCAGCATGAAAGCAACAACAAATCCCCACAATGGAACGCTGCAAGCCATTGAACAAACAGGCAATATTTAGCTCCATCATGCAGATGAATGGCCTAAAAATACTATTCTTAGACGTTACCTCACACCAACAATTCTGTGGAATTCTTCTTCCATGGAGCGAATCATGTAGCTGTGAAAATCATAATTCAACGGGAGGTTGTGATTCTGCCACGAGCAAGAAGAAACAAAAGTTATGGATGTCAATGATGAAGCATAATTTATGTATATCAGCAAAGACGCTCCTCGTCCATATGGATCTTGGTCTCACTCCAATTCAACGTCTCATTTTAGAAAGTTAGAAATTCACTTACATAATGGGCTGACAGATAACAAAAGAGCATACCAAGATGAAGCCCTTGCGAAGAGTAAGGTAGTCTGTGTGAACCACCGAAGGTCCAAATTGCCGAAAGAAACATGTCTGCAAGTTGATAAAACCAGCAACTTCAACTGATATTATCACTCAGACTGTAAAGGAGGGAATTGCCTAAACCTTCATCTAAGAAGAAACACTTGCGTCTCAAAAACCATTAAAAAAGAAGCTACGGATGTAAATTCCCTGCTTCCGATTCAGAGAAACTCTGTTTATATAAGATCAAAACATTATTTTGCACCAGAATTTCTTCTTCTTTTCGTGCGCTTTCACCCCTCTACCATAGGTGTTCTTGAAACCTTATTATAACATAAATATCCGAGACAAACTTCAGTCATCCATATTTATTTATCCTTTATTGATGAGTTATGACATTTTTTACATGGTGGAGCACGGGGGATAGGCGCAAGGATTCTTTTGGGCGAGGTGGGGTGACACAGAGATAACACATCAGAAGATGAGGAGCACAAAAACAAGGCCTCATGGGAAAGCTCTAATTTTATCGCAGAATTAGTTAGAGTTAATAAAAAACAAGCATGGATTACAACATAGAAAGCATTAAAGAGCAAGAAAGAGAGTTTTGTTCGTACCACCCAGATAAGGAAACTGTTCTTGAACAAAGGACTTGAGGCATGATGTCTTACGAAGGTTGTTTGCCTTCGTAATGTCTTCTCTCTATTGATTTCTGTTACAGAATAAATAACTGAGTCGTGGTTTCTGTGATACAACAATATTTATAAGTTTAAATATTCTCAGTTAAAATGATTGGAAGGTGGAGGTATCCATTGAAAAACATGGGCAAAAAGAACTATACAACACTTGTTACTGTTTAAACTTTTAAATCTATATAAAACCACTTTCCTGTCTAAAGCTGTACCTGTAAATGGATCATGGCAGTCCATAATGTCCTCCCATGCTCTCCAGCTATGAATCTGGTGAGACAATTACAATGTTAGACAGTTGGTCACAGTGATAAAAAGGTTATGGTTCTCTTGTTTCATGAGTCAAATCTAGTATCTTGTATTTGATGCAACTGCAGTTCGGGAAGAAGGTGGTTTTTATGGTCAACATAATTTCCTCTCCTGGATCTTGGCAAGGACATAACAAGATGGACAAGAAAATACTGTATTTCTCTAAATACAAGAACCAAATGCATGGTGGATCCTGTTTTATACATTATATATCTATTTCCCTTCCATTAGGTTGTGAAATTACTAAGCATATGAACTTAACCATTCCTAAAACCACTTCACCATTGAGAAAAACAACAGCTCAAAATGCGTAACCTTCACAATCGCCAGCAGCACTGTTAAGCAGCTGTAACATATATGTGTGATTGCCATGACGAAAATGAAGCGATGCAGCCGCTCAAGAACTTGATATGAAACGAATGGCTCATATCCCTGCACATCAAACATTTTTCAGAATCGAATATTGCATTCAAAAAGCGACCAGAAATGTAAATCCCCTTTCTCGATCGTAATTTTCATAAAGAAAACAAATGCCGTAGTAAAATTCAATATCCTCAGCAATGTTTTATGTAGATGAATGACATGCCTTTTCGCAGGGATTCGAATCCAAGCCATTCAGCATTCTTCGAAGTGGATGAGGAAGAACAGAAAGCATTTCTAGTTTACGTCCCTCGGAAGAATTATGTTTATCTCCCTCACCAAACTCTGGTCTCGTGCAAGTAGCCAAATGGCCTCCATAGAACTTTGATGGAATGCAAGTAGTGGATATGATGCTTGAGGTAGCGGTTAGAAGAAGTGATATGAATCCAAGCAACATCAACTCTGAAGACAAGTACGAAATAATACATGTGAATGAAAATTACAGAAACATACGAAAGAACTAGATGAACTTTCTGGAGAATCTGATGTTGTTTTTAGAACTTGGAAAATACCTTCTTTCATTTTCTCCACAGTTGCCAGCAAAGGTTTCTGTTTGGTTTCCCGCAGCCACTGAAAAACAAATGTATATATACAGAATCAAATTTTAGATTAGACGCCAAAGCTATTGAAACCAACAAGACACTGACATTCCAGAGAAGAAAATGCAAAAAAACAGGCTAACATTAGAAAAAATAATGATCTGACAGATGATTTTTCAATTCATCTGTCAATATAGAGTTCTCCAAAAGTAAACGTCTGAAATTTTATCATAAACCTGCTGAAACAAAGTTAACAAAGCTTCCATAACAGTGTTCCAAAACGTAATTTCCACATCTAATTAAACCATTTTATGCAACTGGGATAATCAGTGAGATTTCAGCTACTTTGAAACTCAAAGTCCTCGAAAAAACATCAGAAAAAGATGACACTTACATTACATAGTCTGTGAATTGAGCGCTCCACAATAAGAGAGACAGCCACAAAGATTGTCAGCACAGTTGCAACTGACCATGTCGGAGTTAAGGCCAGGGTTCTCATTTCGTTAGTCTCTTCTTCCATTCGAAGCAATCCTACTTAGACACACAAAACTTTGTTTTAAAATCTTTGCACCCCTTAAGTCCCTGTATTAGTTTTAAACCAACAACGAAAAGCAACCAAATTCGCTTTCTAGAAATTAAAACTCATCTTCAGAAACACAAATTTAGCTTCTTCCTCCTCCTCGTGTAATCATAAGTATAAATATGATTATACAAACAAGAAAAGAAAAAAAATATTTGGACTAGATTGTCCGGAGGCTAACTGTGCTCTCTCTCTCTCTCTCTCTTTCTCTTCTTCTTCACTCTCTCTCCTTCTTTTCTCTCTTTTTCCTTGGACAGACTCACCGAGATTATAGAATCATTCTGACTAAGATATTTCAGCTCATCTCAGTTTATTATTCATCACTATACATATATAATAGTAGTAGTAGTGGTAGTAGTACAAGTAATACGGTGAGATTCATGAATGATACTTTTTCATTTGTATTTCTCTGTATATTTTCTAGAAATTAACTTGGTTTTGAGAGAGACACGTGATGATTCATTTAAACAACACTGCATGCAAAACACTTTCGAAGATACAGAGAATATATTCATGAGAAATATCATTTTTATCTTCTCGAGTTCTTATCTACTTCTTATCACTTGAGAAAAAACTTGCACTAACTTAAGCTTAGATATTCATAAATTTTGTATTCATCAATCATTTTCATAAATTTTTTTATTGTTTCTCGTGTGGGTTTTTTTTTAAAATTAGTTGGTATCATAGCTCTACATCTATTGATATTGTAGCCTAATAAATACTTGTGCTTTGTTGCTATATGTTGTCGAATAACCATTGCTATAATAAGCTTTGATTCATCTATAGATATTCAGTTTATAATGTGTCAATAGATATTTAGTTTGGTTTATAAAAAACGAAATCAAATTAAAATTTATCCAAATCTTTTTTTTTAAAAAAAATCAATCATTTTAATTAATTTTGAACAAGTTTTTCAAATAATTTATTTAATTTTTTTCACTGGTTTAAGTTGGTTTTTATTTTTACTCCTAACTTTAGTAGTAAAGAAGAGAGAGAGAAAAGTGGGGTTTTAGTCTTTTTAGACAGTTTGTTGTTTTTCTCTTGTTTTGTAATGGAATGATAAATAGAGACAACACAACTTTGTCGGACCTTTCTTTACCATAAGTTATCTCTCTTAATTGAATTAGATTTTTAGATAGCAATCTTTTTTCTTTTTTTCTTTTTTTGCGAACAAAATACCATTTTAACAGATAAAATCCAAGTATTTATTTGAAAATATATGTGAACTAGATGTGTAATTAAAAATAGTTAATAAAAAAAATCTGTGTATTTTTTAAATTTTAATTAAAAATATCCCTTTACTATTAAATTAATTAAAAGTTAATAAAAAGACTTTAAATAACATTATCATTAGACTTTGAATTAATTTGTTTTGTAGATAAAGATTATTTAAAAGATGCTAGAAAAGGGGCTCAAAAGCACATAGATTTGACAACACCTGCTTTTTTTTTTTCCTTTGTATCTATACACAATAATTGTTCCAGCAAAACTTCTCCTTCGCAAAATATCGTTTACGTGCTAAAAGATAACGACAACAAAGTGCAGTGCGAGCAGACTGAGTCACAAATTTGCGTCATCGTGAATGACGAGTGAGGACCCTCCTCTCTCCTTGAAAGTTGATTGCTTTAGCTTTCTAATGAGCTGATACCACCACAAAATGAGTGGTGTGACGTCAAAACAAAACTTTAATTTTGATCTTGGAGTGAATTATTCTATGAATTATCTAGAAGTTTAAATTTTGTTCATGATATGGACCGGCCCAGAAATACCAGCAAAGACCTATTATATGTTTAGGAGCTTGATCCATGGTTTTGAAGGCTTGATCCGTGGTTTTGAAGGTTCCAACCAAGTCCGTTGTTAGAGTATAATATAATCATATTCTGGGGGCCTCACCTACAAGCTTAAGCTTTTAGGTGAGATGGTTCCTTAACATGGTATCAGAGCCTTGTTGACCCAGCGGTCACAAGTTCGAATCTCACCACCCCCATTCTATTTAATAAAAACCAAGCACAAGGTGATGAGGGTTTGTGCAAGTTTCAAGCCCAAAGGGCTTTCATTTGAGGGGGTGTGTTAGAGAATAATATAAATCATATTATGGGGTCTCACTTATAAGCTTAAGCTTTTAGGTGAGATGGTTCCTTAACATGGTATCAGAGCCTTATTGACCCAACGTTCACGAGTTCGAATCTCACCACCCCCATTCTATTTTGATAAAAAAAATCAAGCACAAGATAATGTGGGGTCTGTGCAAGTTTCAAGCTCAAAGGGCTTTCACTTGAGGGGGGGTGTTAGAGTATAATATAATCATATTCTGGGGCCTCACCTACAAGCTTAAGTTTTTAGGTGAGATGGTTCCTTAACATCAATATTGCAAGGACCGTTGGAGTATCAAGGGTAGACCCTGGTACATCTTATCCATGTGCAGGAGGGGTCCAATACAATCTTTTTTGGGCCATGAAGTGAAGACACTAAAGGAGACAAAAGAATCCTACTACAACTTGGAAACAACATGGGTGGCTTCATTTTCCTTTGTTTCTAGGATTAAGAGGCTGGATGGAAGGCTATAAATAAGTCTTATATCAACTCTATAATATTTTACTCTTCTCATCAGAACATGGATGTAATATTATGGGTTTTATTTAATTTTGTTAGCTATAGTCCAAGGCCTATTTGGGCTTAATTAGTACTTTATTTTCAACCAAGATCCAATGCTTGTTTGGATTAACTTATGGGATTTTAAGTTTAGGATTTTGGGTCAGTTTTGAGTAGACCTCTTTTAAGTCCATATAAAGGGTCCATTAGGGTTACGTTTTTTAAGAACTATTTAAACTCATGTAACCTAAATTTCAGCAGCCATTGATGAATATTAATTCTGAACTTTTTAGTTTTATATGTGAGAGTGATTCTTGCATTCTTTAGTTCTTGAATGAACTGAATCTGACTTATCAAAGATTATCTGCCTTGTGGCGTTATTCTTCTAATTTTAATAGTGCTGGTGCCATGGGGCAGGTTTTCATTGTGTCACACTCCTATCAAATCTATTTCGATTTTTTATGATTATATTTCATTCTTAATTATGAATTACATAACTATATGATCACGAATTTCACATCAAATTCGTTCCTCAACGTTGTTTCACTTCTGACTGTCCTTAGGGTTTACATACAGAAGAGGAAAATAGTGCAAGGGAAGCTAATACTAGTGGTCAACTTGGTCTTGGGCTCATAGGTTGGGTGACACGAGCTTATCCAAAAAAGTTAAGATGACAGTTCTATTATTACTCATGACTTTTTCAAAAAGAATGCATTATTGTATTCTTTTGACCACACTCTTCAAGTGCTAGACCTGCAGTCAATTTCTAATCTCGACCACGTACCACGCATGCTATTTTTCAAAAAAATATTATAAATTGACCATTCCTATCATAAGATCACATCTTCACCATTGCATAAATAAATAAAAATGGTGATTTGCCCCCTCAAGTCTCAAAAGCAAGATATAAGTTTTGTTTGGCTGTACAGTTAAACCTTTTTTTTTGTTAAAAAAAATTGTTTTAAATTAATATTTAATTATTTATTTGATGTATTAATACCAAAAATAATTATATTATTTCAATGTATTTTTTAATGAAAAACACTTTAAAAATAATTACTACCGCACTTTCAAACACAGTTAATCAGTTGATTCTTACCAATTGTAATGTACTTGCAATTTTGCTAAGTACAGTGTATAACTAACATGTTTAGACGCCAAAACGACAAGAAATGTTGAAAAATCTAATGCTTTCAATGTTAGTATTATAGAAATGAAAAAAGGGAGTTGGATTAGGAGTTGTGTCATAACATATGTTTTATTTTTATTCTCAATATATGTTAAAAAGAAAAAAAAAGAAGAGAGAGATTAGTGTGTGAAATGATAGCGACATAAAGATAAAGAAAAAGAGATCAAAATAAAGTTTACATCTTTTCAAAATAATTTCAGTGTGAAAAGATAGAAGATAAAGAGTAATTTAAACATTAATTATTAAAAAATATATAGGATTAATAAAGAACTGAAAGGGACTTTTTTTTTTTTGGTATAATCAAGGGTATCCTAAGCGCTGGTCCAGACTAATCATTTTCGGATCGGGTGGCAAGTCCTCCCCAAGAGACCGGCTGCAGACGAGAGAAGAGTCGAACCCTTGACCTCGTAAGCGATGAGAGCGCGCCTAACCGCTCCGCCAGGATCTCATGGGTACTGAAAGGGACATATGAGAAAGAAGAAGAGATTAGAAACCCTCAAAAAGTAAAAGAAAAAGGAAAGAAAAAAAGATACCAATTAGAAAATAAAGGTCAATCAAATCAGAGAGAAAAAATCCAACTCTTTCACCATGAAAACAACCTAGTTATTGTCTTCTTCTTTTTAGATTCTGATTTCATTCTCACTGTTAGCCCCCATGACCATAAATAGTATCATGTTTTCTACACAGCTCCAACAACTCTTGAAGGTTGTTCTGGATCTGAATTGAATTGTTCTGATTATATTTTGTATAATTTCATTATGTCTTTTGTTAGTCATTAAATATGCAATTTTGTTATTTATTATGCTTTTTTGTTAGTCATGATGTATAAGCTATTATTTATTTAGAGAACACGGCTCATGATTAGAGGATCCATTCTCAAATCATGTCCTAGTATGTTAGACTATCAAATATTTAAATTGGCATCTAAATGTTTATAATATTTATTATATGATTTTTTATATTAAATATATACTAATAGCATAGGTGAGATTATACACAAGTTTCCTTTAAACTAAGGTTGTTTTGGTTTTTTCTTTTTTTATGCGGTGCATTCTTCATTTGTTTATGGATTTTTTTTTTCTCACTTCGGCAATTTAATGAATAAATAAAATAATCGAAATACATGCCAAAAGTATATAAAAAAAAATCAATTGTTTCATGTAGGGATATTTTGGTATTTTTTTAATGCACAATACAATCTTATCCTAGTCTTTTTAGTGTTGATTTTAGTATTTTTTATCATTTTTATTTTGTTAAAGTTTTATTTGTTTTAAATTTAACCTTTTGGTAATATGTTTTGATTTGGTTCTTCAACTTTTAATTTCTTGTTTTTTTCTCTTTTTTTTGTTTCATCAAAGCTTTTATTGCTTCAATTTTATCCTTTAAATCAAGTTTATATTTTTTTTTATTTTCAATTTTATCCAAATTCCAATAGTCGTATGCACGAAAATAACATATTTTTTTATAAATGTAATTTTTAAATAAAAAAAACCTGGGTTGGGTCTAGCCCAACCAAATGGGTCAGCCCAGTAAAGTTGGGCCCAAGGCCCAACTCAGTTGGACTTGGGTTGGACTCGGCCCAACCAGCTAAGCTGGCCCGCGAGCAGCCCGCCCACCCCAATTCATGCACGTGAACAATAAAATGTGGTCGGATGACCACCACGAGAGGCTCACCTTTCACTGCCGCCGGGTAGAGGAGATCGAGGTGGTTCTCCTTGTCGTGGTGACGTCAAAAATAGCGGCTTGTGGTGGATGAAAGGAGCTCCTGAAGCTGTCGGTCTGTTGCTGCCACTCTGCCTCTGCAACTGCTGCGTCACCGAAGTTGCCTCTGCAACTGCTGGAGTTCACGGTGAGCTTGCCAGTGATGATGGGGAGACCAGGTGGTGGTTGGGAGTTGCTGCTGGAGGTCCATTGCTGCGTTGCCGAAGGAGGAACTGCATTGGGTTGTTGCAGCGTGAAGAGAGAGAGAGTTGGAGGAGAGACAGAGGGTTGTTAGTGCTTGCTGTTGCCGTCGGTGAGGAAAAGGATGAGGTGCTGTCGGAGTTGTCAAATGGAGAGAGAGAGGAGATGCAACGCCTGAGGGTAGAGAGAGGACCGTCGGAGCTGTCAAGTGGAGAGAGAGAGAGAGCTGACGGTGCAAGGCTGACGGTGAAGATGGAGAGAGAGAACTGTCATCGGCAATGGAGATGATGGTGGCTGCAGCTATGTGTTCGTCTTCTCCTTCGTTTTTTTTTCTGCTAATTCCTGAGTTTTCCCTATTTTTCCCTCCGTTTATGATTGTCCCTCAGTCAATTTGTCACGTAAATTTCCCCATAGTTTCAGTATTTCTCCTCCCCCTTTTCCTATGTAATTTCCCCCTATTTATAGATTGAATTGTGCACAACTTGCAGTATGGGAGTGATGTTCAGGTATGGTGTCTTCAATGGGAGCGGAGTGGGTAGTAGGGCATGGCTGCAGCATGGTGCAACATGGCTCCGGTGATGGCCTCGGCAATTCTTTTTTAAAAAAATTGAAATAAATAAGTTTTGACAAAAAAAAAGAGTTTTTCGATGGGAAAAACCAGGAAGAATGATGTTTTTATCTTCAATTTTGACTTCCAATTTCACCCAAAAAGTTTACGTCACCGAAAATTCTGATCGTCTCAATTTAACCCAGATTAGACTTCCAAACTTAATTTCTTGTCAATTAAGCCCTTAATAAAATTAATTTGACTTATTTAAAGTATAATTAAGCTCTTGCGTTTAATTAAATCCTTCAATTGGTCTCTCAATTAATACCCAAACATAATTACACTTTAAATTGGCCGACGATTAAATTAAATTGGCCCATAAAATATAATTATGTCTTCCTACTTAATTTTTACGCAGATTTATCTAATAATAAATTATTTTAATCATGAATCTGCATTTTCTTTCATTTCCAGGCAAAAAACGAGGTACGACCGAGCTCTCAAAAAGGTTCAAAATTTCCACCTTGATTTTTTTGCCGACATCAACCCCTTTTATTTTATTTTTGTTATTATTTGTTATATTTTGGGGAATAACCCAGAAATTGAGTTATAATAATAATAATAATAATAATAATAATAATATGAGAGAGGAGGAGGAAGAGGAGGAGGAGGAGGAAAATAAATAGTGATGATAATAAAAATACTCATAATAGTATTAGTGATAATAGCAATAATAATAATAATAATAATAATAATGACAATAATAGTAATGGTAGCAACAGTAACAACAACAACAACAACAGTAATAATAGTAATAATGATGGTGATGATGATGGTTAGTTGTGAAATAGTAATGATACTTATAAGACTGTTATTGTTATTATTAATAATTTTGATGGTGATGATAATATAATAATAATAATAATAATATTTATTGATAATAGTAGTAATAATCATTTTAGTTTCTAGTAAAAACGGAATTGTTGTAGTGTTTAGATAAATATTTTTCTTTTTTGTGGGAAAAATATTTTTTAAAAGCTAAAAAAATATATTTTGTTGTTTTATAATTATATCAATTTTTTTTTCAATCTTTTAATTTATTTATATTTTATTTTGAGTCTTTTTTTTTATTTCATCCCTTAAATTTTGATTTAATTTAAATTGTGTATCAACTTTGGTTCTCATTATTTTGATTGTTATTTGATTTTCTCTTATCTTTTATTAATTGATTTTTTTTTATCTATCAGATTGTATCCTTATTTTTTTATTTCTATTTATTGTATTTGAAATAATTTATGAAATTAAGATTTTTATTCAATTTCATCATCTTTGAACTTTTTTTATCTATTAGATTTAGTTTCCATTCTTTTCATTGTTGGTTTTTTATTTGAAATAATTTATAAAATTATAAATATTTTTAATTTCATAGTTTTTATTTGTCATAATTGGTCCTCGTGTTTTTTAATAAACTTGAAAATATTTTATAGCTCATATTCTATGACAGTATCAAATATATATATATATATATATATATATATATATATATATAAAGAATGAACTTTCTAGAGATCTATTTTTCATGAAAACCACTTAAGAAAACTATTTTTTGACAAGCAAACAAGGCCTAAAAAAGCTTTGGAAAACATTGTGGCCCAAGACACAAAACATTGTGAATCACTTCATTGCCCTTAAAAGCCAAAAAAAAAAAAAAAACAATAACATTTAGGAGTTTTTTTTAAGCACAATAAAATAACATAATTACTTTTAGAATAAAAAAATATTAAACTAGAGCAAAGGAGTTTTTGTCTTTTCACCTTATTTGTTATTATCAAGGTGAGAAGGTGTCACGGCCCGATTCCCGGATCCGTGACCGGCACATAGGCATGGTCCCCCTCCAAGGTTCCACACCTATGCAAAACCAAACTTATACACAAACCTATCATTCAACTTCAAAGTTCAACGCAGCGGAAATAACAACGTAAATTTTATAACATAATTCGATTATCTTTATACAAGAGTTGATTACATACAGTTATAATTATGGAGCACTAACTAGACATATGAACAAAAGCATCCAATACAACCAAAATAGCAGGTTCCAAGAGTTGGACAAAAATGACCTGCTAGCAAGTTACGACCCTGAAAATAATGAATAATGAGGGGGTGAGTTCAACAACTCAGTGAGTAGATAATATCCAATATACACATACAAGATAATACAACAAAGAGAAGTATATTATCGAATCGGCTCAAAGTTCTTACAAGGAATTTCTCAAATAGGTCATAACAAGAATTTAATAGGTAAAGCTCGTCAAAAAATCAGAATGCAATGAGCATGAGGCTCCGTACTGTGGGATGATCAGTCCACATAGGTTGGTGACTCCCCCGACCAACTAGGGTTTCAGATACGATGTTCACAAAGGCTAACACTACCCTGTTAGCATGGGTATTCTGACTGGCATACCATAGGTATATCTTATATTCAAACAAATATATTCATATCTCAAGGCTCAACTCATGGTATCAATCAAATGAGGAGCTATCAATTCACAAACAGATATAGGCTCATATCAAGAACGTATATTCAACAAATGATTATGCTTTATCGTATCAAGAATATAATCAAGGTATATATTATCAAAAAGCATAATCCAATTCATACTAGCAAATTCAAATATTTATACTATTTCTCATGCATATTAAATATTATCCACTCACCTGACTTAAAAGCAAACAAGGTTCAGAAGCAGAATGTTGACGAAATCTTACTGATGTCCCGTAGGTTGAATATTGGGATTATCTGAATATATAAAAGAAGATATACTCAAAAATGACTCAAAAGAAGTGAAATACCTTTAATAACATATCTAAGAGTTCAAATCATAATCCTATGTGTTTTTGAATCAAACTGTCAATTTCTTCGCAAAAACCTAAAACAAAGGTTTTTCCGAAATCTAATTCCAAAATACACAATTTGTAAAATTGATATTAATCCATCAAATGAGCTTCAATTATCCATCAAACCAATCTGGAATACTAATATTTCTCTTAGGGACCATTCTGAAATTTTCTTATATTTTTAGGGTCAAATTGTAATTTTATCAAATTGAAGGACTAAATTGAACACTTCATAAATTCATTGCTATCCTAAAATCTTGTCCATAATTCATCCTCAATTCTGTCCAGAATCTCCAATTTCACCCCAGGGACCAAACTGTAATTTTTCCAAAGTTCAGGGACTAAATTGAAATTTTCACAAAAAGGACCAAAATGCATTTTCATCATCTTCAACCTCAACCCAGAATTTCCAGCAAGGTATTTCGAATTTTCTCAACATTATTTCACCATTTATCAATATTTTCTTACACCAAACACCAAATACCTTCAAAATCATCTATAATCAAACTAATTAAACCATTACCCAACACATTCAACCCTTAACATCTCTCTTAATTCATCAATCAAACCCAAATAAAATTCTCAAACCCTAACAATCAATACAAGCAAAAATCATAGCTACTAAACACATTTATACATAATAAAACACACATATTACCTTAACAACTTATTTCCCCTTCTTCTTTTCTCCTCCTCTTCTCTTTCCCTCTTTTCTCTTCTTCTTCTTCTTTCTTCCTCTCTTCCCGATTCTCTCTCTCAATTTCAGACCTAATCTTTTTTTCTTTTTCTTTTTCCTTTTTCTCTTCGCTTCTTTTCTATTTATATTTATAAGTTTATGCAATTACTACCCTACCCTTAATTTATTTACACACCTAATTCTAAGCCACCAAGGGCACTCATGTATTTTTCCTTTTTAAAATTTTCAAAATGCTACAGAAGGGGGGTATTTTTATTTTTAATAAATATAAAATATTATTTTAAATACAATAGTTTTATGAAGTGTGCAACACACAAGCTAGTGGATGAGAGTGTTTAGGGCATCTCCAGCGGGAGTAGCTATCCCAGGAGCCAAAGCCAAATATTTAAAAATATGGCTCTTTTTGTCAATTTCTGCTCTCCAGCGGGAGAGCCATCCCAGGAGCCATTTTACCTCTTCTTCTCGGCTGAAGGCATTCCCACATATATTGATCCAGGAAGCAAAAAATGAAAATAGTTGTTAAACTAGCCGTTGAAATGTTGGCAGAATTTTACGTTGCAGAAATCTATAAATCACAGCAGCAGCAACTACAAATTCACATCAACAAAATCACAGCAAAATCACAACAAAATCACAGCAACAATAGTTAACAAAACAATTTAACAAAACTCACAGATAATCGAAAATCACTTGGCAGCCAAACACACAGAGAACATCTGCCTCGGATTGTCTAGTCGAGGGACGAATTTGAAAATGGGGGAGAGGGAGGGAGGGGGGCTGGAGGTTATGGAGGGAGGGTTCTTTGATTTAAAATCAAGTAACAGGGGGGGTTGGAGGGTGCAGAGGGAGGGGGCTGGAGGCTGCAGAGGGAGAGGGAGGGTGGCTGGAGAGTGCAGGGGGAGGGTGGCTGGATGGTAGCCGGAGAGTGCAGAGGGAGAGGGAGGGGGCGGCGCTGTTGTGTGGAAGGAAAGTAGGTAGGGAGTGTGGAGTAAACGGGGGGAGGGAGAGGGGGGCTGGAGGCTGCAGATGGAGAGGGAGGGTGGCTGGAGAGTGCAGAGGGATGGTGGCTGGATGGTGGCCGGAGAGTGCAGAGGGAGAGGGAGGGCGGCGTTGTTAGAGCAAAAGAAATTTAGGGTTTGGAAAAAATGGGGGGGACAGACGGGTGGGGGGTTTATATATTATTATTATTAATTATAATAATTATAATAGTTAACATAAAATAATAGTTAGCATAAAAAAATATGTGAAATTCGTTAATTAGGATTTTTTTATCGGTTAAAATAGTTAGCATAAAAAAATAGTTAGCATAGAAAAATAATTATGCGAAATTCATTAATTAGGATTTTTTTTTTGTCAGTTAACTTAATTACATACTATAAATTTACTGTTAGATTTATAAACTGTTTAAATTTTGTTCTTAGAGCTGTTGTGAATTTATTCATAAGTTGTATGTTGATAATGATGTTATTTTCCTTGTATTAAATATATGTTTCTATAAGTTTATTAATACTATAAGTTTGATAGAATTTGATTTAGATAGAATCTAACATAGGGTAATCACACAATTTATTTTTTATGCAGATGGACTCAAATTTGCCGGCCTCATTCACCAATAAAATTAATAATTATATTGTTGGAGGGTTTTTTAAAAGTAATTATTTAATTATATAACTTACTCCTATTAATTGTATAATTAATTGCATAATTAAATTATATACAAAATAATTGCATTACATTTAAAATAATATAAAAAAAATGGCTCTCCAAAATGTCTCTTGCCACTAGAGTGCACATCAACAAAAAAGCCAAATATGCACTATTCAAAGAGCCATTTTAAAGATTTGGCTCTTCAAAATAGCTACTCCCATTGGAGATGCTCTTATGTCATTTGGGTGGTCCATAATGCGTTCTACACTAGTCTAACAGTGACTTCTAGTGCATCATTTGATTTGTCTTAAATATCCTTCATCCCAAAGCAACATGTGTAGCCAAAAAAACTTTGATTTTATGGTGGTGACCCCCTTTTTTTTTCTTCCCTCCAGATCTTTGCGTCCACTTTATTTTTTTAAAAAAAATCATTCAAATTGTTTTTCTTTTATGTTTGGTCCTCATTCTTTTGATTACTTTTTGTTTTTATTGAAATATTTTATACAATTGGTTTTTTTAATCTCATCCTACTTGAACATTTTTCATCCATCATATATGGTTCTCATTCTTTTGATTGCTATTTTATTATTTTTTATTCTTACCTTGATTTATTTTATTTTTTAATCTCATCCCTTATTATTTTATTATTTGAATTTATATACACTAGATTTGATTCTTATTCTTTTTATTTCTATTTTTTTTTGTTATTTATCCTTTTCTTGATTTATTTAATTTAATTTTTATATCAAATTTGATTATTATATGTTATATTGTTATTTGTTTTGTTTGTTTAATTTTGTATGATTGAGAATTTTTTTTTGTGATTTTTTTGGGTTTGCCTTATATAGAGTTATTCATTTTTATGATCCAGATCACAAGTTTCAAAGATTGGCTCAATTTATTTTTGGTTAATTTAATTTATTTTTCTAAGCTCATCATTTCAATTGAGTTATCATATTCTCATATCTTATGTAGCAAGTTAACCAAATTAAATCATTTGACTTGGTTTTATACGTTTTTTTATTGATTTGCTTTGGTATTGCCTTTTATTACTTAATTTATTTATGAGTTGATCTTCATTGTTTTAATAAATAAAAAAATTGTATAAAGTTATCCCCAACTCACAATTGGGTTAAAAATTTACCATGTTAAATGGAGTTAAGTTTTCTTGTTTTTTTTTAAAATATCCTTTAGCATTTTATTAGCTGGTAATTGAGCTTCTATTTTTTTCTCTTTACGAGGTTATCTCATTCTCATTCAATTTTTATTATTATTATCAAATGAGATATTTAAGATCTTTAAGAATATTCATATGGTATCTTTTCATAATATTGAAAAGGATTTAATTTTTTTATTAGTCATTGTTGTTTTTCTTTTAGTTTTCTTTTCATAATATTAGGAAGTGGCACATGTGGATCCATCATGTTTTAACTGCGTGTGTGACTTTCTTTGGTGGTCAAACAATGTCATCCCTAGTAGGTATTGGAACCAACGTGACAATGGCATCAAGGTGAGGCGGTACATGTTAATGAAGTAGCAGCAATAAGATTTCAATGACCTTTTCTTTATTCTTCCATTTTTTTCTCTTTTCTCTCGAATTTGGCACTGATTTATCTAAAAAATTCCTAGGTATCCTATTATTTTGTCATTTATATTAGATTTCATCCTTATTCTTTTGATTGCTATTTGTAAAGTGTTTTTTTTAAAATTAATTTTTATTTCAATTTCATGATTCAAAATTGAATTGGTTAGAAATTGAACTTTGTAATTTTTTCGATGAGATTATCCTTAGTCATATGTTTAAAAGGTTAACCTATGTTGATATTGCTTTTTTTAGATTTTTTACACTAAGTTATTTTTTAATCTAACCCTGCAATATTGGGTTTGCTGAAAATTAGGCTTCGTGGATTTCTTCATTTTTCTTTTATGAGATTATCCCGGTATCATAATCTAAATCGTGACTTTGACAAGTTTTTTTTGGATGAATTGAGTCTTTTTTGTTATTTTTTAAGATTGAATAATTTTTTAGTTTTGTCATTTAAAATTGGATTGATTTAAAAATTGAGGGTTATTTCAGGCTCACTTATGTCTTCGCCTTCTATTAGGTTATTCTTTTCACATTATTCGGCTCACATAATTTAGTGGACTTATCCTAGTTTGTTGGTTTTGAATTCTTTTGTTAATTGATTATTTTGTGCCTTTACATTTAGATTGTTAAAAAGTAAGTATTATTTTTTTTTAATTTTTTTATTAGGTTATTCTAACTTCATGATCCGTTTCGATAATTTAGCCTTTTAGCTCAAGTTAATATTAATTTCCTTCTGTCTTTTTTTGACAAATGTTCTTTTCATAAAAATTATTATGATCATCGTTTTTTTATTTAATCCATTTATTGTCATTTTGTTTTTATCACATAACTAAGTAATATCAACTATTTGAATCTAGTTGGGTCTAGAATCTAAGTCACCTATTATGTTACTTTTTTAAAACATGCAATAAGAAAAAAGGAAAAAGATTACAACATACATATATCTAAGTCACCTATTGGGTCTAGAATCTAAGTCACCTATTGTATTACTTTTTTAAAACATGCAATAAGAAAAAAAGGAAAAAGAATACAACATATATATATATATGCTAGTCATTTACCCGCGCCTCGTCGTGTCCGGAATCACATTTTTTTCAATGTAAAAAATAATAATTGTGATTTTTTTATTATAATATAAATTTAAAAAAAAATAATAAATATGTGCAAAATTCCTGTGAAGTGCAAGTTTTCTATAAAATATATGAATTTTAAATTGATATAAATTTATATGTTTAGTAGGTTTCGACAAAATCAACAACATAAAATTATCATCATCATCATTAAAAAAACAAGAAGATTCGGATACCTAAATTATCAAATAAAAAATAAATAGTTAATTTTCTATCTATAAAAAGAAAAAAAAAACATCATTGAAAATTCATCTCTACGTTGCCATCATTATCATGACTATAACAATTAAAATTATTATCAATATTATTTCCTAAGCAATTAAAATCATTAAATTTCCCCCAAAAAAAGCAAATAATTTTTACAAAAAAACAATAAAAAAATCATCACTAAAATTATCATTATTATTGCTCAAACAATGAAATCATAAAATCATCTAACCCGAATAACAAATAAAAATAACAGAAAATACAAAAAAACAAAGAGAAAAAAGAGAATATAATTTTAAAATGAACACTAATATAAATTAACATTTCAGGATTGAACCAAATAAAAATAAAACCACAATAAAAATTAAATGACAAAAACTAAAAGTATAGGTGCAAAAATACAGGTAAAAATAAATATTGTCAAAGAAAGACTGACAAAACAAAAGGAATTAATACCAAATAAAAATTGAAAGAGTAAGGGCTGAAACAAAAAAATAAAATACATAATTAATTCCAATTGAAGAACAAAATTGAAATAAATAAAAACCTTGAGACCGAAACAAATAAAAGCATTTTTTTAAAAAAATACAGTGTAATTTTGTTCAACAATTAAAAGAATAATGACTAAAATGAAAAGTAACATATATAACCAATTTTAATTGGAGGGAAAAATTAAAACCTATGTACTAAAAATATTAAAGGAACAAAAGCAAATCACAAGTAAATAAAAATGAGGATTGAAATGAAAACCAACATATATAACCAATTTCAATTGAATGACATAATTGAAAAAAATCAAAATTTCCAGTGTAGAAATCAAGAATAAAACTGAAATCAAAAAATCAGTGACTAAAATAAAACCATAAAAAATATGAAGGACTTACCTGTAAAGTTGAGCATAAAAAAAGAGAAAATGGTGAAAAAACTAAAAAACATTCATTGGTGATTCACCGACCACCTTTCACCGCAACGCGTCGCATCGGGATGAAGAGAACATGGCGGCATACTAGGTGAGATTGTGGAAGGGCAGTTTTCATCGCTCAACGATGCAGCACACGCCGCTGGAATGACGTGTTCGTACTTCGTACGACTGTAGTATTTCAATAATAATAATAATAAAATGTCAAATTATCTATACACCCCTGATTGTATTTTGATAAATATATTTATGTATGTATAAATATACATGTAGTATATATATTAAGAATTTGGGCAATGAGTTATTGACCTTTTCTTATAAAAAAAAAACAAGTTTTAGATTTTCAAAATTGGTTTTTATGAAATAGAAAACACAAACGATGCGAAAATAATTAAAAACATCAGACATAGTAGCGACACATGAGTGGATAGATAGAAGCCTCTTCCTGACTGTTTCTGTTTTCGAAAAATTGAAAACAAAGTACAGATCTAAAAAGTACATGTCGAAGAAACCATGGATCGCGTTCTGAAAACTGCAAGAAGCTCCGGTTCTCTTAACCTCTCCAACCGCTCTCTCAGGGAAGTACCTGAAGAGGTCTACAAAATTTTGGACGCCGTTGGTGATGGCGAAAAATGGTGGGAGGTAAATGTTTCTATAATTAAATCACAATGTCTTCATAATATTTTGATTAACATAATTAAATGTATAGATTTTTGAATTTAATGACCTGGACTGCGGTTTTCTTTGATTTGGTTACACAGAATGTGGAGTTACAAAAGCTGATTTTGGCTCATAATAGTATTGAGTCAATAAAGGAAGACCTTAAGAATTTATCTCAACTAACTGTGTTGAATGTTAGCCATAACCAGCTCTCTGCGCTTCCGGCTGCAATAGGAGAGTGAGTAATTAATTGAATTTGTTTTCTGATGTGTAGGGATTCTTTTTTAAAACATTGATGTATATGTGATTTGTTTTGAATTTTATTTTTGACAGGCTCCCTATGCTTAAGTTATTAGATGTTTCTTTTAACTTGATTCAGAAAGTACCTGACGAAATCGGATCGGCAACTTCTCTTGTCAAGTAGGCGCCTTCTCCAATTAATGAACAATTAGGCTTGGTTTTATCCATATTGCTGGTTGCATTGGTGTATCGGTGTTTGTGAGTGTGTTTGATTCTTTGATGTATTTTGACCTAGGTTTGATTGTTCGAGCAATCAGCTGAGGGAGCTTCCGAGCTCACTAGGAGGATGTTTGGATTTATCTGACTTGAAGGTAATGCTGAATCATGATTTATTGATGAATAGATGTGCCAATTTGTTTTCCCTTTTTAGCATGAAAATTCTTGTAGTCTTCATTGTTGTGGAGTTTGAACTTGAGAGGCTTGCTTGATACCTACTGTTAATGAACTTCCACTTTTGGAACAACATTTTGACCTGGCATGACATCCGAATACATAAATACACTTGTCAGTGTCATCCATGATTCACATGAGACGTTTACATGAGATGTTTGTTGTGTGATACCTTTTCTCCAGGCATCGAACAACTCTATCACCAGCTTGCCTGAAGATCTAGCAAGGTGTTCAAAACTGACAAAAGTAGATGTGGAGGTATTACCAGGATTTATTGTTTACAGAAGTCAATGATAGCTGATCAGCCTTTTGTTAGATATATTTGGGGCTCCAGGTGTGTATCAATATAGGATAGAAAAGGTCTGATGTGTGTATTTATCTTTGATCTTTTCCAGGGAAATAAGTTGAAGCTGTTATCTGGGAATTTGATGGCATCGTGGACCATGCTTACTGAATTTAATGCATGTAATTATCTGTAGTAGCTGTTTTGTTTGACATGGCCTAATCCCTGTTTTCACATCTGTAGAAAAATTGATTTTTCTTCTTCTTCATGCAATCTGTGTAGCAAAAAAAACTTGTTGAGTGATATACCAGATAACTTTGGAAGCCTTTCACGACTCATCCGCCTTGACCTTCATCAGAACAGTGAGTGGATTATCTAAGAACTTACTTTGCACAATGTCCTTTCTTTCTTTTTCATTTGAACATATTTCTCCTATCCATTTTATAAGTTCTCGGCATGTGGTTTTGCAGGAATCTCGACAATCCCTCCCTCAATAATGGGTTGTTGTTCCCTTGCAGAATTCTATATGGGGTTGTTATCTCACCCATTGATTAAAATAACATTTTAATTTTTCAAGTATTGGGAGTACAAATGTTACATCTTTAGTACTCATCTGGCATCTGGAACCTCCAATTTTCAGGAACAACGCACTATCTACCTTACCTGCAGAGATAGGGGCACTTTCTCGCTTAGGGACACTGGATCTCCATTCAAACCAGGTAGCTAGTTGATTATATTAAACTTTGATATGAATACCTTTTTTTATAGGAAAACTCTCTACTTTTGGTTGTTGGGACAAGGCATCACTTTTCTTCAACTTCACTTAACAGGAAAACTGTATAAATTATTGCATCATATCAGGATCATGAAACTTTCATTTAATACTTTATTGACTTGTGCCAATTAACAATTTTGCTTTAAAAAGTAGCTGCATTAACCAACTGGAATAGTTCATATGGTTGTATATTCCTTTCTATTCCATTAGACTTGAAATTAGTCCCTGGTGCATTTACTACTGCAACTATTTTCAGTGTTAATTAAATATAAAATATTATGCAGAATGATGTTCTTCTATGGTCATGTAACTAACTCAGTGTAATGGATCATTAAAGTGTGACTTGCAATCTGATTACTTCTTATTCATCAGTTGAAGGAGATTCCTGTGGAGGCATGTAAATTACAGCTTTCAATGCTTGATCTTTCAAATAATTCTTTGACTGGGTTGCCCCCTGAACTTGGTAAGGTTAGCGCTCAGAATATGTAAAAGGACTTAATTCTTGTCTAATTTGCTTTGCATGCAATGCCTTTAGCTCAATTATTCCCTGCAGCTCAATTCAATAACCCTTAGTCCCATGTTTCTTTCTCAATTTTCTTTATTTTGATTTATCCTGTTTAGGCATCCAAAGGAATTTGAAATTGTGGATCATTAATATTGAAATGACAGATGAATAACTGTTTATCCTGTATTTTGTTGCCCAGGGAAGATGACAACTCTAAGGAAACTTCTGCTAAATGGCAATCCATTGCGAACTCTTCGAAGGTGCAAGGCATGAAATTGGTTCTTTGTGGATGTTATAATTTTTCTATCAGTAGGACCTCGTCTGATTTTTTTTATCTTATTTACCAGCTCATTGGTTTCTGGACCCACAGCCACTTTATTGAAGTATCTTCAAAGTAGACTCTCTGAAGGAGAAGGTTTGTGCTTCCGCATTCCATTCTTGATAATTCCTTCTATTTCTTGCTAATTTGTTCTGCTATTGTTGGAATTCAAACTCGTTATTGAATACCAAATTTCCATGATTTCTAATTATATATCATTTTGAATAACAATGCCTTGCTTCTCATGTAGATTCTAAATCAACTACTCCAGCAAAGAAAGATTTAATTTCCATGACAGCTAGATTGTCTGTCAGTTCTAAGGTACCATCATATTCCATGTAACCTTATCTTGCAGATTATTTGAAATACTGAGGATATCTGTTCACTTAGTTTTTTTAGCTGAAATTACCTTTCTTTAGAACGTATACAATACTGTTAGCTCATCACTTTTGTCTACCAGCTTTCTCTGCAAAGAGGGGATTCTGGTAGTTGATTAAACTTGGGTGTATAATTTTAGCATCCACTGAACTTACAACTGAGACCTGTACTTTCAATTTGCTAAACTATTACTGCCTATCTTCTTGTTTTGTCTCATTTGGTATTGTGCTTTTAGGAAATCTCTCTACAAGGGCTGGGTTTGAGTTCTGTCCCATCAGAAGTATGGGAATCAAATGAAATTGTAAAGGCTGATCTTTCCAGGAATTCTATTCAAGAGCTGCCAGCTGAACTCTCCTTCTGTGTTTCCCTTCAGGCAAGTTTTTTTTGGCTCATCTTATTTTTGTTTTTGCTCTAGGGGTTTGGACACTTTCAGTTAAAATGTTCTTTTACCTTATTGTAAGCCAACTTCTGCATCGAAGCTGGCCTCCTCTCTTCTCTAAATTTGAAATTTGTTTTCTCCGTATGGAATATTCTTCAAAAACATTTTTATGAGGTATAACCATACCAAATGCATTGTGAACAGGAGATTGTTTTATCTGATTCCAATATGTTGAGATTGCCTGAACCTTGAAGCATTAATCCGTGACTGACCTTGTGAACTGTATGCAAACCAAAAAATATTGGTTCAGGGATGTTCGTCTGGATGGATCAATGCTGAAACATACCATTTTCATTCACTATTTTAGAATTAATTTGTCAACCTTTTTCTTAGATTCTTGTGAAAGTCATTTATGACTGGCTTTGACTGGACGCCACCTGATCTAGAGTGTCAAACATTGATAAGCAGGGATTTTAAATAACCTGAACTGATACTAATACAAATTGATATTTATCTAAATGTGCAGTGTTTGATCTTATCAAGAAACAAGATCAGTGACTGGCCATTTGCAGTTTTGAAATCACTTCCCAATCTTTTATGTTTGAAGCTGGACAACAATGCACTTACACAGGTAAAAGGGTTCTAGTTTATGATTCTGTCCTGTATCCAAATATAACACGATATGATAGAGACATGAAATGGACCAGCTGAGCTGTTGTAGGAGTTATTTAGTTGCTCCATATTTTGTTATGGTTTAGTTAACTTAACACCTCCCTTCCTCTCTCTCTCTCTCATGGATGCACACATGGAGACATGAAATGAACCAGCTGAACTGTTGGAGTTATTTAGCTGTTCCATATTCTGTAATGGTTTTGATAACCTAATACCTCTCTCTCTCTCTCTTGCACACACATGGTTCTTTTCATTTTCCTTTCGATGTTGCTTGTCAAGATTTGAATATAGGCAACTTTGTGGTTTTAATGGGGATGGCGCTCAACTCTGTGCTGATAGTTCTCCCTTTGTTTGTATTTCAATATGTGCTTCTGACTACCAAAGTCATTGTCATATACCCTACCAAAATATTCCAATAGATGGATTTCAGCTCCATTTTTTCTATTTTAGTTTCTTGTTTGTCATACATTTATTTTTACTTGACCTGTAGATTCCATCAGATGGATTTCAAGCAGTCCCTATGCTTCAGATTCTGGATCTCAGTGGCAATCCAGCTTCACTGCTTGCTCATCCAGCATTTTCCAGCTTGCCTCATTTGAAAGAGCTTTACCTCAGGTCAGCCCAGCAGTTGGCTGGAAATTGTAACAAGCTTGTATACATGCATGCATTCAAAAATACATGATTACATCCACACATACATATAAGTGAATATGTGTGTGTGTTTATGTGATTCATGTTATGTGCATGTTTTAGGTTTTTTTGTTTACATATTTCTCTAATATCTTTTTGATATATCTTAACTTTTGTATTGCTTTGACAGACAAGTTCAATTACGTGAAATCCCATCTGATATATTGAGCTTACAGCAACTGCAAGTCCTGAATTTGAGCCAAAATTCACTTCACTCAATTCCAGAGGTAGTTTATTTTGCTTTCTAAGAAGAAAAAAAAATCACCTACCAAAGCACCCGCCAATTTCTTTTTTGCTTGAAACTTGTTAATGTCAGCATAGTTTGTATAGCATTAATGTTGATAGACAAAACCAGCTTGAGAAGGATCCATATAGAACAAGAACGCCATTTTTCTTGGTCCAGCCATCAATTTGAATATTTTATTGTTTTCATTTTATCAGTTGTCGAAATATGTTGGCCCTGCTACTGTGATTGTTCTTCAATGTCATTTTAATTTAATTATTTGCATTTAAATTTGAATAGAATTGAATTATTTAATGCATCTTTTTTCTCTTCAAAAAAAAAAGAAAGCAGTTTCTTTCTCTTTTGGTGCATTTTCTTGGTGTTGAGTCCTTGACGGTTTGCAAATATGACATGCAGGGGTTCAAAAATCTTTCCTCCCTCACTGAGCTTGACCTGTCTGACAATAATATTTCAGCACTTCCGCCAGAGCTGGTGAGAATTCTTGTCCTTTCACCATTGTGTTGATTTAACTGGCTCCTAAATTTCTTGTACTGAATTTGCATGCTTGGATAAATTATGGCAACTGTAGGAACTGTCTATGGGCTGCTTAAATTTATTCGTAGCTTTCATAATAATCACATGGATGGTTCTTAGCTTAGCTTTTCTTATTAAACAACTTTTATTCATTGTTTTTGTTTTTCTTTCTTATTGAAATGAGAACATGCACAACAAACCACTAAATTTTGTTGTAGTGTCTATAAAGTGGGTCACCTAATTAGTTTGTCAAGCTTGATTTAACTGCATTCCTATAAGATAAGATGTTTCCTTCAGCTGGTTTACATGATTTGTTTCATCAGGGTTTGCTTGAGCCGAGCCTCCAAGCCTTAAGACTTGATGGAAATCCATTGAGAAGGTGAGATGCTTTTTGCCATTGCTGACTGCATTTTCATAAATATTTCTGTGTTATGAAAAAGGTTATTAACTTCAGAGGATGCTGCTCTACATGATAGAAATGTAAAAATGGATTCATGTAAACCTACCAGCTACAGCTCTGGCTAAGGCTTTATTTTAATTGATTAGATTTCTAGACAGTTTCACAAAGTATTTCATTTCATACTCTTGTAGTTCAATGGTTGAAGTCTATTTGAGTGTGGACTAGGGTGTTTAGAATTGAGATTGAACCTCCTTTTTGTCAAAATTTGAAAAAAAATTAATGTTTTTGGTTCGTTTTGATACGCTGATGTCAAAAAATAAAAGTAAAAAACATTATTTTAATGATATTTTGGAAAGCAACCTCTATCACACTGATTGTAAAGATAAACCAGAAGAAATTTAGCTTGGGCTCCATAACTTATCAATGATTGTCAAGAAAGAGACTTCCGGTTTTCATGAAGTGTTATGAATGGTTAAATGACATTGCCGATAACAATTTCTGTGAAACAATCAACATAGTTGACTGGCCAAGAGCGGGCCCACTCTTTTGTTCATCGTTTCTGTGAGTATTTGAACCACTGTCGTTACTTACTTTTAACGTCTACTTTTATTGCTGCAGCATCCGGAGAACAATTTTGGACAGGGGGACTAAAGCGGTTCTGAAATATTTGATGGACAAACTACCAGAGCACTAGCTTGTTCCATCGTCTCTTTCAGCTCCAAATTACATTACTCGCCCTCTGTATCTTTCTGCTCAGATGCTTGATGCTACTTCCAGGTTTTTTTTCTTTTTGGATTTTTGGAAAGTTGATGATTTGGAGGGCTTGAACTCCCACTCGGGGCTGTGTTGTTGGGTTTATAAAATTAATTTCTATAAAACAGCTTGATTTGGATCATGATTCTAATTGGTTCTAGTTGAATTACATAGATTATGTTTTGATTTTTTACTGCTAAATTTGTATAAATCAATCAAATTGTGATATTGATATCATAAACAGGTTTTAAATCAAAAATCATGAATTGAAGTGTCTAAATTCAAAAACAAACTTCAACTATTTATTCCATTATTTTTTATGAACCTTGCCTTGAATAAACATGAAAAATTATGATCGCATTAGAACATCCAATTGTGCTAGAACATTTTCCACTTAAATCCCAGCTTTTTGACATCGCAAGATGTATATTTTTTTTTTCTTTCTAAAAAAGTGCATATATAGATATTTACATGTTTTTGTATATAAAAAAAATATAAATGTGGAATTAAAAAGTTTGTTTCAGACCAATTTTTTTTATTATCTTCAACCATATCTTGAAAAAAAATCCTTTTAAATCATATTTATAGCCTCTAATAACCCAGGAATTGGCGCTAAAGCCCACGTTCAACCATCAAAAACAATTTCAAGTTTAAATCTACCATTTCATACAAGTTTTAGAGAAAAAATTGTATAAATTTTTATCATAAAAAAGAACCCTGTTGACTCCTAAACCACCCATTTTCATGGGCAAAATAAGTGTATTTGGGAGTGCAATTGCAATTGTTTTTTAAAGTATTTTTTGTTTAAAAATACATCAAAATAATATATTTTTATTTTTTTTTAAAAAATCATTTTTGATATCAAAATAATCTAAAAATACTAAAAAAATTTAATTTAAAATAAAAAATAAAAATAAAAAAATTTCAAATTTTTTCAAAAACATTTTTCGATCGCAATGCCCAACAGCCCTGTCTTAACCAAGATTATCTCTCCACCCATAGAATCCAACTATTAATCTCTCATGTCTCCAACCAAAAACGAAAAAACAAATTATGATAAAGAATAAATTTCATAAAATATTAGAAATTGAAAGTTCATAATTTTTAAAGTTGAAGGATCACAGGATATATATTTAACCTCAAGTTTAGAAAAATAATTTTGTTTTGCTTCTTTTTTCATCTTGGTCTTCTATATTTGAATTTGTCTTTCCTTAATAAATATACTTTAATTGGCCATTAATTTGAGCATATAATTGCAATAAAAAAAAATGACAAAAAAAACTCAATGATATAATTCATTACTTCTAACCAAACATAACAATATATAATCGCCCTGATATAATCAATGTAATGTTAACCTTTCTAACATCTAGTAGTACAAATGAACTACTGTAGAACAAATGAACTACTGGGACTTGAGAGAATCTGAGAGCACAATCAAATGTATTCTATCTGAAACTACCTAACTAAATAATCAGCATTTACCATCAACTAGCCAGGTCAACCATCTTCATTTACGGAAAAGAATGTCAGCATCGAAATTCTGTAAGAGGATTTCCTACTCACAATTTTCACGTCTTTGATTCCATATTGGCATCTTGAACATCCTCATCCATTAACAACCTAAACTTTAGGATCTTCTGAAGCTGTGCAACCGGTTTCACTTCCTTAGTTGGAGCTTGGTTAGGATCTACAATACATCTGCCTGCAAAAAGGTTTGCTTCTGATGGTCCTGTCTCTTCTTGAACCAAAGGGGCAGCTTCTGCAAACACACTTTTCTGTTAACAGAATTGCTGTCACAAATATCAAATCTCCCCTCTGGAATCATCCAATTCTCTTGGTGAACCATTTCTATAAGCAATTAATTGAAAACAAAAAGCTCAAGGTGAGTTGATGATCCCAAGTCCTAGTTGTTAGACCCAGGTTTTATTTGCTACAGTTTTCACACAAAAAAATGCACTATAATATTTGACGTAAATGGGAAGTTAATTTAGCCAGTCTTGTGCAATAACTTCTAAATAAGAGGTCATGTTTTGAGACTTGCATCTAGAATCATATGTGGACATTCATAGTTCTTCCATGCAGTAGAATCATTCGGTCGGACCAAAATTGGTTAATTTATATAAGGGATGATTGATTAACCCTCAAGTCATCTAGATGGTTAATTTATGCAAGGAAAACTTCTTTTTAGTCTAGTTCCTTAAACCAAAGAAGACAAATAGATATAAGCTCACCATTTTCTGAGAAAACAAAGCATGTACCAATTGTATCTTCATATTTCCCAATCTGAGAAAGCAAAAAAATTAACCAAACATGTTTGTTATCAATTGAAAAGGTAAGCCATCCCATGGATACATGTCCCAAACTCTAAGTGAGTACAAAAACGAATAAACGATACGACAAGCAATCCACTCACCAGTTTCACTTTGTCATCAATAATCAATATTGGCTCTGAAGTGTCGAGACCCTAGAGTTCAAACAAATGGTTAACTAAGAGAAAAATGCTGACATAAAAAGAAAAAAATCAATGGTTTGAAGAATATAGAAACTGTAGAAATAAAAGCAAAAGCGAATGATTAACTTTATTAGCAGGCAAAAGAAATTAAAGCAATTGATCCTAAGGAAGAGTCATACTGAGTCAACAAGATTCTGGACCAAAAAAGAAAATTAGAAGCCATCATCATCCTTTTGAACAAAAAATAAAGCACTCAGTCAATAATGTTTGAAGAAGAAAATCAGAAAACAGTGAAGGCTTTTCCTTGCTGAATCCTGCAAGCAGCAGCATTAAGAAATATTTCAATATGGGGTGGTGTCAAACAATAAAAAGGCCTTCTTGTTAATAAAATAATTTTAATAATACATGAAATGCAACCACCAAAAAACAAAGAAGAATATCCGAACTAGCAAATCACAAATCAATATACAAACACATTATTGTTTCAGCTTATAAGCATGTACAATTTGAATTCAATGATCAAAATTATAAATATGGCATGGACAAGTAAACTCAAAATATGAAGGGCTCCTTAGTCGTTTAAAAAAAAAAGTAATAAAGCATGAATTGCAGCACCTAAAATCTGTACAAAATTTTAAACCACGGCACAATATACAGTTTATCAGCTTAAAATAGCAAACAAAAACTACATAATTAAAATTCAGTACGTAATGGCATGGAAATGTTCATGGAAATGCAAAGCACGGTTAAATTTCTGTTTTTACCATAATCATCAAAGAAATTGAAGTGGGATGATGCTAAAGAACTCAAAGATGCAATCTTCAGCTTCAAAAGAAAAGAAAAAAGAAAAACTTGAAAAATTGTAGAAGGGATTAGTTAAAACTTACAGAAAGAACATATGGTGCATCTGGAGAAATATCAACTTGGGCAAAAACAGCATCAAGATCAAGAAGCACATAGTCTTCTTCTTCTGCTCCATCTTCTTGATTATCACGGTGCATCAAGTCTGCCTCCATTGTCTTTATCTATACAGACAAGCAAGACAACACTATTGAGTATCGGGGTCAGGTTTGATGCTATCGGTACCCGAACCTGAATCCAAAATGGTTATCCATGCCCGACCCGAAACATGACAGCAAGGATTTTAAATACCTGAACCAACCCGATTGGACTTCGGGGTATGTATCAGGTACCCACAACCCAACTCCAACCCAAACCAGAACCGAAAACTATAATTTCACCACTTACTAGCACAGAATCAGGCAAGTCATAGGCTAAGAAAATTTACTTGCTAGTTGGATTTTTACAATAATCTTGTAGATATCAAGAAAGCATACAAATAGACATGGAACAGAGAAAAATTGGACAAAAACGTATCTAACCATTTTTTGACAGAAATTATTACAGTACAACTGAGAAATTCATATAAAACCACTAGCATTTTTTGGCAAAATTAAGGTGATTATATAAAACCAGTAATCTCTAAACTGAACCATAGTTTTTCCTTTCCATTTCTCTTGCAACTCATTCACAGAGGATAGAAAGGTTAAACATTTATTTCTCAATTCTGGAATATATAAAAAAGTTATCAAGCATTCCTTGCTAGACCAAAACATCCATATCTTGCTGTACTTGAGATTTCCGGAGAGGTTTTTTTTCTAGGAAAGAAAAGAAGATTAATCTGACTACGATTTTACAAAAGAAGAGGAGGAGAGAGCAACATGGTTAAAGGATATGTTCTCGCTGCATTTAATTTCAATTACACTTTAGCTCTCCCATCATAATAATCTGAAATCTCCCATTACTTACTTGCTATGAGCTCTCGGAGCCAAGAAGGACGGGCTGTTGGAGCCGCTGCTACCACCGGCTGGAGAAGGGAGTGAGAGGAAAAGTTAAGGGAGAATGATTGAACAGATTTTCTCATAGTTATTGATCCCGTCCCGGGTACCGTTCCGGTTTTGTGTTTGGAACGAACGCTTCGGCTTTCGTATCGCTCCGGGTTTTAGTATCGCTCATTTTTATTTAATTATATATATGAAAAAAAATAAAAATATTAATTTAACAAGTATAATTTAAATTCAAGATAAATGAAATTTAAATTATACAATACAAACATAATCTCAAAATTAGAAACATCTTTGAAATTCCAAAAATATTATGAAAGTAAAATGTTCTAAAATAAAAAGAAAAAATACATCAAATATCTTCTACATCATTAATAAAAGAACCATTTTTTTTATCTTATTTTAAATAAAGTTCAAGTATTTTATATATAGTTTAATGATACAATTAATTATATAATAAATAGGAGTAAGTTATATAATTAAATAATTGCTTTTGAAAAATCCTCCAACAATAAAATTATTATTTTTAATTATATTTAAATTAAAAAAATAAATTTAAATATAATTAAAAGACCCACAAAAAAATTAACCCTCCAAAAAATATTATTATTATTATTATTATTATTATTATTATTATTATTATTATTATTATTATTATTATTATTAATTTATAACCCCCCCTGAAAAGTTAGAAACATATTTTTATTAAGTATTATTATTATTAATAATTTATATAACATAACCCCCTAACTACCTCCTTCTTCTATTATTATTATTATTATAATAACTAAGTATAAAAAGGCAAACCCAACATAACCCTAAAGCTCCAATCTCCTTCTCCCAGCACTGCCCACCCCTCATTTCATCATCTCTTCTTCTCCATTTATTTTTTCCTCCTCATCGGTCATCTCCTTTTCTCCATTTATTTTTTTTCCTCCTCATCCTCATCTCCTTTACTCTCTTCCTCCTCATCTCCTTTTACTCTCTTCCTCATCTCCTCATCCTCTTCTCCATTGTTTTTTTCTTGGCTCCGCTTTTGAAGTTTGAACCGTGGCGAGAATGTATTTATTTTTAATTTAGAGTTTTATTTGGAATTTTTTTGAACTCGAACGAGGCCTGCGACTGAACCGGCATGCTCGTACGGAATTTGGCCGGATTTTCCTGAATCGTCGAGATTTTTACTGGGGACAAAAAGCGTCGCCGCTTTTGTCCCGGATTTTTGCAACTGGGATCTGGGCCGTTCCGGCGGAACAGGGACGGGATCAATAACTTTGGATTTTCTAGTCTGCAGACCGAGGAACGAGTGAGAGAAGGGAAAGAAGGAAACAATAATTATTATTTCCTTATATATAATTTTCCCCGAAAACATAAATTGATGATATTTAGATTTTTTTATAATTTTAATATAATAGTGTAAAGCAAATATCAAAAATATTATCTTAATATATTTTCATTTTAAAAATAATTTGCATCGCTATACTGAACACATAATTAAATTCATAATTGATTTTCAGATCAAGTTTTGTCGGGTTAGTGCTTGTTTGGAAGTGCGATTGCGGTTGTTTTTAAAAGTGTTTTTCATTTAAAAATGCATCAAAATGATATTTTTTTATTTTTTAAAAAATTATTTTTGACATCAGCACATCAAAATGATCTAAAAACACTAAAAAAAAATTAGAAATGCATTTCATTTAGAAATGCATCAAAATGATATTTTTTTTATTTTTTAAAAATCATTTTTGACATCAGCACATCAAAATGATCTAAAAACACTAAATTTTTTTAATTTAAAATAAAAATAAAAAATTAATTTTTTTCATAAGCATTTTCCGATCACAAAGTATGATAGTATTCCATACCCAATACAAACCTCATATTTAGCCTTCGAGTTTTGCACGAACCCAACCCAAACAATCATTTAAAACTTATTATCCATTCGGGTTGAGTTGATATCCATTAGGTATAAGTAAAATAGTCATCTTTGGCTCAGATCGGATCAATGAAAAACCCGACTATTTTTTTTTACAAAACGATGTCATTTCAAGGATTATTAAAAAAAACTTGGATTTACCTAGTCAATGTTCCAAGTCGGATATTTTAACCATGCATGTGGCTAATTGAATCAATTTATTGGATTAAAAAGGTAATGTTTAGTTACCATTCCAGAATATAAAAAAAAAAACAAAGAAAATAAAGATAGAGATAAGATAAAAATAAAATTATATTTGGTAATGGTATAAAAAATAAAATGACTGTTTTTATATCTTATTTGGTTATGTTGGATAAAACATAATAAAATATAAAAATATATATTTTACACATAATATGTATTTTTTTTTACTTTAATTTATATTGAGTGTTAAAATTAATAATATAAGAGAAATCCTAATTGTAAAATCACAATTAAGCAAGTGGGTTGACGTAAAACCCAGCAACCCAACCTATATTGATCTAAATTTAAGAAAAAATAGAAGGAGGATTGATTTAACCTGATCCAATCAAATCCTAAATCAACTTGAGATAAAATATTAGTCAAAAAATAGTTGATTTTTTTATATTTTTTGTTAAAAAAGGTTACTTTGATTTTTTAAGTTAAAATATTTAACTTCTATTTGTTTTTTTAAGTTCTTCTAACACTCAACAACAATAAGTATGATTAATTAACTTGAAATATAACAACCATTAAAAACATACAGTTACTTGAAAATTATGATAACATAAGAAGTTTAAATCTAATGATTATTTACTCATTACCGTATTGTTCCCATAATGTTCGATCAAATTTTCTTGGAGCTGGGAGTTCATTGCTCTATCCCTGATTCGATTATGAGTTTGAAGAAAATCACGTAGTTCTGGTGTTTTATCATGTGACACTGATATAGAAGAACTAATTTCACGTTCATGGTCATATCAAAGGTCCATTACTCCTTCATCTTCAATAATCATATTATGCATTATTATGCAAGCGTTCATTATATTTGAAAGAGTTTCTTCATCCCGGTATCGCACAGGTCCACGCATTATTGCGAAACGAGATTATAACACCCCAAATACCCTCTCCACATCCTTTCTTGCATACTATTGTTTACTTGCAAAATATTTTCTCTTTGCTCTTAATGGTCTTGGGATTGTCTTAACAAACATTGACCAATTCAGATAAATTCCATCAACTAAACCATTGCATATTCATGTCCATTGATTGTATAATTGATAGGAGGAGCATGACCTTCAACAAGTACAACAAAGACAGATGATCAATCAAGAACATTAATATCATTTAGTTATCCCGGACATTCCAAAAAAGACACACCATATCCAAAGATCTTGTGAAGTCACCGCCTCTAGAATAATAGTAAGTTCACGACAATGTCCAATATACATCCCATGCTATGCAATTGGATATTTCTCTCATTTCCAGTGCATGCAATCAATGCTCCCTAACATCCTTGGAAATCCACGATGCTCACCAATTGATAATAACCGATCAATATCGGACTTGTTTAATGCCCCTTAGATACCATTCTCCAAAAACTTCAACAATTAATTTGATGAAAACTATAGGACTTTTTATTGCAATGTTTTCCCCAATCCGAATATATTTATTAATAAGATCTGTAGGAAATACCATATGTAAGTATCTTATGAGTTGTAGTTACCTTTTGAAGACAAGATAAGTCAAGAGCACCAAATGCATCTGTCTTTTGTTTGAAATATGGATTGTGAGCTTTCCACCGCATTTGTGATCCGAAGAAAAAGACGACGACTCATCCTAAATCTCCTTTGCAACTGACTTTCCATGAATTTAGGATTTTCTGCAAAATAATCATTATACAGTCTCAATTCACCTTCCTTTCTATTACGATTGACGATGTAGTGTCCCAAAAACATAGTCATGAGACTCTATTCTCCCCCCTTGATTTATCGATTCTTCTTCAGCAACCACTACAGTAGAAACTTGGAAGGCTGAACATGAGAGTTTCATCATCAAAATCAAAAGTATCATAGAAATTAAATTCAAATGATTCATGATGAATTTTAATGAAATAAAATAAAGATTTGAAAGAAGAAAACGATGAAGAAAAATGTTAGGTTTATACAAATATTTATAGATGAATTTATTTTCCCCAAAATTTGAAATTTTAAAATTTCAATTTTGACGGCTATTTTTTCAATATTTGAAATTTTAAAATTTCAAAGTTGGCGGCTATTTTATTTTTTAAAATGAAATTTTGGTGAATTTTTTCAATATTTTAAAATTTAAAATTTTGCTAGTTTTTTATTTCAAATTTGATTTTTTATTTAAATAAAATTATAAAAATTAATAATTATAATGTTGGAGGGTTTTTTAAAAGCAATTATTTAATTATATAAATTACTCATATTAATTATATAATTAATTGTATAATTATATTTTATACAAAATAATTGTACTATATTTAAAATGATATATAAAATATATTTTTTTTTAAAATAATTTTTACCATTAAAATATACATAAATAAAAAAAAAACTATAGTTATATATTTTATTAATTTAGCTCTCAAAAATAATTTTTTACTTTAACTAATATATCAAACCATATGCTCCTCTGCAGCTCTAGCACTGTGGCCACAGAACTAGCACACAGGTTGGCATCGTTAATTTAATTATTTATTTTCTTAATAATAAAAAAAAGCATAGTGCATGCCCATAAACAAAGAAGACTGCTTTATATATTTCCAACTCATTCCAATCTCAGAATATAACATTTGAAAATTAACATTTAATGACAAAAGGAAGTTGAAAATCACCATTCAAGCTAGAATTCAGACTGTTTCTGCGTTATCATAATATTTTTGTAAGAAAAAAAAAGGAGTTCTGACGGTTGGCAAGTAGCTGATGACTTGCCTCCCAAGTTTACGAATTTTTTACTTTGATTAAAGTGGGTTTCTTGAAAGAAAAAAAATAGTACAATTCAACTAATTTCATGAAATTTTAAAAATTAATAATTATATAGATATTTATTATATTAATAATTACAAGACTTAAACTTAAAGATTATAAAAAACAAATCTCTTAGTTCTAAAGTTATTATTACTGGTTGTCTACTATATATTTTCACTCCTTGTTTTGGATTTGATTTCCTCGAACCTTGAAAATCTTCAGCCAATTATATGGTTTCAATGCTCATATTAATTATTTCTGTGTTTTAGAGATGATTATGATTGCATTTTGGGTATATTTCAAGAGAATGTTGTTAATGTTATTTTTTAAAGTATTTTTATATTTATTTTCAAAATGATATTTTTTTAAGTTATATTTTTTATATTAATATATCAAAATGATCTAAAAATAAAAAAATAATAATTCAAAATCAAAAATTAAGTTTTTTGTTTTTTTGTAAGAAAACATTAATAAATAGCCACTTAAATATTGTAGGGGTGTTACTTACATGGGTGGAGAAAGGATTTTTAGTATTTTGATTAGTCATTAAGGAATGGACAGTTCAAGTCTTTGATGACGAGAGAAAGTGCCCTGCTGTCTACTGCTAAGACAGCAGGGCAAAGCAAACTAATGAAGCTAGCTTGGATAACATATGCACGCGCCACGCGCAATCTCCAACCGCCTCCTGTAGTTGACTATAGCTAACGTGGTAACTACTAAATAAAAAAAGTATCTAGAATACAGATGATTATATGAAAGAAAAAAACAAATTGATGTAGAAAAGTTCTTAACAAAAAAATATAATTATAGTTGAAAGTTAAGGAATAAATAAATTGAGTCGAGTGTAAAGTGAACGATAAAATATATTAAAAGAAAGATTAAAAAGCTTAGAGGGGCGAGTATGTGCATTCATCTACGCGCGAGAAAAATTAAAAAGCTTAGAGGGGCGAGGATGACACCGAAACCACTTCATTTATCCTACATGGCAACTCCACCGACTTCCACGTGTCAGACAAAAGGTGACGAAGTTTGAGCGAAGACCAGCAAGTAAGAATACACCAAGAGACTTTTTCTTCTTTCTCTGGAGAGAGAGATACCATGACTGTCTGACATCTTAGGAAAATGTGGGTATAAAAAACACCTTCAAAACCATAGCTTTCTTCAATGCTCTCTTCTTTTGCATTTTCTATGCTGTGCTCAATGTGGCTACATTTCAGTCCATAAGGATGAAATCACCTCTAAAAAAGTGAAATTCTATTGCTTTCTTTATTGGTTTGGTAAGTGATCAATAGCCATCAAAACCCTTTTGCTGTTTATTGGTTTTTAATCTATTTTTCATCTCAAAATCCCACATTTTATTCACTGTTGTCTTAAAGTTGAGACTTAACTGAAACCCTTTTGTTGTTGATGATTTTTTATTTTATCAAATTGTGTCTCAAAATCCTGCATTTCATTCTGCTTTGGGTTTGTAAAGTGAACTTTGATCTGACTTATTGTTGAATTGTGCTCGATTCTGCAGGTTAAGCTGTTGGCTTTGGAGAATTTGTCTGATTTAATATTTGGGAGTTTGTGTGAGAATATTTTAACTTCTGATGTTTTATTTCCAATCATTGTATCGAAAACCTATCTGAAAACTTCTCTTAGACCCCCTTTCTTGTATTCCACCCCCTCTATTTTTCTTCCCTCTGATGATGTTTTCTTCATATGTTGCTTTAATTACAATAGATTTCGCCTAAATATTTGATATATTTTCGCTTTTTTATCGGCCCTGTTTGAGCTTGGTCTTGTTGAATTGAGGTTGATTGTTATCAGTTTTGGATTTTGAGGGTAAAGGATTGGTAGTGTGGAGGTGAAAACTGAGGAACTTGATATAAATGGCCAATAAGTATCGATTGGTTTCTATCGAGGATTTGCCATCACATTTGATTGTTGAGATACTGACCACTGGTCGGCTCAGTGTGGTTGACCTCGCGTGTTTAGAGTTGACTTCTAGGACATTTGGAGGGTGTCATGGGTTGTACCCTCAAAAATTTAGGTCGTTGGTGGACTTTGCAGCGTACCAGCTGTGTGTGTCTCATAGAGTGTATAGATGGATGGGGTGGAATGCTCAGAATGGTTTGTTTGGTCGATGTGAAGGGAATTGGAAGCGGGTTTTGAGGTTCTTGCAAGCCGTGGAGGAATCATCAGGCATGGTCAAGACCTCAGCATCCAATGTAAGTGTTATTTCTTATACTTTTACATTTCAAATGAAAGATTGAAGAACTACACAATTGCAAAAGTAATTATATTGTTTTGTTATATCCTTAAGAATTCTACATGTTCTCAACATTTATTTTGCAGTAAATGATGTTATTAGGCTTTTGTACTAACAGCTTTGCTGTCTTGGTTGTTCTCTTTGTGAATTATGATGGCTGGGAACATTTGTGTTGGCTTTCTCATTATGAACAAAGACATGATAAGCCAATATTAGAAAGGGAATCTAGAGTTCTATTGCATTCAATAATGTGGAATGGTACCTAATATCAATTGGCAAATGTTGCAAAGTAGTGTTAAGGTTTTGGAAAGGAAATATTAGGAAAATTATTTACAGTCCCTTTTCTTAACACGAGGAAAAGACAATTGATGTCCGCTAGGGATGGACATTTAAGTTCATGTGGTGATAAACTCGTGAGTGGTGCCAAACCTTGCCTACTCTCTCCTTTTCTCTCTCGCTTTTCCTTTCTTTCTTTTGCTATCCTAGTCCTTTTCGTATTTAGACTGATGCATCTGGAAGATTTATCAATATTTATTCTCTTTGGGTTAAATCAACAGATGCAGGTCACAACTGGAAGATATCACACTTTGCTGATCAGAGATTCATCTGTATATTCTTGTGGTTCCAGTTTGTGTGGCAGTCTTGGACATGGTGCTGAAACAACACAATGTGTAGCATTCACACGGATTAGATTCCCATTGTTGGCTAATGTGATCCAAGTCTCAGCCTCCCATAATCATGCTGCTTTTGTTTTGCAGTCTGGAGAGGTTTGTTACTGATCATACTTCATATTTCATCAGTCCTGTGTTTTGCTCTGAACTAATTGTTAGAATGAGCAGGCTTAGGGAAGGACCTATAGAGGGCCACAGTGGGGATGATAAAAAGTAAAAATAATAAAATTGAGCAAGCTACTTCATGGTTAGGCTCTTAAATTTTGGTGGTTTCATGTATGAATGATGTTTGACCCAGCATCAATGATAAAAGAAAGCAAATGCAGTTTCATAGTTTTAGGAATGCTGTTGTTTCATAGAACTGGATGCCTAAAAGAAAGTGTTGGTGCAAGTAATTTAGAGCACTTCCGTTTCTCATTTACATATATCATAATTTCCATTGTCTGAGAAGTTAGGACTCAAGACTTCCTACTACAAAATGGTTTTGTTGATGCTGATGCAGTCTGGGAATATTAAGGGTCAATATGCTGCATATTTCATTATTAGATTGTGTTAACCTTGGACATGTATTGCTTCTGTGTTGTCTAGAAGCCTCAACTATGTGGCATGCATCTCCTGTTTTCAAATGATGGTTGTGATTTATTAATGTTTCTGTAGTTTTTATGCATGATAAACATACTATATCAACAAGCTTTCAAGCACATACTTTATTCTTACTGGCAGTTGACACCGTTTAATAATCATGAGTTTGGTTTTTAGAATTTGTCATATCCCTCAGATGATGTTATTTAATGATGCAGGTTTTCACATGTGGTGATAATTCATCATTTTGCTGTGGCCACAATGATACTAATCGACCCATATTTAGGCCTAGGATTGTTGAGGTACTGAAGGGAGTTCCATGCAAGCAGGTAACATACATATCACTATACTGTATTCTTATTGATGTCACTTTTCAGAGTGTTCCTTCTTTGTATAATGGGTTTCTAGGTAACAGATATGTGTTTTAGTTGATGTTGTGATCTAAAGTAACATGTAAATTGTTGTTCTCAACCTTTGTGGTGAGGCAATTATGATCAATACACATTCAGCGGCTATTGTCACTTAACAACGATTTTCTTATTTATGTTGATTTTTTTTCCTGCTATATTTAATCATTGTCTTGCGGTTAATACCAAACTGGCCTGGATAACAGATTGTGCCTTCCAATGCTGAGTTAATTTTCTGATATGCATTTAATTTTTTTTGAGCATCAGTGACTTTTCTTATGAACCACATGTTACTCATTGTTTTTTGAAGACTTGATTAAAAGACGGTAAAAGCATTTAGTTTAAGCATGGGAGTTATAATTTCTTCCTGATAGGCAATCAAGTGCTTCTTGAACACAATATTGTTAGTGTTTTGGGACCATTTGACTTGACCAGCTGCTTTTGTTTCTTCTCTTGAATTTTTAATCAAAGAAAAAAAATCTGGGAATTGTTTCAGGTTGCTGCTGGCCATAACTTTACAGTGTTCCTCACAAAACAAGGCGAGCTTTATACTTGTGGGACAAACACACATGGGCAACTTGGTCATGGCGACACGCTAGACAGACCAACACCCAAAATCATCGAACCACTCAAGGGAGGTGGTTCTGTGGTTCAAATAGCTGCTGGTCCCAGTTACGTTTTAGCTGTAACTGACATTGGTGCAGTTTACTCTTTTGGTTCTGGTTCTAATTTTTGTCTTGGTCATGGAGAGCAAAACGATGAGTTCCGGCCACGTGCAATCCAGATGTTTAGAAGAAAGGATATTCATGTGGTCCATGTGTCTGCTGGGGATGAGCATGCAGTGGCACTTGATTCAAGTGGATTTGTTAGTCTCTGCACCCAAGATGAACTCTGCTTCATTGATAATGCTTAGTCTTGCTGAATATGAACTCGTCAAAGAACTTCTCTAACCTTGTCGTGGTGATTGTAGGTCTATAGCTGGGGAAAAGGTTACTGTGGAGCATTAGGCCACGGAGATGAGATTGATAAGACTCTTCCTGCACTTGTCAACTGCCTTAAGAGCCACCTTGCGGTGCAGGTTTGGTCAACTTTTTCTGTTGCACCCTTGAAGTAAATTGAGTACATTCTGAAAATTCATCGGTCCCCTCTATGAACTTGTGCATACCATGTATTAGTTTTTTAGGCAGTGTATGGTTCTTGGTAATCAGGGGTAGAACTAAAATCCTAGGATGTGTTTACAATAACCAGTTTAATGTTTTCAAGGGACTTGTTGAGAAGAATTCTGGGTTATAACAAACTTGTTAACAACAATTGGTGAGCCGTAGCAGCAGATTTTACAGTAAGAAAGAAAAGCAAGAGACGAATAAAAGAAGAGGAGATAGAAAACTCCAGGCACCAAGTCTTCAATTAACTTAGTTGGACAGTATTATTCCATAAATCAATTCTATGAAAAACTTTGCTCATAGGTATTTATAAGAAGTTAAATAAAACTCATAACCTTACAAAATAATTTCCAAAAAGACCCTAGATAGTATTATGACTTCTACGTAAAATAGGTTTGCTAAATAGATTAGGTTTACAAGAAATACTTAAAAATATATAGAATCAAAGATTAAATAATAATATATTTTTTAACTTCTCTCACTGATTGCATCGCTTTCTTATCTTTTGGAATTTCGATCGGTACTAGAATACCTCCATAACCTTAGCAACGTTCACTGTGCCCTCCTGGCTGTTTGCTATCCCCCTTCATGCTCTCCTTTCATTCTAGTTCTTCTCCTTTCCTCTTCTCTAAACGTGCATCTGCTTCCTCCCTCCTTCGTGTGAGTTTATTATGATAAATGGCATACAAAACCTTTTGGTGCTACAGAAATCATATTTCTGCCAAGCAAAATCATATATCAATGACAATCAGTCGAGTTGGCTTAAGCTAGCTTCTCAAGCTTCTGTTTGCATGTTTATCTATTATTTTGTCATCATATTCTATCCGAGACCCGACCAGTGATGATGCCTTTTATTTTATAGGTTTGTGCAAGAAAAAGGAAAACATTTGTTCTGGTTGATGGGGGTTCTGTTTATGGCTTTGGGTGGATGTCATTTGGTGGCCTTGGCTTTCCGGATAGGGGCGTATCCGATAAAGTGATGAGACCTCGAGTCCTTGATAGCTTAAGAGCTCATCATGTTTCTCAGATCAGCACAGGCCTCTACCACACCGTCGTGGTTACTAAGCAGGGCCGGCTGTTTGGATTTGGAGATAATGAAAGAGCTCAACTGGGGCATGACACGTTGAGGGAATGCCTGCAACCAACTGAAATTTTTGTTCAAGAAACAGCAGATGATACGGATCCTGCACTCGACTGAGTTAATATTCCCATACCAGATTGAATCGTCTCATATTTTTGAAAACTCGACTGTAAATGTCTTTAGTAGTAATGAATAACGATTGTATATTGCTTGTAGTCTATAGACATATTTTCCCCACTTCTCCTTTGCAAGGTTATTTGTCATTGCTGTCTGAAAGAGCACGAGCCAATCATGGGTTCTTAATACTTTTTTAAAAAAAAAGTTCAAAAGTTTTTTAAAATACAAAAAGTAATAAACAATCCACAGTTGATGCGCTGTAACCACAAAGACTTGCAACTCTGACACACAGAGTCAGTGCCCGTTTGGCAACTTGATTCAACCGGAGTTTCAGACAATAAGCAGTTTTCACGTTCTTTGGTAACAATTAAAAATAACATGGATTAAATATATCATACTGTTTTTTTCAAACTTATATTCAATTATAAATTTAATCAAATACTTTACTATTTATTTTAAATCAATGAATCTATTTTTTTAAAACCTCAATTATGAAACACCCCTTCAGAGTCAAATCCTCAGCAGGTGGGGGCTGATTAACCATATGATTCACGAGGCAAACACTTTCTGATAAAACAGGGTGGCATAATGTCAAATCTGCCTGCGCCTGCTGTCCGGCTTTTAAAAGTGCAAGTGTGTGAGAATATAGTTGTTGTTATTTAAAAAAAACAAAAACATGAATAAAAAGAAAACACATACAAATTATACAATCAAAGAACAACGCTCCTCTCTTATCAAAAAGGGCTCCAAATTCCTCCATCAGTTTTCCTAATACTTATTTCCTTAATCTAATCTCACCAGATCAGCATGCATTAGTGAAAAAGCTATAAGAGAAAAAAGCTCCCATCGTTTTAGACCATATCCTCTAAACTTTCCCTGAAAACTTCTAACATATCACAAAATCTGACAATCCCAACCAGGCTACAGTCATGTTCTATGACCCACACATAATTCACTCTGTGAGCAATTGCTTGAAACATCACAGCCACAAGTGAGCTCTTGGGATGACAAACTATTGCCTCTGCCCTTCTCACCATCCTCGCCGAGTAACTCGTGGACCTGCTGTACTTCCCTGGTCTCTGCAACGCACTTACTGGGGTGCTGCTCCCTGACTCCTCATCAGATGATGAGGATGAAGAATGTGAATGGCATGAACCAGTGGATGAGTAACAGCTAGAATCGGTGAATTCTTGCAGCATTGCCTCTAGCCCTCTCCCTTTAAGCCTTGCCATGACCAGCTTGACAAGGTATTCTGGGGGTCCTCCACAATCAATGTAAGCCATCAAGTCGCCGGATGACAGGGTGGTGATTGCGGCGGCGACGCTCTCATCGCAGCAGGCTAGAGTGAATGGAGAGAGCTCCCCGATAAAGATGCCATCACTGTCGATGACTGCGACGGAGTTCTCGTCGGCTAGAGAACCAGAAATGGCTTCGAGTTCTGAGATAGCAGGGGAGTGGTAATCGATAGTAACAAATTCAGTGCTTATAATGCCAAGCGTGTCGATGGAGAGAGCTGGGAGTGGAGCAAAGAGGCCAATGGAGCCGAGGAAGAATCTGATTATGTCTTCCTGTGTTAGCCAACAGAATTCCCGGCCATTGTGGATGGTGGGGCTGTTGATCGAGAGTTTTTGGTGCTGTTTTCTTCTTGAACTGGAGCTATATCTGGTCTTTATTGGCACAACTAGATTCTTGGCTCCTTGGAGGATGAGATCAATTGCATCCAATAAGCTGAAAGATAAAGAAAAGGAAAAGGAAAAAGCTGGTGATTATTAGTGGATCTGCAAGAAACAGAACACCTCAAAATTCATGTAGCGACTAAACTATTGGTGTTCAAATTGCTGCCTGATGTGTCAAAAAAAAATAAAAAAAAACGGGAGGGGGGAGGGTCAAATTTGATACCAAAACATCCTGATTCTATGAATCAAATTGGGATAGATTTATGGCTAAGAACAAGTCTTAATTGTTACATAAACCTGATCAAGAAGTGATCTTGATTAAGGAAGAAACTGACAGAGAAATAATAAAGACCAAGTCTTAAACTCGTTACATAAACCTGATCAAGAAATGATCTTGATTAAGGAAGAACTGACAGAGAAATAATAAAAGAAAATTATAAACTTTAAACTAAAGGGATTATTACCAAGCATGCCTTTGAGCAAACAATAAATAGCTTGGGAACTCCCATAAAGAAAGTTAAACTGAAAAATCAATAAGAACACAGATAAGAACACCAATTAAAAACAGAAAAAGAAAGGCAGCAGATCTGAAGAATTGACAAAACATAAAACTGAGAGATACAGTAAAAGTTCAAAAATCACAGTTCTCAATACCTCGAAGTTGGCTCCACATGAACAACCATTCCAGGAATCTCAGGCAGGAGAGCAGAAACAGGTGCTTTCAAAGCATCAGAAGGGGACAACAAGTTCTCATCTTTGCAAAGATAGCATATTACATCCACCATAGAAACTTTACCAACACATTTACACTCACCAGTATCACCACCATCCTCTTCACAATTGCCTCTGTGCTCTTTATTAGTTTTTCCTGTGTGCTCACAACTCCATACACTTAAAAAGTTTTCATCAGAATTCTTAAGAGCAAATACAACTTCAGTTACTGTTGCGGTGAGTGAGAGGGACTTCAAAGCAGGCTTGCCTAAACAGAGGTCAGATACCTCACGAGCAAGTAAACTCACTGCCATACAAGAATGGGTAAAACTAATAAAACTTCTGCTAAGACAATGAAAAAAAGAGCAAGCTTTAGTGAGCAAATCCAGGGGTTGAGGCTGTTGCTGTAGGGTTATGAGGAGGGTATTTATAAGGGAAAATATGGAGTTACAGGAGGTGGGGTACCGTACAATGTCCAAAAAACTGTGGGGTCTATGCTTCTTGTCGTCGGCTTCTTGTTGTAGGCTGTACAGATCGGTGTGTTGAGTTTGGGCTGATGGGTATTGCTGTCTGTTACATGTGCGTTTCAATTTGGAACTTTCAAGTGTAAACTCTGGATATTTATTGCTGTTTTTGGAGCTTTTACTGTAGAGATAGGGTTCATTGATACACATGACTTTGGTGGAGTCAAGAACAGTTTGCGAGACCGAATTCAATATTCAGAATTCTAACTGAAAAGGAATTTACTGCGATAACTTTGAGATGACAACAATTGATTAAAGCTAATGGAGGATGCTTTCTGTATTTTAATGGCGTCTTGTTGCAGGCTGTCCTGATAGGCACGTATCTGTCATCACTCATGGCTGGGCTAAAGTAGTTAATGTCTTTGTCAAATTATATCACCATGACTAGCATTTATCTACCAACCTATCTTGAACATGCCTGATCTGTCAGAAAATCATTCTTAGTATACCAAATTTCAGAGTGGGTTCCGAGTTTAAGAGAATCTAATCCTTTTGAACTTGGAAATTAGTACTAAAATATGTTTTTGAAGTTTTTTTTTTTAATTTGACAAGTAAATTAAGTCTTAAGAGGGCAAATCATATAAAGTTTAATTTGAATCTTGAGCCAGTCAAGTGCTGTGGTAAAGAGATTTCATGTTTGACCTACTAAATTACATTTAAGTTATCTCTAATATTGTGTTTTAAAAGAATTTTTAATAAAAAAAAATTTAGATCATTTTCATGTGCTGATATCAAAAATAATTTTTTAAAAATAAAATAAAAATTATATTAATGCATTTATAAACAAAAAATACATTCAAAAACAATCTCAACCACATTCTTTAAAAGTAACTTAATGATATTGTTAGATTTTTTTTTACAGACATTATTTTCTTGCTTGTAAATAAATTTTAGTGTTGCCGGTTGCCACAGTATAACTAGGGGAATTATTTGTTGATTTTTCTTTTTATGGTATTTTAGAAAATTCAATTTTGAAAATTTGTAAATATGTATATGATTAGATAAAAGATAAAAAAAAATTATAAAATACCTAAAGCAAGCCGAATTTTCTTGAAAATGCATTTCCCATGAAAAAATTATTTTTTTTAAAAAAAAAGAAGAAAACTAAAAGAGCTCCGAGAAACACTGTGCATGCACTCACAAAACATTATGGATTGCAATAGTGAATTAATGATTTTGCTCCTCAGTGTGTCTCAGCCCTTGTCTTTGTATTAGGGGTATTTTTTTATTTTTTTCACGGGACTAGTTGGTATTACCAGATTGTTTGGGGGTATTTTAGTATTTTTCATGTATTTTTGTATTTTTTCGTGTATTTTTGTACAATAAAAATATTGATTTACCCCTCCTTTTAGCCTATGAATAGTGACCTACTCGACGGTAATATCGATTTTTTAACGTGTATGTACAATACAATAACAAAAATGCCCACAGATAAAAAAAAAAAAACAAAGCATTGCCAGCAAGGGTCTTCCAGGGATTTCACACTTTCAAAAAATGTGTAAATACAACTCTAACTCTGATAAGACAAAAGTAAAGAAATGTTTGTAGAGATGTGTAGGTAATTTGTTCTATTTTTTATTATTTTTATCTCGGAGTCACTGTTGGCGCATCATCAGGATGCGTCAATTCCTTTTTCCATCACTCTCTTCCGGAGTGGCGTGTGATATCATACGTCGTCAAAAAATCTCATTTTGGCGTCTCCGAGGATGCACCGCCATGTGCTCTACCTGATGGAGTAACGCTGTGTCGACCCATGATGATTGGATAGGCAACGGTTGAATGTTTTTGTACCCTTCTCTCTCTTCTAAAGACTAGCTTACAATTAAGTCCCCTAGGTTTATGGTGGATTAATTTTTGCCCCTTGGCTTTTTATTATGTTGTATAGTCCTCATTTTTGTAACATAAGTTCCGATTGGTTTCAATTTAGTCCTTGAATTGAAATTGATGATATATTTAGTCTGCATTGCGGTCCTTAATCTTTTAATTTTTATATTTTGTATTAAATCCCTTAACCTTTTGGTATAGCAATTTGTCTTATTGTCAATTATGTCCTTCAATTCAAATGAGTTATATATTGTCTTTTCATTTTGGTCCCGTATGCTTTTAATTTTACTTTTGGTTTTAAATCCCTTAGTATTTTTTGTATATTTTTTGTATAGAAGTTTGAATTGTTGTCAATTTAATCTTTTGATTGAAATCAATCATATATTTTATTTTTATTTCAGCCCTTATATACTTTTTAATTGTTCTATTGAAATTCTATTCCTTTTATTATTGTTTAAATATTTATGCATTAATCCCTATTACTGTCCAAATTTACTTGTATATATTTTTTGTTTTAGTATTGAATACTTTTTTATTTTCTCTTTTGTTGGGGTTGTACTTTTTTTAATTTAGTCTTGCAATTTTAATTTGTGTTAGTGATCATTTGAAAAAATCATTTTTTTTTCTTTTTAAAAAAAGTAAAAGTTTTTTAAGGTTAATGATATTTTTTTTTCCATTTATTTTATAGTCTTGCAATTTTAATTTGTGTTAGTGATCATTTGAAAAATCATATTTCTTTTTCTTTTAAAAACAGTCAATTTGTGTTTAAGGCTTTTTTTTTTTTGTCGTTTATTTTATTTGTTTGCTTACTCTTTTGTTATAATTTTGAGATTTTTTATTTCTCGAGGTTAATGTTTTTTTTATTATTTATGCAATAATAGTAAGAATTATTTTCTTTATTTTCTCTTTTGTTGGGGTTGTCTCTGTTCGCTTGATCTTTATTTTTGTTTTGTTGTTTATTTTCTCTTTCATTTTTTTTTTCTCTTTGTTATAATTTTTAGTTTTTTTAATTCTTCAAGGTAATTTTTTTTATATATGCAACAATAATAATAATTAAAGATATGTTTTTTCGTGCTTATTCTTTTTGTTAAACTTTTTTAAGTTTTTTCTTATTCTTTAGGATAAGTTAATATTTTTTTTTATTTTAACAGTACTAATAATAATAATAATTTGAGGTGTTGTAATCTTGATGATAATAGTGACATTATAGATTATCATGATAATAACTATTATAATTTATTGTAATAGTTATGGTGCTTATGGTGTAACTAATGATGACTTTGATAATAAGAATAATAATAACCCATAGAATAATATTAAAATATCAATAATGACAAAAAACAATTATACTAATGATAATACTACTAAATCTAATTGAAATAATATTCAGAGCAACAACGATGTTAGTTATCGTGGTGATTATTGTCGTAATAATGACAAAGATTATAACAATATTGTTAGTAAAAAATAAGAATATTAATTATTTACAATAATTATTATAATAGCAACTATAATAATTATGACAATTTAAAAATCATGATTATTAAAACATAATAATAATAATAATAATAATAATAATAATAATAATAATAATAATAATAATAATAATAATAATAATAATAATAATAATAATTCATTAGTCGAAGTTGTTTTTGTTCAAAATTGACTTGCATGACTTTTTTATATATGATATTTCATATTTAATATCATGCAACCAAAAAATATAAGAAACCAAATATAGACAAAACAAGTAGGAAAATTGAGTCAAATTATTTACTAAGCATTTTAATGCACATGGATAATCTACCAATTAAATAATCATCCAAACATTCGAACAATACTGAAATTCGATAACTTCGATACACAAAACATCTAACCCATTTGAAACTACTTTTATTAATGATAATTTAAGTAATTAACTTTTTATTTGTTTAATGAAAAAATCATAACAATTAATCAGTTTGCTATATTAAACAAACTCAACACAACACGCAGGGCAAGTCAAGTCGTCTAATCTAAACAAGGTCAAAATCAAGTTACAACAATATTGACCATTGATCATATCGAACACAATTTTTCAACAAATAATATATATATACACACACACCCCTTTGTCAAAATTAAATTTATTAGCTGATGTTATTTTGAGTTTTTTCAATATTATTTTCATCATTTTCATTTTATTAAACTGGTCAAAATGCATTCAAAAAAAATCATAAAATTTTTATTGCGATTGTTTTTTTGGGTTTGTTGAATTTAAAATCAGTATTTTATGTTTCACTCTTATTTTATGATATTTAAATTTTTTTAACACACAATTTCTCTGCAATTAACATATTTCTTATATATACATTGATTAAAGTTTATTGATTTATATTTGTGTGTTCTCTTCATTTACAACATTATCATACGTTGTTAATGATATTTTTATATTCTGCATATCAATATTATTATTTTTCATAAATAAATAAAAATTAAGATATTTTTAAACAAAAAAATATTTTAAAAAATAATCATAATTATACTTTCAAACATCTCATACAATAATTTACGATATTCCTTTAGAATTTGGCTAACATATTAAAAATCCATCAACAATATTTTTTTTAATTGTATATTTTTAATATTAGAATTTGGTTGTAGACTTTAATATTTCAGGATGTAAAAGTACACTATATAGTATGCCTTAGATATTAAAGATATGAAAGGAAAAAAAAAACTGATGATGAAATTTAGACTTTAAAATGGTTAAGTTTTGATCTAATAAGTCATAAACTTCCTTGCGAATAGAAAATTACCTTGAATCTTAGAAAAGAACAACAAAGATAAATTTTATTTAAAAAAAAACAAAATAACAATTCAATTTATTTTAAGTGGAGTACATTAGAGCGAAGTGTTTTTTTCTTCGCAGAACAAGTCTTCTAACTCAGGCTCTTGAAAATCATAAAAAAGACAAAAAAAAAAAAGTAATGTTATCTTCGAAACTAGAGTGAGATGATGTGTAATATTGTCGAGTAACATTTATTGAAGAACTAGAAAGAAAAAAATCTCAATTACATTTGATAGATTTTCTCCTGTTCTGCCTTGAAGTCAAATTTGCTGTCTTTCAAAGAAAGAAAGTTACCAATTTTGCTGTGATTACATCATGTGACACGTGTCAAATTTTTGACGATCCAGACTTCATGATCTAGTGCTAAAAAACAAAGGTAGTTGATTTTTTAATAAAGGATTTTAAGGTAGTAGTAACTAACTATTATAGATAACTACGCGTTGATTGTGGAGTTATTGGGCAGAAGTGTGTCACCTTGATTAGATTTGTACTGTAAGTGATTGTTTGTCACTTTAATTAAAAAAAATTATTTTTTTATTTTAAATTTATTTATTATAGTATTTTGATAAGTAGATATTACAAATAATTTTAAAAAAAAATAAAAAAATATTATTTAATATAATTCTGAATAAAAAATATTTTAAAACTCAATTTTAACCGGCTATTAAACAATCATTAAAAGTTAAAACTCCTTTTGAAAAACCTTCCCTGGTTCTTGCCGTTTCTCCCCGGACATTTTCATGAACATATATATATAGTTTGATAAAGACTTGTCCCTGTTTTTATGGTACAGGCAGGCTGAAACTAGTGCATCAAGTGTCGTGTTTCACATAAATGTAATAAACAAGAGAAAGGGTTGGGGTGTAATCATTAACTTTATTTTCTCAATATGTTCACCAGTCGGTTGGTTGAGTGAATGGTTTCAGCATGTTGGATAGATTATGACAGAAGGTGATGGGCACGTACGATATGATGGGAAGAAATAAAAGTTTTTGTTTTTGTTTTGGAATGATAAATACTTTATAGATTAAAGTATGGATTATTAAGAAAAGAAATTAGGAATCTTTTATCCTAATAATTTACGATATATTTATAATATATGAGCTTTATTATTTTAATTGAGTGGAGGAGCTACAGAGTCATTTTCTCTAAATAAAATTAATGAGAGGTAAAAATATTTTATATATCATTAATGAAAGACTAATATTTCTTATATATCATTAATAAAATGAAAATATAGAAGGACCTTGAGAAACCATTTATATGTCTATATAATATATGTAGGAAGACAACTATTATTAACATAAATAGTTCATATTAAATGTCTTAAGAATGAATAGATAAAGTTTTATGACCCTCGCATGAGTTTATAATGACCCTTAAACTAATTAGGCTTGACATGTAACCAAGTCCAAGATGATAATAAGAGATCAATATAATTCTTCCACACCTTTTATTGAATGAATAAATCAAATATATATAGTAAGGATACAAGGTGAACTACCTAGACTTAAGTCTAAATAAGTGGAACAAGAAGCTAGAAAACAAAATTACAAACAATATATCAAATTTGTTACAACAGTTCAGCACTAGAAAGATCAATTCTTCTTTGAAGCACGTGACTATTATGCCCTCTTAAGATGAAGTTCGACACAAGGGGTCAATCTTGTCTCTAAACAACAAAAAAGTGGTATGGGAAACGATTTAATGAGAATATCATCAAATTGATCAATAGAGGAAACATGAGCAACTCGAAGAGTTCCACTCTGTACCTGATCACGAATGAAATGGAAGTCAATAACAACATGTTTCATTCAAGAATGAAAGATAGGACTAGAGCATAACTGAGTTGCCCCAATATTATCACAATAAATGATTAGGCAAATAGGTAGCTTAAAACCAAGTTCCCACAACAAGGAGGACACCCAAGTTATCTCGGCAGCTGTATCAACAACAGATATATATGCAGCTTCAGTTGATGAACGTGCACTAAATTTCTGCTTTTAGAGCTTCAAGAGATGAGATTATGACCAAGGTAGACAATATAAGCACCTGTTGAGGAAAAATTATCTAGGTCATCTGCCCAATCAACATCAGAGTACGCATGTAAAGCATTAGAAAAAGCATGCAAGGACATAGGAGATTCTTAGTAAAGTTGGAGGCCATAGTTAGAAGTAACACAAAAATTGTGTGGCTAGCAAATGAATAAATTGATTCACTAGGTGTTCATCATCCCCAATAATAATTAAATCCTCAACATAGACCAGTAAATAAACAAGATTCTCACAAAAATTAAGCATAAAAAGTGATGTGTCAGCATAGGAGATCTTAAATCCGAATTGAAGAAGAAAGTGTCAGAGTTCTTGATACCATGCTTGGGGAGCCTATTCCAGTCTATAAATTGCTTTATGTAGCTTACAAACATGTGATGGGAAGTCTTGATAAATGAAACCTGGTGTCTAGGTCATATAAACATCTTCATTGAGATTACCTTGCAAAAAGGTGTTTTGACATCAAGCCGACGAAGGGTTGTTCTATTAGTTACTGCAATGCTAAAAACAAGTTTGATGGTGGTAGGCTTCACTACTAGACTGAAAAATATCAAAGTAATCAACTCCTCGGTGTTGATGAAAACTTTTAGCAACCAAGTGAGCTTTAAACTTGTCAACAGATCCATTAGAGTTACGTTAATATGAAAAATCTATTTACAACCCACAACATTTTGACTAGGAGTAAAAGGTATTAGCTCCTAAGTCCCTTTATGAACAAGAGCATCATATTCTTTAGACATGCCCCTACATCGTTTTGGATTTTTAAGAGCTTGGGTTGGTGTGGTGGGTTCAATACCAAGATATGTCAATAATTAGATATGAAGATTTAGATTTTGAATTGGTTCATGAATGTTATTTTTGGCTCTAGTGTACATGAAATGAGTTGATTTTGTGTTTGGAAGATCCGATGGAGTGGTGATTTGGAGGGGATTGGTGGAGGTCAGTTGATTTGTGGTGAGGGTAGGATCGACAGGTGTAAAGATTGCAGGATGTGATTGTGTTGTAGCTTCACTCAGTAGTGCTTGAGTGGGAAGAGTTGTTCTTTCAAGAAGGAGTGCTTGAAGAGAAAGCTACCAAAATGAGGGGCAAATGGTGGTATGAGTGATGGAGTAGGGTTGTTTACTTGGATTATGGGTGGTATTCAAGTTGAAACAATGGCAAACTTTAGTCATGGGGCTTGTGTAATAAGAGATGTAAATGGAACAATGGATTCAATAAATCTAACATGCCAAGAAACAAAAAATTTAGAGGTTGATGAATCATAGCAAAAATATGCACATTGAGTGAGAGAGTATCCAAGAAAAACACATGGTTTGGAATGAGACTCAAGTTTATGACATGTATATGGGCGAAGCCAGAGATAGCACAAATAACGAAATAAAGTTTTGAGTAATTAAGAGGAGTACCAAAAATCTTTTCATATGGAGATAAGAGATTTAATTTTTAATTTAACATCTGATTGATCAAGTAGACGGTTGTAGCAAAGGCATTAGACCACTGAGTCAAAGGAATAAAAGCATGAGAAAGGAGGGTGAGACTTATTTCAACAATGTGAAGATGACATCTTTTAGAGAAGACATTGTGTTCCTATGTGTAGGGTGGAGTACTGAGATGAGAGATACCATGTAGAGTAAGAAAATTAGAGAGAGCAATATATTGTGCCTTATCTTCCTAGAGAAGTGATACCTTCCCACATTAATTGTAAATGCTTCTAAGAAGGACTCATAATCTTATTGAGAAGATCATTTGATAACATGTAATCAATGTTATAAGTCTTTAACCTTTTCTTTCTCAACCCTATTTTTTACTTTTATAAAAAATCTCTAGATTTTTTGCATAATGAGCCCAAAATTAGAAGATCGAGATTTTTATATCTTTTAGAGAAGAGTCTTCCTTTAGGTAAACAAAAAAATTATCTTATTTGGTTCATGTCATATTTAATATCCATAACAATGACTTATAGAAATGGTAATAAGGTTATTTTTTATGAGGAAGATTTTAGTTTCAAATTTGAAATGAAAATCACTTCCAAGGATCAGTTGTCAGTTGTCATGGGTATATGCCTTAGAATTGAACGTGATTCTGGTTAGCCCTTTTAGGATTTAAACCTAAAAGGACAACTAAAACTACCTAGGTCTCCTTAAATTAAAGGAGCAAAACACAATATAGTATGAGAAAATATGATTATTTTGCTTAATGATAAGTAAAGGCAACTTTAGATAATCATGGGACTTTACAGTATTGTTGCTTAAGATGGATGACCGAATTACACTAGTTATCAACAAGCATGTTAGGAGTAATATTATCATTACTACTTCTATATTGATGCAATTCAACTCACACCAAATAATCCTTAATAGTTCTAGTCCAAATCATAAGGAAAGAAAAAAAAACGTCCAATAAAGCCTTTAATAGGCTTTGACAAGACATATAGACCGATATAGACTATATATAAAAAAACTCAGGAAAAACAAACCTTAATAATTTGATTTTTATTCAAGATAAGCTTGAAAGAATTTAGGGCTAAAAAGAAATGAAGTGTTATCAAAGACTTAAGGACCAAATCAAAAACAAATTGGTTGATGAGGGATCAAATTAGGGTGATCTAGAAAATGAGTTGCACGTCCCAGTGCATGAGGACTGTTGCATTCAAGCAGCATGTGTGACTTCTTTCATGCTTTGTTCATGACCTTCTTGGATGAAATTGAAATCATCACGTCAAGTGCTCTCAAATAAGACAACATGCGTAATTAGAGTGTCCATCATACTGTTTTATTTGCCATTATTTTCCCCTTTTCTTTTCATTGTATCTCTTGCATAGTTGTCAATACTGTTTTATTTTGCCCCAAACATTTTGTTTTAGAGATGTTTTCTAATTTTAATATTATGTTTGTTTGACTTTGTATTTGTATTATATAATTTAAAATTAATTTATCTTGAATTTGAATTATATTTGTTAAATTAATATTTTAATTTTTTTTATATAATTAATTAATTATATATATAAGCAGTACAACTCCCAAAACGACGTGCCGAAACACTTCAAAACTAAAATATTTTGTGTACCCAATAAAAAAAAGTCAACCGAAGCGAAACGTTTGGGAGTATGGTTGTGATTGTTTTTTTTTAAAAGTGTTTTTTTGTTTAGAAATGCATCAATTTTTTTATTTTTTTTTTTTTTTTAGAAATTATTTTTGACATCAACACATCAAAATTATCTAAAAACATCAAAAAAACAAAATTAATTTAAAATAAAAAAAAATCAATTTTTTTTTCAAAAAACACTTTTCGAAAAAGCTCTCTCAAACACCCTCTTAATAAACGATACATGGATTGATTAGGTACCTAGTCACCACATAGCACATGCCTGTTTGAGAGGGATAATTATAATTATTTTTAAAAGTATTTTTTGTTTAAAAATACATCAAAATGATCAAAGAACATAAAAAAAAATTAATTTTTTCAAAAAATTCCAAACGCCCCTTTTCTTGCTAAGAAAATATTTTTTATTAAACAAAAACTGCAATAATTAGGATCTGCTTTTTGTTTGTGATTGCAAGTATAAATAAGTAATTGAGCATTCCAGGTATCCTGCTTTTAAATATTTTTCAAATTATTCTACGAAAACTTTACCGGCTATATCATTTAATTTTATATTTTAAATTAATAAAAAAAATTATATTAATTTTTAACCCAGCACAATGCCACAATGTGCTAATAAGTGATACCTTTTCTCATAGTTGTCAATTTCGTTCTTGTTGTTGTTCTGGTTTTTCTATTGGAATGGAATGTTCCGGTTTCGGACCGTTTCGGCGTGCCGTTTCGAAGTTGTACTATTCATATATAATTAATTATATATATAAAAAAAAATTAAAATATTAATTTAACAAGTATAATTAAAATTCAAGATAAATTAACTTTAAATTATACAATATAAACACAAAGTCAAACAAACATAATCTCAAAATTAGAAGAAAAAAATCACAAGTTAATCAAAATAAAGAGGATTTTAAGGTCAGAACGGCACACCCGGAACGGTACCGAGACGTTCCGAATTTAGCCCGAATTAAAACCAAGACAAAAACAATATTGTTTCATCTTAGTTTTTTTAACGGAACAGAACAGAATTGACGGCAATGCTTTTTCCTATTAAAATGGTGACTTTTATGCCTGTGGGCCCTCATATATTAATACCTGGACGACTTACAGGAGGTAATGCATTGAAAAGGAGAGAGAGAGAAAACAAAGAAAAATATCAGTATGTTTACAAGAAAAAAGAATCGGGAATATATATATATATATATATATATATATATATATATATATATATATATATTCACATGTTTGATTCTTCATAAAAAAATATTGGATTATTTACAATTTTTTTTTTAACAGCAAGAATGCCCTGAAACTAGTGTACATTTCAAAAATAAAAATAGTCGTTGCATGTAAGGGATGTTTGGAAATCAGTAAAAAAATACTCTAAATAAGGATAAAAATATTGGATTATTTACAGTTTTTGTTTTTGTTTTATTCTTTTGTTTAATCTTTTGTTGAAGTTTTTATTTTCTTCCATTTTTTCTCTTTCATTATTAACACAAAAATATAATAAATAAATGGTAATGATAATAATAATAATAATTTGATTGTTTTTCTTGCTTACTCTTTTGTTAATGTTTTTGAGGATTTTTTCTTCGGGATAATTTGATAATTTTTATTGTTTTGGCAGTGATAGCAACGATAGTTTTTGTTTTTGTTTTATTCTTTTGTTGAAGTTTTTTGGATTTTTTTTCTCTTCTATTTTTTCCCTTTCATTATTAACACAAAAATAAAATAAATAAATGATAATAATAATAATAATAATAATAATAATAATAATAATAATAATAATAATTTAATTGTTTTCTTGCTTACTGTTTTGTTGATGTTTTTGATGGGTTTTTTTCCCTCAGAACAATTTCATAGTTTTTATTGTGTTGAAAGTGATAACAATGATAATTTTTAGTTTTAATTGTATTTTTTTGTTTTATCTTTTTTGTAGTTTTTACAATTTTTTTAATCTTTCATTCATTTATTTATTCTTTCAAGATAATAATAATAATAATAATAATAATAATAATAATAATAATAATAATAATAATAATAATAATATTTTAATTGTTTTTCTTGCTTGCTATTTTGTTCATGCTTTTTTTTTAATAACTATATATTTTATCCTTATTAAATATTAATATAAAAATCTTTTTAAAAAACTTTTACATAGTAAACTAATACATAATTATTCATAAAGCAATTAATAATATCATCATAAAAAATCTCTTATATTCTTAAAACAATACAATAATTAAATAATTGTTTAAATATTATTTTAATTCATTGATTCAAAAAAAAGTTTTTAACAAGAAATAAAGGGACATATAAAAAAGACCAAGAGTGTCGAGTTGTAGAAGGTGTTTAGGAGTGAGGTGTGACCGAAGGTTAAAAAAAAGTTATTGTTTTGGTGTTTGGTAATGGTAGAAAAACTGATGTGGGTCCAACTTGATAAAATCAATTAACCCTATTCCATGAAAAGCATCAAAGAATTACTTTTCATGCGTTTCATCCTCAACCTCTGCGAGAGAGGAGGGCGTATCAGGCAAGGTTGTCAAAATCGCGATTTTGACACAACACGGAAGGGGCTTCAAAAAATCAGATCGTAAGATCGGATTGTAAAATCGTAAGATCGTACCCGAATTTTTCTGTACAAAAATCATAAAATCAGAACTAAAATCGTGTGAGTAGAAAAATCGTAAAATCGTAAGTGGAATATTTCCGAATACAATACATCATAATTATGACCATAAAACTTTATTAGTTAAAGTTCATACATAATTTAAATTAACTTAAAAATAGATTACAGAACAATTATGTCCATAAAATTTTATTAGGTAAAAACTAATAAATTTAAAATAAATATTCTACCAGCGTATTATGTAAACTAAAATCAGTCTCATTAGTCATTACTTTCATCTTCCTCACTATATTTATATATTTACGTGTTTTAAATTATTAAATTAATAATTTTGTAATGTTTTTTATGGTTTTAACTTTTAATATGCTCATGTCAAACTAGAATAAATTAGTTTAGTGTAATCTTAAATAAAATATATTTTCAAATCCTCGTCAAGTATCTATTGTTTTTGTGGGGTTTTGCTTAAATATATTTAAAAATATTTGGCTAATCAAAACACTTAGCAATTTTGTATGTATTTCACTAATAGCATTAATTAAAAAACTATAATTTATAATTTTCTTTAAAATTTAATATTGATTATAGTTATAAAAACCGCAATATTAATCACGCCCTTACTTTGCTTGTTTGTTTTTATCATTTTATGTTTTCGGTTCTGTATTTTGCAGATAAATTCATAATAGTAATAATAGTAATAATAATAATAATAATAATAATAATAATAATAATAATAATAATTTACTCACATCACATGATAATAATTTTCGGTGGTGCTCCTCTCTCTCATTTATACTCTCTCTCCTCCTCCTCCTCTTCTCCAGGAGCACTTGTTCTATTTCTCATTTTCTCTCCTTTCCCTTCTCTCTTGTAAAGAAACTTGAAAAAGCGTATTTTTTCTCTTTCTTCTCCAAGAGCACTTGTTCTTACTTCTATTTCTAATTTTCTCCATAAAATCGATTTGGGGATGAGAAGAGAAGACTACGATGGAGAGGAGAAGAGAAGATAAAATCGATTTGGGGGAAAAGTTTGACGGTCCGATTTTGCGATCCTAACCAATTTTACCTTTTTTTTACGATTTTGGCAAAAAACGATTTTTGGCAGCGATTTAACAAGTTTCATCCAGTTGACTCGCAAAATCGTACGATTTTGCGAGTCAACTCGCGATTTTAATTACACTGGTATCAGGGCGTGAGTGTGGAATGGGGTTTTTTTAAAGGGGGTTATTATATTTTGTTTTTTTATATAAAATATATTTTTAATATTAAAATAATCTAAAATTTTAATTAAAATATAAATAAATATATTAGAAAGATATCACAATATAATTTTTGTCTCGCAATTCTAATTTTATTTCAGATGATATTTTGCTAGGTATTGTTTTTTGATCAAATAGTTAGGGATCACATAGACCTTCACATATAAATTTAATTCGTGATGAAATTACAAGTAGTTTGATGGGATAATAAAACAAGTATCTAATTTACTTGAATTATCAATTATATTTTATTTTTATGATTATTAAATCTATTATATTAAAAAAATAGTATATATATAGGTTGAATGCTAGTATAAATAGTATATATCTATAATTATCTACAATATTTACTTTGAATTATTACACGTAATTAAAATGTTTTTCAATGAAAACTATTTTTTTTAAAATCTCAATTACAAAAAAAATAAAAGCAATATTAAACACACTCGTAGAAAAATAGATTGAATGCCCGTGAGCCTGGAAGGCTTGTCCTTCGTGCTTAACTTTTTCTTTTTTTTTGTCAGGATATAGAAGACCGATTTAGGCACTATTTGTCATCGATTCTATTTTTATTTTTTATTTAAATTATTTTTTTAATATTTTTAAATTATTTTTATTTGTTGATATAATTTTAAAAATATATTAAAACAAACATCAAAAATAAAATTTAAAATAAAAAATAAATTTTTTTTTCAAAAAATACTTTTAAACGGATTTTCAAACCTTAGCCTTTGATATATTTGTTTTCGCTTTTTCTTTGTTTTTTGGGTATGGATTTATGTATCTACAACCTTTTTTTCCTCGCCATTTTCTTGCTGACTGCTTTTTTTTTATATATATATATCTTCTCTGTTTTCATTCAAAAACTAATAATTTGAAAACTCACTTTTCATGTTGCCACATGTAAAACATGCGGGAAGTAACTAGCTAGTGAGTGATTTAGCACCAAACTCACCTTCATGTTGCCACATGTAAAACATGCCGTAAGTAACGAGTTAGTGAGTGATTTAGCACCATCGATGATGATGATTATGGATGACGATGAAGAGGAGGAGGAGGAGGAGAAAAAAAGAGTTTTTGTTAGAAAATAATATAAATTATATTCTAGAGCTTCACCTAACAGTTTAAGTTTTTAGGTGAGATGGTTATGGTATTAGAGTCTTGTTGACCCAACGGTCACGAGTTTGAATCTCATCACTCGCATTTTATTTGATAAAAATCAAGCACAAAATAATGTGGGTTTGTGCAAGTATTTCACTTGAGAAGATGTAATATAAATTATATTATAAGATTTTATCTAACAATTTAAATTTTTAGATAAAATAATTATTAACTGTTTTTGCTAAGAGTAAATACCTCCTTTTATCAATGAAAACTTACCAAGTCAATAGGGTGATAGTAATTTGCTGTTGTGAATCTTATAGTCTGACCACTTGCTGGATGCTCACTTGATAAGGCATTGAACTAATAGAAAATAGGAGCTGATTGCTGCTGGTCTTTCTTCTCATATATGCCCGCTTTTTGACGAATATTCCCACATGCAAGGTTATTTTTTTAACATGAAAATGCCAGCAGCTTATTACTTGCATTGATTACGTGAAGATTAATGCATGTCTATTCTAAGATATTCTTTCAATGCTTGACACGTACGACCTTGAACTTATGTTGTCTCCATGAGTGGCATTCTCTGCCAAAGATCTAAAAGCATCTAGCCATGTTCTCCTGTCTCCTGATTGTAGCTTTTTGCAGTTTGAAAACGTTATTCAATCTGGTCTTTTCGACTCTGGATATATATATATATATATATATGTAGGGCATAATTTTGACAGGGACACCACCCCATGACCTAAGTAGTAGTTCACAGGGAATCTCATCTAATTTCCATATCGATTGTTGATTAGTGACAGATGTGAACCATGCCAAAATATATTATTCATCATCTACTCGATCCCTAGCTAAACACTCTTTAATGGAAATCGTCTGTGCTAGCACTGAAATCCCAAGTTGCTACACTTTTTGGATGTTTCCATTTCAAATCTATATTCACACAAAGCTATTTATCTTCAGCAGTTCCAGACATGCCGATCATGCAGAGTTAGCTTGGAAATCCCAAGATATTCTGCTACCAGTTGTTGAAGAAACCAAGAGGTTAACCCAAATTTTCGAAAATACTTTTAAAAAACAAGGGTAAGCAATCACTTAACATGGTCCCAAAGGGCATGTAGTCGTGTTAAATAACTTGAAATCTGTATAACAAGTCTCGAGTTCGAATTAGAGCGTGTATTTTTTATAAAAATTTGGGACAATCAGGGTTTTTTCACTCACATGGACCCACAAATACACTTTCTGGAAGGAAAGATTTTCTCGAATAAAAAAAAATAAAAATCAATTAACATGGTGTTTATATAAAACATAGTGTTTTGTATGTTTCCTTTTCAAATCTAAGTGACAGAAAGCTATATATCTTCAGCAATTCCAAAATGCCGATCATGCAGGGCTGAGGAAACCCAAAATATTCTGCTAACAGTTGAAGAAACTGTCTATAATCATCTTATCTAAAAATTTAAGCTGTTAGGTAATGTTACAAAATATAATTTATTTTATTTTCTGATATATATCCTCAATTGAAAATCATTTAGGCTTAAAACTTACAAACAACCCACACTATGTTGTGTTTAATTTATATAAAATAAAATAAAGATGATAAGATTCATATTTAAGATTACTGGGTTAATAAAACTTTGATACTATATTAAATAATTATCTTATCTAAAAATTTAAATCGGTTAAAATTCTAAAATATAATTTTGATTATTTTTTAATAAAAGCAAGAAATAGGTTTAACCCAAGTTTTCAATTGAGTTAATTTGTTCTGGACATGGTACCTTCTTTTTCGTCTGCTAATTAAGCCATGCACGAAGACCGACGGAATCCAGTCATCGCACGCACAAGAACACGTAATCATAACCAGATCTGAAAAATCAAGATGGAATCACGTGAGGAGTTTGGAAGTTCGAGTAATTTATGGATGGTATTAGCTGTCATGAGCCGTACGTCTCCTATGTGACGACAAGATAAGTACACAAAATTTGATGTTTGGGTCCACAATTTTGAAAAATTAATTAAAGGATATGATTCCAAAATTCGTCCACATCAAAACGACAAGACAAGTGATGGGTGATGAAATGTGAAGCAGCTTATCATTTGTCTTTTTCATACCGCGGTCCTGGACACGTGGGTACCGACACTACTACTGGTGTTCAATTACTGCGTTCTACTGTGAGATGAATGTTAAGAGCCCGTTTGACATTGCGGTTGCCCTTTTTATAAAATTTAATTTTTTTTATTTTAAATGAATATGTTTTGGTGTTTTTAAATTATTTTAATTTGTTGATGTTAAAATTGATTTTTAAAAAATAAAAAAATATCATTTTAATGTATTTCAGCACGAAAAGCACTTTGAAAAACTACCGCAACAGCTCTCCCAAACAGGACCTTTAGTGTCAATTTATAAATGTGCTTACGGTTACTTTTAAAAGTATTTTTTGTTTAAAAAAATATTAAAATTATATTTTTTTATTTTTCAAAATTATTTTTGACATCAGCATATCAAAATAATCTAATAACACCGAATTTTATTAATTTAAACTTAAAAATAAAAATAAAAAAATTTCAATTTTTTTCAAAAACATTTTTGAAAATCACTCTCAAATGTAAAGAGTATTTAGATATTACCAATATTTTTCTGAGTTGTATCTTTGTTTTAGATTTGTAAAATATAGCCTAAATTGATCCAAAACAACTCATATAATTTATAAAAATATAATTTAATTAAAATAATTTTAATATAATATTTTTTATTGACATAAAGATAATAATATATCAGATTAATTTAAATTAATTTAAGTTAATATGCATGTTAAATCTATAATAGAGGTAATGACATCAAGATAATTTTTTAGAAAATTAATAAAAAATGATCTGATTTAACAAAGTTTAAAATAACAAAACATGTGAATCAAGATATCTCCATTAAAAACAAATCAAAACATATGCTTAATTTTTAATTAATATTGTTCAATGATAAAATTAAAAAAATAATTAATTTAAAAACTAATCCGATTAAACTTGGGTTAACTAATTAAGCATTATCTCTGGTTCATGAGACCGAAGTAACATAACAGAAAATAATGAAAAAACCATGAATTTTAATTTTTAATCAATTTAATATTAAATGATAAATTTAAAATAAAAATTAAATATAAAAATTAAAAACTAGTTAAATCCATCAAACTTACTATTTGTATAATGAAAGTGTGATAAATTATTAAAAACAATTGGAAAAAAAATAAAACAAAAATCGCTGGTATAGTAAAATCCTCTTATTGTTTTAGTTTATAGTTAATAATTAGCGGGCTACTCCATTAACGGGCAGTCATATTGGGCTTTCTATGGACCAGGCTATGGTCGTCGAGAAAAAATATGAGGCCCATATTGGGCCTCTACTATCCACTGAATGCTCTTCCTCCCACAAATTAATATCTGAATAATATTATAAGTTATCAGGCGACGGTCAACGTGTTCTGAAAATCTGAAGATTCTGCGATTGTTAACGAGCCTTGAGACTACTTGCCGCTCTTCGTTGTGGATAGTATGAAAAGCTATTTTTAATGTGAAAAAATAGGTACTTTGATTATTATTTTTAAAACGAGAAAAATTTTAATTATAAATTTAATGCATGTGTTTGATCAAGTTAATTGATAATTGTATACGCTAATAAATATTAAAAATATATTATATGAAAAAGCTAAGAAAAAGATACCAAAAAAATGATCTCATGCCATATGAAACCAATTTATTTAATTATATGTAATAACTTTTTTTTACCAAAAGTAATTATTCAAAGTAAACCAAACAAAATAATTTGTTATTAAATCCTCTCTTTTCATTGATTTGACTTGGTTTCCCGTCCCTTGTTTGGTTCAAGTTTTAAATTAAATCAAATTGAAAATAGTTTGATATGATCTATTTAATTTTATAGATTAAAATATGAGTCTATCAACTCGGTAAAACCTTCATTTAGCTAAAATATATTGTCAATATGTCTTCTTTATGTTTTTGTTTTTCAAATGTTGAAATGATAATATTTTGAATCAAGCTAAGACAACTCAAGTTAACTTATAACCTAGGTTATAGACTAGGTTGAGTTGGATATTTCTTTTAATATTTTTTTTTATTTAATTATACAATACTAAAAATAGACATCCATATAGATGAAATTGAATAAGATTTAAGAAGAAAAATCATTAAGGGTTATAAAAAAAAAGTTATATGAAATTGAATAAAAATTGAATGATATTTTTTAGAATGATATTTTTTAAAATAATATTCTAAACATATAATTAATTGATTAGTTTTAATAAAATTAAAAATTGAAGGGATAACATAAAAGCCAAAAAGAGGCCAGATGTCAATGCTTGGGTGGGCTAGCATGTATGGTTCATTAAAAAGATATAGGTGTTTTGGTTTAGAAGGTAAGGATACATTCATGACTTTTTATTTCCACTTGGGTCAAAGTTCACTATATATATATATATATATATATATATATATATATATATATATATATATATATATATATATATATATATATATATATCATGATATACAATCTCGCAACATGAGAAATATTCTTGGTTTTTTGGAAAAAATTTTTTATTGAATTATATAATAAATAAATAGCATGCAATAAAAAAAAAGTTGTATCAATCTTTTCTTCAAAGCAGGAAAAAAGAAAGAAAGAAAGAAATGTCCAAGCATAATTATTGTGTTTTCTAAGAGAAAAACAAATTATCATGAATTCATAATTTGACACAAACTTGATGTTTTCTAATAAAAATATGGAGACAACAATATATTGGATAAATCTGAATAAACCTGGATTAATTAATTAAATCTTTTACCTAGATCATAAGACTATAATAACATTATAAAAAAAACATAAACTATTTATGATTCTTAATTTTCAATCAACTCAATTTTAAAACATAAAATTGAGAATAAAAATATTCAATTCAAAAAACTACTAAAAAAATCTGAATTAACCTAATTTAACTTATCAATTCTTTTTTTGTCAGTCATGCACCTCGTCAAGAGTGGAAGGCCTCTTTATATAGGATATTTACAAAAAAAACTTCCTAAAACTTGATCATGATTTCACTTTTCCATTGTTACTTGACAAGTTACATTTTATATCCTAAACTTTATATACTCTTTTTTTTTGGATTTGAGGAAATCGTATCTCTCAGAAAGCGTACTTTGGGGGCCCAGATGAGTGAATAAAATCTCGGCTGTCTCAGGTTCTTATAAGAAGTACACGTCCTGACTCGAACTCGAGACCTGCTATGCAGATCTTCAGCTCTTTGCCACCATGCTACACCCCTTATGAACAGTAAACTTTATATACTCGCTAACACTTAACATTTTTCTACACAAAGTCAATAAAAATGCATGTTTTTTTTTATATAAATGTACCATTATATTCATGTTAATAACTAAATACTTTTTAAAATATCAAAATAATGAAATTATCATCCATAAATCCCTAACAACAAATCCTTTTCAGTCATTTCATTAAACGTCATAATGTTTATTCCCTAACACGATTCAACCTCAAACCTCAAGCAAAACAAGTGGTATTGTTGCCTTACAGAAAAGGGTAACACTTCATGGGACAAGGATTGGGGTCCTGTCTAAAAAAGAGATGAAATTAAAAAGATAAATCAATTTAACACAAGGTTCAAGACAAAACAATTAAAAAATAGAAATTAAAAAAAATATTATAAATCCGGATTCAATGATAAAATAAAAAAACTAAAATCTAAAGTTAAAATCTTAATAAATAAGAGCACAACTCTTAAATTTTGAATGACATCTCACGCGCTGCTTGAAGAAGACGAGAAGATTCTAAACTAAACATTGGCACGTGAAATGCACGCAACACTCAAACTATCCAGTCGTTTACCATGGTACCCCCGGAAAAATACATGGTAACAAAAACCACTTGCATAATATTTTATCTCTTATGCGACGTCACTTCTGCCACACGGCTTGTTTTATTTTCCTAGTAAAACCAGAGCACCCACAGGATCAGAAACCCTAATAAGGCACACAGAAAGATTTTGCTGCGGACCCATCCCTCTCATGATGATCACTTCTTGGATAAGCCATTTCCATCGCCTCACCTAACGTTGTTCAATCAATGGCGAGGCCGGTTTTTTTGACTTTTGCTTCCACTTCAGATTGTTTTTTTTTTTTTATTATTAAAAAAAACAAATAAATCGAGAAATTCATGAAACCAAGCTGCCCCGTTGAATCCAAAGATCATGAAAAAAGCTTCTAGACCCTTGATTCAAAACCAGCCAACGTGATTTGATGAGAACAGTAAAGAAAGAAAGAAATGTTTTGGTTGATTTTTGTTCGTCAAGTTGTTCGTCAAGTTAACACACATTCTAGAGTAAAAACTCTTGAGGCTTGAAACTTGTACATACTCACGTTACTTTCTACTTGATTTTTATCGAATAGAATTGAGTGGTGAGATTCAAAATCATGATTGCTGGGTCAACAAAACCTTGATACCATGTTAAAAAATCATTTCACCTGAAAATTAAAACGATTTTAAAATATAATTTATATTATTTTCAAGCAGATTTACAGTATCCAACGCAATAAGAAGCTTCACAATAATGTTTTGACAAGAAATCTCTCTAAGTAAAATGATTTTATGGATGGCTGCAGGGAGATGCCATAGCTACCTCCCTGGACAAAGAGTTTCTTGATGGCAACGGGCATTCCAAGTTTTGCTGCAGCAGGTTACTTTAATATGTCTGCTAACAATACATAAACAAATCGGAAAAATCTTGATGCAGTGATGTGTGTCAAGAAAATTCAGATCCAATAAAGGTTAATTTATTTCTTTATTTTATCCATCTGTGTTCCATCATGCTAACTCACAAATATCTCTTCTTTTTTCCAATTCATTTTCCTCTTTAAATAATAAAAAAAAAGCATTTAAAGTTCAGTTTTGACTTGATTTTAAGTGGAGCTCATGATGAAGAATGAGAACAAATCCCACTATAATATGGACAAATAAATTATTATTTGATAGTGTTAAAAATGATTTTCGTTTAAAAATATATTAAAATAATATTTTTTTATTTTTTAAAAATTAAACTTTTTAATAAATAAACAATATCCAAAAGTAAATTTGGATAAGAATGCATAGGAGTACGAGAATTCTTATCCCCGATCACCCTAAGCTCGATGTCCCCACAAGCATGGAAAACGTTGGCTGTATCCACCTTACCAGAGCAGAACCTTGTGCCTCGAACAGATCCTATATAAAAACTACGAGAGACCTTCATGGTTACTCTCCTTCTGTAATCATATATCAACTGATCTTTAAACAGAAAGAAAAGGCATAGGTTATAGGGATTCTTATACGTTTTGGTGCTAGTTTAATCTTGGAGATTGAAGTGGGGAGAGATCAGAAAAATGTTGGCAATATTTCACAAAGCTTTTGCTCACCCACCTGAGGAGCTTAATAGTCCAGCATCTCAGAAAGGGACCAGGCAGCCTAAGCTTCCTGATGAAACTCTGAAAGAGTTTCTTTCTCACCACCCTCAAAAGACTTTCTCCATAAACTTTGGCGAAGCTGCAGTGCTTGCTTATGTTCCCCAGGACAACCCTTTCTCCCCGCAGCAAAGGCACGGCTACTTACTGATCGAAATTTCCTTTCCATTGTTTCCTTTTTGTGGTTTGATTCATTCCCAGATTGTTAAATTACTGCCCTGTTGATCATATTCGTGCAGGTTGTTCTGTGGTTTTGACAGTACATACTGCCTTTTCTCTGGGAGCTTGAACAACTTATGCACGCTCAATAAGCAGTATGGATTAACGAAAGGAACTAACGAGGCCATGTTTGTGATCCAAGCTTATAAGACCCTTCGTGACAGGGGTCCATATCCAGCTGATCAAGTTGTCAAGGATCTTGACGGGAGCTTTGCTTTTGTTATCTACGATAGCAAGGCTGGGACAGTTTTCGCTGCACTGGTATGCTCAATTCATTGTTTTGACTCATTTGTCTGTTGGCCAATAGAATCTGATGAGCTATTTATGTTCGAATCACATCCAGGCACGTTTGATTTCTTGTTCCTGATTCTAATTATATTCTGTGGTCGCAGGGCTCCGATGGTGGAGTTAAGCTGTACTGGGGTATTGCAGCAGATGGCTCCGTGGTGATCTCTGATGATTTGGAAATCATAAAAGCTGGCTGTGCCAAATCATTTGCACCCTTCCCAACAGGTACTTTGTACTGTCCTAGTAATGGCTAATCATACACAGTTCACAAATGAAATCACTAGCAGTCTGCATAATTGAAGAAACTGAACGCAAATATCAAATTATAAAAGCTAAAAAGAACAGAAATATCAAATTCTGCAGAAGCAGAAGATAAAATATCACTTGAAAAAATTAAGAGTTGGATCCTCGAAGCTATGTTCAGGGATTAAACCCTTTTCATAAAACCTGCTCTTATACCATGTTTAAACAATTAAGAATAAAACACAAAAAAGAGACTATGATTATGAGTGATTATGAGTACTTAGTCTTAACTTAGACTAACTTAATTATGAATAAACTATATATGGGTTAAACAGAAAGTATTGTTCTAACCTTAATTATTAATTAAGACTAAATAAAACTGGATAGATATTATTTAACAATATGCTCATCAGAAGGATGTTTTGATGATGTGCAGGATTTATGTTCCATAGTGAAGGAGGTTTGATGAGCTTCGAGCATCCGATGAACAAAGTTCGAGCAATGCCAAGGACCGACAGCGAAGGATTCCTGTGTGGCGCAAACTTCAAGGTTGATGTCCTCACAAGAATTAATAGCTTACCTCGTAGGGGAAGTGAAAACAATTGGACCGATTGGGAATCACACAACTGATCAAGGATTAGCTCTGTACACTTTCAAACCAGATCAGAACTCCGACATGAGCTAACATCTTCTGAACTGATCTGTTTCTCCACGTTGTCTGCTTTCTTTCCCTTGCTTTTCTTGCTTCTTCTTTTTTGTGGTCTGTTTTCTTCTCACTCGGTACAGAATGTCAATAAGAAAGAGTGATACGTTTTCAATCGGCGGGCAGAGTTTTTGTTTATTTATTTATTTCATTTTCACGATGAATTTAAACCCCCAAGCAAACCTCCAGTAAAATCCCTGTCGCCAGGTCGTGAAATTGGAGAATCAATCTGAATTTGCACACTTGAACGCTTGGCATTAGCCATGCTATGCTGTTCAACAAATACTGGGTCATTACTCTGCTTAACAACGAAAGCTAAAATTGTCAAAAACATTTCATGATTGCGGGTGAAAACCGCAGGAGAAGTCAAGGTAAAGTCTTGCCGCATGATTGTTTTCTCAAGTCGAAGGTCTGTGATATGGGAAAGATGGTCTGCCATACATGATTAAAATGCATTAAGCTGATCCAGAGCGGGGACAAAAATTATGCCAATGAAGACAACAGCACCAAAATGAGAATTTTTCTTGAAGAATACAAGGTGATATAATATGATGAAAAGCGTGACGTGCATCATTCCTTCCACATGTCTGCAAATTCATCAGGCTCCAATGGATTTGATAGTTCGTGCATCTTCCTCCTCGTCTTGGCCTTGACCTTCTTGGCAAACTTCCCAGCCTTCTTCTTTTTCTCCAGTGCACGAATCTGCAAGAATTGAGTCATTCATTCCAAAATATTAGGGGGGGAAGTCGTGTATATATATATATATATACAGGTAACAATAAAAGAGCTAATAACCTCTGAACAAAAATGCTAGTGCATGAATAAACAGCATGCTATAACATTTCCTGAGCTTGCCAGAGTATTGAAGCCAGTAGCAAAAAATGATATGGTTATTTCAAACAATAAACAATTGACACCATGGAAAACTCTAGAAAAGATGAATACTTGCTATTGATCAATAGAAGAGGAACTCTTGACCAACTAAAGAGAGACTAATCATAATTGTGATGCCAAAACTCAAACTAAGCATGTACATAATTCGCTTACCTGGTTAGGTGATATAAAAAACGGATTTTCATACAATGTTGGGCCTCCAAAGCTGCCAGCAAAAATCTTGATAGGGTTCAGGCAAAATCTTGGACCAACCTGCACCAAACCAGCTTTCAAAATTAATAACGACTACAGGTTTTTCACCTTGTGAACAAATTCAAAAGTATGTCAGTGCAAACCTCAACAAGGGTCATCTTATCCAGGCCTCCTCGAGCCATTTTATCTGTTTCATTATGAGGAACAGATGTCTACATTGAAGAAGACGAAGAGATGCCAGGAGTTATTTTCAAAAATTAATGAAACAGGGAAAAAAACTCACATAAAATAAATACAAAAAATAGAAAATATATAGCATTCCCGATATAATACCGCAATGACACTTTTATGTAATTGGAACATCAAGAATTATACATAAAAATTCAGGATTTTTAGATAGCAGTGCATCTGCCTATTTTCAGCAACCACTTTATGGGTCTAGAATTGTTTTAGCATCATATTGATCTGCAATATTAAACGGGACCATGAACATCATGCCAATAAGATTTCTGAGTGTTCAGATTAAAATCAAACAATTGGGACTGGGTTTGGTAACTGTCAACAATGTGGCTCTAATTGGTGAATAAGGATTTTGATAGCTCCATCTGAGACAGTTAACCCACAGACTAATGGAAGATAGCATTGTGAGTTCATCAGTACAGATTTTACTATGACAGCCAATACCTTTAAACAAATAAGATACTTGAGTAATTTTGGTTACTGCATCTGAAAGAGCACCAAAAGGATAACTCTGATACAACCATCTATAGCTGGATTGGATGGCTAAACCAGTCTCTAATATCCAAGTGGTATATCCCTGTTATTTCTATAGCATGTGGTGAAGGAAAAACCATACAGTAGAGCAGTATAGCAATTTAAGAATGTATATGAAAACAGAAGGAATAAAACAGAGGAACAAACAGCTTCAATGGAACGGCATGCAGTCCAATGAATAGACTATTTGGTTGATAACAGTGCTTACAGTTCCAGTCGGATTCAATCTGATGAATTGATCATCTAATATATAAAACATTAAGCTGGCACATGAAAAAGCTATCTGGAAAGGCTACAGACAACCAATCAGCTTTCATGAACTTAAGAAGGAATCTCAGCCTGGGAGATTTTTGTAAAGGGGGGAAAGAGAAAGGAATTGACTTTTCAACATATGTGGTAATTAGAGATACCAAGCGGTTTGCATATCTCCTAGATTCCAAAATACCAAATACAAGCAAGCAAATCTTCTGCTATAATATGCCTCAATCTACTACTTCATTTGTTAAAGTGCAACTTGAATGACTTGTCGAAGGGTAATTCATTAATTGTTGTCATTTCTAAGTTGGGAGCATAAAGTCAGTAAATTTTAACATAAATTAATGTAAAGTGTAACAAGTATTCAGCAACAGAAAAAAGAGTTTTTGAAGGCAGAAATTGCAAAAATGCTCCAATAGAAGTAGACTTCCAAGAAAAATGTCTAATTTACCTGGTAATTCCGAAACCATATATGGTCATCAACAATGGAGAAAACAAAGACATGGTCATAAAAAGGTTTAGATTTCCTGTGATCCTTTGGGGTTCCAAATATCTGACAAAAAAAACAGGCAAAGAAGCCAATATCTTAGTATCACATGAAAAGACTTCTGAAGTTCACATATGGCAGAGTACATCATCAACTATTGGTCTGGCATATGTAAAGGAATAAAAAGTTAAATATAAGCTTGAGGAAAGTAAAATTTGAGCATACAAGCAATCACTATGTAGGGATTCATGAAATGAACAGGTTAGTAGGCCCTCAACTGATCTTATAAAGCAAACAATGACGAATTTAGTGAGCTGAAAAATTTGCTTCATGGATGTCTCTGCTATCACAGCACCAGAAACAAGATGGACAAAATGGTAGTCTCTATCACCATACTTTTGTGACAAGGCCATGCATATAGGTACCAAGAATATCAATCATTTTATCAACAATATTTCCTGGAAGACTTTGCAATTAAAAGAGATTTTTGGACTAAGTTTTTCACGATTTTGTCCTTAAAGAATGGAGATTCCAGTTGTTTCAGCTATGCATTATTAAATAGAATGCAGATAAATGTTGCTTTTAAGATGTGAAACAAAAAACAAAATACCTGAATGATCATCTCCTTCAGGAGTTTCCAGTGAGCATCTTTATCAAAGTTAGCTGAGAAAGTCAAGAGAGGTCGAGACCCTTTCAGATGATTTCCTGTAAGCTTCAATTCTTCCATTGTGTGCACTACAATGAACAAGACAAGTTGCACTGGTTAGGCTATTTACTCATAATACAAGAAAAGAGCTAACCATGTGAGCAAATCAGTTTATTTTATTAACTGCAACAATAGCTTCTTTTTTATTTTCCTTCTATTTTTCTTTTTGTAATATTATCAGAATGGGAAGAGGAAAATTACAAAAAGGAGTACAGGATATCCTCCATGTTAGAGAGAACATGGAATCGGATCAGGGAAATGGCTCTCCAGTTCCATAGGATATCAACGAAAAGCAAATGCTCAAATGTTCCCAAACCAAAATGCCACAAGAAGTCAAAAAGACTATTCTATACCATGACAACTGGCTTATAAATATAATTTTTTTTCCGGAGATTTCCAACTCCACACATTCAAAACCACAGCAAAAAAGGTGCATATCAATGAAGATTTTGATAGCTTTCCCCTCCCAACAACCATTAAATGCATGTGCAAAAATTCTGATCCTGCAAACGTTAGCACTTGAACACAACAAGTTCATGCCTATTAGAGAATATGATTATCAAAAAAATCACAGCGGTAGAATTAACATACCAGCATTGACTAAGAATTTCACAGACGGACCACTGGGGCACTTGACCATCCATAGGTACAAATCTTTATGTTTCCGGCACTGAAATATAGGGCGAAAGGAGAACAGAAATCATCAACAACTAAAAATCTAAAACAAGGAAACTTAAGTTCGTTTCTTTTTCCTAACTCAAAATAATTATATAATCACCAAGTCTCCAATCAAAGTTACCAAGTTATTTTCCTTCAGATTACTAAACCACGCAAACATCAGGAACAATTATCAACAGCACTAATTCATTTAATGAGTTATCATAGGCATCAAGCCTTTTATCACCTACACAAATAATATTGAATTAACCATGTGAAATAGTTTCTTTGAGGAAGCTAAAGTTCACCTCAAAGAACAAAGAGGAAGAACAATTCTTCAGCTCAACAAGCTCATTCAACGTTGCGCCTTTAATACTTTTAGACTCAACCTTACTATCCTTTTTACAATGTGGCAAAAGTGACACCAAATTCAACATCAAGTGCCTATACCTGCAGCACCAACAAAATTTTCAAGCAACAACAAAATCCAACAACCCTCCCCCCCCTTAAAAAAAACCCAGCAAAACCCAAAAATCAAATAATAAAAAATATTAAATCTTCATGTAACCTGAAATTAATACGCCTCGAACAAGTAACCAAGACTTTCTCTTTATTTCTAAAACCACCCTGGTGAGGAGGTAGGGATTCAGTCTCTTTCTCTTCAGGTTTATCTTTCCAACCCAAAAGTGTCCTTTTAGGTCTCTCTGTTTCACTTTCATCTTTCTTTGCAGGTTCAATGACCTGTGCCTCACTATGCTTTCTCTTCTTTCCCATGGCTTAGTTTGATTACGTACAGATGACACCTGAAATCCGTGAAACGTTAGCTTCAAAACAATGAAAACTATAGCTGAGTTGCCTATGGAATTAACAGGAGAAGGGTTAGTACCTGAAGTGGAGGAGGAGAGCTGCAGAGTGAGGAAACAAGTTTTTGTAAGAGATGAGCAAAACCCTGACAAAACCCTAGAAAAGAAGAGGGGGGAGAGGTAATCGAAATTGCTTAGGGCCCAATAGACTTTTGTTAGATGAATCAAGCCCAATAAACGATGGGCTCAAAGCCGAGTAACCACACATGATATGGTTCCTATCATTCAAACAAAGATGGGAAACTAGGAATAGATACCACAGTGGTCCATCACCTCACGATATTAAAAAAAATAAAAAATAAAATAATTTTATTTATTTTAAAATTAAAATAAATGGTTAAATCTCCTCTAGTTTAATATAAAACTTAATCTAAGTTAAATCCTATATTAATAGTTCGTCGCACATCAAGTTAAATTTAATAGCATTGATAAATATATATATTGCAACTACTTTCTTTAATAAATGTTTTTTTTATTATGTATAAATAATTATTTTAAAATTAACCAAAAATTAATTGAGTCTTAGTAAACAAATACAGATTTAAAAATATTCTAATAACTAAAATAAAACACAACTTGTTATGTTTTAAACTCATAAAATAATGTAAGAATTTATATGTGCTAAATACATGTAATAACTTGAAATTGTCTAGAATAGATAAATTCTTTCCTTTTTTTTTAATTACTCGATGGTAATTGGATTTTTTTTAAAGTATAATCCTAGTTTGTGAACTTAGCATGCATGAATTGAAAAGTCAATTGATCATGTGGTAACAAGGAAAAAAGATTTTAAAGAACATGCTAGTATTCTAGAATAAATAAAAAGTGAATTTAAAATGAATTTTTCTTATAATCACTTTTATGTTTCTTTATTTACACGTCTGAATTCATGGAGTTGGGTTTTATAGAGTTGACAAATTAAGACTACAGTAGAATTTATTTAGATAAGACCAGTATTAATAAATAAATAAATTAAAAAAAAAATAGAAACTTAGATTGCAAGGAAATGTAACCTTGTTGGATAAACCCAGCTTTCAATTTCAATTCCCAAGTCTCGTTCATGTTTGCTGTATTAACAACCTTCTTTATTATAGCGATTCATCCAAACATTCTTCTCATTGGGGGTTGATCACACCTTTTTTCTATAATCTCCTATACATCTAGTTCTCATTTAGAAAGCATTGAAAAACACTTTAAAAAAATGAACTTTTTGTTTTAAATTATGTTTTTTTTTATCTCAATTTGATATGTCTATAAAAAAATTTATTTTAATATATTTTTAAGTGAATAACACTTTAAAAAATAACCGCAACCACACTATATTTTTGGATTCAAAAAAACTCCGCTCTCCTTTAGGCACTTTTTGCTGGTTCAGGTTAAGCAAGTAAAATCTTGGTTATCACAGTCTTTTATAATGTGAGTACATTCTAACTCAAACTCAAGACCTGCAAAACAGATTTCGAGTCTTTTGCCGTCACACCACGCCACTTGGTACACTATAACACACTAATAATGAGTCGAACATAGCTCTCATAAAAAGACTTAAATTATAGTTTTTTTTCTTTGTAAGGTAGGGATCCAAGTGGAAACATTCCACTGATTGCCATTACTCAACCCTTTGAAAAGGCTAGGATACCACTTTGCTAACAATAAAATGATGTTTTGTGGGAGAAAGAGAGAGTCTTTATAGGAACCTTTTTTTTCTCTTCCTCATACTTGCATTATCTAACAATAGGTATTTATAAGCACACTTGTGACCTTGATAAATGAATTTCAATCAACAACTTATACATGATCCACCCTAAATGCCTATCAGATAATCATTAATTTAATTGAGACTATGTCTTTTCAAGTGTTTATAATAATTTAAAATTTAATATTAAAGTTTTTTCACTCAACAGTCACTGAAAGAAATAACAGGGACTCACTTACAAAGCTCCTGTGTTTGCCTTGCAATATCTTGACTGTAACTAGAGGTATGGTGTCAATATCACAGTCTCTGTATGTTTGGAAGGATTTATCTTTTCTTTTCCTTTTTTGTTGATAAAAAGAACAAAAATTACTAACAAGGGAAGGCATTGTAATGGACTAATATTTTCATTGATTTCTTTGTCAAGGAATCATTTTATCTAAGAACTTAACTTATTAGGTGAGATTCTATAATATGATTTATATTATTCTCTAACACTCTCACTCGAGTAAAAGTCTTTTGTGTTTGAAATTTGCATATAGATTTACACTACCTTGAGCTCGATTTTTATCAAATAGAATGAGGATGGTGAGATTCGAACACGTAATCGTTGAGTTAATGAAGCTCCGATACCATATTAAAGAACCATTTCACCTAAAATCTTAAGCTATTAAATAAAACCTCAGAATATGATTTATATTATTCTCTAACACTCTTTCAGCGCGTGATTGTTTAATAAATTTCAGCGTGTGATTGTTTAATAAAGACCGATGAAACTCTTCCAACTCTGGTCTGGAAAAGTGAAAATGATGAGAAACTGCAACATTTTTCAAGCCGCTGTGATCCTTTTAGTCAGAAGTTAAAGATTCCTCTGATTTGTGTTTGCAAGCATGGGAGGTTCTGTTTCGGTTATTGGCCTTATACATGGATGAAACACCTGTATTTATCTCGTCAAAATACTTGGGCCTCTGGATTAATTTGGTGTGTCATAAGAGCAAAACAACACAAACACCACATGGTTATTACAAATTGTTCCATTTAGCTGTTGAATAGGCAGAAAATTATCTGATTTGAAAGTGTGGAGACTGCCGCATTAATCAGAGAAATATGAACTTTGCAATACGGTTGAGTGATTTTAATGAAAGCCATCTACATCTGAAAAGGGAAAATTGTTTACAAAAGCAAATCATCCGAATCCAAACTCCAAACTCACGAAAGGAATCCTTTTTGCTCCAACATTATCCTCTCCCATGGCAAAGATTAGTCGACAAGAAATTCTCTCAAGCCCTTCTCATTTAGGCCAAGCCAACAAGTTTCTCGCTAACCTCCCATACTTTACGAGCCTTCTCTGCATCACTAGCTTCTTCAGAGAGCTGGTTCTGAAACGAGGCTGAGTCTTTGTTCCAGCTCCAGTATACCCCTGATTTCGTCAAACTTGGATCACTCACAACCTTGAAAAAAGAACAGATAATGTGATGTTATTGTGGGTTGTACAAAATCATACCCAGGTAGTTTTATCTCAAAAGTTTTCCTTGTTTTGGTTACCTGAGCAAGTCTTTTTCCAGCTTCGAGCTCGGAGACGAAGCCCTTCGTGATGTACTTTTGGAATGGAGGGAATAGAAGCCTGAACAAGGGAATGTGCTCCCTGAACAGGCCTGTTGTGGCAATGCAGCCAGGGTAAAGGGAAGCAAATGCAATGCCGGTTTCCTCATGGAAACGCCGGTGGAACTCTTGCATGGTGAGCATGTTGCAGACCTTGCTGTCCTTGTAGGCTTTGGCACCATCAAACACACCGCCATCAATCATGGATGAGCTGTTTAGTCCATTCAAGCCCCCTGAAAGTCCCCTCAGGTCACCGAGATTGGCCTTAGGAGGTACATTGCCAGCCAATGTATTAGTGTTCCCTATATATTTCACAGAAACAACACCCCATTTAGCAGAAACCAATCGAAACATATTCAAAACAAAGTGAACCTTAAATATATTGCACTGTATGTACCTGTAATTGAGCCAACAATTATGAGACGTTTTGATGGGTAATCAGATTTCTTCATGTCCTCAAGCAATAATCTTGAAAGGAGAAAATGGCCCAGATGGTTAGTTCCAACACTAAGTTCAAATCCTTCAGCAGAGAATGTAGGCTCTTTCGCAGTTGGAAAGTAAACAGCTGCATTGCAAACTAGCACATCAAGTGGCCTCCCTGATCGCCTGAAGGTATCCACAAATTGGCGGACACTGTCAAGTGAAGCAAGGTCCAAATGCATAATGGTGTAGTTTTCTTTTGCAATGCCAGATGATTTAGCAGCCCTTTCTGCCTTCAGGAAGTCCCTGCAGGCCATGATTATGTGCCATTTTCCAGTCTCAGCTAGAGCCTTAGCTGTTGCCAAACCTAATCCCGAGGAAGCACCAGTGACAATGCAAGTTCCCTGCCGAAGGGTTTTCTTGCCTTCCGAAGAAGTTCTGTCGACTTCTGGAGTAGCAGCCACCATTGTCTGGGCTCTTACAGCCCCGGCTCTTTGGCTGAATTCCCTCTGCAATGACTGATATTATACAAATGAATTCATTATGAAAATCCCTTCTGTTTGCTACTTTTAATAATAATAATTAAAAAAAAAACAAGAATCCATTGACAAGGTAGAGCTACCTTGCACTTCAATGAACAAGAGCTTAGGTCAGCTTTGACATGTTCTGAGAGTGAAACTCCGAACAAACTTGAATCCTTGAAAGATGCGTTGGATTTTCCCTGCATGGACAAAACAAATGCCTAAATCAACACCAGTTTTTTCCTTAAATGCATCAAGTAAGAAAGTAAAACGAAGCAATAGTAGCATCTAACCTCTTTGGGGACAGCAAAGGAAGAGGAGACCAAAGAAGCAGCCTGAAGAGCCATTCCCACTTGTTCAAATTGGTCTTCCAAGTCCTTTGTTTTCAAGAACAGTATATTCTGCTTACAGTACTGACTGAAGTGGTGAAGAGCTAGCTTAGCTTAGCAGTGTGAAGGGAGATATTGTTTGATGTGTGTGTGTGTATTTGGGGATAGGACATGTTTGGCAGACTGGATAAGATATTTAGCAGCAATTGTATCTTCCACGTCACTTTCAGTTTCCAAGTAACCAATAAGATTTTGTGTTTTGGATTTCCCATGATATAACAGCTTCTTCTTGTTTTTTATATTTTTTTCATATGGCAATGGCATGAATATCTGGGGATATTTTGGTACTCCTCTAAACGGAGGTTTGTAATTAAAGTTAAACCTGTTTTTTTTTTAATTTATTTTTCTAATAATTTTATATATCACATTTTTTAATTATACAAGTGATGGGGTGGGGAAATATGGAAACGTTGAAAATGATAGGTCATGGTGGGGCAAATTTCTATGTTTTGGATCAAGGGTTAAGCCAAGGTTTTGCGAGCCTCCCCATGGTTTGGGGATTGGTTGCAGGCTGGAGCCATGACAAAGTGGAGGGGTCATATGGAATAGAAATTGGCATGTCTGTAATTCTCATTTGAATCTGAAACAAAACGCATCCAATCTGAAACAAAAACAAAGATGGGATAGAACCTGTAAGACTTGACATGACCATTCAAGAAATGAAAGAATTTCATTTTAATTGAATAAGATTTTTCCATGCTCATAGCTCTACAATTCCCGACCTGCCAGATACATCGGTTTCAAAATTCACGGTGTATTTTTCTTTTTTTCTTTTATGTTGTTAAACAAATCTATATTCTTCTCAATGCTCATCATCAGAATGCCTTTCCATTTGCACTCAACATCCGATGAGCAGAAGCACAAGGAAAGAAGAATTGGAACTCGCTAATATTACACTTCTCACCAAATATCTTTGTACACATTTTGACCAATGAGGAATATGGACTGTACTGGTTTGCCAACTCATTTACTCCCTGCACAGAGGCTGCCATTTGAGCCCCTTAGATTCGAATTGGCAATCCAAAATTTTGGAAAGTTCTGATTTCCCCTCGACGGCCAGCAGTTACAATCACCATACCGTAGGCAGACACATTTTGGCTTAACCCATTGATGATATCCACACTGGCATGAGGACTCCTTGTTCTCGTCGCTAACTCGAGCCTTTCCTCCGGCCATGTTGCTGATATTCTGTCAAAAAAGTAACCATTGGTTGCACTAGAAATAATTCCATTCATGGGACTATTGGTGCACCCAGATAAAGATTGTGAACCCTCATTGCTTGCTTCCTCAACAGGAGTAGGGGGGTGGTTGACGACGGAAACTTCATCAAGATGGTTATCAAGGCCATTCTGTTCTCCTGATAAAGTATCTTGTAGTCCCCAGGTGTCTCCCATGCCAGGCCATGGGATGGCCACTGATACATCTTGACAAAGGAAATGCTCGTACGAGCGTGTGATAGTAACACCTTTGCTTCTGCTAAGTCGGGAATCAGCTTCATGCTTCCACACATAAACATATGAATCCTCACTAGCAGAGACCACGTATTTTCCATTTGCTGTGAGGGATGCTGAGATTTGGCTGTTGGTGTTACGAAACCCTATTACAGAATCATCAACTTAACCTTTAAGAATAATAAAATTATGATCTGCATGGGGGGTGGGGGGACAACATGCAATGTCAAATATCTTATTTTCATACAATAAGCATTAAAATGGAGCTTCATAGAAAACCTTTCAGCTTTTGCTGATTGAAACAACCTTGAAGCAGCTGAAGAATTCAGTTCTTAAAATTTCAAGACATACACTATCAAATTATTGTACCAGAAGATTGTCACCTTCAAAGTTGAAATTAGAAAGAAAAAGAAAAGGCTATATACTTATAAAGGAATCACCTAGCCAACACAGGAATAGCAACCATTTTCATTCGATCATGAATAGCCAAATATACCAACTAAAAACCAGAAGCATCCAAGAATTTGGGGCATCATGCAATAAGCATAAAGCATGAGTGGTCAAGCATATGCATGACCTCCCAAGGTAACATACACAAGAAATTTCACTAAAAAATTATGATTTAATGCAGAGGGAAACCACTGTCTCAAGGCATGCCCCGAAACAGAGTTTGAGAAATTTGTGAAGGTTTAGCTGTGGTTTGGTGCCAAGAGAACATTTATTTCAGCACCTGTGTGGAAAAGAACTGATGGTATTGCTTCAGTCCCACTGAATGCCAATGTCTGAGGTTGTAGTAATGGTAGCTGTTTTCTAAATCTACAAATCAAAGACTTGATGGACTAGGATTTGCTAATTCACAGAGCCAAGATTCTTGGCTCAAAGTATTTTTCTTTGCCTGTTTGTTTTGGTACTATCAACTTAATAATCCAAGTCAGGTTTCAAGTGAAATTTTCATGCATGATTGTCATTAGAATTTGGCTATAAAAGATAAGAAGAGAAATGATAAGCCCACATTCTTACCTTTGAACTTGTGAACCAGATCAAAACCATCAATGACTCGAATTCGAGAATCTGCTGATGTGATTAGCACTTCCGATGAACTTCCAGGGGCAAACTGTTTACAAAATTGATCAGAGAATGGAAAGTGACATAACAGATGCAGTTGCTGAAAATGCACTGCTGGTTGTGCCTTGTGCTAGGAAAAATGTGGCACAACAAGAAATTAAATATTTTCTTTCAAATATAAACCAAACATGTCATCTCTAGAGTTATACATCATACTGTCATCAAATTACCTGGAATCCAGTGATTTTTTTTAGATGAGCTTTCTTCTTATTCTGCAGATTAATTTGACATTTTTGCTGCAACTTATTCTCTGAGAAACAGAGACAAACAACGGAAGAATATAATTAGCTGTCGGTGTGTATGTGAAATTTAAGAATGGTGAATAAGAATCAACTTGTACCAGATGTGTTGTATAAATGACAGCTTCCCTTGTGCGAACCAACAAGTGCACCCTTCAGAAAACCATAAAAAATTGTTAAGCGAAGAGGTAAAAAAATATTGCCTCAAAATATACAGAGGGCAAACAAAAGCCTACCTGACCATCTGGAGTATAGCAAGCCGCAGTGACCATCTCATGCAAATCATTCCAATCAACAACTTGACGATCAGGAATGCTCCAAATGCGAACTTTTGCATCTAATGACCCACTAATGAAGTATCTATCATCAACAGGATTAAACTGGATGCATGTTACTGCACCATGGAAAACAATACAATAATGCAATTAGCAAAGTTAAAAAGGATAGAAGAGGAGGAAACTTTTTTTTGGCTAGTTGACTTTCTTGTAAAGAGAAAATGTTTAGCTAAACAACAAAAATCACATTAAATGTTGAGAAAATGTAGAATTTTGTCATTGAGCTAGTGAATTAGGGTTTTCAAAATGCAGTAAAGTGTGAACTTCTGTCTTCCATGTTTATCACAGATGAGGTCTTCTCTTGAAAAGGAAGGCCAATTATATCAGTAGCTTTATAATTGTCAGGTCATAAAGTTTTAAACTACACAAAGATAAGTATTAAAAAGCAAGGCGGAAAATGCTTACCATAATCACTGTGAGAAAAGACTTTCAAACAAGTTTTGCTAGACAAGTGCCACAGTCGCACTGTTTTGTCCATAGAAGAAGAAAGCAGGTGCTGGGAATAGAAAAAAACACTAAATTTTGTTAGGATATGTAAGAATAAAATATCAGTTATATAATTCTTAAAGAGGGCACTTAAGCATGCATCTCTTTTTCATAATAGAGTAAACTATGCTATAATAGCATAAATACAAAAAATCCTTCTGAAATACGATCAAGGTGAGGTTAAATCCTAAACTTCTTATCATCTCCCACAACAAAATTTGTGGTAACAGCACTGCTTGAAATAACAAACTCCAACTCCAACAATCCTCTTGCAGCCAATGAAATCTAGACTACTTTATCTAGAATATAAAGGGATCAAAGGAGGTTGTGGAAATTAAAATAATGAAGGAAAATGAATATGACAACTGATAAAAGTGACATTATCAGAAAACTAACAATAAGATAAAAAATTGATATGAGATCAGAATAGGGCAGATCACAGCGTCTGAAAACAAGGAATCTTTAGAACTTTACCAACTTGAAATGCAGTCCAAAAGCCATGAATTTCTACTGTAGTGAAAAGTATCATTAATTCCATCCAGAAGACTGGATTAGTTTTCTATTCCCAAACTTTCTGCTCAGTTGCATTCGAAAACAGGGAATCTTCAGAATTCTACCACCATGAAATGCTGTCCAAAAGCCATGAATTTCTACTGTGATGAGAAATATCACAAACTCCATCCAAAAGACTGGATTAGTTTTCTATACCCAAACTTACCGCTCAGTTTCCATTTATCTAACTTGAAATACTTAAGCAGTGTTGGAAACAAATCCAAAGTATATGGTCATGTCTCATGAAACTTCATTACAATACATTTTGGATCCTATGACTAGGAGCTGGTAGTAGGGGCAAAAGTTTCCTCTGGAAAAAACACAACAAAGGCAGAAGTTTTCTTGACGCGTCCAATTTCCTTGAAGTTGAACCAGTGCTAATGATGGCTTATTTTAATAGATGTTTGGGTTCGGAGCTAGGCTTTGTGTTTTGTAGACTTTCTCTTCGTATGAAGATAAGAACGACCCCCTCTCCTTCAAGAGCCTCAATTTAATCTATCTCCCAGCCAGCCGCCTCCACTTCTCTTAAACCAAAAGCCTTTCTCCCTTCTTATCTTAACACACAACACAGCATCATTAACATAACATACACACACAAACTCTCCCCAATGGTAATGCTTTTGCTTTCTTATGAGCTCTTCCCGGAAGGGAGGGAAACCTTGAAACGTCAAACCTCAATACTTGGAACTTTAAAATCATTGATGAATGCGTGCAGCTTTTAAAACAAAAATAGCGAGCATAGAATAACAATAACAGAGTTGTAAACCAACCAACCTGAGACTTTGACCATGAAAGGTCAAGCACGTCATCAAGATGTCCTTGGAATGAACAAAAGGGTTTATCCGTGAGAGAAAACACTGTCTCTGGCACGATGATGTGGTCCAAGCTCAGAGATTTTCTGCTTATAGATGACCTCCCTCTCCTCTTCTTCTCCAGATGACTATCCACAAGCGGTGACAGCAGATTAAGTTCTGGAGATCCATTTGCAATTAACAAGTTCAAGCCCCCATCATCTGGTTTCTCCATCAACAACTCTCCTTTCCTCTCTGACTGCATAACCTGCCAAATGTGAATCACACAATCCTCACCTGCACTTGCTAGATACCTCCCATCCAAACTGAACCTGATACTCCAAATAGACCCATTATGAGCCTTTATCTCCTGACTCTTGTAAAGTGCGCTCAACTCTTTAGACGATCTCCCATATTGTCTTACCCTCACTCTCTCTGGTCCATGAAATGACACATCCTGGCTATCATCCGTGGCAGAACTGGACCTCCTCCCTCCCCTCTCCGACCCAGTATCCCTCTCATCGCTACTTCTCCTCTCCTTATGCCTTGTCACACTATTCGCCACACTCCTTATACTCTTAAACCAACTGCCCTTCTTTTTAAACTTTGTAACCCCACCTCCAATCCCTCCATTAGCATTGGAATCAGGATTTCCTCTCGTCCCATCCTCCACATTTTGCCTCCTCATCAATTCTTGCACGATGGGTGAATGCCCAACAGACATTTCGAACTCCTCCATTGTCAATTGCCTCCCAGTCCCAACTTCCTTCAACTTATTCCACATCCCATCTTCTCTTATCTCATTAACAACAAACTCTTTTCCGTTATCAAGATTCTTAATTGTACAAACCTCCACCTCTCCCTCAGCCGCCACTGCCCCATCCGCATCCACCAACCCACTGCATTCCAAATCCTCCGCGAACTCCACAGAACTCCCAACCGACAAACTCCCATTAAAATTCTCATTAGAATTCGCGGAATTCCTACAATGTTGTTTCCCCGAAGGCGGCTTATTCAGCGGAACAGCAACATTAACACTACCACTACCATCTTTCGGAGAAGCCCCATTTTTGCTTTTGCTTTTTCTATCACAACCAACAACACCAAATCCATTATTGCCGAGCTTGCTGTTGTTAATATTATTATTACTATTACTATTATAATTACTGTCATCACTATTTACATTAATTGAATCTTGCAAATGAATGGAAGAAGGCGAACAATAAACAGAAGACGAAGAGCAACACGAATTGAAATCATTATCATGATCTACAGAACGACCACCACTGTCTGACTTCGATCGGGGGATAGCAGAAGAGCAACCGGAAACCGGACCACTCAGTTTGTCTGCAATCAAACGATCCGACGAGACAGAGCGGTTAAAGTAGAAATCACCGTGGTGGGTAGTTTCGGGTTTGGAGCGGGAAAGAGAGGGGTCGGAGCTGAGACCCATGTGGTGAAGAAGGCGTTGGCGGCGTTCGGAAATGGATTCGGGTTGAGAGATCCAGACATCGTAATTGCTGGGTTGAAGTTTGCTGTTAAGACCAGGGGAATTGGAACGGGTCTGGTCAGGATCGGAGTCGGAGTTGGAAGTAGAACAAGAGGAGGAAGCAATGCGATCCAATGACTCGTAAAAATGCTCTTCCTCCTCCTCCACTACTGCCACCACTTGTCCTTCTTCACCGTCGTTTTTGTCACCAGTGGTGTCGTTTCTGCTCATTTTTCGATCGGTTTGGGAAGAGGGGTCATTGTCGAGAGAGTGTCAAGGGGGCATATCATGCATATGCATAGAAAACAAGCATCAGCCCTAAATGGATTTCCGAGAAAGGAAACCGAAACTGTTTTTTCGGGGCGTGGGCTTGAGGGGGTGCGTGTGGATGACTTGAAGGTGGTGGAATGGATAATGGGAGGAGGATCCGATGAGAGAAAACAGTGGGGAACGAAGCCCTATGTGGTGGGATGGGGGAGGGGAGAGGGCTGTTGTTGGTGATGCTTTTTTTGTGCGTGGTGTTCGTGTTTGGGGTGGGAGAGAGATTTTGGAGACTGTAAGGAAAGGTTTCTGTTCTTGACTTTCTTTTTTATTCGGTGTGGGTTTTTTTTGCTCAAACCTCAAAGTGAAAATTAAATAATTAAATAAATGGAAAAGATGGGGGTTAGTTTGCATTGTCGAGTTGTATTTACACGTGTTGTACTTCAACTAGGTCCAATATATTTATATTTAATTTAAAAACATCAATATAAAAATAAATTTGTATGTCGATAATCTAAAAACTATTTAAAATTCCCTCTATTTACATTTCTACACTCCTTTTTTTCTTTTATCTTGCTCAAGGAGTATATCCTAACTCTATATATTAAGAGATTGAAAAGAAAATAAAATTATCATTCTGGATTTAAATTTAAGAGGAGGTGGTTAGAAAAACAAATTCTCTATAAATAATTCTGGCATTCTAGTATTAGAATGAAAAAAATAAAAAACAATTATTTATGAATCGATGCAAGAAACTAAATATTAATTGATGCATCAGATAATACTCTTGAGTCTTGACTGTTGAAATTATATTTTTTGATTCGGTCATGAGATGTATGTAAATGAAAATGGAAATATGTAAAATAAAACAAGAAAATGATAATAATTTATAAAAACAAATTAAATAAATCCTTAAAGCGTAGCCTTCACTAAACATTTTAATTCATGGATTTAATATACTATTTTAGAAGAAAATATAAAAATTAATTTGAATGACCTTGGATGTTAAATATATATAGTATTCTTTAAGATAGTTATTTAAAAAAATACCTATATAGTTCGTGGAAGAATGTATTAATCCGTATATTGAGTGCCTGTAAATTATTTACATGTCTATGAGTGATTTTTAAAAGTAATTTTTGTTTAAAAATATATCAAAAATATTTTTTTTATTTAAAAAAAAATTTATTTTTCGACACCAATACATGAAAATAATCTAAAAACATTAAAAAATTAATCTTTAAAAAATGTTTTAAGAAAAAAAACCACAATGTAAAGATGTAAGGTCATCTAAGTTGTGGCCCACTCTCGTCATCGAAAATAAATAAATAATAAAGTACGTAATTTTTTCCTTAAAAAAACATGTCTCCTTTTTTTTTAATCCCTAGGCTTAATGGTGCCAGCTTCTGTTTTTTGCCCCTTCTTGCTTGACTTTCTTTCTCCTGCCGCCCTTTCGTTTAGATCTTACCATTTTATTTTCATCCAATCTATTCAAAAATGCATTTAATATTAAAAGTCGAAACCCGATCTTCAAGCTGCCATGAACGGGTATGGTTCGATTATTTCTCCTCCTTTTTTAATTATTATTTGTTTTAATTAATGACTTTTCTTGTTGTTTATAGAAAATGTTTAAAATGTTCCATGAAAATTATTTTTATATATGTTTACGGGTTATTTTGATATATTAATGTAAAAAATAATTTTTAAATAAAAAAAATATTATTTTGATATATTCTAAAACAAAAACAGTTATTATTATACCCTTCCAACAACTTCATGAATTTATATATATAAAAAAATAGAAAATATATGGATGACATTCAAAAATCATTTTATATGTTCATATGTATTGATACTACAAGTTGAGATCACATAAATGATTTTTCTAAAAAAAGAAAAACAAATATCATAAGTACTTTTAAGAAATTCAACTCTCGTAAATATATTAAATTTTGGTCTCAACATCAATGATGAATCTTCCTCAAAATACAAATGTAGATGTTAAGCTTCAATGTTCTTGATAGGATATTCACTTGGCCTTTTAAAAGTTAAGAAAATCAATTGACTTAATTAAAAAACTAGTTTTTGAAAAATAAATAACCATTTATTAATTTCAGTGATGAGATCAGCTCAATATCAAGTGTAATTACGTTATGCAATTTAACAGTGGGCTTGATCAGGGGGCAAAATACTGGAGTGGTGGGCCTTTTCTGGTGGCATTGAAGCCCATTAAACAAAACAGAGTTAACGTGGATGGTTAGTGGCTACCGACGGTACTCCCATGCTGTGTCCAGCCCATCACTGTGTTGATTAACGGAGGTTGACAGTGACATCCCAAGGCTGGCCACCACCACGACAGCAACATTTCGGGACCATCTCGTGAGTTTCTCCCAACTCCCTAATATGTTAAAATAATTTTTTTTTTTTAAAAATATATTAAAATAATGTTTTTATTTATTTTTTAAACATTAAAAAAATTAAAATTAAAATAATATATTAATTTTTTTTAAAAATATTTTTAAAATGAAATGACAAATGAATGTTGTTATGTACATGGGCCTGTTTAGGAGGGCGGTTGCGGTTATTTTTGAAAGTATTTTTTTATTTAGAAATACATCAAAATGATATTTTTTATTTTTTAAAAATTATTTTTGATATCAGCACATCAAAATGATTTAAAAACACTCAAAAAATCATTTAAAATAATTTATTTTTTTTGAAAAAACAGTTGTACAACCGTTCTTGCTCCGGGTAACTTTGCTTTTTCAGTTTTTATTTATTTTGATGCAGATTTCAAGAAAGATGAAGGGCTAGGATACAAGCTAGCTTAACATAGGGTTCCTCTTCTTTTTAATGTACTATTTCTCGTAGAGTAATTACTAAAAAATGCATAGAAAATAATAATAATTTTAAAGAAACAAGAAAAATGTGAATGAATTTTTTTACCATGCATAGTTATTTAATAAAGTGATTATATAAACAAATCAACGATAATTAAATAGTATTTTATTTTTATTAATAATTAATAGATTATGAAGGATACACCTTATTAATTTTAATAGTAAGATATTTTTTTATATTTTAATTTTTATATAAATCTAAAAAATAATCAAACTCGGAGTAGGATAGAAGATTCGATTTTTATCAAGACATAGGAAAGGAGAAAAGAAGAGTGAGAAAAGGTCAAAGCAGGGCATGGTTTTTCTGTGCTCACTCATTTGTTTTTCCTTAATAGGAATGGATTCTCTGTCATTAATCATGTGATGCTCGGTAGGTCTATCATGGCCCTATCCCCACGCCTACAGTAGGTTTGTACTCTTTTTTTTTGTAAAAATAAATTGAGCAAAAAATAAATCAATATACATTTATTATTTTTCTTTCCTCTTCCAAGATCATACCTACCAGATTTTGAACGATTTTAAATACAACATTTAACTATATTGAGACTACTTTTAAATGTTTTTAATTTCAATCAACTATTTTTCTATGGAACAACGAAATCCAAGATAATTGGTGTAATTAAAAAATAATGTGTAGAAAAGTAGGTATAATCATGAACAAATTTTGAGAAAATAAAAAATAAAATTAGAGTATGCACTGTTGAGAATTACAGTAGAAATCATGTTGCGATATGAGTGTGAACTAATTGGTCAGAGACTTGATAAGAGAAATAATAATTAGTTTTATTTTATTTATTTTAAAGTAATTTCACTACTTTATCTTAATATGTTGAATTGACACTCTATGTTTCATGTAACAAATAAACATATTCATAACATGAATTATTATTAGTAAAGGTGATGAAATATTTTTGCTACTAAATCAATCAGTGTTTATATTTTTATTTTTTATTTTAAATTAAAAATATTTGATGTTTTTAGATTATTTTCCATGTGCTGATGTTAAAAATAATTTTTAAACATAAATACCATAAAATTTTTGATGTATTTTCTAAATAAAAAACTATTTTTAAAATAACTTCAAACACTCTATCAGACACGCACTTAACAGACAAGAAATTGTACATGGACTGCCTTTTTGACTTTGATGGTGTTCGTGTGCCAAATGCATTAATATTTTTTTTTTGAATTTGAGAAAATTCTATTTTTTTGAGATATTTTTTATGAATTCGAGTTAACTAATTAAAGTAAAATCTTATTTAAATAAGTAAAACCTATTTATTTTAAATTTTAATAAAATAAATATGTCTGAACTCAAATCTTAAACTACAAAACAGATTTGTCACCGCAGCAACTACTTTGATTACGAATGCATGAACAGGGCTGTGCCCTACTACACTATCAAAACGATAACATCACCACAAACTCTTCCTGCCGCTCTCCAGGTATCTTGGAAACCGGGATGCAATCCTACTCCACTATATTAATTCTACTCTTGTGGGGTTATACTAAGTGTTTTTTTTTATGGTTCTTGAATTTTATTTTTGTCGAGGATTGCTGGTTTTGAAAATTAAATTCGTTTAGGTTTTAGTTTTTAACTTATAGCACTATATTTTTCATTTTTTTTTTAAAAAAAGAGGTGTTTTCCAAATAGTTGTTTTTTGAGTTTTTTTTTAATCATAAATATATAACGTGGAAGTCAATAAAGCTCTGTATCAAGTTGCTTTTTGAAAGCATGCCAAAAACTTTCACATGATCTCATGACATTGTAAGATAAGATGCAACGGTATTAGATAGTTTGGTTGATATTGTTTATGAAAATATTTTTTGTTCATAAATGCATTAAAAATATTGTTTTTTTTTTTGTTTTTTTAAAAATATTTTTTGACATCAGCACATAAAAATGATCATAAAAACATCAAAAAAAAATTAAATTTAAAATAAAAAAATAACAAAAAAATCATTTTTTTTTCAAAATCGTTTTTGAAACGCAATACCAAACAAGACCTTAGTTCATCACATGCTAAATGAGGGATGTTTAGGAAACTAATTTACAAGTGTTTTTTGAAAAAAAAACTTCATCTATTTTGTTTTAGATTAACTTTTTTTTAATGTTTTTAAGATTTATTTTGATGTGATAATGTTAGAAAATAATTTTTTAAAAAATAAAAAAATATTATTTTAATGTATTTCTGAATAATTTTTTTTCAAACACCCAAATTCAGTGAGAATTCTGCACTTGATATATAAATGATTTGTATATTTTGTTTTGTGTTAATTTATTTTTTTGAGCATTTACTCGTAATATATGTGCTATGTTACGTCTTTTTATGCTTGGGCTATGCTATTCCATGTGTTTCTAATAAATTCTTCACTTAATCTACAAATCCTCCTGGTATATATGCTGAATTTTGAAATTTTTGAGAAATTTTCAATTTTCTTTTATATAATTTTGAATCATTTTAATATGTTAATATTAAAAATAATTTTTCAATTAATAAAAAAATTATTTTAATGTATTTTTAAAGGATAAATAATTTTAAAAAAAACAACGACTACTATAATCCCAAATACTATAAAAAATGAGATATATTATAAATATAAATTCTCATTGCAGAGTCTAAGTATCTATTTGATAATATGGTTGAGGTTGCTTTTAAAAATATTTTTTATTCAGAAATATATTAAAATAATATATTTTTTAAAAAATATTTTAACATCACTAAAAAAAATAAATCTAAAAATACAAAAAAAAATAATTTAAAATAAAAAAATTCAGATTTTTTCAAAAACAATTTTGAGAAAAAAGTCAGAAACAGGGTGCAAGTATTGAACCTTTTGAAAAGTACATAGAAAAGATGACTTTTCGATGAGAATGGTAGTGGGATATTGTGATAGTGCTAGCTGTTTAATAATATTTTAAAACAAAATAAAATAAAAATCAATGAAGTTAATGTGGTCGTTTTTAGTGGTAGGTGGGTCCAACCAGATGTTAATCAAGGACGAGCCACTAATTAGAACTATGCTCAGAACAGCTGGATAATATACTATATTATAATGTCTATAATTAATCAAAATATTATGTTTATTTTCGCTTTTGTAAAAAAAAGAAAGATAAGATACATATAAGCAGTTTAGATTTCGCAAGAATTAATTAAATTTTAACAAAGAGGAACACACCACGTGGCTTGATTCCTCGCAGCCTGTGTTGAGCTTGAAATGGATTCCTTCTTTAATAATAATAATAATTAAAAAAAAAAAGAGAAGAAAGAAGGAAATGTGGAGTTGTGGCAGTGATCCAACATGCTTTCCACTTAAGAATTCAATTAAAATTGAATAACTCACAATAAATAAAATAATTTTTTTTTACTGACCTAGGGTCGATGCCTTTAGGGCATGGAAAAAAAATGTGTCCCCCTTTTAAAATAATTTAATTTTAATTTATTGTGCTCAAAAAGATAATTTTGTAAAAAAAAAAAAAAAAAGCTGTGCGTTTGGATGTGGGATCGTATCCATGTTGAAGCTGTCCTCTTCTGAATTTAATGTCCAATTAAGATATTCAATATTTTAATTAGAGTCAATATGAACAAGCGTTGCGTATACATTAAATATTACTTATAAAAGAGTAATATTGTTTTTAAAAAATAGAAATAAATTAAATTATGGAGGCCACTGACTTGGGTTGGGCATTGTTGGCCCATGGTTAGCCGCAGAATAATTGTTGGAGTTCTGAGTTTTTTTTGGGTATAATCCTAGTATTATAATTTTATGATTTTAACTCTTAAATTATTTGAAATTAAGTCCAGTTTATTTCTATAGTTTCAATTTGATCCATTTAGTTTGTCTTTTTATTCAATTTCTTTCATCCAATGTGAAAAACTCAAATCACAGTTGATCCATTAATAAATAAATAAATGTGAAAAAATAAATTTCAATACCATATAATAATTTTCTTAACTATTTTCAATACCATTCATGGATCCACAGCGTGTGATTCCCATGAATTGCTAGGACAAGTGGCAGTCCTGCCATTGCATTCATCCAAAGACAAGAATTTGATATTACTTATAATCTAAAAGTCATGGCTAAATTACTTTAGCGTTTTTTTTTACAATATATATAGATATAAATAACTATGGATTTAAATAGTAATATTACCATTTTATTCACAGGGCAAAAGAATTTAACCCCGGGACCGGATCATTTTTGACATTTTCATGGGAACATGGTTTGCACAGTAAAACTACTACTTTACCTTAGAGTGTTGAGAAAAGAACATGGAACGGTGGGGTGTTGTTTTTTTACCAATTCATGAACAATAAAACTATGAAACTAACCCCCAAAAAAGATAAAAAAGAAGTTTGGAGCAGGGGTAGTGTGGTACTTTCACTCTCGATTTTTTGTTTATTGTGTTTAATTTAAATTGGATTATAAAAATGAACTAATCTAATACAATGAATTCGATAATTCAGGTATTCGAATCTTCTTGCTTTTATAGGAAACTCGTACTCTATAAGAATTCTTCATATATTTATTATTTTGCTCAAATTTATATTAAAATACAAAAAATCTCATATAATTAATATTTTTGCGTTGGAAATAATATGGCTCCAACCATGGCGAAGCGCGGGGAAGTGGCTAGTATATATATATATATATAACTTGTTTGTTTTTGGATTTCATGAAAAAATATGATATTTTTTGTTTTAAATTAATTTTTAGTATTTTCAAATGATCTTGGTGTGTTGATATATAAAATAATTTTGAAAATAAAAAATATTACTGCAATATATATTCAAGCAAAAATTATTTTAAAAATAACCTTTATTATAATACAAAATATACTGTAATATTGATAATGTTAAAGGAACTTGAGATTCATAGAAGTAATATAGAAGATGCTTCATGCCATCATTTTTCCCCCCTCAAGTCTTTTTAAGATATTTTTATGAGGGGAATTAATAATACGCATATTTTCTCGTGCATGGTTGAAGTTGTTGAAAATGCTTTTAATTTAGAAATACATTAAAATGATTTTTTTAAATGATTTTTGATATCAGCACATGAAAATGATCTAAAAACACTAAAATAATTTAATTTAAAATAAAAAATAAAATTATTATTTTTTAAAAAAAAATACTTTTAAAATACAATGTGAAATAGTTAAAAGCAGCTTCAATTGAAAATAAGAAAATCAGAAAAAAAGATTAAAGAAAAGCAGGCCTGGATCATCTTGGAAACTATGCTAGACACATGCTATATGAGTACTGGATATTGATTATGGATAGAAGCCTACTTTCACCTTGCCATGGATCTATACTGAAAATGATCGAGTAGGCAACAAGAAAGGCTTCAAGTTTCTTCTGTCAACCTTTTCTTTTCCCTTGCATCAGATGTTGAATCTATTCATATGAACGCTAAGTTTTGTGAAATATAAGCTTTCCTACATGATTAATCATTTCCACATTTTGTTTCACAATTAAACTATTCAGCCCATTGGAGATTAATGGATCAGGATCATATTTATAAAGAGTCCAATTATGTGACTGATTGGTTAATTAACTATGAGCTAAATAGAGATATGATAGATAGACAATCTGATGTATTAACGGATCCACCGTCAGAGATTATACACTTTGTTGTACTATGACCTGATTGGATCTACTATTCCAAGGTTAATCTAGTAGGTCTTATTTGCCTTGATTATTATATATATAAAAAAACTATTCAGCCCATTTAAAAAAAAAAAATCTTGCAACGTTTGTCTTGCGCTTCAATGTTTGAAGTGTCAAAGTTCGGTAATGAAGCTTCAAATTAACTTTTAAAACGTATGGATTCTTTATTGAAATGGGCTCAACAAGATGTTTGATTTTACATTGTAGACCTTGGAATTCCTTCCTGAGATGGCTGAAAACAGGGTTTATATTAAGGTTATCAATAACATTTCAGTGATACTTAGTTTTTTTCAATTGGAAAATAATGTTTTGATTTAGGAGTATTTCGAGATGCTGTTTCGGGGTTATATTGTTTATATGTGTATATATAATTAAATATATTAATTAAAAAAATAGTTCAAATCCAAAAATAAAATTATTTAGAATTGTACAATTTAATCTAAAAAAACACAATAAAATCAGTTTCTAAACAATATTATGAACATGTATAATATTACGAGAATATCATCTTCAATCTCGCAAGGTCATTACATTCTTTAATTGCTCTGAAGTTTTAACATAATATATATAAATATATCAAGAGACTACTCGTAAAATTTCATCTCAATCTAACGATCGGATTAAGAGATATGATTGGTATTGTAAAATTATATATTATTTTAAAAAAACTCTATTTGCCTGAAACAAAACAGACAGAACGAAACCGGAACGTTTCAATAGATATCTGGCCAAAAAATCTGAAACGGGCCAGAATTTCAACCGAGATAAAAACGTCACTATTTTATCTTGTTTTTTTAACTGATACGAAATGTTTTGGCTGTTTCGGCCAAAACAAAACGAAACAAACAACTATGGTTTATATAGAGGAAGAGGTGGCAATTTGAGACGAATCAGTGGTTTCTCAGTTTTAATCCTATGCAGAGATGGGAACGATGGAGAAGGATAATATTCCAGGGGATGCAAAGCAACACCTATGAAGATCATCTAAATTGGTTACTTGGTCAATATGGCAACATTATCAGTTTTTTACCCACCTGAATATACACAAGCAGCAGCCTTCTATTATTGATGGATACGGGAAAAACAAAAAAATTCATTGCAAGAAGCAAAAAAAATCATGAATATGATCTAAAGATACAAACTATCATCAGCTAAACTGAACATTTTAATGCATGAAAGTGCAACCCAAAATACAGAAAATGGAGGCGGCAAATCGATGTAGAGATCTAGGCATTCACATATATAGGATGGCCACACACATTAAAGCAGAGCTCACTTGTAGGGTCCCATACCCACACCAGCATCTCCACCGGATGACTGGAAGCTGTCCCTGGCCTTGGAATAGCAAACATAGTAGACCTCGGAAACTATGGCAGTGAACAAAGTAAATGCAGCTCCTGCCCCAAAAACCCCCTTCCTCAATGATTTACAATCCAGGGGTTCGTCGAAAATATTCCTGTACCTAGTGTGGTAGGCATTCCTTACAGAACCCGCAAGCAAGCATATCTCAGCAATGAAGAAGAACACCCTGGTATGGGAAATTTAAGATGTTCAGAAAAAAAAGATAACACAGCCTCAATAAGATACATTGCAAGAAATAGACCTAATTTTATCTTGCTCGAATATAAAACCGAAACGGATTAACGTTAGCAGCATCTATGTTCAATGATGGATACGTTTATAGTTCATCTTTGGATTAGCATCACCTACCAGCAGGTTATAAACAGGATAACCGCGCAAGCCCTTGAACCTCCAGGTCTCAAAGGCTTGCCACAGCAGAAGCATTTACTGGCAAACATAATAAGGACTTGGCTAGCCATGAGGAACAAAAAGGCGCCAACACCAAAGCCAGTTGCAATGTCTGAATCATACTTGCAGTAATTGTAATTTACTTCCTCATCTTGATGGACAGTGGCCTGCAAAGCAAGATATTGTTAATTTGTTACCTCACTAAAAATCGACAACTCAGCTGGCAATAGGTGAAAACTACAAATACGAGGTCTACCAAACATGCTGCTTTGCTACTATCCCGGGGGGTAATTTGTGTCGTTAAAAATCTTTTAAAAAGCCACACTTTGACTTTCAAGACATAATCATTTTTTAATGTTCATCTCCAGGTTGTCAACAATGACTCCTAGTTTAATCTGATTGCTGGCAAAAGGTAGAGAAAGCAAAGAAACTTGATTTTTGGATCTAGATCACATCATTGAGGGCCCCAGAAAAGGATAACCCACCTCTCTTCAACATGGAAAAATACAGCTATCAGCAACTAAACTATGTGATGGCCAGGTAAAATTTGTGGACCGGGTGAAATGCAAAGATCAAACTAGATCCTTCTCTCTCTTTGCGAAATTGGTAGCTGCTAAGTATCAATCAATAACAGGGAGAAAAATGCTTTAATTTTTTCTTAACTCACAGCCACTTTGAGAAAAAAGTTGTAATATGTTCCAGGTTACAAAACAATCTTGCAAACAAAATCTGCCAGGGAAATTTTCTTTTTTCTTTCCATCACATGCTTGAGTTCATTTCTGGTAGAGTCATAGATATGTGAGGTGAGAAAGGGAGTTATCTGCGTTTTACATCACTAAAATTCTAAAATACTATTTGAGTCAACAGATCAGGTAATTTTATTGCTAACATACTTGTGGTACCATTTCAACGTTGAAGATTTTTGCATCTAGACTCATTCTTTGATACTATCCCTCTATCAATTGCTGTAAACATTTTCAGATAAAAAACTGAAAATTCATTTCATTAGGTCCATAATTTCAATCAAGACTCATTCTTTCTTCATTTTCTGGACAATTTCTTAGCTATCAAACAAAACAGATTAGCAGAATCACACAGATCTCACAAACCCAGAAACCCAGAAACCATACAATTAAACATGTATTCCCCATATCCAAGATTTAGAACTTTTTCTCTTTCATTCCTTCATTTTACTTGAAAACCAAACAACCTTTAGCAAAACCTCACCTCTGTATTGTCAAGAAAACCAGGAACCACAGAAACAACAGAAGAATGCCTTGACTTGGTGCACATAACCAATAATAGATTAACCAAGAAAATTGAAGAAGGGACTATAAATATATATTTACTTACAGTGCTTCTTCTTTGCTCAGCTGCCACAGCCAAACCAAATGCTATGATATCAAAGACAGAGACTATAATCAACAACAGTTTTGAAGCCATTGCAAAGCAAATCTACCACCCTCCTCACAGATCTTGCCGCTCTCTCTCTCTTCTTCTCTGTCTCCCTCTTCTCTAAATATGCAGAACGAACTATGCGAGCATGCAGCAGTGGAGAAACTAGTTCTTGTAGCATAAAATAAACCAATAATAATAATAAATAAATAAATAAAATGACAGTATTGTTTTACCTAAGATGGAAAAGGACAGTATACCCAATTCAGCTCATTGAAAATGGGGATGCCACCTGCAAATATTTATTTGAGTAGGTGAGTTCCTTGCAAGGGTGTTTTGGGAAACGTCTTGTAATAAATATTTTTTTTTATTTTTGGTAGATTGTAAAAAAGAATTTGGTAATTAATTATCATTATATACCAAATATTTAAAATTTTAAATAGTGGTAGAAGTTAGTTAGAAAAATTATGTCCGGTTAGTTGGATAATTAAGTTCTTATTTCACATTTCAATTTTATTTTTTTTTGTTTTTAGACCATTATCATATATTGATGTCAAAAATAATTTTTAAAAAATAAAAAATATTATTTTTGATATATTTCTAAATAAAAATTATTTTAAAAAACAATCTCAACTACATCCTCAAATAATCACTAAAAGTTATTTTCCATGATATATATATATATATATATATATATATATATATATATATTATTTTAATTAAAAATTTAAATAATTTTTTTTTATAAATAGCTTAAAATAAAAATATATTAAATAATTTTATATGTTTGATAAAAATAAATAAAAAAAATTTTGTGAAGGAAGAAAGTATGATAAACTAGAATTCATAAATTTCGAAACTTTTTCTAAAATTTAAAAGTTAAAAGTTTTGATTTTTTTAAGAGCCATATTCTTACTCAATTTTTGTAACAAGTTTTTTTTTTTTATAAATTTTTTGTGTTAAAATTAAGAAACAAATTAAATTAACACATTCGAAGATAGAGAGTGTTTCATTTTAATAAAAAAAAAGTTTTGTAAATCCTATGACATAAATTCTATGATGTTGAAGAGTGGGTTCAAAATTTCAAATCTCACCATTGTCCACATGAACATGATGTAACGGTTATGATTTCTCTCATCATGATGTGAATTCAACCGGCCAAGTAAAAATAGCACGCAAGGAGGAGAAAGTTTCTTGTTTTTTTTTCTATTTTTTTTTAAAATATATTAAAATAATTTAAAAAATATATTTTTAAAACAATCCGAACACAATTTCTAAATGAATATAGAAAATATATATTAAGTGTTCAAGAGTCAGATTAAAATTTATTTTGAAAATATTTTTTATTTAAAAATATATTAATATAATATAATTTTATTTTTTAAAAATTATTTTTGACATGAGTAAATGAAATTGATCTAAACTATTAATTTTTTTTAAATTTAAAATAATAAAAAAATATTTTTTTTTAAAAAATTACTTTTGAAATAAAAAACAATCGATGCCTAAATATATTTGGAAGGGTGAAAAAAAACAGGACAACCCTAAATAAATAAATGCAAATAATGATTGTCGGTGAAGCAACGAGGAAAGAAGAGAAAAGATGGAACTCTAGATCTGAAGCCGATACTTCCATGTCGTAGAGGCTACTCAACCTATTTATAATCGCTTGTTTTTAGATTTAGAAATTAGAATTATATTTAAATATTTTTTATAATCGCTTGTTTTTAGATTTAGAATTATATTAAAATAAATATTTTTATTTTTTAAATAATATTTTTTTTTGTGTGGAGGCGCGTATAAAAGCCGAAAAGGGAAGAAGGGCAGCTTTGCTTTCAGTGTTGGTCGTCATTTCACAATCAAACGTGTGGGCCACCATCCATGTTCATGTTCATGTATTCTCTTCATTGCCGTATCTTGTCATTCACAAATATGAAACACAAAAATTATTTTTCCAGCAAGAAAAAGAATGGATGCAGATCATAGCTTTAATAACTACTTTTGCTAGTGTATAAATGACTGTATTTTACAAATATTTTTAATAAAATTTAAAATTTTGTTATTTTTATTTTAAATTAAATTTTTAGATATTTTTAAATCATTTTTACATGCTAATATCAAAAATAATTTATTTTTAAAATATCATTTTAATATATTTCTGTTTTTTTTTAAAACACTCACAAAAAGATACTTAGAATTCTTAATACAAATACCAGCATTTTTATTTGTTGTTATTGCATGTTTGCCTTATTTTTATTCCTTTTTTTTTGTTTGTGTGGAGAAAATACGAGCAGTATTTGATAATGTTGTAGTGATTGCTTTTTAAAAATACTGTTCATTTGAAAACATATTAATATAATTTATGTATATTTCTTATTTATTTAAAATTTATAATATTGTGAAAAAACTCGATTGTGCCATGGAAACAAAGAGTCTCGTGATCAACAATGATTTTTTTTTAATCTAGATAATGGAAGATTTACAAGAAATAAACAAAGAGAAAAAATAAAGCTTTTTTAAGCAAGAATCACTTTGATGAAAATGGTGATTTGGTGGAAATTAACATTCCCGTTAAATCACATAAACCCAAAAGATAAATATTAATTTCATATTTAAGAAAAAATAAAAAAAAGTGGAGGTTCTGAGAATTGGAATAGAATAACATTCAAGTTCACCTTCGACGAGCAAAAAGATAAACCTTTCTTTAAATTACTAATGAGTTTAATAACATGTTTGGAAATCTACAAATTAAATTAAATTAAATTGTTTTTCAAATAAAACTTAATATTTAAAATCATATCAAGAATTGAATTTAAGATAAAATTTAATTTTATAAAAAAAAACAAAATTAGAGGAATCTTACTACATTAAAAAAGAGAAACTAATGTTAAAATTAATTTTCCAAAATACATATATTTTTTAAAGGCTTTTAAACGAATAAGACTAAATTGATGAGAATAATATAAAAATAAAATAAAATGAATTCAATATTTTTGAACATGTAAATTTAAATTATTTACTAATTAAATAGAAAACAATTTTGCCCTTTGACTATTTCTTTTATGTCTATGAAATACATATAACTCTTGCTTTTATTTTTTTATAATAAAAATTAACTATGGGATTGAATTTGATAATACGCAATCCCATGTGGCCTAAACTCAAGAATATTTAAGTGTTGAGATTGCTTTTTCACTCAGAAATATATCACAAATAATATTTTTTTAAAAATTATTTTTGATATTAGCTCATGAAAATATCTCATAATACCAAAAACAATTTAATTTATTTTTATTTTTTTTTAAAAATCACTTTTGAAACGCAATGCCCCCCAAAAATCTTTAAAGAGTCAATGAGTGCTTGATATCACTTTGCTTTTATACCATTTTTATTTTATTTAGGAAAATAAATCAAATATGTGATGGTGATAATAGTTTATATAAGGTTCTCAAAAAAGTGAAGATTACATTTTTCTTATTATATGCCCATGTTCTCGATAAACTTTGGATAAATTGCTAAAAAATAGCCTTTTCATAATGAATTGATTTAAATCGATAAAAAAACATATAAAGGGTAAATAGAAGAAGAAAAAAGGATCTATTTATTGGGTTGCATATCATTTACATTCGTAAATTTATTTGAATAATTTCAAAATATTTCAAAATAATTTTACAATAAGAGAGGTAATTTGATTTTTTTTTATTCTCATAAAAAAATGAGAGAAAAAAATTGAAAGAGAGTAAAAAAAAGTTTTTTTTTTGAAGTTTAGGAGTTATTTTAATCACTTTAGTTTTTTCTTTTATATTAGTGTTTGTTTCTCTAGTTTAAAGTGAATTCACTAAGCAACTAGTGATATTTAAACTGAAAATAATATAAAAAATTCAAATAATTTGATCAAAAACACAAAAGTCCCGCAATAAGTTGGTCTCAAGAGGCTAATATAGATGTTTATGAGATATACATGTGTGATTTCTTGACTTTGCGGGCTCAAAGCTGTAGAGATAATACATAGAAAAAATAATTATATTTTAAAAAATATATGGTTTTAAAATTTTCTAGGATGGGAAATAAAAAATGCCCCATAATATTTTTAAAAATAAAATAACATTCGACCAAAAAAGAACTCGTATTATTAGAAATTTAATTGGAAAGGATATTTAGAGTTAAATGCATTGATCAATTATAGATTTAATTTCTATAAATGAAATTTAGAACCCTCCTCAGTTCGTGATTCTTCCACCAAATATCCACTTACCTTTTTCATGGTTTGATGAAATCTTTGAAAATGGAAGGAAATTATCTATACAGCTAAACCATAACGCGGAAATACTGTGCAATTTATCACTGTTCACGCAGACTCATAAGCACTGTGGACTTGAATAGTGCGTTTACTAAATAATATAAGTATCATTTCTATACAAAAACAGCACAATCAAGTCCTTCGGCCGAGTGGTTAACGCGCGCGCCATTTTCCCAACAGACGAGGGTTCGAGTCTTACAGCCAACAAATTGGTTTTCGAATATTGCTTTTAAAATATTTAATCATATAAGTAATGTTTCTATCCTACTATAGCACAACCAAGTCGCTTGGCCGAGCGGTAAGACCGCGCCCCCGCGAAGCGGGGCGCGGGAGTTCGAATCTTCATGCCAGCAAAAAAGGATTTTTGAGATGAATAATGTTTTTTTTTTTTTTTTTTTTTTTTTCATTTTCTGTGTTTTTTAATGGCTTCTTTCTTAATATTTTTAGGTGTTAAAAATTATAGATAAGACATTCAAAATAATGATAATGATTATTTGTAAGTTTTTTTCTTATAAATATGTTAGACTAATTATGTATTTTGATATCTATTTAATATTAGCATCTTAAAATATATATATATATATATATTCCCTAGGTTTTTTTTTAAAAATATATAATTAATATCAATATTCTGAAATTCATGTCATCGATAGTATGAACAATAATAGTCATAATATAAATTATTTATAATAATATTTATAATGACAGCTACAATAATTATGACAATTTAACAATCATGATAATAATAATGACAATTATAATCGAAATAATTCATCAGTTCATTTTATTTTTCTTTAAGGTTGACTTCTGCGGTTTTCTTATGTATAATATTTCATATCTAACATCACATAAACAAAAAAATATACGAAGTGATGCGTAGACGCTAAAGCGGGTAGAAAATTAGGGCAATTTATCTACAGTGAAAAAATATACAAGCCACTTGCCATCCACTTCACCGTACCTATAAACAATTTTTTTAACATGCAAAAACATATTAATAGTCTTAGATTTTTTTATAATGCTATATATCTAAGCAAAACAATCGGCCTACTAATACAAATAAAAATTCTAATAAAAATTAAAATTCAGAACTAAGAGTATAGATACATAAATACAAATAAATTATTTAAAATTATACAAAAATTACTGAAAAAATAAAGGCATCAAAACTAAATCAAGAAATAAAATAATTATTTATTTTTTCATTATCGCACTTTTAATTTTTTCAATTTAATCCTTCCATTTAAATTATTAACATATTTTGTTTTTATTTAAGCCCATATACTTTTAATTCTTTATTTTAATTCTTTTATTTTTTAAATCTATTTCTAAATAGTCTCTATTTTTATCTATGTTCACCGTGACACAAATCACTATGGACTGACAATGATAATGCTCTATTTTTTGGGTCAGGTTCGAGTTGATTCGATTCATTCGGTTTACCGGTCACGTCAGTACAGCTCTTTATTGTGATATTTCTGTTTAGTGCCTGAGCTTTCAACTGTTTCTTCTGGTCCTTAATGTCATTATATAGGTTTTGATTTATTTTCATTGGGTCATTCAACTGAAATTGATTATATATTATAGTTTTATTTAGGTCCCCATTCTTTGAATTTTTGAACTGGTTTGAAATCCTTAATATTTTTGGTATCAAAGTTTTGAATTATTTCAATTTTATCCTTCCATTCAAATTTAATACAAATCCTTAATATTTTTCGGTATTAAAGTTTATTAATTTAATTTAAAATATTAAAATAACCAGCTTAAAACATGTATAAAATCATTCAATTTCCTACATCGAAAAAAAAAGTCTACATGAAACATTCAAAATAATGATAATGATTATTTTTTAGGTTTTTTTTCCTTATAAATACGTTAAACTAATTATATGTTTTAATATTTATTTAATATTAGTGCCTAAAAAATATATATAGAGAGAAAAAATCATTTCTAACATATTTTATATATTATAATTTTACCAATTGAAATATTAAAATAACTACTTATAGCACACAAAAAATTTTTAAGTTTATTTCTTCAAAAAAAAATTTATTTCTAATATTTCAGATGTAATATTACTAGGGAAAAAAGACAACTCATAAAAAAATATACGAACCACTTCCCATTTCGATCACACTGTTCTTTTTAGACAGAAAAATACTTATTTCTAATATATTTTATCTATTACAAATTTATTTATTATATATTAAAATAATTAATTATAACATTTAAAAAATAAATTATTTTTCTACATAGAAAAAAGCCCAGCGCAACGCGCGGGCAAATCAGCTCGTAACTCCAAAAGGGAAACGATCGATATACAGTTTCTTGGACTGCTGTGTGAAAGATTAATGTTACAGGACTGCATTTCTCTTAAATCAGCAAACTAAGATAAAACTATTATACATTCTCTCATTTCATCTCTGTTCTTGTCTTTTCTTTCTCTTCTTTGATTGCATGTTAATCATGCAAGAAAATATGTGGTCTAGTGTCCTCAATGTCGTGCTTGCATGGACAAAATCTTCAGGAAGGAGAAGAGCCTCTAAGTGGTAGTAAGCATATATACACACACACACACACACCATATGATAAACTGTTAATTCTGTGATACTCGTATTTTTCACCTCCCTGTGGTCTCCTTTGTGGAGGGAGCATTGCCATCATTGGTTTATAATGAGGTCATTCTGCAAACCCCGTATTTAAAAGACGTGGCGTGATGATAAAAAGCTTGAAATCTGCATAATAAGTCTTGAGTTCGAGTCAGGAAGTGCATCTCTTATAAAAACATGAGACAACTGGAGTTTTACTCGCTCACCTGAACCCATAAAATATGTTTTCTAGGAGTGGGTTTTCTCAAATTAAAAAATATTTCTGCAAACCCTTCTCTGCTTGCTAGGATCTTTTATGGAATTGATCAATTCCAAATTTTCTTGCTTTATGAGAGTACTAGCTCATTGGTGTCACGCTAATTAGAATGATTCCTCACAATTTCCAAAGAATTTTTGCTGTCACTAAATTGTGTTTGTGTTGCAGCAAGAGGCTGATAGAGCAACTTCAGCTTCATCTAGCTGCACAAAAGCATAAGAGAGAGTCAATCATACGACAATCGCGTGCCGATATCGCTCAACTCCTTCAGAATGGACGGTTTCAGCAAGCCTTAACTGTTGGAATTTGACTAAGAATTCTGGGAAAATCGTAAAAACTAACACTGTAGAGATTTGTACGGACGAATGCCCAAAAATCCTGAAGAACAGTTACTGTAGAGATCAAGAACTGGGAAGGGAATTTTCCAGAAAATAAGAACTTTGAGAATTTGATTGTTTTGAGCAGAGAGAACATACACACATGGGCAGAATGGTTTCGTATGGTTACTGCCATCCCATAAATTTTATTTATAAGAATTAAACGATTACAACGGCTAGTTTCTTTCAAAAATCTGTTACAATTGACTTTTCCACAATGTTGACTATTAACTGAATTTAACTAACAATTGACTAATTGAATAAGAACATTAAGGATATTAATAATCCAGATTACAATATGAATTCAAAACTAAAAACACTTAAAACCTGAGCTTTAATTCTTCAGTTCTTCACGTGCATGCTTCACAGACCTGGAATCACATTTCCAGTTTTCAACACTCCCCCTTGATTCCTGAGCTGCGCATTCCCACCATGCTCCTCAGTTCCTCGAACCTCTCCTTTGCAAGAGACTTTGTGAATATGTCAGCTAGTTGTTCATTAGTGCTGCAGTACTTCATCACTAGTTCTCCTTCTTGTTGAAATTGTCTAAGTGCATGAAACTTTATCTTCATATGTTTTGTTCTATCATGGAACACTGAATTTTTTGAGATGGCTATTGCTGACTGGTTATCACAGAATAGATCAGTAGGTTCTTCTTGTTCACAACTCAAATCTTTCAACACCTTTCTCAGCCAAACCAACTGATTAGCAGCCACATATGCAGAGATATACTCTGCCTCTAGCTGTTGAATGAGCAACAACAAGTTGCTTTTTCGAATTCCAGCAAAAAATTCCTTCTCCTATTGCAAAACAATATCCAGATGTGCTTACCATTTCCTCATCACTACCACCCCAATCACTATCACATAACCCTTTAAATTTAATTGTGTTCATTTTGCTGAAATAAACTCTAAAGTCAACGGTTCCTTTCAAGTATCTCAACACTCTCTTTGCAACTGTGTAGTGTATTTGACTTGGATATTGCATGAATCTAGATAAGTAGTTGACTGTAAAAACTATGTCTGGCCTAGTGGAAGATAAATATAATAAACTTCCAATTAGGCTCCTATATACTCTTCCATCTGCACAAGGGGATCCATCTTGTTTTGACAATTTCATTCCAAGCACCATTGGTGTGCTGACAGGTTTGCAATTCTCCATTGCAAATCTGTTGAGCAATTTAGTTATGAATTGCTTTTGACATACAAAACACCCTTTCTTAGTTTGTGAAATTTCCATTCCTAAGAAGTGTGCTAACAAACCAAGATCATTCATTTCAAATTTGTTCTTCATGTTTCTCTTAAATTCATCAATAAACTGCTCATTGTTACCCGTGATCAACAAGTCATCAACATAAACTGATATTATCATGATTTGATCTCCAACTTTCTTGACATATAGAGTAGCTTCATTCAAGCTTTTCTCAAATTCTAGACTTGTCAAGTATTCATCTAACTTGCTATACCAAGCTCTAGGAGCTTGTTTTAATCCATACAAAGCCTTCTTCAATAAGTAGACTTTGTTCAAGTTTGATTCATCCTCAAAACTTTGTGGTTGTTCCACATATATTTCTTCATCTAATGTACCATTTAGAAAAGCAGACTTGACATCCATTTGCCAAACTAACCACCCCTTTTGAGAAGCCAACACAAGCAGCAATTTAATTGTATCCATCCTTGAGACTGGTGCAAAAGTGTCTTGATAGTCAATGCCTTGTTCTTGTGCATAGCCCTTAACTACCAATCTTGCCTTGTTTTTATTTATACTTTCATCAGCATTGAGTTTAGTTTTATATATCCATCTAACTCCTATTACTTTTCTATGCCTAGGTCTGTCCACCAATTCCCAAGTTTCATTTTTCTCAATCATATTGAGCTCTTCCTTCATTGCTGCCACCCATGGTTTTAATTCCATTGCTTCTTCAATATTGGTAGGTTCAGTAGCCACTAAGTTACAAGTGTTGTAAATGTCACTTAACAACTTAGTTCCTGTTACAGATTGTTCATCTTCATCTTCTTGTATTTCTTCTTCATCTTCAGCTGAATGATGTTCTTCATCAATTTCAGGTGAAGCTTCAATTTCAACTGGTAAGTCCAATCTGTTTTCAATTAATTTTCCAGTTTCCCAATTCCAAATTTGATCTTCAGCAACCTTTACATTCCTTGCTATTACTGCTAAGTTTGATTTCAGATCATACACCTTATAGCCACTTGATTTTGAGCTATAACCTATCAATATTCCAATCTCGGCTTTCTGGTCTAATTTTCTTCTTTTCATATCAGCTTGCAGTACATAGCATGGACTTCCAAACACTTTTAAGTGATCTAGTTTAGGTTTATCTCCATACCATTCTTCAAAAGGAGTTGTATCACCTAATGATCTTGTACTTAATCTATTTAAGATATATGCAGCTGTACTCACAGCTTCTGCCCAGAACTTCAGGGGCAGTTTCTTCTCATAGAGAAGGCATCTAGCCATCTCCATTAGGGTCCTATTTCTCCTCTCACTCACCCCATTTTGTTGTGGGGTGTATGAGACTGTGAGTTGGTGTTTAATACCTTCTTTAGTAAGGTATTCCTCAAATTTATGGGAGGTGAATTCCCCCCCATTATCAGTCCTTAAGGTTCTTAGGCAGCAGTTTGATTCCTTCTCAACTACAGCCTTAAACCTTAGAAATGTTTCAAACACCTCACCTTTTGTTTTGAGGAAATAGACCCAACAATATCTACTAAAGTCATCAATAAAAAGAACAAAATACCTAGCATCATTCAAGGATTCATTGTGCATAGGTCCACATACATCCGAATGCACAATTTGAAGCTTGTAAACTGATCTAGATGCAGAATTGTTAAATTTAGTTCTAGATTGTTTTCCCAATTGGCATGCTTCACATACATCTTTTAGTTCACATATGTTAGGTAAGCCCTCTACTACTTTCAATTCTGACATTTTCTTTAGGGATGCATAATTGAAATGTCCCAAACGTTTATGCCATAAGGTAGAATTTCCAGTTGTGTTTGTATTCATGCTTTGGTGTTCTAGTTGTCTCTCTATACTAAAACATCTATTTGACATTTTTGCAGTGAATAAGGGAGCACCTTGATCATCTTTGATCGTGCATATGCCATCTATAAACAGCAATGAGTATCTATTCTCAAGTAGTTGACCAACACTAATGAGATTTTGGTCAATTTCTGGTACATACAAGATGTTGTCAAACTTCTTTGCACCACTTAAAGTATCAATTTTAACTTCCCCTTTACCCTCAACACCCACATACTGTCCATTTGCAACTTTAACTCTAGATTTATAGCTTAAGTCTAAATTTTTGAACAAGCTCAACTCTGCAGACATGTGGTTTGAACAACCACTGTCAATTAACCAAGTTTGATTACTTACCTATGTTTTGCTGCAACTTTGAGTTGTAGTGGTTGTAAATAATACTTCATCTTTAGTCTCCTCCACTTCAGCAACATGAACTTGATTTGCATTCCCATTTTTGCAGAATTTCTCAATGTGACCAAACTGCTTACACTTTCTGCATTGGGCATTTTTGAGCCAACACCATGACTCTAAGTGATTTGTCTTTTGACAGTATCTGCAGGTAGGGAATTGATCTCTTTTCTCTTTTCCTTTTGTGTTGAATCTGTTGGACTGGTTTTGGTTATTCTGCCAATTTTTTCCTTGCCATGGTTTTCCAGATTTTGGCCTGTTTTCTGGATTTCTGAAGAACACCTAGGAATTTTGAAACTTTGTTCTTCCTTTGAATCCAGCAGTGAAGGCTTCCTCACTTGTATTTTCTTGTCTAAATGCCTGCCTTTGCTCCACAGTTTGCAGGGCATTGATGAGTTCTTGAAGACTCATTGTAGTGAGATCCTTGGACTCTTCCAATGAGCAAATCTTGTTTTCAAATTTTTCTGGTAAGCTGACCAGAACCTTCTCCACAACTCTTGATTCTTGAATTTCTTCTCCAAGCAGAGTCATTTGGTTTACAATCTTTGACACATTTGATGAGAACTCCTTGACAGTTTCTGATTCTTTCATCTTTAAGCCTTCGAATTGTCTTCTCAAATTCAGAATCTGCATCCTCTTGGATTTCTCATCACCTTAGAACTCAACCTTCAATTTGTCCCAAGCTTCCTTAGCTGTTTCACACGTCATGATTCTTGAGAAGATTTCCTCACTTACTGCATTATGAATGCAAGTAAGGGCTTTGAATTTCTTTGCTCTTTGTTCATTGAAGTATTTGAGTTGGTTCATTGTTGGATTGTTATTCAAGGGAATTAGTTCCCTTTCACCCTCAACATCATCCCACAAGTCGAAAGCTTTCAGGTATATCTTCATCTTTACTGCCCATACTCCATAATTCACTCCTGTGAAGATTGGAGATTTTGAGGAAAATGAAGCATCCATGTCTGTCAGCTAGAATTTCTTCTCTAGTCTTGCAATTCTCGTTCAAGACTTCAAAGAATGGAGAACAAGGATATCAATTGATAATTCTTGTCAAGTGTCTTTCCTTTTAAAGAACAAATCAAGACTAAATTCTTGATTTAAAAATTCTGCCAATTCACGAAAAGAATTCCTTCTTTCCCTTTCAAGATTGATTTAACCTTGAAAAAAAAACTCACTTTTTCTAATCACTCGTGTTTCACTCTCAAACCCTTTTCAAAGACCTAATTCTGCTCTGATACCATGTTGGAATTTGACTAAGAATTCTGAGAAAATCGTAAAAACAAACACTGTAGAGATTTGTACGGACGAATGCCCAAAAAATCTCGAAGAACGATTCATCGTAGAGATCAAGAATCGGGAAGGGAATTTTCCGGAAAATAAGAACTTTGAGAATTTGATTGTTTTGAGCGGAGAGAACATACACACATGGGCGAGAATAGTTTCAGTATGGTTACTGCCATCCCATAAATTTTATTTATAAGAATCAAACGATTACAACGGCTAGTTTCTTTCAAAAATCTGTTACAGTTGACTTTTCCACAATGTTGACTATTAACTGAATTTAACTAACAATTGACTAATTGAATAAGAACATTAAGGATATTAATAATCCAGATTACAATATGAATTCAAAACTAAAAACACTTAAAACTTGAGCTTTAATTCTTCAGTTCTTCACGTGCATGCTTCGCAGACCTGGAATCACATTTCTAGTTTTCAACATTAACGAGGGTACCCTTTGATTTTCCCACCTTGATCCTTTCCATTATACAATATATGTATCTTTTGTTAGAGAATAATATAAATTATATCTTGAAGCCTTACCTAACATATTAAGTTCTTAGGTGAGATGGTTTATTAACATGGTATCAAAGTCTTGTTGACTCAGCGATCACAAGTTCGAATCTCACCACCCCTATTCTGTTTGATAAAAATCAAGCACAAGGTAGTACATGTCTGTGCAAGTTCCAAGCCCAAAAGAGTTTTTCACTTGAGATTATGTGTTAGAGAATAATATAAATTATATCTTGAAGTCTCAACTAGCAGCTTAACCTTCTAGATTGATTTCTTGACATCTTTAAAGCTTGCTACTAACCAAAAGATCTCTTAAAATGATGTTTAGGTCCATCAACTCTACTAAGGACCAATGCCTATTGGCTGCATATGATCAGATCGACCAATCATGTGAATGTATCATCACCAGTATGCCCCACATTAGCCAGCAACTGTACAGACACATAACTCTCTTTACACCCTCCTTCATGGCCTTGTGGCTAAACATGCTGTTTCACCACTCTATATCTTTCTGCAGCGCCTGGCAATGCTTGCCTATTGATGTCAGCCTGGCAATATCAAACTTAATATTTGCTGCCTCAAGATGTGGTGACCTGCCAGAGCTACACATGCTTCGAAGCCTGTTTAAGATTCGTTCAGCCTTTCTATACAGTTTCAGCCTCCTTTTCTAGAATAAACTCAACCCCAGCAACTGTTTAATTAGTTCTGTTTCCTACCCTGAATTTGCAGTCTTTTTCTGATGATAAAGCAAACCTGTGCAGAAAGCTGAAGTTTTGGATTTGGAAATCCAAGATATTTTCAGTGACAGCGATGAGAGCTCCATGCCGGCTTCAAAATTCAGGACACCAACAAAAACGGAGTCACTTTATAATGATTTGGACAGAAGCAGTACTGATAGACTGGGCAGAATTCAGAGCAGGAATAAGAAAAATGAAGTTTTAATCAGAAATCTTGAAGCATCAGCAACTAGTATTTCATCTTATGGTATCCTTCCAATTCATCAGGCATCTGTTATCTATCTTGATACTATCGAAGTGAAGTCTTTGAGTCAAAGTCACAGCAGCATGAAGCAATGATCATTACCAAATTTCAGTCAAAGGTCGAAGTTCTTTAGATAGTCTAATTGATGAATGTAAAGCGCAAAGTGGAAGCTCATCTAGCTCAAGCCATGTCCATCCAAAGCTCCCAAGCTATGAAGATGTAGTAGCTAAGTTTACAGATATCCAGGCAGAATATAGGCACCGCAGAAGCTTCTATTATTGAAAACTTAAAAAGGATGTTTTGGCTAGACTTCTTGCTATTATCGGCTGTGTAATCTAATGTCTTGTGGACTGTGGTAGGGTTTAATGAATAAAAATGAAAATCCTTCACACTATCTAATCAACAGTACCCTTTACTACTTTCTGTGAATTTCTGCTTTTTTAATATTATGTGGTTTCATGCTGCTGTCTTCATTATCAGATATTACAAATCCCAAGTTCCAAGCACGAATGTAATAGAATAAACTGTAAGTTCAACAGTGCTTACAAATCTCCAAAGACTTGCTGTGCAAGATAAATAACTACCAAGGTAAGGAGCAATGCCTCATCATGGAATGTAACTAGTCGTCGAGAATAAACGAAAGCATTGCACCAAACAATGAAGCACCAGGGAGTTCTGGGTATACATACAAACATAAATTTGTGTGAAAATTACAGGTGATTCAAAAACTATTCCGTGTATGATATACAGACCCAAAATACACACCAAATAAAAGAATTAACTCTTTACATCCTCAACCTAGCAAATCTCAAACCTGATAAACTACGAAATATACTCATATGGCAGCAACACCAAAGGCCTTATTACGTATGAGAGCTATCTCCTGATCTCTCTTCTTTTTTCTCCTTCCTTTTCTTTCAGGTTGTTTTTATTTGTGGGGGGTGGGGGGATAATCGTAGGTTGGCAGGGCTAAGATACTTGTTTCACTGAACAGATATGCACAGCATATACACAGGTTCCACCAGCTGTCCTGTGGGATCAGTTTGCAGCAGAGGCTCGACTTTTCCTTCCAAACATAAGAAGCTTTCTAAACCCTTTTGCTACTTTAGGAGATTTCTCGTCACTGTTCCATTTCTTCCTGGAGTGGATTGATTCTGGGTTTATTTCATCAGGTGGTGGGGTCGATATTTCTATTTCAGATTTTTCAGGTGACTCCAAAATTTCACTGAAAGCATCATTTCCTCTGATAGCCACAGCGCATGGGTTCAGAGCCATATTTGATGAATCCAGAACAGGATGTATTATTGTTTCAGATATATACTCACCATGATTATCAGAAGTTTCTATGTCTTCACAAACAACTGGAGCTACTTTTAGAGAACCCCTCGTCATCTGCTTTAGAGTGATCATGTGAGGCAGACGAGTTCATGTGGAGTGAATCACCATTGCAGCCTTTACCATCCAAGATACCAGCTGAAATCATATTTCCTGCATTATTCTCTGTAGAAGCAACACTGTGTAACTCCTTTATATCTTTGAAACCATCAATTTCATCTGCAGACTGAGCTGCTTTTATAGGTACTAAATCCACAGGCTTCTCTGCTCTGGCTATTGTTCCAGCCTTCTTTCTGTTGACATCAGATTTGACTTTGCTCGGAGGTTTCTTATTATCAGCACCAGAAGCCTTCTGAGCTGAACCATTAGCCTTCAAGTTTGGCTTTTTGGGCTGGGCAGCTTTCAATTCAGTTGATGGCGACTTTGTGGTTGCCCTAGCAGTAGCAAGGCGATCAATGGTGGAACTTCTAAAGAGTGGTTTCTTTGTCTCTTGACTTGGAGATTTGCTTTTAGGCTTCTCATTCCTTATAGAAGTTGAAATAGATACTTTCCCTGCAGGGATTCTCTTAGATATCGCCGGACAACTGCCAGCAGCATTCCTTTCTGCTATTCTCTTCTGACGTTGAATCAGTAACTCCTCCTTTCTCTTCCTGTTTACTTCTTCCTGTTTTCAAGTGGATAAAATTAAACATCAACCAAAAAAAGGAGGTTAAGTGACTATTTGGAAGTGTGAGTGAGGTTGTTTTTGAAAATGTTTTTTATTTAGAAATACATCAAAATGATAATTTTTTATTTTTTTTAAATTGTTTTTGATATCAGCACATGAAAATGAACTAAAAACACCATTTTTTTTTAATTTAAAAGTAAAGAACATTTTTGAAACGCAGTGACAGGGAGCTACGCGAACAATCAAGTCAGGACATTAAATAACAACAGAACTGGACGATTTCAGATATGATGAAGCTCTTCTATGATTTCCATCAAGGGAATGAGACAAAAAGAGGAGAAATGCTTTAATACTTGCTTAAATCCTTGTTAAAATACCTTCTCAGATTTGATCTTTGGAAGTGTAGTTCTGCTTGCAGAAATTGGTTTCTTTGTCCTTGACAGGATATCAGATTTGCTTCTACCAAGAGATCCATTAGGAACTTTTGACCTGACTTCTTTACCAGCAACTTTTCCGCCAGAATTTCCATTTGTTTTTCCAATGGTTCCCACACAGTTAGAAGGAATCTTATCCTGAGCAGGATTTGTTTCATAATCCATCTCTGGAGTCCAAGATGGTAGAGCATGCTCAGCAGCTGAATCCCGCCCAAGCACCATGTAAAGGTCATCTGGTTCATAGACATCAAATGCTTTAGATTTATCATGTGATATCTCTCCCATTCCATTCTCATATAGAGTAGCTCCAACTACATCTGGAGCAATGCTCATGTCTGTCCGTAATAATGAATCGGACTGATCATCTACTAACGGTCGAGCTTGGATCATGAACGAGTCATCCGCTAGAACTTCCTTCTTATTTTTCTCAGCTTGGAAATGCTCATCACTAAATGCTTTACGTTCCCTGTGATCATCCCTGTCCAGTTGACTGCTAATAAACCAATCCTCTTCCTTTCTGACTTTTGATTAATGGAGATTCAGTAGAACAATCAGCAATGGTAGGTCGGGTTAAATTCCCTGATTCTCCAGCCCTTTGAGAAAATAACAACTCCTCATATGTTCTATCCCTCTTATTTATCACCTGGTGGCCATTTGCACCAGCTTCAAAGTTTTCAATGCGAGACTCACCTCCATTACCAGGTTCCCACTTTGTTGCGATGAATGAATCATTCGCAAATGCTTGTTGCTTTCTTCTTCCCTCAGACTCGAGATTAAATTCCAATGACCTTCCCTCCTCATAGCTCTTAGCTGTAAAGTCATCACTGTGAACCTGTGGAGGATGAGGTTCAATTCCAAAAGAGTCCAAATCTCTGTCCTGCATGAGAAGGCTCTGAAAGGCACCCCAGTGCTCCTTTACCTTTTTCTCCTTCACGATTATTTTCAGTTATATTCTTGCCTTCCTGATCAGTAACACCATTTGAACCATCTATAGTGCTGCGCTGTGATTTCTTGTGATGTCGAGAGGTTGATTTATGCCGTCTCTCTAATGAACCAACAGCTTCCTGTACCTGCTGCTTGAGAGCTTCACCATCAATAAATCCACCCTCATCAGATGTGCTGTCAGACATGCTGCCCTTTTCTCCATCTTTTGTTGAAGTAATGTAATTGATGTTGCGAATGACAACCTTTCGTGATGACTTCTTCCCATGCCTCTTCCCTGTTCATCTTTTCCACCAAAGCCTGCTTTTTGTCACTTCGCAGATTTTCATCTGATTCAGTCTCTGAGCTGGAATCACTAGGCTCAGTGGGTTCATCATGACTAGAAGCTCGCAGTTCTTTTTGATGAGAAGACTTCTTGTTCCTGGATGATGATTTATGCTTTTCACCGTTGTCAGGTTCCCATTCTCGACCAAAGCTAGAATCATCAACATTTGGAGGCCATTGCATGTTCCCAGGAAAATATGGAGAGCCAACCGGCATAGCAGGAAAAAGGTAGCCTTGATATGGGGGCATTTGTTGAAATACAGGACCTTGAAAGTTGTGCTTGTGCTGAGGATGATGATTTGGCCATGGAATTGGCATATGAGCTCTCCCATCAGCTGAATGCATCTGAGCTGATGTTGGCAAGCCACTATCTGTAAAAAATATGCGACATCAAAGACTGGCCAATAGTATAATGTTTAAACCTTAAACTATTGCTAGTTCTAGACTGATTTTTATCAGCTAGGGGAATTAAAAGAGAGCACAGATAATTCAGGAATAATAAGAAATTGCCATTACAATACAATAGTAAAACAGAAATCAGCATTCACATCCTAGATTGCATGCAATTGTTACAGTAATATAATAATGGCATGGAATAATTGATGGCACTTCCACCTCAATGCTCATCGCAGATAGAGAGTAATATTAACCACTATAGCTTCATCCAATGCATGACCAGCTGCAGGTAGAAGAACTTGGATCTTAAACAATACCTTGGTTTAGGTCTAAACTTCCAAGACTTGTAGCCGAGTCAGATGCATCAATTGAACCATTGTACTTCCCACCAGAGAGACCACCAATTTGACCAGGGTAATTTTCCTCACCAGCAAGAACAATGCCAGAAGTTTTAAGAAAAGGCAATTCCAACTGAGATGCCTGCATTGCCGCCAGTTCATCCATCCAAAGCCGATCATGATTCTTCTTCTTGCATAATTCCATGAAATTTATGCATGCTTCCCTAAGTGAAATCAGATATAGGTTTTTAACCTTAACTAAAATTTGGAGCAGGAACTGCTTTGAATATAATGATAGAAGAAATGGGGTTCAACTGCAATATTTTCAGGCCAAAATAATCTAACATCCCGAACCTTGACAAAAAGAGAAAATTCATAAAACTAGATTGTATTCTAGAAATGCAGAGCAATCATAAAATCAAGATCAAATAAACATCCTCATTTTTCATTCATGGATGACCAAATGAACTAGTTGCACCACTGCCTTTGGCATTTTGTAGCAAGTGCCAACTTAGCCAGAGGACAGGTGAGAAGTTTCAAATGGAGGTGGGGGTACTGTGTATGGTGATGCCATATTAAAAAGGGAAAAGCAGTTCTCAGTGAGAACATCCATGGTGGATCACCATTGATTTTGTCATATTAATGTGCAAAAGCCAATATAAGTCTGTTTATCACTACAGGATGATTCCTAATGATACCTTAAACGTGAAGCTCCAAAAGCATCGGCAAAGGAAATAAGATCATTTACACAGTCCGGTTCAAATCCAGTGACCAAGGCACGAGCATACGCCATTGCTTGCTCTTTGCGGAGAACAGCCTTTCTAGATTCCAAAGCTCGTTGAAGACGAACCCTGTTCATGACCATCGATTGAACAGTCAATGCTCGAGAACTTTATAGGGCATTTCAATTGATGGATAATATATCGTCAGACTTGAAGATTTGCAAGATTGAAATATTTACTTGGAGTTTTCTTCCTGCACACCATTGCTGCCTCCATTGTGATCTTCTCTTGACTAAAAACACAAGGCATCAAATTACATGTCTAGATTCATGATGCGAGGATTTGAGAAAAAAATCACCACGATCTCTTACAAACGGAGTTTCAACTAAGCAACATACCTTAGATGAGGCAGTTGACTTTTTGTAATTCCCAGCAGCACCTGAAAGATTTTCTCAAATCCAGGTTAGTTCAGTAAGCGAGAAGTCTTAAGATCAACAGAGAAATGTTATGACAGTTACAAGTTACGTGTAGCCCTACTTTCCAATTGAGCCACCAATGTACAGAAAATTCATATCAACAGCTATATGAGATGTAAAGCAAATTATTAAGGTTGAGCTTCAACCATGTACCGTTCCAACGAGCAAAAAACATAGTTCCAAACATACCTTCTGCATCTCCATTTAATAGTTCATTTGATTGAACTGAACTCTCAATCTGCTCTAGTTCAGTCTCTATTGTCACAAATCTCTCAAGAATTTCTGGTGAGCTAACAAACCTCACAAATCTGCAGTGACAAACAATCATAAAGTGACAAATCTACACACAGTAACCAGCTAGAAGGTCATTGTAAAGAGAGAACAGTTTTTAAGCCACCAATTTGTCGTAATTCAGATTCCAAACTCAGGGGACAGTGAATCTGACTGGATCAGGTAAACCTTCAAAATCCAGTTCAAGATTGAAGTACTTCATGTCAACTTTGGTCCGTAATAACTTATAAATCTCAAAACCTATCCAGTCATCATAATCACTCCAAATGTCAAACAATGATCTTGATTAATAATGAAATAAACCACAATATTTGACTCAAATATCAATCTCAAAACTTGAATCTACTAGCGACCGACAAACTAAAAGATCTAGCTTTTTCTATGACCAGAAAAACCAGGATAAGAGAGAATCCCTTGCAAACTCTACCACAACTTGTCAGCCAAATCTGGTCAAATTGAGCAAGACTTACAGGAGAGGAGATCTGGAATATAATATTTTTTTTCCAGATATTTTTTTCCACGGCTAACACCATACCAATTACCACGACTGTAACTCAATGTAAATAAAAGATCCGTCACATTATCAAATTGAGCAGCAGTCACAATAAACAAGAAAAAACGATATTTTGAAATAGAAGCAATTACCTTTGGAGAGTGGCTTTAGTGAACCAGAAGGCATTAGGAGACAAAGGACGAAGAGAAACGGAGTAGCCTCCTTTCGATATCTGATCTTCAGCAGTTTTTAAGTGTTGAAGGAAAGGTCCCAAGAGCCCAGATGCCAATTTTTCGTTCACAACACCAGCATAAATCACCAGATCACATCTTCATGCAACAGAACCAATCCATCCCCAGCAAAAAAAAAAAACCCATTAACAAACACACATTGCAAAACATTTCAGGAGCAATAGATGTCGTGTTTATGCATTTAGTTGCGGGATACTTTTAATGTACCTTGTTCTAGTGGGCGTGAGTTGAAAGAGAGCATGATCCAGAAGAGTTCTTGAATCCATTGTTTGAAACAATATCAGAGAGAGAGAGAGAGAGAGAAAGTGCCAAAAGGGTTAAGCCTAGGGGTGACTGATTTTACAGTTTGATTTGTTGTTACATGTTTGGATAGTTTGCATATAATACTTAGGAGGAAGAGTATAGAGCTGATGAAGGTAAAATCAAAGAAGGAGATGGATGCTGGATTGGCTTGTTGTGTGTGAGAGGGAGCGATGATGATGATTTTTTGTTGCTTTTTTAATCTTTGTTTGTAGGATGTGGGTCCCATGTGAAATCCCGACAGGCACTTTCATCTCTGACCTGACATTCTACGTACTGGAAGGAATTCTGATCTAAGGTGTGCTGATGCTAATGTCTGTAAGGAAAAAAAACAGGAGAATCCATGGTTAAAGGATGCTAATTTATAAACTGTTTGATTGAGATTTTTTTTTTTAAATTACTACTCACCTTGAACCCTATTTGCCAAAAAACATATATATAGATATATAGCCTGCTTCTGGTTGCATGGATTTTTTTTTTGTTATCATATATTCTTCTTGAATAAATGTTTTATATATATATATATATAAAGTTTTTTTTATGTCAAATTCCTTCTCCTTTTCTACTTTTAAAAGTAAATCGGAAGCATAATTTATTTTTAATTTAAAAATATAAAAATTAAGGGTGTTTGAATATGGTAAAAGTTATTTTTAAAGTAGTTTTTATATAAAAATACATGAATATAATATATTTTATTTTTGATTGTTTCCAAAAGGGTGAATTTAAACTTGTATTGTAGAAAATGAGTCGGCTCTTAAAATTGGATTTACCACCTATTCCTCGTACCTCATCTTAAGTTCCATGTGATTATTAATTTGAAATTAATGTAAGGTTTTATTTATTGGACATTTATAGCTTATCATGGACAGCCATGGATGGGTATGGCTTCCTAATTAACTGTAGTTGGATAAGAAACAATAATCATAATGTTTTCCCAATTGGCCATGATCAGCTTAAGCTACGTTGTTGAGCTGTCATAAGTGTTTGAAAATAATAATTAGGAATAATGATTTTCCTTTGATTTGAAGACTTTACTCCTTGAACAGACAATGTACTTTTCCAGTGCTAATTCATCTGCAAATTCACCCAAGATATTGATGAGGCAATAATCATGGGCTGCTAGATCGAGCAGTTGTGCTAAAATGCTCTTAAGATCTTAAGATATATACAAAAAAAATTATATAATAATCTGAGAATAAATAGTTTGTTTTCTGTGATCTCATATTTGAGTTCTATAATTACTAATATAATATTTATTAGAGATTTATATAATCATTAATTTCAGAACATATAAAATGAATTGAGATATGCAAGCTATAAAAACACTCAAATTAAAAAAAAATATGCAGTGCTGGATCCTATGCCGACAATCCTTCACATGCCTTTCTCTTGCATGGCAATAATTTAGTATATCTTCAGTTTTAGGTTTTAGACAATTCAAACTAGCTTAGCTATTTTGGAATGGTGATAGGAGTGTCATTACATGTTTTTGTCTCTCTATTTTCAACGACTGATTTTCAGCCGTTTCATAATTTCTGATATTTCTGCTTGTTAATGAATTTTCAAAATCATTTTTTTTTGAAAGGTCATAAAAAATAATATTAATAGAGGGGATATAAGGTGGGGATTTTAGGTAGTGTTAAAGCCAAAATAATTAATTTTATTTTTTCAATTTCTAGAAGCTCTAACATCTTCTATTTCAATAGCCAAGATCCCCTTTCTCTCGCTCAAATGTTATTTCTTTATTCCTTTGAAAAAACCAAAAGCATGGAGGAGTTACATTTCTTTGAAAGTAGTTGTTCTTTAACTGTTTTTGCTTGTCAATTATTAACTTCTCAATTCAAGTGATTATTGCTTATTGCACTCACTCATCAATTATTGCATCACCTCTTTAGTTGACTTGCTTAAATAACCTTATCCATTGAGACAATTCTCTGTTTTTTTTTAATTATGATATATTGATGATATTTTTGTTAAATTTTACTTTGTAAAGGAACGGTTTACTTTTTTAATGTTGATAGTCATTTTATGCGAATTTGAGTGTTGTTTTTATTTGATTTGAAGGTTGTATTAGTTTTTTTTTGTATAACCACGTGGTGTCCTAGGCGTTGGCCCAAACTAATCCACGCTCGAGCCGGTTGGGACCACAAGGGTGGAAAAGCTCTCCCTACCGAGTATTCGCAACTGCATACCCAAGGCTCAAACACGAGACCTTGGTTAAGCTGGGACAACCCCCTTACCAGTCAACCCACACGTCCGATGGTTAAGGTTGTATTAGTTGGAATCTCGTTTTTAGAGAGAGATAATTATTAAAGTTCACACATGATATTCAACTTTGTGTTTTGATTTTAGTTACATAGCTAAACACCAATTACATAATATTTTCCTTGGATAATGTGCTCATGTGCTAGCTATCAACTTAATCATATACAAGAAAGTAGTAGACAAGGAAACAATATTTTTGGTTTTATAATTTAGTATTTTAGGGTTGTGTCTAGACTACCTAGTTTTATTGAAAGAGTTCAAAAGTTTTTGTGAGGTCTTGTAATGAAGTTTTTTTAATCATAATTAATAAGATTATGAGTTTATACATATAGGTTTCTTGAGTGTTCTAAAACAATTTTGTGATATTTATATTAGTGAACTCTTATATTATTAAAATATAATTCTTATTTCTAATTCTTTCCTACTATATTTCCCATATTTTGGTTCTAACTTGAGTTTCCTAATTGTTTTTATGTAAATGGACTCACATTTCCAAACTCTTTCACCATATTTTTTATGAGCAAGTCAAAAGATATTCTCTCTCAACCAAGTAATCCTAATTAAATAATTTTGTGATGAAATATTTGGATTTGACTAATTTCTAACATGCTATTAATTGTCATGCATATTTTTTGTGAAATATTAGGGTTGATAGTGTGATCCCAGATGGACTCATTAATTGAGTGTAAATATACTACTCCTTCATTGGAAGAGGCAGGCTAATATGGATCATCACACAGAGAAACAAGGGAAAGCCTCCATTAATCCAAGCAGTAGGAATTAATTCTGTTCCTTATAAAATACGCAGAAGAAAATAATATGAACACCATTTTATATAGGAGTCTGTTCTTTTAGCATACCAGTACTGTTACTTGCAAGTTCAGGCAAGCAATGGGTGGTGGCTTTCAAAAGACGGGAAAACATGAGTACTAGCTGACAGGTTTTTTCACGAGCAAACCCTTTTTCTTTTCTTTAAAGCAGACATTTTTTTTTGTTTCGAACGTTAGAAATTCGGCTCTGCAAGCCCCAGGTTCATATTAATTAGACCACGAACTAGGGTTTGTGGGATTGTTTTTACTCAATTCAAGATTATTCATCTATGAGCAAAATCGGTCCCCATAATGTTCAAACTTATTTTCAGTAACTGTTTGATAATGAGATTGCCGGTGAGGTTTGAGTAAAATGAGATCGTAATATCATATTAAGAAAACTATCTCATCTAAAAATATTATTTCATCTAAAAACAATTAAAAATATTTTTTATAAAATTATTTTTTTTTATCTCAATCCGAGAGCATGAAAAGAAAAGCTTGAAATTTACAGGGAAACATAAAAAGGAAGTCAAAGAGGATGGAAGTGAAGCCAATCATGAAGCAAACAGTTCACCTTACCAGAGCTTCATGAATGAACTATGTTTATGATGACAAGTTGTCAATGAAGATGGCGACCTGACACCAACGTGAGCTGTGACAGTTCTGGGTTCAATTCCCACTTTTTAATGTTGTCATCTAACTGACAACAAATTGCAACCACCGGCATTACCAAACAAGCAAACTTACTGATGATAGTGGAGAAGGTATATATGTTTAATCACCTCGATCGATCTCACAGAAAAAGAAGAGAGAAGGAAGTATGGTTTTTTTCAAAGTATTTTTTAATCACCTTTCATAATGATATATTTTTTTATTTTTTTAAAATTATTTTTAACATCAAAATAACTTAAAAATACTAAAAATATTTAATTTAAAATATAAATATAAATATGTTTTTTTTTGAAAAACACTTTTTAAATACATAGTTAAACAGGTATTTATTGGACTCCAATGGCATTTGTTTCTTTTCTCTGACGTCTGATAATGTTTTCATCTCGGTTCTCTTGCAAAGGCTTTTGTTGGCCGTCGTACAATGATTTGCTTTTAGAGGCCCAAATACCCATACATTTGATAGAGCCCTTGTAGTTGTCCTGCCGTTTCTTTAGAGGGTTAATGTTAGGTTATATATTTATTTAAAAAAAAAATTATTATCAATTTATCTCTAAGCAATTTTTTACTATTTGGGACCTACGATTCATTAAGGTTTTTGTCCTTTTATCTAGTTATTGAATGCTAACGTCAATTATATTTGCGTTGAGGCATTTTCTATATATATATTAAAAACACAAAAAATAAAAATAGAAATAACACAAATTTCAATTTGGAAAAAAATATAATAAAAGACTTCCAAAATTAGAAATACTAAATAATAATAGATGAAAAAATATTTATTTTATCATTGTAATTTTCGTAAAATTATGAATAAAGAAAATTCAAGTTGTTAAATTAAAAAAAAAGATAAAGTGTCTTTCTTTCTCTAATTGAAAAAGAACGTTTTTTTAAATTAAAAATTTAATTATTAAATAATTAAAATGACCTTGAAGAAACTCAAATGATAATAAAGTAACTCCCTTTTATTCTTTTAATTTAATTTATCCAATAATTAAAATCCAAAATTTAAGACTTGCATTTTTTTTGTAATAATGTTTCCTGTTTTGATGCACCTACTTTTATATATAAAATATAATATAAAAGAAATTGACAGAAAGACAAAAATGTTAACAAAACCTGTAATGTAATGTAATGCAAGAATAGAATCCAAAAAACAATCATTGCAAATAAAAACAAATTCATAAAAAAAAGGAAGAATACAGAATCAAAACTCTCCATTCAGCCGGGAGGGGGGGCTTGGTTCCCAGTGTCTGTGGAAGGATTTGACGCATGGATCACGGACTACAGTAAAATTAAAGGTAACTCTAATTTTTATTTATTTTTTCTTGGTCTCATCCCATTTTTCAAAATTTATCTTACTCTTTAATCATGTTTAGCCTGCGGTGGTGGCTTGTCAAATCTTGTCAGCTCACCAAACAGACACTGAACGTTGTGTCGTTTAGTCATATGTTAAGTTGTTTGTCATTTTGTTTCAAATGTTTCAAAATCGTTTTTTAAAAAAAATATTTTATTTTTTTATTTTTTTTATTTTAGATTAATATTCTTTTAATGTTTTTTAGATTATTTTTATGTGCTAATAATAATATTTTTTTTAAAATAAAAAAAATATTTTAATATATTTATGAATAAAAAACACTACAAAAAAAAGTCGTAATTCGTGATTATACTTTCAACTATACTTTCAAACAAGCATTTAGAAAAACTAATGCTTATTTTCCTTTTTGTTTGAAAATATCGTTAATGTTGTTTTTTATAGTTTAAAATGATATTTTTTAATATCATTATATAAAAATCATCAAAAAAAAATCAATTTTTTTCAGAAATAATTTTGAAAAACTTTTGAGAAAACCCTCGGTATCTATTAGTCTTGGAATTTCTGGTGTTTATGGTTTTGACCAGAGTAGAGTGGAACCAAGCCAGGCACTTCATTAACTATAGAACCAATAAAATCTGAACACGTGGCAATACCATACTTTAAAGAGAGTGACACAAGATGATGCCAAGGCAATTCAGTGTGGAAGAGAAATCCATGTGAGGAGTTCCTAGCTAGCTAGGGTTCACCCATTTTCATGTGAGTTCAATCTCTCTTTCCCATATACGCCCTGTGATACTCTTCAATACCTTCTTTTCGCCAACCTTTTTAAATACACTCTCTTCTCCGATCACACCTTCGCACACTCGATAACTTTACGAGGTTAAATCCCAGGAAAATGAAAAACCCAATCCTCTGCGTTTTGGCAATACTTGCTGCTGCTGCTCTTATCATCACACCCACGACCATGTCCGCCGCCAGAACTAGTAAGTACACGGCTAGCTCCTCCGTCCTGTACATGCATGGTTTTGCATAATATATCTGGGTCGATTTTCAATCTTGACGTAGCAATTGCACCCTTGGATGTTTCAATAAAACTCATCTTAGCCACCATGATCAGTTTAGTTTGTTCAAATTCATCCCTTTTCTCTTAACGCATCTGCTCTCATACTGTTCCTCCTCCTCCTCCTCATCTTCTTCTTCTTCAACATGTTTTACAGGCCGCCATAGCAGCCGTGAACGGTATACCACTTGGCCGGGAAGAAGAAGCAGCGCCATGGGGAGAGTGGCACTGACTTCAAACGGAGAGGCGAGGGAGAAAATGAAGCATGATGGAGCGCACCCTCTTCAAATTGCCGGCTCAAGATTACCAGATTGCTCGCATGCTTGTGGTTCATGTACACCCTGTGTGCTAAAAATTGTCACCTCACTGTGTTCATCTCTTTCTCAGTCCGAGGCGTGCCCTATATCATATAAGTGCCTGTGTAATAACAAATATTATCCAGTTCCATAGACACCAGCAGCTGCATGGATCGAGTTTATGTTGTAGAGACACTGCGTTACTGTGGTAGTGACTGTTGGATATAAATATTTCCCAGTTTCTGATTAATTAACCATTTAAATATTTAGGGTTTGACGGTTCTTGATAATTAATAGGTTCTTGATAATTAATAGCAATGTTCTCAATTCCGTTTGTGTTTCGTTTTTAAAGTGTTTTAGTGTTTTGTTTCGGGGTTATATTATTTATGTTTTTTTTTATATATATAATTAAATATATTAATTCAACAAATAAAAATTAGTTCAAATTCAAAAATAAAATTTTTTAGAATTGTGCAATTTAAATTTTAAACATAAATAAAAAAATTAGAGTTGAATTGATATAACTCGATTGACTTGGTGAGTTCAAAGATAATATGGAAAATTCATAAAAATAAAGTTTAACTAAACAAAATCAAGTTGACATCATAGCAATTATATTGAAATAACGATATATTGGATCAACTCGGGTCAACTTAGATCAACCTTTTAAATGTATGATCTGAGTTATAAGACCATGATAACCTTAAATAAACCAAATAAAAGCAAATTATGAAGTTCAATTCATAATAAACTCGTTGTTGAATAATAAAATTGAGAAAAAATAATCTAAAAAAAGACACAATAAAATGATTTTTCTGAATAAAATTATGAACCTGGATAATATTACGAGAATATCATCATCAATCTCGCAAGGTCATAACATAACATAATATATATATATATATATATATATATATATATTAAAGAGACTCCTCGTAAATTTTATCTCAATCTAACGGTCGGATTAAAAAATATGATTGATATTGTAAAATTATTCATTATTTTAAAAGATATAATTTGGTCAAAACGGTACGGGCAGAACAAAACCAAAATGTTCTGGATGAAATTTGGGCAGAATTTCCAGAACGAGCTGAGATTCCAAACGAGATAAAATTTGTTCCAGTTTGTTATGTTTTTTAAATTGAAACAAAATGTACTAGCTATTTCAGGCAAAACAGAACGAAATTAACAACCTTGATTAATACCCTTATCTTATGGATAATAATTAACGGGATATAAATCTATTTAATCTCTACAAATTATTAAATGGTATCGGATCCAATTACATAGAATCGCCATAAGAACTGCAGTCAACAAGGATTTTATATGCTAATATATGAGCATTATTCCAATTACACCCACTGTTTATACACCTTACACTTAATATATATTAACATTGTAAAATTGGAATGAAAGTTTGAGTTTCATTAGTAAATTATAGTTCATTCTTAGGCCTCTCTAAAAATATTTGCTTATTACACTTATGGCCATCTCCTTTATACTTTTTTTTTTTTTATAATTTCTTTTAAGTTTAACCTACGCAAATATTGTCACTTTAGTTCTGCCACATATGTAATTAATTCAACCTCACCTCCTAATTAATAAATTAAGATACCAATAAAATAATAAAATTCCTTAGAAGAATTATTAATTACTATAAAATATATTAATCTCATTATTTGAATTAAATGTGTAATTAAACACCAAATAAAACCCTATATATATAACGTAATTAAAGAAACTTCTTAAATATTCACGGATCCCAACCTTTATAGAATTAAACGAGTTGGGTAGCCCGCGCGTTGCGCCGGGCTTTTTATATGTAGCAAACTGATTATTTATGTGGTAAACAAAGAATTTTTTAGTTGATAGATAGAGAATTGTAAATTTTAAATAATGCTATAATATTTTTTTATGTATTGAATTAGTTCATTATTGTTATAAGCTTAAATACTCAAATAATAATTCAATTGCGAAATTTAAAAATTATTGGCGATAATTTTTTTGAAAGATTAGCTAATTGTAATTTGAGTATTGCAAGATCATAATTGATTAATTATTTAGTATGTACTAATTGTTTTGATGGTTATTTAATTGGTTGATGTAAATCTGCAATCAATAAAATGAATGAAAGATGATTTTTTGTTGTCTTCAATTGAATGTGTTGATGGTTAAATATTTTTTAACAGTTACTAAGCATTTAACTGGTTGATAGCAATATTGGAATTGCTGAAATCTATTAAAGATAGATTATTTTTTGTTTGCATTGATCTGGCTGGTTGTTAACATTATTTTACTGGCTTGGAGAATAATTTAGTTACAGTTTGGATCTGAATTGTGTGTTGATTTAATTAACTCATAGATTGCAAAATTGCAATGTTTTGATTATTTGAAGAAAATCGCGATGCGGTGGGTTTTTTTTAATGTTAAAATTGATTGCTTTTAAATGTATTGTATTTTATTATTTTGATATTTAGTTAGTATAATTATATTTAAGAATACTAATATGAATTTTTTTTCTTCAAAAAATCCAAACTCATTTTCCCTCTCTCTCAATATATTTTTAGGCGATAATATTCAATAAATATCAGACATATTAGAAATAAAAATATTGTGATTTGTTTTTAAAACATAAACTTAATTTTTTTGTGTGCTATAATTACTTATTTGCCGTCTAAAAAGAACAGTCTAATGAAAACGGGAAGTGACTTGTATATTTTTTAATTTGACTTGTAGATATTGGAGGTAAATTTGCCAAAAAAAAAATTTAGATGTTTTGTTTTCCCAGTAATATCAGATCTAAAATATTAAAAATGAAAACATTAAAAATTCTTGTAAAGAAATCAACTTAAATAAAATAGCACAAAATTAAATTTTGAAGGCAATATTTTTTTTATATAAGATTTATTAATCATATTATTATATTAAATATATTTAAGAAAACATGATATGAATTTTTGTCCTTAAAAAAATCCTAAGTCATTTTTCCTCTCCCTCAATATATTTTTAGGCGATAATATTGAATAAATGTTCAAACATATAATTAGTTTTACATATTTTCATTTGACATAAATATACAAATATATAATTAATTTGACATAATTTCCATAATATATTTAATTTGAAGGATAATCTTAGGCTATTTTGTTCTCTCTCTATATATTCTTAGGCGATAATATTCAATAAATATTATAACATATAATTGGTTTAACATATTTTAATTTGATATAAACACATAAATATATAATTAAAAAGTCAAAACACTGCAAATTTATTTCAAGAAATAAACTTAAACAAAGAGCACAAAATTGAATTATGAAGCCAATATTTTTTTTATTTTATAAGATTTATTCATCTTATTATTATATTAAATGTATTTAAGAATACTGATATGAATTTCTGTCTTTAAAAAAATCCTAGGTCATTTTTCCTCTCCCTCTATATATTTTTCTTGAGTTCCATTTTCTCCCTAGTAATATTAGATATGACACATTAAAAATAAAAATATTTATATTTTTTCCAGAAATGAACTTAATTTTTTTACATGCTATAATGACCTATTTCCCGTTTAAAAAGAACATGAATCAAAACGGGAAGTGACCCGTATATTTTTTAATTGTAGATAACCTAAGTAAATCTGTAATTTTTTTTTGAGTTTAATTTTCCCCCCGGTAATATTATATCTAAAATATTAAAAATGAAAATATTGAAATTTGTTTTTAAGAAATAAACCTAAACAAAAGAGCACCAAATTTAAATTCAAAGGCATTTTTTTTATAGTATTTATTAATTATATTTTTATATTAAATGTATTTAAGAATATTATATGAATTTTTTTTAAGGAAAAAATCCTAGGTCATTTTTTTCCTCTCTTTATATATTTATAAGCGACAATATTAAATAAATTTTTTTTTATGTTATTTGAGTAATTCAATATATTATTATATAAAATGTAGTTAAGAATACTGTTATTAAGTTTTTTTTTATTCAAAAAATCCTAGGTCATGTTTTCATCTCCCTATATACATTCCTATGCGATAATATTCAATAAATATTAGAACATATAATTAATGATAGACTAAAAATTTCAAGAAACTTTAACAAAAGAAAAAAAAAATTAGCATTGCTATTATTATTATTATTATTATTATTATTATTATTATTATTATTATTATTATTATTATTATTATTATTATTGTTGTTGTTGTTGTTGTTACCATTTAAAAAATATTTGTGATCCAAAAAAAATATTATTATTATTATTATTATTATTATTATTATTATTATAATTATTAATTATATTATTATATTATAATTAATTTAAAATGAAGGATTAATTTGACAACAATTAATAATTTTGTACTAAAAATATTCAAAGATTTAAAAGGAAAAAAATTTAAAAGAAGAGGACAAAAGATAAAACAAAAAAATAAAATAAAAATACTATTATTATTATTATTATTATTATTATTATTATTATTATTATTATTATTATTATTATTGTTAGCATTTAAAAAATATTTGTGATAAAAAAAAAGATTATTATTATTATTATTATTATTATTATTATGATTAATTATATAATTATATTATAATTAATTTAAAATGAAGGATTAATTTGACAACAATTAATAATTTTGTACCAAAAATATTAAAAGATTTAAAAGGAAAAAAATTTAAAAGAAGAGGGACTGAAATTAAAGTGCAATATATAATGAATTTGAAATGAGGGACACAATTGAAAACAATATAACCTGCTGCACTAAACAAATTAAGGGATCTAATAGAAAACCAAAAAATGCAAAGAAGAAGGACTGACATGCAAATTGCATATATATCAATTTGAATTAACTTCTATTACAGAAATCAAACAAAAGCCAAGGGACTGAAATGCATCAACAATAAATCGGGGGACTGAAGTTGAATCCGGCCGAGGAGAGAGAAAAGTGCACATAAACGTTAAACCGACTATATGAGCCTCTAAGTCGATAATCACACCACACGCGCCGCTCCATGAGATTCATCGAAGGGTTGCGAAATGTTCTAGACGGCGGAGGAAAATTTTTGACCTCCGCATGACGCCGCACGCGCCGCCTGAAGCGATGGCGCTCCCGACGCCTGTCAGACGGACACTGACGTTGTCGACGCAAGCGCTACGCTGACGCGTAGCGTCAATTACCAAACCACCCCTGAGTCTAATTAATGCATTTTGTCTTATCGGGGGCTACACTCGTAATAACACATTTTTAAAAAAATATTTAAAAAAAAAAGGTTCCGGGACCGGACCGGACCGGACCGGTCCGTACGCGTGCAATGACAACCTTAGCCCTCAGCCGAAAACGTGTTTTTGTCTTATTATCGTGGGTTGTTTCGCCATTACACTGTTCACATCAGGAAAAGACAAAAAAAAAATAGGGTGGACGAACTCGCGCGACACACCGGCGACAAAGCTCGCGTCCACAGTGAAAGCAGAGAGGGTGAACAGTAATGAATAGTGTTTTCCATAATCTTTTAGATATATCTTAATTGATATTTTAGTTTGACAATCAAAACGCAAAAAATGTTTTAAAGGAAGCAATTAAAAACCAATTATATTCAAATAGTAAAATTTACATAAAAGTTCATCAAATTAAATGGCGGATTCATAATCTCTTTTATACAAGCATCCTTGGTCAATATGTAATATGATACAATATTCTTTTAGGTTATGAAAACAAAGGCGGAGGAAGTTACGAGGCATATTCACTTATCCATATAAAACACAAGTTTAAGTTGTAGTTGCATCGATAACACTATAAAATTATATTAAAAGTAGATTACAATATGATATGATATTTACAGAACTTGGTTGCAATTCTAATTTTATTCCATATGATTTTAACATAATGTTGTTGTACGCTAAACAATCTATGGATCAAAGAGCTCTTCTCATGTGAGATTTATATGCGATGAAATTATAAATAGTTTAGTGAGATAATAAAACAAAAACTTGAAAAAATATTTATTTCATGATGTAATAATAATTAAATCTACATTATTTTAATGAAAAATAAATAATATCAATATGTATTGTTTTTAGTCATTTTATTATCAAAACTCAATATGAGAAGCATTTTTAGCCAAACACATCAAGTTATTTTTTTTTATTTAATGTCAAATTTATATACCAAAACTCAAATAAAATAATTTCAACAAAATAAGTTTTCTTCAAACCACAACCACCGTGAAAGTTACTATAAAACACACCCATATCATGTGCAAATCGTGGGATTGAAATGTGTAACACTCATTCCTTTGAATACGACAATTTATTTTAAATGTCAAGCCACGAGTCAAAGTCCGATTTCTATGCGAGTTAACTTTGTCCTGGAAGACCATCACATGCAAGTGTCAGGACTGATTACTTCTCCCCTCAAATTTTCGTTTAAACTCCCATGTAATTTCGAGAAAATACCCTTTTTTTTTATTCTTTCAATAAATTATTTTAATCGGAGATTCCAGTATATACAAGCTAGGTATGACATAAGGGATGCGTCTTGGTCTGGTGATCAAGAAAGGGTTTTTCTTTTTTTCTCACCCTAGGTTTAAGCCTTGTCAGGCATGCCTGTTTATCTTCGCGGTGTCTTACATACTCATTGAGCTTGTAAAGTGTTCAGTGAACTTAGAGATTAATTATGATACGTGCAAGTTGATCCAGACACCCCAGTTATAAAAAAAAAGGGTTTGCGAAGTCAGCAGGTGACTGTTCCAAGAAAAGAAGGAAATTATTGGTTGTTTTCTGCCTTTGAACTCAACTTTTTACCATTCTTTTCATTATAATTTCTTTTTCGTTCTAATTAATAAGAATTCGAAGAATTATTCAAAATATACCATTAAAATCACGGGAGAGAAAACACATTAACTTTCTTGACAAGTAATGCATGTAGAGTCGAGTAAATGTTGACAACACAAGAAAATGTCGGCTCCACGCAGCATTTTGTTTGAGCCAAGCCTTGCAAATACTCGAGGAGTCCTGATTGACTAGGTCAAAATTAATTAACGTGCACTACAAACTCCACATCATATATGACGTTATTTTGGGTTAAAAACCATTATTTGTGTCTGCAATTGGCGGGCTATTTCAAAATTAAAAACCGAAGGTTCAATATTAAAGAATATATTTTATTTATATAAAAAATAAATTGATGGAAAAGTATTAAAGATATTTGGTGGGCGAATAAATGAATTTGTAAATGAGTAGAGTAATATACTTATGGAGATTAATGACCTAAAATGTTAAGGTAATTAGTTCTTTTGTATTTAAAGTGATGTTTTCATCTTTGGTCATAAATCATTTGTAGCTTTGTCATTTGCTTGCACACCCGTTGTTCACACACGTTTAAATGACAATATCAAACTGCCATTAATTTTTATTTTTTTATTGTTAGAAATGAGTTATGTGTATGTTATCATTGAAAGCCATGCCAATCCTTTTTGTAGTGTCCCAATTTTCCCATATGTATTTGAAGAAACAATTTTTTAGAATTAGTGAGGTTTTTATATAGTTTATTTTGTTCATGTTTGTACCTTTTATATGTGTTTATAGTAAAAAAAAAGATTTTTTTTAAAATGATGGGAGATTGATGTTCATATTTAATGATAAAAAAAACTTTGCAAATGAAAGATTTCATGATAATATGATCCATTAGATTCCACATGATTTCAGGGACATCAATATATATATTTTTTGTAGTTACTCATTTACATTGTTGTCTCATGGTGTTATTTTCCTTGGCTAGATGCAATTAGACCTTTCAGGCCTATTTGAGAGTATAATTAAGTAGTTTTTTTAAAGTGTTTTTCATTCAGGTATATATTAAAATGATATTTTTTGTAGTTATTCATTTACATTGTTGTCTCATGGTGTTATTTCCTTGGCTAGATGCAATTAGACCTTTCAGGCCTATTTGAGAGTATAATTGAGTAGTTTTTTTAAAGTGTTTTTCATTCAATAATACATTAAAATGATATTTTTTTAAAAATATTATTTTTGACATCATCACATCAAAATACTTTAAAAACACAAAAAAAATTCATTTTTTTTTCTAAAATATTTTTAAAACACAATCTCAAACAAGCACTTCATCTAGATAAATAACCACTACTTGAACATGTTGATAGCTTGATCAAACTACACATATTGCTGTCTTAGATGAACAACTCTCAAGAGTTTTTTCTTACTATAGATGGCCAAAATATCATATGTATGGATGAGTTTAAGATAGGCAAATCTAGGGACCAATATGGACTCTTACTATATTTGACTAATAAAATCATAAATGTGAAAAATATAGGGTTAACAATGGACTTTTACTATTCTATTTCTATATTAGTTAAAGCATTAATTTATTATGTAATGATTGTAGTTTAAGGGAAAATAGACACAGTTTTGCTAATAGAAAACTATACTGTGATTCATGAGATTCCACGTGATTTCAGATTAGCAAGAAGTGTAAAGCTATTTGTGGATTACTCAATGGTGTAGGTTTTCAATAATGAGAAACTTGTTTTTCTCCGGAATTACTTTGTATTTTATATTTTTATATGCTTTGGAATGCCCATTAATCATATTAAAGTCCTTATTATTCTCTATTCATAGAGAATACTTTAAATATTAGTTTTAATTGATCATGATATAAAAAAGATTTTATTTTTCATATCAATGAGATTTCATCTTTGAAAAAGAGATCTGCATTTTATGATAAAAAAAACTCGAAAACATGTTAAAAAATAAGTAGCCAACAAGTGTATGTATCAAGATTGTCAATTGTGTCTTGTTTTGTTTGAAATAACCAGTATATCTCATTTCAGTTAAAAAAACATAATAAATCAGAACAAATTTCATCTCGCTCAGAATCTCGGTCTGATATAGAAATTCCATCGAAATGAAAACAACAAAGACGGAATTGACAATCTCGAAACATTTTATTCGAATTGAAAAAATAAAATACCAATCGAAACGAAATTGACAATCTTGATGACACCAGAAATCTTAAATTAAAGAAAAAAAAGAAACAACAGACCATGATTTAAATCCAAAACCAGCGCGCGCATAATTAATTAATAGCAACAATATATCTTAATTTCAATAGCTTTTCCATCTCGCTTTTTATTTATTTATTTATTTATTAAAAGCCTTGTTGGATCATGGATGACAGCCCTCTCTTATTATATTATATAATAAGTAAATAAATTAAAATTATTGAGATTTGAATCTATTTTATTTTTAAAAGTTACTCCATACATAAATACTAATTTATATGTGTTTGTAGTCTTTTCAGCACGATGTACAAAAGGTTTTATTTTATGAAGTCGATGAAGATTAAATGATGAATCTTCCTATAGTCAAATAAACCGTTGAAATTAAGAGGCCGTTAAGTACCTGAATTAAATTTATATAGATGAGTATTAGGTTATTAAATGTTATCTAATATCATAGAAAAATATATACAAGAAATCGTACATAAATATTGGCATTTATATACTTTGAACACTCGAGAGTCTTAATGTATGTTTGGGAGTACAGTTGAAAGTGTTTATCATTCAGAAATATATTAAAATAATATATATTTTTTTTAATTTATTTTTTTTATTTTAGTACATGAAAATTATTTAAAATCATAATTGTTTTTAATGTAAAATAAAAATAAAAATAAAATGTTTTCAAATTTATTCAAAAATCCTTTTGAAAAACAATTCCAGAATGGAGGTCAAGGTTTTGTGGTTTCATCACCGTGTTATTTTTTTGCAGTTTCTTCCTAAGAACATTCGCTTGTATTTGTCAAGCCGAAATTAGTGAGGGCTGATAATTAAACTAGCTGGGTACTGTGCTGTCCCTGAATGACTTCACAGTTTAAAAATATTAATTTAGATCATAACTTCTTTGAAGGGTTCAACTAATTTCAAGTAGAAAACTTATAGGAGGTCAAGGTTTTGTGGTTTCATGACCTGTCAGTTCGAGCACACGGTTGTTTGTAGTCTTCAACCTTTTCATATATAATTCTTCCTTCAAATTCAACACAAGAGGTAAAATACTCAATCACGATGAACGACATATTTTACCACGAAGGCCTGGAATTTTTTATTTTTTATTCCAAAGAAAAACCCTACCGATCAACGACCACCATCGCTCTATATAAGGTAAAGCCATCAGCCTACCCTTCTAATTAAAAGAACAAAACAAGCTATAAGAAACAAAGCAAAAGAAAAAGAGAATCTGCTGAGAGAACGAACGATCCCACAAGCTATAAAAACTCTTTTTGTTTTTTTTTCTGTAGTAACCATGCATCGCACATCTCAATTTCTCCTCCACTACCACCGGACCCGGGTAGCAAATCGTGCTACCAAACCTTGTGATGTTTTCATAAACCACAGAGGGATCGACACAAAGAGAACAGTTGCTACTTTGCTTTATGATCACTTTTACAGGTTAAACCTCCATCCTTTCCTGGACAGCAAGAATATGAAGCCAGGAGATAAGCTGTTTGATAATATCAATGGCGCAATAAGGAAATGTAAGGTTGGTGTAGCTGTGTTTTCTCCTCGGTACTGTGAGTCGTACTTCTGCCTCCATGAATTAGCTCTGATGATGGAGTCGAGGAAGAAGGTAATTCCTATCTTCTGTGACGTCAAGCCCTCGCAACTTCGAGCAGTGGACAATGGAAAATGTGCAATGGAGGATATACGGAGGTTTAACTGGGCTCTCGAAGAGGCTAAGTACACTGTAGGACTCACTTTCGACTCCTTGAAAGGGTAAAGAACACCATAACCTTCTTTCCTCTTGTTTGGAATATGGAGACTGGATTTTCATTTTCAAACTGAACAATTTACTGCGAATCTTACTTTCATGTTTTCTGTGATTTCCAGGAACTGGTCGGACGTTGTAACGAGCACATCGGATAATATCATCAAAACCCTGATTGAGATGGAGGGCGAAAAGAAGATGCAGCGCCATAAAAGCACTCCAATATTGTATGTCTAGTACATGTGTCTTTCAATGGAGATGAAGATTTCCAAGGAGACAGAGAGATCGTCCATTATGAAGTTGTTTCTACCTATTTGTATTTCAATTTGTGTTAATAAGTAGTAAAATATATATTGCATTTATATGTAAGAATTAACGTGGAACTATGAAATGTAATAAGATTAAATGCATTGTTTGTTAGCTAGCCTTCATTCATTCACTGTCAGCAACCCTCTTTTGCAAGTTCCATCCGTTACTAAACTGTGTTCTTCAGAAAATTTCACATGAAATCTTTTTAGCTCTTTAGGCACATTGATAGACCAGGTTTGATTCCAGCTTCTGACCTTATTATCTTCAAATGAGACATTTCCCCACCTTCTCTTTTGGGTTCGAGTTCATGTCTCTGACTCTCTTCTCAAGGGAAAAGGAAAGTTCTGATTTGAATCAATCCATTACGTTTGTTGAGGTGTAACTGAGTAAAGAAATGATAGCTGTAGATCAAGAAAAGAAAAGAAATAATATAAGTTTTATTTTCATTTAATTTTTTTATCTCACGTGTTGTGGCTATAACATTTACGTATATATTTGAGCACAATTTACGTGGGCAAAGTATTGCAATCTGAGAGGAGGCCAACGGTACGTATTTTGTAAGCTTGACCTTTCACTGTAGAATAAATGGCTACGGCCTGAACTGATGAAATGGTCAAAGGAAATCACCATCACCACAAAGTCCTGTGAAGGTCAGAACTTGTCAAAGGCATCAATAATTCAAATGCTCGTACCATTTACTTTCTTTCTAGATTCATTTGGCGTGGGTGTTTTAAAAGTGCTTTTAAAAAAGTATTTTTTATAATTAATTTTATTAGTGTTTTCATATCATTTTAATAAACTAATATTAAAAATAATCTTAGAAAAATAAAATAAAATTATTTTAAAATATTTTTAAAAAATAATCTATCATAATTTTATTTTAGGTTGTGACCACAAGTATTCAAAAGGTTTAAGCTTCGAGGAAGAAAGAAAAGGGGGATGTGTGATCCGACCTTTGAAGATCGTCTCTCTGCTTCTGAATATTGTGCCTATGCCATATTTTGCATTAAGTTAATTGTCGTGCACACTGCTTCCTGTTGCAGTCCATCTGACACACTGCTTCCACATTAACATTGATTCTTTTTTCTTTCAAATTTCGCATATTGATCTGATTGGGTTTAATTTGCTTCACTTTAAAAAGATAATTTTTTTTTAACATTTCTAGGCAATACCAAAAAAAAAAATAGTTAGTTTTGATGGGGGAAAAATTGTTGAACACCCACTTTAAAAAGCAAAAAAAAACATTTCTAGGCCCCACTTGGCCATATAAGACATCTCTTTTACAATAGAATTTTTTTAAAACTTCATTTGCATGGCTGAAAATAAGAGAATAAAGAACAACATAATTTTTTTGGGCAAGTCCGTTATGCTTCCATTTGACAACAGATGAAAAAAAATATTGCATTCCTACAAAGTGAATAAAATTTATTACTTTGACCTTAAAATTGTTTTTTTGCTGCATTGATGGTATATAAAATGTTATTATAATTATATTTAAAACATTGATTTGTTATTGATTAACAAAAAAAAATAGAATTATCGTTGCATTTACAACTTCAAATTTAACATGTTATTAATTGTTTTTGATAATTAATGAGGCTCACTACTGAAGTAATTTATGGTTTAATTACAAGGTTAAAGAAAATACCAAAAATAATTAGCGTAGATATATAAATCAAGAGCTTCTTTCACGTTATAAAATCAAAACACAATAATAAAAATATGTATGTTGAGTTTGATTCCAAATCAAAACAATGTAAAAGATCGAATTAAAGATGCACTGTTTATTTAGAAAAAAAAATAAATTCAACACAACTAACCTATCTTACTTCATCCAAAATCAATGCCATGATAAAATGGTCACTAAGTAGACAAAAAATTTTGTTATAAATTAACAAAAAGAGTATTTTCTGTTTGAGTAACTCCATTTTATTTTTTGACCTCCATTTTGTTCCTTTTTGGAGGCACTAATTTTCTATTTTATTTTATATGAGTGTTTTTTTTGCAATGTTTTGTTCCTCCAGCTTTCATCTTTACAAACATAATTAGTCAACGACAACGCTTACAATCATCACATGCAATTAATAATGAAAAAGATTCTCCTTGTAATACATCAGAATTAAAAAAATGAAACTCATGTCTACTTAGTTGGTACATACCACAACCTTCCAGACTGAACACAAATCTTAATCCTTACCTTGCTAATAATAAACGCTTTCCATTATATCAAGGCAAGATTTTATGCTCTCAACCATCAATGTGCTTCCAAAATTGGCACAACCGTCACTCTTTGGTTTTATACGGACAATCAATCCTGCTCATCACAATCATTATCTCTATTGTTCGTATAAGATCGTGGTGCAACTGACTCAACTTGTGTCAATCATGATCTTATGTTTTATGTAAATGGACAACTGACAATTGGGAAAGCTTTGTATCAAATAAAGAGAAAACATTTTCCCTCAATTTATACCATGCATGTAAAGTGAACTTTCTATTATTATGTATAGTGAACCTTCTGTTATATATATATATATATATATATATATATATATATATATATATATATATATATATATATATATATAATAGAAGGTTCACTATACATGCATAAAAGAGAGTTTCACTTATATCATGCCATCAGAGCTAAATTTACTCTGTTTTTAATGCAAGTTGTATTTGATACAAATATAAATAACAATAAAAATTAAAAGTCAAAACTAAGAGTATAAATACATAAATACAAACAAAAATTAAAAACTATACTAGAATAACCGAAAAAATCAAGGTATCAAAATTAAACCATAAAATAAAAGAATAAAAATCAAAATACAAAACAATAAATTATATATTTTAAAATGAGCCTAATTTTTTTTATCCCAAGGACAGAGAAAGGATTTATGGCTGGTCTTAAATTAAAGGAAAAAAAAGCAACAAAGCATGATTTGAATCCAAAACCAGCGCATAATTAATTAATAGCAACAATATATCTTAATTTCAATAGCTTCCCCTATTAAAAGCCTTGTTGGATCTTGGATGACAGCCCTCTCTTAATATATTATATAATAACAAAATAAATTAAAATTGTTGAGATTTGAATCTATTTTATTTTTAAAAGTTACTCCATACATAAATACTAATTTATTTGAGTTTGTAGTCTTTTCAGCACGATGTAAAAAAGGTTTTATTTTATGAAGTCGTTCAAGATTATTTGATGAATTTTCCTATAGTCAAATAAACCGTACCACTGGCCAGAGTCTTAATCCGTGTTATTTTTTGCAGCATCTTCCTAAGAACATTCGCTTGTATTTGTCAAGCCGAAATTAGTGAGGGCTGATAATTAAACTAGCTGGGTACTGTGCTGTCCCTGAGTGACTTCACAGTTTAAATATATTAATTGTGATCATAACTTCTTTGAAGGGTTCAGCGGATTTCAAGTAGAAAGCTGATAGGAGGTCAAGGGGTTATTTTTTTTTTTTGTCTGCCTTTGCTGATCTGATTGTCGGATGATTGTTAGAGAATAATATAAATCATATTTTAAGATTTTATCAAATAGTTTAAGTTTTTAAGTGAGATGTTTTTTTGATATAGTATCAGAGCCTTATTGACTCAGCGGTCACGAGTTCAAATCTTACCATCCCTATTCTATGTGATAAAAATCAAGCACAAAGTAATGGAGATTTGTGAAAGTTTTAAATCCAAAAAGCTTTCATTTGAGGGGTTGTATTATAGAATAATATAAATTATATTCTAGAGTTTTACCTAATAACTTAAGCTTTTAAATATAATGATTACTTAACATTCATAATCATTGATTTTTTTTTTCATATAGAAAAAATATTGCATGCTCGCCCAAGTACATAAATTTTATAGGTGCTACTAAAAAGAACATTGTTTACGGCACAATTAATGCTAATTGATGCCTAGCTACACGGGTTCTTGATGATTGAAAAAAAAATGGGTGGCAATAGAAGAAATCTCTTTTACAATAGAAAATTTTTTAAACTTCATTTGCATGGCTGAAAGTAAGGGAATAAAGTAAAACATAGTTTTTTTTTTTTTGGTAAGTTCATTATGCTTCCATTTGACAACAGATAAAAAAATGTTGCATTCTTACAAAGTGAATAAAATTTATTACTTTTACTTTAAAATTGTGTTTTTGCTGCATTGATGGTTTATAAAATGTTATTATAATTATATTTAACATGTTGATATGTTATTGATAAATAAAAACAATAAAATTATTGTTGCATTTATAGCTTCAAATTTAACATATATTTTTTTTAATAATTAATGAAGCTCACTCCTGAAGTAATTTATTGTTTAATTACAAGGTTAAAGATGTTAGAGAATAATATAAATCATATTATGGGGTCTCATCTAATAGTTTAAGCTTTTAGGTAAGATGGTTTCTTGACATGGTATCAGAGTCTTGTTGATCTAATATTCACAAGTTCGAATCTAACCACCCCCATTCTATATGACAAAAATTAAGCACAAGGTAATATGAGTCTGTGCAAGTTTCAAGCCTAAAAGAACTTTTACTTGAGGGTGTGTGTTAGAAAATAATATAAATCATATTATGGGGTCTCACCTAATAACTTAATTTTGTAGGTGAGATGGTTCATTGACAAAAGAAAATATAAAAAATAATTAGCATAGATTCATAAATCAAGAGCTTCTTTCACGTTATAAAATCAAAACACAATAATGAAAATATATATGTTGAGTTTGATTCTTAATCCTTACAAGCTAATGATCAACAATTTTTATTATATCAAGGCGAGACTTCATTCTATCAACCATCAATGTACTTCCATCTGACTTTTTTTTTTTATTAAGAGCCTTGCTGGATCTTGGATGACAGCCCTCTCTTATTATATTATAAAACAACAAAATAAATTAAAATTATTGAGATTTGAATGTATTTTATTTTTAAAAGTTACTCCATACATAAATACTAATTTATTTGAGTTTGTAGTCTTTTCAGCACGATGTAAAAAAGGTTTTATTTTATGAAGTCGTTCAAGATTATTTGATGAATTTTCCTATAGTCAAATAATTTAGGTCAAGGTTTTGTGGTTTCATGACCTGTCAGTTCGAGCACACGGTTGTTTGTAGTCTTCAACCTTATCATATATAATTCTTCCTTCAAATTCAACACAAGAGGTAATATACTCAATGAAGATGAACGACATATTTTACCACGAAGGCCGGGAATTTTTTATTTTTTATTCGAAAGAAAAACCCTACCGATCAACGACCACCATCGCTCTATATAAGGCAAAGCCATCAGCCTACACTTCTACAAAAGAACAAAACAAGCTATAAGAGGCAAAGGAAAAGAAAAAGAAAAAAAAATCTGCTGAGAGTACGATCCGGAACTCTTTTTTTTTTTCTGTAGTAACCATGCATCGCACATCTCAATTTCTCCACCAATGCCACCAGACCTGGGTAGCAAATCGTGCTACCAAACCTTGTGATGTTTTCATAAACCACAGAGGGATCGACACAAAGAGAACAGTTGCTACTTTGCTTTATGATCACCTCTACCGGTTAAACCTGCATCCTTTCCTTGACAGCAAGAATATGAAGCCAGGAGATAAGCTGTTTGATAATATCAATGGCGCAATAAGGAAATGTAAGGTTGGTGTAGCTGTGTTTTCTCCTCGGTACTGTGAGTCGTACTTCTGCCTCCATGAATTAGCTCTGATGATGGAGTCGAGGAAGAAGGTAATTCCTATCTTCTGTGACGTCAAGCCCTCGCAACTTCGAGCAGTGGACAATGGAAAATGTGCAATGGAGGATATACGGAGGTTTAACTGGGCTCTCGAAGAGGCTAAGTACACTGTAGGACTCACTTTCGACTCCTTGAAAGGGTAAAGAACACCATAACTTTCTTTCTCTTGTTTGGAATATGGAGACTGGATTTTCATTTTCAAACTGAACAATTTACTGTGAATCTTCCTTTCATGTTTTTGTGATTTCCAGGAACTGGTCGGACGTTGTAACGAGCGCATCGGATAATGTCATCAAAACCTTAATTGAGATGGAGGGCGAAAAGCAGATGCAGCGCCGTAAAACCTCTCCAATATTGCATGTCTAGTACATGTCTCTTTCATTGCAGATGAAGGTTTCCAAAGAGACAGAGAGATCGTCCATTATGAAGTTGTTTCTGCCTATTTGTATTTCAATTTGTGTTAATAAGTTGTAAAATATATATTGCATTTATATGTAAGAATTAACGTGGAACTATGACATGTAATAAGATTAAATGTATTGTTTGTTTGCTAGGCTTGTTAATGAATAATGGAAGAATTTGGTGCCAAACATTTTCGCATCAAATTTCACAAAATAGACTTCATGTTGTTGTTTGTAGAAAATATAATTTTATCCAACAATATGTTGGCGTGAGTCATGTAATCAGCCAGCCTAGACTTGAGAATCTCTTCCTGTTAGGAAAAACATGATCGTAGCCAAAGATATTGTATATGCATTAAATAGCTTCCTAAAATAGGTCCCCTGTATTACTATATCTTGTACCCCATTCTACAGAAATGAGGAAGAAAGAAAAGCTAATTTTGTCATGTTATCAGAGCAGGATCTTGGGTTTCCTGTTTTTTGATTAGACAAGGGTCGTTTTTTTTCCTTATTCTTCTTCTCAGCTAGCCTCCATGGATGATTCCACTGAAATGATCCTTGATAATCTAGCGTAAAAAATGACAGAAGTCCTGACAAAGGTCCAGACCTCTACAAATGATTCTCCAACAGTTCCCAGCAACATCAAGTTGGATGGATCAAACTATGGATTATGGTCCCAGGTGATGTAGATGTACATCGTTGGAAAAGAAAAACTGGGGTACATCAATGGATATTGTTCCCAACCACCAGAAACAGACCTCTCCTTTTCGGAAGTGGCGCACTGATAACGCCATGGTGAAAGGTTAATTGGTTGATCAACTCCATGGATCAATCCCTCGTCGTGAACTTTATTCGCTATCCAACTGCTAAACAGGTGTGGGATTTCATTTCCATAACATACTTTGATGGAACGGATACCTCACAAATATATGAACTCAGACGCCGCTTATCTCGATTGAAACAAGCAGGTGGATCTATAGAGAAATACTATAACATCCTATAGGGTCTATGACGGAAAATTGATTTTTGATTTTTGCGTCATCAAACTAGCAGTTATGAACGACAAATTTGGCTTTGGCATAAGCGTTTAGGGCATCCGTCCTTTGGCTATCTCCAACATCTATTTCCATCACTTTTCTCACGGGTGCAACATGCTAATCTCACCTGTGATACATGTATCAAGGCTAAACAGCCACCGAGTCTCTTATCTAGTTAGCTTGAATAAAACCAATACTTCATTTGTGTTGATACACTCAGATATATGAGGACCATCCCCAAAAATTGCTTTGACTGGTCACCGTTGGTTTGTAATTTTTGTCGATGATTGCACTCGAATGACATGGCTCTATCTATTTAAAACCAAAGATGAAGTTTTTTCCGTGTTCCAAGCAATTCATGCCATGGTTCATAATCAATTCTCCTCTAAGATAAAGATACTTCGTTCCGATAATGGGGGTGAATTCATCAACCAAAGATTTCAAGCCTATTTCCAGCAACATGGCCTCCTCCATGAGACCTCATGCTCCCAAACACCACAGCAAAATGGCGTTGCCAAAAAGAAAAATCGGCATATACTCGAAACAGCCTGCGCTCTGCTCATGGGAGCAATGGTACCCAGTGGTTATTGGGGGGATGTTGTGGCTACTGCTATGTACCTAATCAACCGTATGCCATCTAAAATCTTACACTTTAAAACCCTTTTACGTACTCTTTCTGCTCATATATCTGTGCCTTTCATATTGATGCTTCCCCCTAAGATCTTTATGTGTGTAGCGTTTGTCCATCTTCACAAGAACCAACGCACAAAACTAGAACCATGTGCTGTCAAATGCATTTTTCTGGGGTATGGTCAGCATAAAAAGGGCTTCCGATGCTATGACCCTAAAACAAACCGAACCTACATCACCATGGATGTTACATTTCCCGAGTCTGAAATTTTGTTCCCTTCACCTATACCCAATTCTCCACTTCAGGGGGAGATTAATCAAGTGGAAGAGTCAAATTGGCTGATATACATTGGAACTGGAATTGCTAGAACTGGGCATGATAGCCATGAGCATGATGAACACGCTGGAACTGGAATTATTGGTGTCGCGATGATGATTTTTTACGCGCTTCGCGCCCCTCCATCCCCCGTTTGATTTGAGGGAAACAACGGCGCGCGGTGAAAATGAGGTTATTTATAGCCGTAAAATTTACGACTATAATTATTAGGAGTCGCCACCTAGTATTACGGTCACTAGGAAACCTACTAGTCTGCGAGAGTTTTGGGTAAGGGGACTTGTTATGCAAGGGGAAGACGCATCACCCCCAGTGCACCCTACCTAAGGTAAGCTGCATTGTTGTTTGATTGTTTTTCTAAGTTAAAATTTTTACACTGCATTTTCAAAAATACATTTTTTTTGTCCGCGGGTGTACTTTACAATGTAATTTTACAGCGCAGTTACAAGTTTTTTTTTTTATCTACGGATGTACTTTACAATGTAATTTTACATAGTAGTAAAAATCTTTTTTTTTTATCTACGGGTGTACTTTACAATGTAAATTTACACCGTAGTAAAATTTCTTTTTATCCGCGGGTGTACTTTACAATGTAAATTTACACCCTAATAAATGAAACAAAAATATTTATAATTATTTTTTATATTTTGGTCAAATTCCAACGGATAATCATAAACCGGTTATGATATCCAATTTTCATTTTAAAATATGAGAAAGATACAACATAATTTTTATGAAAAATATGTATGGAAAAATCATGGAATTTGGGCGTATGCACAAAAAACAAATACAATTTTTTATATTTTTTTTGATTTTTTTGTAATAATAATAGTAGAAAAAAAAACTTTTTTTTTAATTTGTATTTTTTAATTTTTTTTAATTTTTTTTCTGGGCTGGGCTGTTAGCCACAATAGACTGGGCTTCTAGCCATCATGGGCTGGAAGCCCAAAGTGTTTGGGCTGGGCTTCCCAGTCCTCACGGCCCGGAAGCCCAAATGTCTTTAAACAGGCGGGCCGGGCATGAAGCCCAACCCTCTTACCCGCCCGGCCCATGTGAACAGTGGGACGCAAATTGCGTCCCGCTGCTCGCATGCACTTGGAAGACGATGATGAATAGTCGATTTTTCGACTGTGACGAAGGTGTACCTGCTAGGGCTGTTGGGTAGGGGAGGCCGAGGTGATGATTCCTGTCGTTGTGGCGTCGAAAATGGAGGCCTGTGGTGGCCGGAGGAGGCGTTGGAAGTCGCTGGTCTGCTACTAGTTCGAGCTCACCGTTGCTACTGGTGCACTCGTCAGAGCTGGAGAAGAAGCTGGATCTGATGGTGGTCACGATGAGCTACAAGTGGTGGATTTCGGCTGCTGATGGAGGATAGAGACGGTGGCTGCTTGTAATATGCCACATCGACGGGTGAGGGAGTGGTAGATGGTCTTATTAAGAGTGCTGGTTGCTAACTTGTTATACGCGTTTTGGGGCGTCAGACTCAGAAGTGGGCTCGCGTCACCAGGAACAAAACCGTGAGGGCAGTAAGGCCCAAAGCGGATAATATATGACAGGTTAGCCCGGGTTGTTATATTTGGTATCAGAGCCGACCTCACTGGCTGTCCGGTTGTGCTGACGGGGTCGTCGGGCTCCTTAAGGGGGGTGGATTGTAATATCCCACATCGACGGGTGAGGGAGTGGTAGATGGCCTTATTAAGAGTACTGGTTGCTAACTTGTTATACGCGTTTTGGGGCGTCAGGCTCAGAAGTGGACTTCGCGTCACCAGGAACAAAACCGTGAGGGCGGTAAGGCCCAAAGCGAACAATATATGACAGGTTAGGCCAGGCTGTTACACTGCTTCACGACTGTTTTTAGAGAGAGAGAGAAGCGATCGGAGAGAGAGAGAAAAGGGAGTTTTTTACCCATTTTTCTGTCAATTTTTGCTCCTCACTGTAACGTGATTCTGCTCTCTCGATGGTGACTCTGTCAACGGAAGAAGATGACCATGGTTGGCGACCACAGTGGGAGTGTTTCACAATGGTTTTCTTCAAAATTTCTCCCCTCTGTTATCGTCTTCTTCCCTCGTGTTTCTCTGGTTTTTTTTCTTTTCTGCTCCCCCTTTTTCTCTTGAGTTGCAGACGGGTATTTATAGTGGAATGGAGGCATGCATGTTGTGTGGTATTGCTTCTGTGTTTTTGCAGAAATCAGAGGGTTGCAGTGCAGTGCTCTGCCTCTGCCTCTACAAATGATTTGCAGAGGTGGGTTGCAGAGCTGTGCTCTGCACTGTTCCGGTGTCGGAACAGTGCAGCACATGAAATCTTGGCTTTTTGCAATTTAATCCTTCAATGTTTGATTGGTTCAATTGCACCCCCAATTAGTTTTAAATTATTAATTTTATGCAATTGTATCCCCGTCAAAATTTCAACAGCAACCTTAAATGTGCGTGCCTTTTTTTTTATTTTGATCTCTGGTTTCCAATCGCGCGATTTAACCCTCAATTGCGCGATTTAACCCTCAATTGATTGTTAAATTCTCAATTCGTTCAATTTGGCCCCTGATTTTGCATTATTGACTTAAAAATTCAAATCGGTCTCCGAAAATTCCATTCTCATCAATTGAGCCCGAATTAAATTTAGGAAATTGATTTCTCATTGACTAAGCCCTTAATAAAATTAATTTGACCAATTTAAAGTATAATTAAGTCCTTGCACTTAATTAAATCCTTCAATTGGACCTTAAATTAATTCCCGATCATAATTAAACTTTAAATTTGTCGACGATTAAATCGAATCAACCCATAAAAAATATAATTATGTCGTTTAACTTAATTTTTACACAGATTCATCCAACGATAAATTATTTTTTCCTTAAATCTGTATTTTTCTCTATTTTTGGAACCAAAGAGATACGATTGGACTCGCGAAAAGAACCAAAATTTGCACATTGATTTTTCTACCCGTGCCGGCCCCTTTTATTTTATTTTTGTTATTTTTTGGTAGATTTTGGGGAGTAACCCAAAAATTGGGTTATGACAACTGGAACTGGAACTGAAACTGCTAGAACTAAGCATGACAACCATGAGCATGATGAACACACTGGAATTGGAACTGGGCATGACAACAACAACAGTGAACACAATCATGAGCATGACAACACTACTGGATATGGAGCTGAAAACCAAGAGAATGAACTGCAACTTGAGCAAGTTGACAGCAACACCGAAACTGGAACTGAAACTGAAGAGAATGAATCACAAGGTGCAGTGGGAAATGGCATACAATCCCCCCAATCTTCAGTTCCCAAACAACCTCCTAGTGAGAATGTCATTAAGGTAAGTACCCCTACTACGGATGAACATACTAATATTTTGGACTTCACTGTTAGTTTTGTGTTACCATATAGACACAACCATGGGAAACCACTGAAAAGATACTCTCCAGAAGAAGAAAGAAAGTCCAAATATCCAATAGCAAACTATGTATCCACTCAAGGTCTCCCCAAACTACTCCGGACCTTTACTCAAACATTATCTTTGTGCCATGTTCCCAGCAGTGTTGAAGAGGTGTTATTAAATCCGAAGTGGGCAAAAGCAATGCAAGAAGAGTTGGAAGCATTGAAGAAAAATAATACTTGGAAATTGGTTCAACTACCGAAAGGAAAAAAATTAGTGGGATGCATATGGGTTTTTTCTATAAAGTACAAAGCAGATGGGTCAATTGACCAATACAAGATGAGACTAGTGGAAAAAGGCTTCACTTAGATGTATGGTATAGACTACATGAAAACATTTTCACTAGTAGCTAAATTAAATACCATTTAAGTACTACTATCTCTTGCAACAAAATTGTACTGGCCGCTACACCAACTAGACGTAAAGAATGCTTTCCTTCATGGCAATCTCATCGAAGAGATATATATGGATATTCTACCGGGATATACATGATCTGTTGAGACCAAGGTAGTTTGCAAACTAGAAAGAGCACTGTATGGGCTAAAACAGTCATCGCGAGCATGGTTCAGCCGATTTAGTTCGGCCATGAGAAAGTATGATTATCATCAAAGCAACTCAGATCATACCCTCTTCTTGAAGCATTGACAAAGCAAAGTGACAACACTAATAGTCTATGTGGATGACATAATAATTATAGGAGATGACGCCAAGGAAATCTCAAAGCTACAGGAGTAGCTGTCTACTGAATTTGAAATGAAGAACCTAGGAGACTTGAAGTATTTTCTGGGAATAGAGGTGGCAAGGTCGAAGGAGGACATATTTTTCTCTCAGAGTAAGTATGTACTAGACCTGCTAACAAAAGCAGGATTACTCGAATGTAAGCCTGTGGATACACCGATTATATAGAACCATAGGCTGGGAGAATATTTGGACCAAGTTTCGGCAAACAAAGTGAGATATCAGAGACTAGTGGGGAAACTTATTTATGTATCTCACACTCATCCAGACATTGCTTACGCAGTTAGTGTAGTAAATCAATTTATGCACAATCCAAGTGAAGAACACATGGGTGCTGTAATTTGAATCCTTCACTATTTAAAGTCATCACCAGGAAAAGGACTAATGTTCTCCAAGAACAACTATCTAAAAGTTAAGGGTTACACGAATGCTGATTTGGCAGGAAATATCTTTGATAGAAAATCTACCTCGAGATACTTTACATTCATGGGAGGAAACTTGGTTACATGGAGGAGTAAAAAGAAGAAGGTGGTGGCACGTTCCAGTGCTAAAGCAAAATTTTGAGGCATGGCAAAAGGATTATGTGAGCTTATTTGACTTAAAAGGCTGCTAACGGAGGTTGATTTCCAACCTGACTCTACAATGAATTTATTTTATGATAATAAAGCAGCCATCGACATATAACACAACCCAATGTACATGACTGTACCAAGTACGTGGAGGTAGACTGACATTTCGTAACCCTGCACCTCTCGGAATCCAATATTAAACAATTAAATCTTCAAGTTTAATTTATTAGGATGACAAAAAGATTATCTGCTTACAAGTTCAGTCCCGAAAACACATCACTGTTACAGTAAAATATTTGGCATTTAATTATAGGGCTTGCTTAGCAGTTCTCATTTTCAAATTAAGCCTTTTGTTTGAAATCTTTTTTTTTTTTTTATCATTCGAGTTGTTGTCGATGAAGCACAAGTTAACTCTGGCTTTCCATACCCTCCACCAAATACAGCAATCTAGCCTTCATTCATTCACTGTCAGCAACCCTCTTTTGCAAGTTCCCTCGTTAATTAGGCACATTGATAGACCAGGTTTGATTCCAGCTTCTGACCTTATTATCTTCAAATAAGACATTTCCCCACCTTCTCCTTCGGGTTCAAGTTCATGTCTCTGATGACTCTCTTCTCAAGGTAAAAGGAAAATTCTAATCTGACTTGAATTAATCCATTACGTTTGCAGAGGTGTAACTGAGTAAAGAAATGATAGCTGTAGATCCCAGAAAAGAATGGTAATCATATTGATACAGCGGTAACGAGTTCGAATTTTACCATCTCCATTCTAATTGATAAAAATCAAGTACAAGATAGTGTGTATCTATACAAGTTTCAAACCCAAAAAACTTTCTTTTGAGGGGTATATTAGAAAATAATATAAATTATATTCTGAAATTTCACACTAATTTAAGTTTTTAGATAAAATAATCACATAAAAATAACAAATACTACGTATACGTTTGAGCACAATTTACGTGGGCAAAGTATTACAATCTGAGAGGAGGCCAACGGTACGTATTCTGTAAGCTTGACCTTTCACTGTAGAATAAATGGCTACGGCCTGAACTAATGAAATGGTCAAAGAAAATTACCATCACCACAAAGTCCTGTGAAAGTCAGAAATCGACCAAGGCATCAATGCTCGAACTATTTAATTTTTTTTTACGATTCTATATTGTGTTTTAAAAGAATTTTTTTTTTATATTGTGTTTTAAAAATATGTTTAAAAATATTATTTTTTTAATTAATATTTTAATATTTTTAGATCATTTAATGTTAAAAATAATATTAAAAAATTACAAAAATATTATTTTAATATATTTTTAAACAAAATTTAATTAAAAAATAATCTCAATTATACTCTTAAATATATATATTTTCTCCAAATGAGAGTGTGACCCACAAATGTTCAAAAGGTTTAAGCTCCGAGGAAGCAGGAAAAGGTGTGATCTGACCTTGAGTAGATGAAGAAGATTGTAGTTTCGAACAACTTTGTGACACCAAGAACCTTCTCCACAAAATAAAATGCAGCGCTTTGTCATCTTTTTAGTAAAAAATATTAATTATTGTGTTTTGATGATTTTTCTCTTTTACACTGCTTGCTAGGAATGAAATCTTTTCACAAGACTTGTGAAAAATAAATCTTTTCTCATCTCAATGGTATAATTTAAAATTTTAGAACTCAAGTCAAAAAATAATATATATATATATATATATATATATATATATATATAAACATAAACAATACAACTCTAAAACAGAACATCGAAACGCTTAAAAACCAGAATATTTCATTCCAATTAAAAAATAAAACACTAACCGAAATGAAATTGATAATCTTGGTATATATAGCTACAATAGATCTTAAATTAAAGAAAAAAGAAGCAGCAGAGCATGATTTAAATCCAAAACCAGCACAAAATTAATTAATAACAACTATATATCTTAATTTCGATAGCTTTTTCATCTCACTTTTTTTTTATTAAAAGCCTTGTTTGATATTATGGAATGTTATTATGTATATATATTTGTCTTATATTTACCTTATATAGGATTATAATCATGTGTAGTATACCACATGGGAGGTATCATGTACAACCCTACATCTATATATATAATTTCTCTTCAATTCTTCTTAATGATTTTAACTGTTTGGACAGTAATATCGATAATAATTTCTAATTGTTATAGTAATGAGAATGATGGTAACGTAGGGATGAATTTTTAATTTATGTTTCCTTCTTTTTGGTGATAAAAAATTAACTAGTTATTTTTGTATTTGATTATTTCAGGTGTTTTCATAATTTTGTTTGTTTGTTATGTTTAATTTAAATTAAATTATAAAATGAAATAATCTTAATATAGTTAATTCAATAATTCAGATATCCGAATCTTTTATTTTTTAATAATAATGATAATTTTATATTGGTTGTTTCGTTAAAACCTACTAAACAAATAAATTTATGTCCATTTAAGATTCATATATTTTATAGAAAACTTACACTTAACAGGATTTCTGTACAAAATTATTATTTTGCCCAAATTTATATTATAATTAAAAAATATTTTACACAATTAATTTTTTTGTGTTAAAAAAAATATAGTTCCGACCACAAACCATAAAAGCAGTGATAAGGGAGTGCTGTGCATTATACACAACCGCCCCAAAATAATTGAAATCTATCTTTCTCCCTTGAACTTCAACTATATTGGATGACAGCCCTCTCTTATTATATTATATAATAATAACTAAATAAATTAAAATTATTGAGACTTGAATCTGTTAAAATATCATTTATATGTGTGTAGTCTTTTCAGCACGATGTAAAGAAGGTTTTATTTTATGAAGTCGTTCAAGATTAATTGATGAATTTTCCTATAGTCAAATAAACCGTAAGTTGAAATTAAGAGGCCGGTAATACCTGAATAAAATTTATTTAAATGTTATTTAATATTAGAGAAATATATATATATATATATATATATATATATATATATATATATATATATATACAAGAAATAGTACATAAATATTAAATTTAAAACATCCGCTTGTATTTGTCAAGTCGACATTACTTAGGGCTGATAATTAACCTAACTGGTTACTGTGCTGTCCCTGTATGACTTCACAGTTAAAAATATTAATTTAGATCATAACTTCTTTGAAGGGTTCAACGGATTTCCATTAGAAAGCTTATAGGAGGTCAAGGGTTTGTGGTTTCATCAGCTGTCAGTTCGACCACACGGTTGTTTGTAGTCTTCAACCTTTTCATATATGATTCTTCCTTCAAATTCAACACAAGAGGTAAGATACTCAATCAAGATGAACGACATATTTTACCACGAAGGCCGGGAATTTTTTATTTTTTATTCGAAAGATATAACCCTACCGATCAACGACCACCATCGCTCTATATAAGGTAAAGCCATCAGCCTACCCTTCTAAAAGAACAAAACAAGCTATAAGAAACAAAGCAAAAGAAAAAAAGAATCTGCTGAGAGAACGAACGATCCCACAAGCTATAAAAACTCTTTTTGTTTTTTTCTGTAGTAACCATGCATCGCACATCTCAATTTCTCCGCCACTACAACCGGACCCTGGTAGCAAATCGTGCTGCCAAACCTTGTGATGTTTTCATAAACCACAGAGGGATCGACACAAAGAGAACAGTTGCTACTTTGCTTTATGATCACTTCTACAGGTTAAACCTCCATCCTTTCCTGGACAGCAAGAATATGAAGCCAGGAGATAAGCTGTTTGATAATATCAATGGCGCAATAAGGAAATGTAAGGTTGGTGTGGCTGTTTTTTCTCCTCGGTACTGTGAGTCGTACTTCTGCCTCCATGAATTAGCTCTGATGATGGAGTCGAGGAAGAAGGTAATTCCTATCTTCTGTGACGTCAAGCCCTCGCAACTTCGAGTTGTGGACAATGGAAAATGTGCAATGGAGGATATACGGAGGTTTAACTGGGCTCTCGAAGAGGCTAAGTACACTGTGGGACTCACTTTCGACTCCTTGAAAGGGTAAAGAACACCATAACCTTCTTTCCTCTTGTTTGGAATATGGAGACTGGATTTTCATTTTCAAACTCAACAATTTACTGCGAATCTTACTTTCATGTTTTCTGTGATTTCCAGGAACTGGTCGGACGTTGTAACGAGCGCATCGGATAATATCATCAAAACCCTGATTGAGATGGAGGACGAAAAGCAGATGCAGCGCCATAAAAGCACTCCAATATTGGATGTCTAGTACATGTCTCTTTCAATGGAGATGAAGATTTCCAAGGAGACAGAGAGATCGTCCATTATGAAGTTCTTTCTGCCTATTTGTATTTCAATTTGTGCTCCTAAGTTGTAAAATATATATTGCATTTATATGTAAGAATTAACGTGGAACTATGACATGTAATAAGATTAATGCATTGTTTGTTAGCTAGCCTTCATTCATTCACTGTCAGCAGCCCACTTTTGCAAGTTCCCTCCGTTACTAATCTGTTCTTCAGAAAATTTCACATAAAATCTTCTTAGCTCGTGAGGCACATTGATAGACCAGGTTTGATTCCAGCTTCTGACCTTATTATCTTCAAATGAGACATTTCCCCAACTTCTCTTATGGGTTCGAGTTCATGTGTCTGACTCTCTTCTCGAGGGAAAAGGAAAGTTCTGATTTGAATTAATCCATTACGTTTGTTGAGGTGTAACTGAGTAAAGAAATGATAGCTGTAGATCCCAGAAAAGAAAAGAAATAATATAAGTTTTATTTTCATTTAATTTTATTCCTAGCACAGAAAGCTAATGGAAGCAATATTAACAAAATTAAATAATAATTTAAATTATGAGAAAGTGTAATTACGTTGTGGGCAGCCATAAATGGAAAAACAAATGGTAACATGGCACAGCTGTTGGTCATTTCTTCTTCTTCTTGTCAATGAGAATATTGAACCACGCTGATGACTGAGTTTTTTTTAATTAACATGGTTATTGAGATTAACTTGTATATATATTAATTAATGTTATAAAATTTAAATTAATAATCATATAAATCTCTAATAATAATCATATCAATAATCATATCAATTTACGTGGGCAAAGTATTGCAATCTGAGAGGAGGCCAACGGTACGTATTTTGTAAGCTTGACCTTTCACTGTAGAATAAATGGCTACGGCCTGAACTGATGAAATGGTCAAAGGAAATCACCATCACCACAAAGTCCTGTGAAGGTCAGAACTTGTCAAAGGCATCAATAATTCAAATGCTCGTACCATTTACTTTCTTTCTAGATTCATTTGGCGTGGTGTTTTAAAACTGTTTTTAAAAAAGTATTTTTTAAAATTAATTTTATTAGTGTTTTCATATCATTTTAATAAACTAATATTAAAAATAATCTTAGAAAAATAAAATAAAATTATTTTAATATATTTTTAAAAAATAATCTATCATAATTTTATTTTAGGTTGTGACCAAAGTATTCAAAAGGTTTAAGCTTCGAGGAAGAAAGAAAAGGGGGATGTGTGATCCGACCTTTGAAGATCGTCTCTCTGCTTCTGAATATTGTGCCTATGCCATATTTTGCATTAAGTTAATTGTCGTGCACACTGCTTCCTGTTGCAGTCCATCTGACACACTGCTTCTATATTAACATTGATTCTTTTTTCTTTCAAATTTCGCATATTGATCTGATTGGGTTTAATTTGCTTCACTTTAAAAAGATAATTTTTTTTTTTAACATTTATAGGCAACACCAAAAAAAAAATAGTTAGTTTTGATGGTGAAAAAATTGTTGAACACCCACTTTAAAAAGAAAAAAAAAAACATTTCTAGGCCCCACTTGGCCATATAAGACATCTCTTTTACAATAGAATTTTTTTAAAACTTCATTTGCATGGCTGAAAATAAGAGAATAAAGAAAAACATAATTTTTTTGGGCAAGTCCGTTATGCTTCCATTTGACAACAGATGAAAAAAATATTGCATTCCTACAAAGTGAATAAAATTTATTACTTTGACCTTAAAATTGTTTTTTTGCTGAATTGATGGTATATAAAATGTTATTATAAATATATTTAAAACATTGATTTGTTATTGATTAACAAAAAAAATAGAATTATTGTTGCATTTACAGCTTCAAATTTAACATGTTAGTAATTTTTTTTGATAATTAATGAAGCTCACTCCTGAAGTAATTTATTGTTTAATTACAAGGTTAAAGAAAATACCAAAAATAATTAGCGTAGATACATAAATCAAGAGCTTCTTTCACATTATAAAATCAGAACACAATAATAAAAATATGTATGTTGAGTTTGATTCCAAATCAAAACAATATATAAGATCGAATTAAAGATGCAGTGTTTATTTAGAAAAAAAATAAATTCAACACAACTAACCTATCTTACTTCATCCAAAATCAATGCCATGATAAAATGGTCAATAAGTAGACAAAAAATTTGTTATAAATGTAAAAAAGAGTATTTTCTGTTTGAGTAACTGCATTTTTTTTTTTTGACCTCCATTTTGTTCCTTTTTTGGAGGCACTAATTTTCTATTTTATTTTATATGAGTGTTTTTTTTTTGCAATGTTTTGTTCCTCCAGCTTTCATCTATACAAACATGACTAGCTGACGACAACGCTTACAATCATCGCATGCAATTAATAATGAAAAAGATTCTCCTTGTAAGACATCAGAATTAAAAAAATGGAACTCATGTCTACTTAGTTGATACATAAACACAACCTTCCAGACTGAACACAAATCTTAATCCTTACCTTGCTAATGATCAACGCTTTCCATTATATCAAGGCGAGACTTTATGCTCTCAACCATCGTTGTGCTTCCAAAATCGGCACAAATGTCACTCTTTGGTTTTATATGGACAATCAATCCTGCTCATCACAATCATAATCTCTATTGTTCATATAAGATCGTGTTGCAATTGACTCAACCTGTGTCAATCATGATCTTATGTTTTTTGTAAATGGACAACTGACAATTGGGAAAGCTTTTATATCAAATAAAGAGAAAACATTTTCCCTCAATTTATACTATACATGTAAAGTGAACTTTATATTATTAGTGATATATATATATATATATATAACAGAAGGTTCACTATACATGCATAAAAGAGAGTTTCACTTATATCATGCCATCAGAGCTAAATTTACTTTATTTTTAACGCAAGTTGCATTTGATACAAATATAAATAACAATAAAAATTAAAAGTCACAACTAAGAGTATAAATACATAAATACAAACAAAAATTAAAAACTATACTAGAATAACCAAAAAAATCAAGGTATCAAAATTAAACCATAAAATAAAAGAATAAAAACCAAAATACAAAACAAGAAATTATATATATATTAAAATGAGACTAATTTTTTTTATCCCAAGGACAGAGCACGGATTTATGGCTTGTCTTAAATTAAAGAAAAAAAGAAGCAACAAAGCATGATTTGAATCCAAAACCAGCGCATAATTAATTAATAGCAACAATATATCTTAATTTCAACAGCTTTTCCATCTCGCTTTTTGTTTATTTATTTATTATAAGCCTTGTTGGATCTTGGATGACAGCCCTCTCTTAATATATTATATAATAACAAAATAAATTAAAATTGTTGAGTTTTGAATCTATTTTATTTTTAAAAGTTACTCCATACATAAATACTAAGTTATTTGAGTCTGTAGTCTTTTCAGCACGATGTAAAGGTTTTATTTTATGAAGTCGTTCAAGATTATTTGATGAATTTTCCTATAGTCAAATAAACCGTAACACTGGCCAGAGTCTTAATCCGTGTTATTTTTTGCAGTTTCTTTCTAAGAACATTCGCTTGTAGTTGTCAAGCCGAAATTAGTGAGGGCTGATAATTGCTGTCCCTGTATGACTTCACAGTTTAAAAATATTAATTTAGATAGTAACTTCTTTGAAGGGTTCAACGAATTTCAAGCAGAAAGCTTATAGGAGGTCAAGTTTTTTTTTTTTTTTTTGTCTACTTTTGCTGATCTGATTGTCTAGGCCCATTTGGTTGTTAGAGAATAATATATATCATATTCTGAGGCCTAACCTAATAGTTTAAGCTTTTAGATGAGATGTTTTTTTGACATGATATCAGAGCCTTATTGACTCAACGGTCATGAGTTCAAATCTCACCACCCCTATTCTATGTGATAAAAAACAAGCACAAAATAATATAGGTCGGTGAAAGTTTAAGTCCAAAAGGTTTTCATTTGAGAGTGTGTGTTAGAGAATAATATAAATTATATTCTGGAGTCTCATCTAATAGCTTAAGCTTTTAAGTGATATGATTCCTTAACATTGATAATCATTAGATTTTTTTTTTTTCATTTAGAAAAAATATTGCATGCTCGCCCAAGTAAATAAATTTTATAGATGCTACTAAAAAGAACATTGTTTACGGCACAATTAATGCTAATTGATGCCTAGCTACACTGGTTCTTGATGATTGAAAAAAAAAACGGGTGGCCATATAAGACATCTCTTTTACAATAGAAAGTTTTTTAAACTTCATTTGCATGGCTGAAAGTAAGAGAATAAAGTAAAACATAGTTTTTTTTTTTGGGTAAGTCCATTATGCTTCCATTTGACAACAGATAAAAAAATGTTGCATTCTTACAAAGTGAATAAAATTTATTACTTTTACTTTAAAATTGTTTTTTTGCTGCATTGATGGTATATAAAATGTTATTATAATTATATTTAAAATGTTGATATGTTATTGATAAATAAAACAATAAAATTATTGTTGCATTTACAACTTCAAATTTAACATATTATTAAAATTTTTAATAATTAATGAAGCTCACTCCTGAAGTAATTTATTGTTTAATTACAAGGTTAAAGATATTAGAGAATAATATAAATCAAATTATGGGGTCTCACCTAATAACTTAAGCTTTTAGGTGAGATGGTTCTTTGACATGGTATCAGAGCCTTATTGACCCAACAGTCACAAGTTCGAATCTCACCACCCCCATTCTATTTGATAAAAATCAAGCACAAGGTAATGTGAGTCTGTGCAAGTTTCAAGACCAAAGAGCTTTTACTTCAGGGTGTGTGTTAGAGAATAATATAAATCATATTATGGGGTATCACCTAATAACTTAAGTTTTTAGGTGAGATGGTTCATTGACAAAAGAAAATGCCAAAAATAATTAGCGTAGATACATAAATCAAGAGCTTCTTTCACGTTATAAAATCAAAGCACAATAATAAAAATATATATGTTGAGTTTGATTCTTAATCCTTACCTAGCTAATGATCAACACTTTTTATTATATCAAGGAGAGACTTCATGCTATCAACCATCAATGTGCTTCCAAAATCATCATAATTATCATCTCTATTGTTCGTACAAGATCATGGTGCAACTGACTCAAACTATGTCAATCATGATCTTATATCTTTTATAAATGGACAACTGACAATTGGGCATGCTTCGTATCAAATAAAAAAAAAAACATTTCCCCTCAATTTATATAATGCATGTATAGTGACTATACATGTATAAAAGAGAGTTGCACTTATTTCACGTCATCAGAGCTAAATTTACTTTGTTTTTTTTAATGCAAGTTGCATTTGATACAAATATAAATAACAATAAAAATTAAAAATCAAAACTAAAAGTATAGATACTTCAATACAAACAAAAGATTAAAAACTATCACAAAAGAACCAAAAAAATCAAGGTATTGAAATTAAACCATAAAATAAAAGAATAAAAACCGAAATACAAATTAATAAATTACATATATTAAAACGAGATTAATTTTTTATTTATTCCAGTGACGGAGCGCGAGTTTATGACTCGTCTTAAATTAAAGAGAATAAAAAAGCAACAACATGATTTGAATCCAAAACCAGCGCAAAATTAATTAATAGAACTATATATCTTAATTTCAATAGCATTCCATCTCACTTTTTTTTTTATTAAGAGCCTTGCTGGATCTTGGATGACAACCCTCTCTTATTATATTATAAAACAACAAAATAAATTAAAATTATTGAGATTTGAATGTATTTTATTTTTAAAAGTTACTCCATACATAAATACTAATTTATATGTGTTTGAAGTCTTTTCAGCACGATGTAAAAAAGGTTTTACTTTATGAACACCATAACTTCCTTTCTCTTGTTTGGAATATGGAGACTGGATTTTCATTTTCAAACTGAACAATTTACTGTGAATTTTGGTTTCTTTTTTCCTCATGTTTTTGTGATTTCCAGGAACTGGTCGGACGTTGTAACGAGCGCATCGGATAATGTCATCAAAACCTTATCTGAGATGGAGGGCGAAAAGAAGATGCAGCGCCGTAAAACCCCTCCAATATTGCATGTCTAGTACATGTCTCTTTCATTGAAGATGAAGGTTTCCAAAGAGACAGAGAGATCGTCCATTATGAAGTTGTTTCTGCCTATTTGTATTTCAAGCTGTAAAATATATATTGCATTTATATGATTAAATGTATTTTTTGTTAGCTAGCCTTCATTCATTCACTGTCAGCAGCAGCCCTCTTTTGCAAGTTCCCTCCGTTACTAAACTGTTCTTCAGAAAATTTGACATAAAATCTTTTTAGCACTATTAGATAATAATATAAATCATATCATGGGGCCTCACTTACAAGCTTAAGTTTTTAGATGAGATGGTTCCTTAACATGGTATCAGAGCCTTGTTGATCTAGCGGTCACGAGTTCGAATCTCACCACCCCCATTCTATTTGATAAAAACCAAGCACAAGGTTATGTAGGCCTGTGCAAGTTTCAAGCTCAAAGGGCTTTCACTTGAAGGGATGTGTTAGAGAATAATATAAATCATATTATGGGACTTCACTTACAAGCTTAAACTTTTAGATGAGATTGTTACTTAACAGACACATTGATAGACCATGTTTGATTCCAGCTTCTGACCTTATTATCTTCAAATGAGACATTTCCCCACCTTCTCCTTCGGGTTCGAGTTCGAGTTCATGTTAAGGTTTTATTTTATGAAGTCGTTCAAGATTATTTGATGAATTTTCCTATAGTCAAATAAACCGTAACACTGGCCAGAGTCTTAATCCGTGTTATTTTTTGCAGTATCTTCCTAAGAACATTCGCTTGTATTTGTCAAGCCGAAATTAGTGAGGGCTGATAATTAAACTAGCTGGGTACTGTGCTGTCCCCGAATGGCTTCACAGTTTATATTAATTTAGATCATAACTTCTTTGAAGGGTTCAACGAATTTCAAGTAGAAAGCTTATAGGAGGTCAAGGTGTTATTTTTTTTGTCTGCCTTTGCTGACCTGATTCGATGATTGTTAGAGAATAATATAAATCATATTTTGGTATCTCATCTATTAGTTTAAGTTGATATGTTTTTTTTTTTTATAGAGTATCAGAGCCTTATTGACCCTGCGGTTACGAGTTCGAATCTCACTACCCCTATTATATGTGATAAAAATCAAGTACAAAGTAATGTAAGTCTGTGAATGTTTTAAGTCCAAAAGGCTTTCATTTGAGGAGTTGTGTTAGAGAATAATATAAATCATATTCTGGAGTCTCACCTAATAACTTAAGCTTTTAAGTGAGATTAATAATCATTAGATTTTTTTTTTCATTTAGAAAAAATATTGCATGCTCGCCCAAGTAAATAAATTTTATAGGTGCTACTAAAAAGAACATTGTTTACGGCACAATTAATGCTAATTGATGCCTAGCTACACGGGTTCTTGATGATTGAAAAAAAAATGGGTGGCCATAGAAGACATCTCTTTTACAATAGAAAGTTTTTTAAACTTCATTTGCATGGCTGAAAGTAAGGGAATAAAGTAAAACATAGTTTTTTTTTTGGGTAAGTTCATTATGCTTTCATTTGACAACAGATAAAAAAATGTTGCATTCTTACAAAGTGAATAAAATTTATTACTTTTACTTTAAAATTGTGTTTTTTCTGCATTGATGGTATATAAAATGTTATTATAATTATAGGTTAAAATTTAACATATATTTTTTTTAATAATTAATGAAGCTCACTCCTGAAGTAATTTCTTGTTTAATTAAAAGGTTAAAGATGTTAGAGAATAATATAAATCATATTATGGAGTCTCACCTAATAGCTTAAGTTTTTATGTGAGATGGTTCCTTGACATGGTATCAAAGCCTTATTGACCCAATAGTCACAAGTTTGAATCTAACCACCTCCATTTTATATGATAAAAATTAAGCATAGGGTAATATGAGTCTGTGCAAGTTTCAAGCCTAAAGAGCTTTTACTTGAAGGTATGTGTTAGAAAATAATATAAATCATATTATAGGGTCTCACCTGATAACTTAACTTTGTAGGTGAGATGGTTCATTGACAAAAAAAAATATCAAAAATAATTAGCATAGATTCATAAATCAAGAGCTTCTTTCACGTTATAAAATCAAAACACAATAATAAAAATATATACGTTGAGTTTGATTCTTAATCCTTACTAGCTAATGATCAACAATTTTATTATATCAAGGCGAGACTTCATTCTATCAACAATCAAATGTACTTCCATCTGACTTTTTTTATTTATTAAGAGCCTTGCTGGATCTTGGATGACAGCCCTCTCTTATTATATTATAAAACAACAAAATGAAATAAAATTATTGAGATTTGAATGTATTTTATTTTTAAAAGTTACTCCATACATAAATACTAATTTATTTGAGTTTGTAGTCTTTTCAGCACGATGTAAAAAAAGGTTTTATTTTATGAAGTCGTCCAAGATTATTTGATGAGTTTTCCTATAGTCAAATAATTTAGGTCAAGGTTTTGTGGTTTCATCAGCTGTCAGTTCGAGCACACGGTTGTTTGTAGTCTTCAACCTTTTCATATATGATTCTTCCTTCAAATTCAACACAAGAGGTAAGATACTCAATCAAGATGAACGACATATTTTACCACGAAGGCCGGGAATTTTTTATTTTTTATTCGAAAGAAAAACCCTACCGATCATCGACCACCATCGCTCTATATAAGGGAAAGCCATCAGCCTATACCCTTCTAAAAGAACAAAACAAAGCAAAAATTTGCCGAGAGAACGATCTGCAGCTCTCTTTTTTTCTTTACTAACCATGCATCGCACATTTCTCCGCCACTACCACCGGACCCTGGTAGCAAATCGTGCTGCCAAACCTTGTGATGTTTTCATAAACCACAGAGGGATCGACACAAAGAGAACAGTTGCTACTTTGCTTTATGATCACCTCTACCGGTTAAACCTCCATCCTTTCCTGGACAGCAAGAATATGAAGCCAGGAGATAAGCTGTTTGATAATATCAATGGCGCAATAAGGAAATGTAAGGTTGGTGTAGCTGTTTTTTCTCCTCTGTACTGTGAGTCGTACTTCTGCCTCCATGAATTAGCTCTGATGATGGAGTCGAGGAAGAAGGTAATTCCTATCTTCTGTGACATCAAGCCCTCGCAACTTCGAGCAGTGGACAATGGAAAATGTGCAATGGAGGATATACGGAGGTTTAACTGGGCTCTCGAAGAGGCTAAGTACACTGTGGGACTCACTTTCGACTCCTTGAAAGGGTAAAGAACACCATAACTTTCTTTCCTCTTGTTTGGAATATGGAGACTGGATTTTCATTTTCAAACTGAACAATTTACTGTGAATCTTACTTTCATGTTTTTGTGATTTCCAGAAACTGGTCGGACGTTGTAACGAGCGCATCGGATAATGTCATCAAAACCTTAACTGAGATGGAGGGCGAAAAGAAGATGCAGCGCCGTAAAACCCCTCCAATATTGCATGTCTAGTACATGTCTCTTTCATTGAAGATGAAGATTTCCAAAGAGACAGAGAGATCGTCCATTATGAAGTTGTTTATGCCTATTTGTATTTCAATTTGTGTTACTAAGTTGTAAAATATATATTGCATTTATATGTAAGAATTAACGTGGAACTATGACATGTAATAAGATTAAATGTATTGTTTGTTAGCTAGGCTTGTTAATGAATAATGGAAGAATTTGGTGCCAAACATTTTCGCATCAAATTTCACAGAATAGACATCATGTTGTTGTTTGTAGAAAATATAATTTTATCCAACAATATGTTGGCGTGAGTCACGTAATCAGCCAGCCTAGACTTGAGAATCTCTTTCTGTTAGGAAAAACATGATAGTAGCGAAAGATATTGTATATGCATTAAATAGATTCCTAAAATAGGTCCCCTGTATTACTATATCTTGTACCCCATTCTACAGAAACGAGGAAGAAAGAAAAGCTAATTTTGTATGGTATTAGAGAGGATCTTGGGTTTCTGTTTTTTGATTAGACAATGGTCGTTTTTTTCCCTTATTCTTCTTCTCACCTAGCCTCCATGGATGATTCCACTGAAATGATCCTTGATAATCTAGCGTCAAAAATGACAGAAGTCCTGACAAAGGTCTAGACCTCTACAAATGATTCTCCAACAGTTCCCAGCAACATCAAGTTGGATGGATCAAACTACAGATTGTGGTCCCAGGTGATGTAGATGTACATCGCTGGAAAAGAAAAACTGGGGTACATCAATGTAGATTGTTCCCAAACACCAGAAATAGACCTCTCCTTTTGGAAGTGGCGCACTGATAACGCCATGATGAAAGGTTGGTTTATAAACTCCATGGATCAGTCCCTCATCGTAAACTTTATTCGCTATTGATGCCATCTAAAATCTTATACTTTAAAACCCTTTTACGCACTCTTTCTGCTCATATATCTGTGCCTTCCATATTGATGCTTCCCCCTAAGATCTTTAGGTGTATAGCGTTTGTCCATCTTCACAAGAACCAACACACAAAACTAGAACCATGTGTTGTCAAATGCTTGTTTCTGGGGTATGGTCAACATAAAAAGGGCTTCTGATGCTATGACCCCAAAACAAACCGAACATACATCACCATGGATGTTACATTTCTTGAGTCTGAAATTTTTTTCCCTTAACCTATACCCAATTCTCCACTTTAGGGGGAGATTAATCAAGTGGAAGAGTCAAATTGGTTGATATACAGTGGAACTGGAATTGCTGGAATTGGGCATGATAGTCGTGAGCATGATGAACACGCTGGAACTGGAATTGCTAGAACTGAGCATGACAACCATGAGCATGATGAACACACTGGAATTGGAACTGGGCATGATAGCAACACTGAACACAGTCATGAGCATGACAACACTACTGGACATGGAGCTGAAAACAGAGAGAATGAACTACAACTTTAGCAAGTTGATAGCAGCACCGAAACTGGAACTGAAAACAAAGAGAATGAATTGCAATTTGAGCAGATTGACAAAAGTACCGAAACTGAAGAGAATGAATCACAAGGTACAGTGGGAAATGGCATACAATCCCCCCAATCTTCAGTTCCCAAAGACTCTCCTACTGAGAATGTCATTGAGGTAAGTACCCCTACTGCAGATGAACATACTAATATTCTGGACTCCCCTGTTAGTTTTGTGTTGCCATATAGACACAAACGTGGGAAACCACCGAAGAGATACTCTCCAGAAGAAGAAAGAAAGTCCAAATATCCAATAGCAAACTATGTATCCACTCAAGGTCTCCCCAAACTACTCCGGACCTTTACTGAAATATTATCTTTGTGCCATGTTCCCAGCAGTGTTGAAGAGGCGTTATTAAATCCGAAGTGGGCAAAAGCAATGCAAGAAGAGTTGGAAGCAATGAAGAAAAATAATACTTGGAAATTGGTTCAACTACCGAAAGGAAAAAAATTAGTGGGATGCATATGGGTTTTTTCTATAAAGTACAAAGCAAATGGGTCAATTGATCAATACAAGATGAGACTAGTGGAAAAAGGCTTCACTTAGATGTATGGTATAGACTACATGAAAACATTTTCACTGGTAGCTAAATTAAATACCATTTGAGTACTACTATCTCTTGCAGCAAATTTGTACTGGCCGCTACACCAACTAGACGTAAAGAATGCTTTCCTTCATGGCAATCTCGTCGAAGAGATATATATGGATATTCTACCGGGATATACAGGATCTGCTGAGACCAAGGTAGTTTGCAAACTAGAAAAAGCACTATATGGGCTAAAATAATCACCGCGAGCATGGTTCGGCCAATTTAGTTCGGCCATGAGGAAGTACGATTATCATCAAAGCAACTCAGATCATACCCTCTTCTTGAAACATCGACAAAGCAAAGTGACAACACTAATAGTCTATGTGGATGACATAATATTTATAGGAGATGACACCAAGGAAATCTCAAAGCTACAGGAGCAGTTGTCTACTGAATTTGAAATGAAGAACCTAGGAGACCTGAAGTATTTTCTGGGAATAGAGGTGGCAAGGTCGAAGGAGGGCATATTTCTCTCTCAGAGTAAGTATGTACTAGACCTGCTGACAGAAGCAGGATTACTCGAATGTAAGCCTATGGATACACCGATTATACAGAACCATAGTCTTGGAGAATATTTGGACCAAGTGTCGACAAACAAAGTGAGATATCAAAGACTAGTCGAGAAACTTATTTATTTATCTCACACTCGTCCAGACATTGCTTATGCAGTTAGTGTAGTAAGTCAGTTTATGCACAATCCGAGTGTAGAACACATGGGTGATGTAGTTTGAATCCTTCACTATTTAAAGTCATCACCAGGAAAATGACTAATGTTCTCCAAGAACAACTATCTAAAAGTTAAGGGTTACACGGATGCTAACTAAGCAAGAAATATCTTGGATAGAAAATGTAGCTCGGGATACTTTACATTCAAGGGAGGAAACTAGGTTACATAGAGGAGTAAAAAGCAGAAGGTGGTGGCATGGTCCAGTGCTAAAGCAGAATTCTGAGGCATGATAAAAGGATTATGTGAGCTTATTTGGCTTAGAAGGCTGCTAACGGAGGTTGGTTTCCCACCTGACTCTGCAGTGAATTTATTCTATGATAATAAAGCAGCTATCGACATATCAAACAACCATATCAACATGATTGCACCAAGTACGTGCAACCATATCAACATGATTGCACCAAGTACATGGAGGTAGACCGACACTTCATTAAGCAGAACTTGGAAGAAAAGATTGTTCAGTTCCCTTTTGTCAAAACTGAAAATCAACTGGCTGACATTCTTACTAAGGTAGTCTCCAGTAGAAACTTTTACAATGCACTCAACAAGTTAGGTGTTAGAGATATCAACTCATCAACTTGAGGAGGAGTGTTGACGTGAGTCACGTAATCAGCCAGCCTAGACTTGAGAATCTCTTCCTGTTAGGAAAAACATGATCATAGCCAAATATATTGTATATTCATTAAATAGCTTCCTAAAATAGGTCCCCTGTATTACTATATCTTGTACCCCATTCTACAGAAATGAGGAAGAAAGAAAAGCTAATTTTGTCACAATCCTCTTCTATCCTTTTGTAATTACATATTACATTTCGTAACCCTGCACCTCTCGGAATCCAATATCAAACAATTAAATCTTGAAGTTTAATTTATTAGGATGACAAAAAGATTATCTGCTTACAACTTCCGCACCGAAAACACATCACTGTTACAGTAAAAAAAATTGGCATTTAATTATAGGGCTTGCTTAGCAGTTCGCATTTTCAAATTAAGCCTTCTGTTTGAAATCTTTTTTTTTTCTTTTATCATTCGAGTTGTTGTCGATGAAGCACAAGTTAACTCTGGCTTTCCATACCCTCGACCAAATACAACAATCTAGCCTTCATTCATTCACTGTCAGCAACCCTCTTCTGCAAGTTCCCTCGTGAGGCACATTGATAGACCAGGTTTGATTCCAGCTTCTGACCTTATTATCTTCAAATGAGACATTTCCCCACCTTCTCCTTCGGGTTCGAGTTCATGTCTCTGATTGACTCTCTTCTCAATGTAAAAGGAAAATTCTAATCTGACTTGAATTAATCCATTACGTTTGCAGAGGTGTAACTGAGTAAAGAAATGATAGCTGTAGATCCCAGAAAAGAAAAGAAATAATATTTTCATTTGGTTTGATGCCTAGCATAGATACTCCATCGGCCTAATCATAATGGAAGCAATATTAATAAAATTAAATAATAATTTAAATTATGAAAAAGACAGTGTAATTACGTTGTGGGCAACCATAAATGGAAAAACAATTGGTAACACGGCACAACTGTTGGTCATTTTTTTCTTCTTCTTGTCTGTGAGAATATTCAACAAAGCTGATGACTGATTTGTTTTTTTTTTTATTAACATGGTTGTCCGGATCAGTTTGCATGTATTTTAATTAATTTTATAGGATCTAAAATTAACAACTATGTACATTTCTAATGACTGTTATATTAATAATCATAGAGCTCGATCTTGAAAACACATAGTAACAAACACTAAAAGTTTTTTATCTCACGTGTAGTAGTTGTACTATAAGTGTTTTAATATTCCTAGGACTTGTTGTTAAATAATTTTTTCATCTAAAAACTTTTTAAAAAATTAAGTTTTTAGGTGAGATAGTTCCATGATATGGTAACCATATTGATACAGCGGTAACGAGCTTGAATTTCACCATCTCCATTCTAATTTATAAAAATCAAGTACAAGGTAGTGTGTATCTATACAAGTTTCAAGCCCAAAAAACTTTCTTTTGAGGGGTATATTAAAAAATAATATAAATTATATTTTGAAATTTCACAGTAAAATAATTATATACTAAAATAATTTAAGTTCTTAGATAAAATAATCATATAAAAATAACAAATACTACGTATACGTTTGAGCACAATTTACGTGGGCAAAATATTGCAATCTGAGAGGAGGCCAATTGAGCGTATTTTGTAATCTTGACCGTTCACTGTAGAATAGATGGCTACGGGCTGAATTGATGCAATGGTCAAAAGAAATCACCAACCCCACATATTCCTGTGAAGCATCAATGCTCGAACTATTTACTTTTTTTCTACGATTCTATAAGGTGTTTTAAAAGAATTTTTTAAATTTTTTTTTTTATATATTGTGTTTTAATTAATATTTTAATATTTTAAGATCTTAAAAATAATATTAAAAAATTACAAAATATTATTTTAATATGTCTTTAAACAAAATATAATTAAAAAATTATCTCAATTATACTCTTAAATATATATTTTCTCCAAATGAGAGTGTGACCCACAAATGTTCAAAAGGTTTAAGCTCCGAGGAAGCAAGAAAAGGTGTGATCTGACCTTGAGTAGATGAAGAAGATTGTAGTTTCGAACATTTTTGTGACACCAAGAACCTTCTCCACAAAATAAAATGCAGCGCTTTGTCATCTTTTTAGTAAAAAATATTAATTATTGTGTTTTGATGATTTTTCTCTTTTACACTGCTTGCTAGGAATGAAATCTTTTCACAAGACTTGTGAAAAATAAATCTTTTCTCATCTCAATGGTATAATTTAAAATTTTAGAACAAAAGTCAAAAAATAATTTATATATATATATATAAACACAAACAACACAACTCTAAAACAGAACATCGAAACACTTCAAAACCAGAATATTTCATTCCAATTAAAAAAATAAAACACTAACTGAAATGAAATTGATAATCTTGGTATATATAGCTACTAGAGATCTTAAATTAAAGAAAAAAGAGGCAACAGAGCATGATTTAAATCCAAAACTAGCACATAATTAATTAATAACAACTATATATCTTAATTTCAATTGCTTTTTCATCTCACTTTTTTTTATTAAAAGCCTTGTTTGATATTATGGAATGTTATTATGTATATATATTTGTCTTATATTTACCTTATATTGGATTATAATCATGTGTAGTATACCACATGGTAGGTATCATGTACAACCCTACATCTATATATATAATTTCTCTTCAATTCTTCTTAATGATTTTAACTGTTTGGATAGTAATATTAATAATAATTTTAATTATTACAGTAATGAGAATGATGGTAACGTAGGGATGCATTTTTAATTTATGTTTTCTTCTTTTGGTGATAAAAAATTAACTAGTTATTTTTGTATTTGATTATTGCAGGTGTTTTCATAATTTTTTTTGTTTGTTTGTTGTGTTTAATTTAAATTAAATTATAAAATGAAATAATCTTAATATAGTTAATTCAATAATTCAGATATCCGAATTTTTTTTCTTTTTTAATGATAATGATAATTTTATATTGGTTGTTTCGTTAAAACCTACTAAACAAATAAATTTATATCCATTTAAGATTCAAATATTTTATAGAAAACTTACACCTAACAAGATTTCTATACAAAATTATTATTTTGCTCAAATTTATATTATAATTAAAAAATATTTTACACAATTAATTTTTTTGTGTTAAAAAAAAAAATAATTCCGACCAAAAACCACAAAAGCAGTGATAAGGAGAGTGTTGTGCATCATACACAACAGCCCCAGTATAATTGAAATCTATCTTTCTCCCTTGAACTTCAACTATCTTGGATGACAGGCCTCTTTTATTATATTATATAGTAATAACTAAATAAATTAAAATTATTGAGACTTGAATCTGTTAAAATACTCATTTGTATGTGTGTAGTCTTTTCAGCACGATGTAAAGAAGGTTTTATTTTATGAAGTCGTTCAAGATTAATTGATGAATTTTCCTATAGTCAAATAAACAGTACGTTGAAATTAAGAGGCCGGTAATACCTGAATAAAATTTATTTAAATGCTATTTAATATTAGAGAAAAAAAAATATATATATATATATACAAGAAATAGTACATAAATATTAAATTTAAAACATCCGCTTGTATTTGTCAAGTGGACATTAGTTAGGGTTGATAATTAACCTAACTGGGTACTGTGCTGTCCCTGTATGACTTCACAGTTAAAAATATTAACTTCGATCATAACTTCTTTGAAGGGTTCAACGGATTTCCATTAGAAAGCTTATAGGAGGTCAAGGTTTTGTGGTTTCATCAGCTGTCAGTTCGACCACACACGGTTGTTTGTAATCTTCAACCTTTTCATATATAATTTTTCCTTCAAATTCAACAGCAGAGGTAAAATACTCAATCAAGATGAACGAATATTAAACCACGAAGTGCTGGAAATTTCTTATTTTTTATTGGAAAGACTAACCCTACCGATCAACGACCAACATCGCTCTATATAAGGCAAAGCCATCAGCCTACCCTTCTAAAAGAACAAAACAAAGCAAAAATTTGCCGAGAGAACGATCTGCAGCTCTCTTTTTTTCTGTAGTAACCATGCATCACAGATTTCTCCGCCACTACAACCGGACCCTGGTAACAAATCGTGCTGCCAAACCTTGTAATGTTTTCATAAACCACAGAGGGATCGACACAAAGAGAACAGTCGCTACTTTGCTTTATGATCACTTTTACAGGTTAAACCTCCATCCTTTCCTGGACAGCAAGAATATGAAGCCAGGAGATAAGCTGTTTGATAATATCAATGGCGCAATAAGGAAATGTAAGGTTGGTGTAGCTGTTTTTTCTCCTCGGTACTGTGAGTCGTACTTCTGCCTCCATGAATTAGCTCTGATGATGGAGTCGAGGAAGAAGGTAATTCCTATCTTCTGTGACGTCAAGCCCTCGCAACTTCGAGTTGTGGACAATGGAAAATGTGCAATGGAGGATATACGGAGGTTTAACTGGGCTCTCGAAGAGGCTAAGTACACTGTAGGACTCACTTTCGACTCCTTGAAAGGGTAAAGAACACCATAACTTTCTTTCTCTTGTTTGGAATATGGAGACTGGATTTTCATTTTCAAATTAACTGAACAATTTACTGTGAATCTTACTTTCATGTTTTTGTGATTTCCAGGAACTGGTCGGACGTTGTAACGAGCGCATCGGATAATGTCATCAAAACCTTAATTGAGATGGAGGGCGAAAAGAAGATGCAGCGCCCTAAAAGCACTCCAATGTTGCATGTCTAGTACATTTCTCTTACATTGGAGATGAAGATTTCCAAGGAGACAGAGAGATCGTCCATTATGAAGTTGTTTCTGCGCCTATATATTTGTATTTCAATTTGTGTTAATAATTAGTTGTATAATATATATGAAATGTAATAAGATTAAAGGTATTATTAATTTGTTAGCTAGGCTTGTTAATGAGTAATGGAAGAATTTGTTCCCTAACATTTTCGCATCAAATTTCACAAAATAGACTTCATGCTGCTGTTAATGTAATAAGTTGTTCTTATTGAACAATCCTCCTCTATCCTTTTGTAATTACATATTACATTTGGTAACCCTGCACCTCTCGGAATCCAATGTTAAACAATTAAATCTTCAAGTTTAATCTATTATGATGACAGAAAGATTATCTGCTTACAAGTTCCGCACCGAAAACACATCACTGTTACAGATCGATGCTTATTTACTAGGGCTTCTCATTCTCAAATTAAAAAATCTTTTTGTTCGAAATCTTTTCTTTTTAATCATTCGATTTGTTGTCGATGAAGCACAGGGTTCACTGTCAGCAACCCTCTTTTGCAAGTTCCATCCGTTACTAAACTGTTCTTCAGAAAATTTCACATAAAATCTTCTTAGCTCGTTAGGCACATTGATAGACCAGGTTTGATTCCGGCTTGTGACCTTATTATCTTCAAATGAGACATTTCCCCACCTTCTCTTTTGGGTTCGAGTTCATGTCTCTGACTCTCTTCTCAAACTAAAAAAGAAACTTCTAATCTGACTTGAATTAATCCATTACGTTTGTAGAGGTGTAACTGAGTAAGGAAATGATAGCTGTAGATCACAGAAAAGATAATGGAAGCAATATTAACAAAATTAAATAATAATTTAAATTATGACAAAGACAGTGTAATTACGTTTTGGCTGTGCTACATGTGTTTTAATATTCCTGGGACTCGTTATTTCTGGCTAAGAAAATTCTAGGTATATGTGTGATCACAATTTACGTGGGCAAAGTATTGCAATCTGAGAGGAGGCCGATGGACGTATTTCGTAAGCTTGACCTTTCACTGTAGAATAAATGGCTCTGGCCTGAATTGATGAAATGGTCAAAGGAAATCACCATCACCACAAAGTCTTGTGAAGTTCAGAACTCGTCAAAGGCATCAATGCTCGAACCATTCACTTTCTTTCTAAAATTCTTTTCTTGTCACGTGTTTTAAAAGTATTTTAAAAAAAATTTAAATTCTTAGTATTTTGATGAATTGATGTTAAAAATAATTTTAAAAAAATAAAAATATATTATTTTAAAACAAATATATTTTAAAAAATAATATAATCATAGTGCTTGTTGATTTAAAAACATATATATTTTTTCTCCAAATTAGGGTGTGACCCACAAATATTTAAAAAGTTTAAGCTTCTCCATGAAATAAAATGCAGCGATTTGTCATCTTTTTGGTAAAAATATTAATTATTAAATCCTGCGTGCTAGGATTGAAATCTTTTCACAAGACTTTTCGACATTACTAAATTGACAGGATCAAATAAATCTTTTATCATCTCAATTGTATAATTAAATGACTAAAATATCTAATAAATTTAAAAATTTAAAATTCATGTCAAAAAAATTAATTTTTATATTTTCACAATGGTGTTTTTCATAATTATAATGTCATATGAAGGGTTATTTGATATTTGAATAGACATAGAAATAAAATACAAAATAAAATATCCAAAATACTCTTCAAAACTAAAACAAAAGAAATTTCTATTATAGCTTATGAGTTGAAAACAATGTTTCCATTGTTTTCCCCCTCGCGCAAAAAAGTTAGCATAGCTATTTTGAAATCTTTTCATAAGGATTTTTAGTCGTTATTAGATTTATAAGTGATAAATAATTTTTTTCTCATTTGATTTGCATACTGAAATGATCAAAATACTATTAGAATAAGAAATTTTAAGACTCTCATCATGGAGCAATTTGGTATTTCACGATGTTTTTTTTAGAAATATCATGTCAAATAATGGAAAAAATTGGTATTTGACTAGATATACAAAAACAACACACAATGAAACAATCAATCACGGTTAAAAACCAAAAACTTAAAATTTGTCGCAATGGATCTTTTCATCTCTTTATATTTTATTTTTTATTTTGTTATCAAATTAAGATTAATCGAGGGGTAATTGAGTCTTTTAATAAGGTAAAGTAATTAACAATAAATAAAAAGTAGTTAGTTTATGTGTAGCATACAAAGCTGTGAAATCCGTTTCGTTCCGGCCGGAACATGCCGTTCCATTCATAAAATCAGGACAAAACAACAACGTTTTTGTCCCGGTTTTAATTCCGGTCCGATCCGGAAATTCCAGCCAAATTCCGGCTAGAACGCCTCGGTTCCGTTCCGGGTTCATAAAAACGACGCCGTTTCATGTCCCCTTACAAAACACACAGAAACAACCCCGATTCCACAATTCCCAAATCAATTTCGTTTCTTAAACCTCAATTTTTCGAAAATCAACTCACCTGATCTCTCAAAAATCAACCCAAATTAAAACCCAAATCTCAAGTTTCGAAACCTAATCTCAATTCATCGATTCTTCATTTCTTCCTCAAATCTTCTCACGGCAGCACCCCCATCGTTTCGTCTTCCACGACATCAAAGATTGAAACGGTAAAGAAAGTCAGCTGAAGAGAAAATGCAGGAAAGATGGTGAGAGGAGAGGAAGGAGAGGTGAGAGGATAATGTAAGAGATGATGTACAGTTTAAACTGATATGCAAGAGATGATGTACAGTTTGTGAGTTGGGAAGTCGTGGGTTTGAGTCTAGGAGAGGAGACGTCAGGTAGGAGAACTAAATAAGGATAGAGATAGAGAGAAGTCGTGGGTTTGCTTGTTCTGTGACTTCTGTCCTCAATACCTAGCTAATAATAAATAAATAAATAAATAAAATGCACATGCATAGTGTAAGTGAACTGTGGACTGTGAACTTGATAGTTGATATGGGGCAGCAAATAAACAAGGAATTCATCCGGAATAGATTTTTAATTAAATTTTATTAGAGTTAAAATATTTATTTTATATTTGTATTGTATAATTTAAAGTTATTTTATCTTGAATTTTAAATATGTTTGTTAAATTAATATTTTATTTTTTTTCATATATATATATATATATATATATATATATATATATATGAACAGTACGAAACCGGAAAGGCACACCGGAATGCACCGAAACCAGAACGTTCCGTTCCAATCAAAAAACCGGAACGACGACCGGAACGCGACCAGAACGGATTTTACAACTTTGATAGCATGCATCAACATGTGGGGGCACTATATTTTTAGAGGGAATACTATTATGTCATGTCATCAGAATCAGAAGTATCATCACATCCTTTTTCTTTTTAGGTGACACTTTTTGGCATTGAGTGGGCGGTTTGTTAATTCCTATAAGGCTTCCCCCGTCTAAAATAATAGTTTGTATCTATTTGTTGTTGATATTTCAAATTCAAGGCTTTTTTTTTTATTCATCCTTTTGTAATTTTGTTTTTGTTTTCGATTTCATCTTTTATTCCTAATCAATTATATTTTTTCTTTAATTTGGTCCCTATTCTTTTGGTTTTTATTTTTTTTCTTTCACATTTATTTGTTTTTAATTTCATCTTTTATCGTCACATCCTTTTTCTTTTTAGATGGCATCTGTTGGCATTGAGGGTGCAGTTTGTTCCTATAAGTTTTTTTCTTCATCCCCCCTCTAAAATAACAATTTGGTTCTATTTGTTATTGATATTTCAAATTCAAGGCTTATTTTTTTATTAGCCCTTTTGTAATTGTAATTGTGTTTTTATTTTTGATTTCATCTTTTAATCCCAATCAATCATAGTTTTTTTTCAATTTGATTTTAATTTTATCTTTCAATCTAAATTCATGGTATATTATTTTTACCAATTTGTTGCTCATTCTTTTGATCTTTTTTAGTCCTTTTGCTAAATTGATTTTTCTTTTCAAACTCATTCATCAATTCAATAATAAATTTAATTTTGTATTACTATTTCGATCCTCACTCTATAATTACTTAATTATTATGAAACCTTTTGTATAATTGAAATTATTATTTTTTTTAATTTTATCCTTTAATATTTAATTAATTTAGAATTATGTGTCATGGTTTTTCTACATAAAGTGTTTTAGTCTAATGATTCAGGTTCACAAGTTTACAAAGTTAACGCGAGTTAATATAAGAAAAGATTTTTTAATTCTTTTATTTTCTTTTTGTTAAGTAATTTAAATTTCATGATTTTAATTATGGGTTTAACAAGATAACTTGGTTTACTTGACTTTAATTATTAGGGTTACAGATTTATTATGCTAACTCGGGTTTAACAAGATAAATTTGTTAGGTTTTTTATCCAATTTTATTAGTCTTGGATGGATAACTAATTACAGTCCACTTTATTTTTATTATTACTTGGGGGTGTTATTGAAAGGTCTAATAAAAAAATTTAAGTTTTATGACGAGGATAGTCTTCGATCCTTCCGGCATATCATTACTCTTGAACTCTAATTTACTGGGATGAAGAATTACTACTCCGTAATTATAATGATTATTTTTTATCCTATTTTTTATTTAAAAATAAAAATAATATATTTATTATTTTTTAAAAATTATTTTTAATATTAACCTATCAAAATAGTCTAAAAATACTAAAATAACTTTATTATTCTACGTTTCTTTCTTCAGATTCAAGTCTAAACCTTGAATGACTTGCCTAGGCAGGGTTTCATTCTGCTTTTCTTCCATTGGTCTTCTTCAGTATCTACAGTAAGGGAATGTGAAAAGTCATAAGTTTGTTTTTAAAGGGATTTCTGTTTATTTTTTTTAAATCTTAAATTTATGATATTAAAAGTAATATAAAAACAAAAATTCCATCTATTTTTATATAAAAAAACTCTATTTTATAAATTTAGATGAGCAAGTGGCAACATTCATAAACTTTCTTTAATCAAGTAACCTAATTGAAACAAAAAAAACATCCATCGATGTTGATGCTTATCTTGCTGTTGTCCATTCAATTCAAGAGATTGAAGCTTTATTCTACTAGAATTATTTCACTTCATTAATGTCACCTTTAGCTACAAACTAGGGAAAAAAAAGAAAAGAGGGATTGATGCTTAGAAACTCTTCCCAGAAAACCCTGCAAGAGAATTCTGCAAGGCAGCTGATTTGATAACTTGTACTCTGCATCTCAGCTGCTTTCTTGGACTTCAATGGAGGCAGCGATGCAGCATGCATTAGTGAAGAAAGGAATCTGAATAAGGAAGGTAAGTGGAGAGAGTAGCAGAAGGCCTCCCTCTCATCATCTGGCTCACCGCGTAACCCATCACTTCCACCATCTCCGCCGCGTACCTCACTGTCAATGGCCGCAGAAACAAAGCCCACAGACCTACCACCGCCATCACTATTTCAACTCCCAGGCTCATTTTTCTTTCTCCTCTCGATGATTTTTCTTTACCTTGTCATCAATTTATGAACTTAAGAAGTTACTGGCTGCTTCAATGAAGATACACAGTCTGCACCAGCCAACTACCTTTCTCATCTGATGGTCTTCACTTGGAGGTTGAGATTTCATGTTTTATCTTTTTTCGTTCTCTTCACCTTTTCTTTTTCATTACAAGATAAAGACGAAATTTTAAATAACTACTGAAAACACATTGTTTTGTTTTGTTTTGTTTTTAAAATTATTTTTGTTCAAAAATATATTAAAATAATAATTTTTTTATTTTTTAAAAATAATTTTTTACATCAGTATAGCATATGAAAATAATCTACAAAAATCTAAATATTTTTAATTTAAAATAAAAAAAAATTTAATTTTTTTAAAAATACTTTGGATATTAATTGAAAAACACCCCATGTAAATACATTGATTGGTTTTGCGGCTGAAATTATTTTATAGATATTTTTTATTTACAAATATATTAAAATAATATTTTTATTATTTCTTAAAATCTAATTTTTAACAGCATATAAAAACAAAAATCAAAAACTTTTATTTATTCTTTTGATTTAGAAACATATTAAAATAATATTTTATTTATATTTTTTAAAATTTATTTTCTGACAATATTATTAAAATAATCCTAAAAACAAAAAAAAATGAAACAAAATATATATATAAAATATTTAAAAACATTTTTTCACGGACTATCCTTATTATTATTTTTCTTGAGTTGGTCCTTTAAGTATCATTATTGGTTATTGTTTCATCCAATTAAAATAAACCAAATTATTTTACCGACTCAAGTTTATAATCCAAGTCGCCATTTTCTTTTCTGTTTTTTTAAACACGCTCGTGACTTCCAAGTTCCAACATTTGTTTTTATGAAAAAAACATAATAATCCAGGGCCGTGGCGTAATACAGGCCCACGAACAGAATACTCTAGCCCAAGACGACAGACATAGTGATGGGCTTTAATTCAAGGCCTAGGCTTCCCGTAAGCAGAATTAGAAATAGAGCGACAAACACCGAATCACAGGAGCCGATTAACGATGAACGTATCCCACAATGCACGTGATTGTTTCCGCGTCTACGAACACACATTCAAATGAAGTCGAAAGGGACGAAACACTGCATGATCAATTAATGGCTAAGTAAACAAAAATGGACAGATTTCATTGTACAGAGTAATAAAGGATTTTAAGGAAACTTTTCGTCTAAAATCTTAAAAGATAAGACCCCGTAATATAATTTATATTATTCTCTAATATATCTCAATAAGTAAAAGTTCTTTGTACTTAAAAAATTATACAGGTCAACACTACTTTGTATTTGATATTATTTAAATAGAATGGAGGTGGTGAGATTCAAAATCACGATCGTTAGGTCAACAAGATTCTGATATCATATTAAAGAATCATCTCACCTAAAAATTTAAAATTTAATATTCTAAAATATTATTTATATTATTTTTTTAACGAAATTTACCTTCAAATTGCCCTACTTTTGGTGATAAAGCAGCTAAAGAAGCACCAAATGCAAGAACACTTGTATATTAAGGTCAGATCCCATGGCTAGCTTCTCAGCCGAGTAGAACGGGCTTGGATAACCTCTATTCGAAATAATAATAATAATAATAATAATAATAATAAATAAAAAAAAAGTCTCTGATCAGCCAAATACTATGGTATCGGAGTAAGTATAGAATTAATAACAGAAAAGAAAAGGAGATGCTGTAAATTCGGGTGTAATTATGTATCAAACCTGTAAAAATTATGGTAATTAAATAAACTGAAGGCAAAGTATATAGAGGCGTGAATAGCTCAACAGGTTAACAGTACTCGATCTTGAAAATATCCAACTATCTCTCCCTTTGTTTGATCAGGTAACCCTACTGATCTCTCTAGCTATTTCTCATTTATCTCGCATGAACCCCATTCTAGCCTCCTCCTCCTCCTCCTCTCTCTTCTCCCATTTTGTTCCCATCTTTTGTGTTACATACAATACGTGCCTCTACGTACATACACACTGACAGAAAGAAAACAGGATCTTGGCTCTCTGTCATTTGTTTTCAGAATTTATATTGAAAGAGAGGTTTAGTTTTTCTTTCTTTTTTCTTGTTCTTTTTGTCAGGAGAGTTAGAGAAGATCGAGGGACCAGCTAGCATGGAACAAGAGATGGCTGACATAGAGGCACTAAATGAGGAAGAGCCAGAAGTTCCAACCATCTTCAAGAAAGCAACTAGGGCTGTCTCTTTGAAGGTACTGATCATGAATGAAAATTCAAAAATTCTCTCCTCCCATTAATTTTAGTGTCTTTTTTTTTCTTTTTTATATAAATGGATTGATTATTGAATGATGGTTTCTTTGCATGTTTTCTTGTTATTATTTTTTCATCCATTTCTTGCGTTTTTATAAGGCAATCTTGGTTTTGATTAAACTTTCAGTTTGAGGATGTGGTCTACAAGGTCAAACTCACGAAAGCAGGTTTTTGTGGGAAGATTGTCAAAGCAGAAGAAAAGGTTATCTTGAAGGGAATCACAGGCAAGGTTCTACCTGGTGAAATGCTAGCCATGTTAGGCCCATCAGGCAGTGGAAAAACAACTCTCTTAACTGCGTTAGGTGGCAAACTTGGAGGACTACTTGATGGGAACATAAGCTATAATGGCAAGAGCTTCTCCAACTCAATGAAAAGGAACATGGGATTTGTTACTCAAGATGATGTTCTTTACCCTCATTTAACAGTGACAGAAACTTTGGTTTTCACTGCCCTTCTTAGGTTAGAAGATAGTTTTACTACAGAGGAAAAGATCGTGCATGCAGAATCTGTGATTACTCAACTAGGTTTAACCAAGTGCAAGAATAGCATCATTGGGGGCCCGTTTCTGAGAGGCGTTTCTGGGGGTGAGAGAAAGAGGGTTAGTATAGGACAAGAGATGCTCATAAACCCTAGCCTTCTTTTCTTGGATGAGCCAACATCAGGCCTTGATTCTACAACAGCTCAAAGAATTGTGTCCAATTTGTGGGAGCTTGCAAAAGGAGGAAGAACAATTGTAATGACCATCCATCAACCTTCAAGTAGGTTGTTTTACATGTTCGACAAGGTTTTGCTGTTATCAGAAGGCAGCCCACTGTACTTTGGGGAGGGATCGCAAGTTATGGATTACTTTTCCAGCAATGGATATGCTCCGGCAGTTCCGATGAATCCTGCTGATTTCCTTTTGGACCTTGCAAATGGTATGTAAACTTATACTAATCTCTATCTTAATCTACGTAAAAGACAGTGCTTGTATGTGCTTTATATAGGAGTTTTACTAAAATCGTGCGCTAGTAGTGATTTTTGTGTTTCTATGTCTCTTGAAAATGTTTTGCATGCTTTGTTAGTAGTTGTTAATCTTAGTGCTTTGCGTCTAAAATACTTAATTAGCTGACTGTGTATAGCTTTATCTGATTTAACTTCTGGTACGCATTTCACTTTCCAGATAGCTAGACAATTACTTGACTTGGTTGATTAGCTGAGAAAGTTTCTAATGAGGAATGTGATTAGACAATTTCATGCACGCAATGTGATTATATATGGCACCCTCTTTGTTTCTTTTTTAAAATCAGAATGTCGAAAACCTTAAAGGACAGGAAACCAAGACTGCCTTGCTTGATGGATGAACTGAATCCATTTTTGATTTATTTCCATTAACGGATAATTAGATGGCTTTCGACACTTGGCAGCATGTTTGACCAGAAAATGTTCCCAAGCATTGTTGAAATTTGGAAAATTTTCAGGTGGAATTAAAGCAATGTCGAGACTCGTGACTCGTTAAATATATGGGAAATCGGAAAACATAACTAGGAAATGTTTCCAAAATCATGTAATTCAATTCAGATGGAATTGATTCTCTCTCTACTCTCTCTATATATATTGCAGTTAAGTGTTCATGCTGGATTTGGAATTAATAATTCACTGTCTACAAGTATCCCATGAGGTTTCCAATTTCCTGTGCTCACAGATTTCTAGATACAGCAGACTATCTTGGTTGCTTTGCTGTATATTTTTGCTCGAATCCCTCGAGTCATTGATCATGCTCATCTCCCATTTCACTAGGGGCCGGCTGCCCTAGAGACTAGAGCTATTTCCGATTGCTGAAAACATTACTGGACGATGCCGCCTTGTTGGTCCTCTTAGATTGATCCATCTAGCTTAAATTTAAAGTGGTCTTTTTATAGGAAATTAAAAGGGAGTTTAATTTCCAAGTAAAAAAAGTGAAATTTAATGAAGAGATGCCTGGGCTGACAAATAGAGATTCGAAACAGAGAGCCGGAGAAGGTTTTAAATAGTTTCAGTACTGCTCTAGAAAGCTAGCTAGCAGCTTTTATTTAATGGGTTTAATTAGGACAACGTATTCGTATGCAGGTGTATCATCAAACAGTGACGTTCCTGGTTCCGTCAAGCAGAAGCTGGTGTCAGCCTACAAGAGCAATCTTGCAAACAAGTTAAGGTCAGAGGCTCAAGAAATTGATGATCCGCCTCAAGATGGATTAAACGATCAGAAAGTTGCACGGTGGGCAACAACTTGGTGGCAACAGTTTTCTGTACTGCTAAGAAGAGGAGTGAAAGAAAGGAAGTACGACTCCTTCTCTGGCCTCAAGATTGCTCAGGTCCTGGTGGTGGCTCTCCTCTCAGGGCTTCTGTGGTGGCAATCTGATGTATCCCATCTACAAGATCAGGTAAAACTCTGCGACAATTTGACATTTCCTGAGAGCAGGTTCGTCGACAGGAAGCTAATCAGTTCTGAACTATTTCGTTATAACACAAATGCAGATGGGGCTCCTCTTCTTTTACTCAGGATTCTGGGGCTTCTTCCCTTTATTCCAAGCTATCTTCACCTTCCCCCAAGAACGTAGCATGCTCGAAAAGGAGCGATCTTCCGGCATGTATCGGCTGTCATCATACTTCATGTCAAGGATTGTGAGTGACCTCCCGATGGAGCTGGTCCTTCCCACCATTTTTGTAAGCATAACATACTGGATGGCAGGGCTGAAAGCCACGCCAGGAAATTTCTTGCAAACCCTGTTCGTTCTCTTGTATTCTGTGCTGGTATCAGGAGGTCTAGGGCTAGCACTTGGGTGCTCTGGTGCTGGACCAAAAATCTGCGACCATACTGGGATCGGTAATCATGCTATCGTTCCTGCTCGCCGGTGGATACTACGTTACACACGTCCCGGCCTTCATTAGCTGGGTGAAGTACATCTCCATTAGCCAATACACGTACAAGCTGCTGCTGGGGTCTCAATTCAGGGCTACAGACACCTATCCATGTGGTGGTGGTGGTGGTGCTGCTGGAGGAGCTTGTTTGGTCGGAGATTACCCTGCAATCAAACAAGTGGGGCTTGATGGCCAAGTTCTTGCTGCGGTTGCATTAGGGATTATGCTTGTGGTTTATCGCCTGGTCGCTTATTTTGCTCTCATGAGGATTGGAGTTACTAGAAAGTAGTGTGGATTTTTTTTCTTTTTGGTTAAGTTTTGTGTCAGGACAGTTGTATTCCAATAAATTGTTCTAATTCTCGAAGATTACAGTTGTTTTTTAACGATGATTATAGCTAAATATTTTCCGGACGGTGGTGGCTATAAAATTCTCAGAAAATATGCCTCTTATGTCGAGGGGTAGGGGTAGTTGATGTCAAGGTTATCAATACCGTTCCAGTTGTTATTCTGGTTTTTTTATTGATATGGAACACTTCGGTTTCGGAGTATTTTGGCGTGCCGTTTCAGGGTTGTACTGTTCATATATAATTAATTATATATATATATATATATATAAAAAAAATTAAAATATTAATTTAACAAGCATAATTAAAATTCAAGATAAATTAACTTTAAATTATACAATATAAACACAAAGTCAAACAAACATAATCTCAAAATTAGAAACACAATCACAAGTTAATCAAAATAAGAAAGGATTTTAAGGCTGGAATGGCACACCCGGAACGGTACCGAGACATTTCGGTCAGTATTTCAAGAACGAGTTGGAATTAAAACCGAGATGAAAAATAACGCCATTTTATCTTGATTTTTTAACAACACAGAATATTCTGACTATTTCCAGCTGGAACGGAACAATATTGACAGCGTGGTTGATGGAGCTGGGTGCCACAAATCGAGGTTCATGAGTTCATGCCCCCATTTTTTGTGGAAATCCAACAGGAGTAATTATTCTAATAAAACAAGCTCAAATGTATTGGGCTTTCAGAATAATATATGCCCACTACTCTGTAAAGTGGCTCTGCTGTGCTTATTAATTAGGTAACGATTTCGTTGAGGCCCATCATCAACTTTTAGATGATGGGTTCTCATTTCAGTAATCAAATCATGACAGAGACATACAAGGCTGGAAATTTCATTTCGATTGATGTTTTATTATTTTTATTTGGAATGAAATGTTTTAGTTTTAAAGTGTTTTTATGTGTTGTTTTGGGGTTGTATTGTTTATGTTTATATATATAATTAAATATATTAATTAAAAAAATTAGTTCAAATCCAAAAATAAAATTATTTAGAATTGTGTAATTTAATTTTAAAAAAAAATAATAAAATAATTTTTCTAAACAAAATTATAAATATATTATTAGAATGTCATCATCAATCTCGCAAGGTCATTACATTCATTGATTGCTATAAAATTTTAACATAATATATATAAATATGTCAAGAGACTCCTCGTAAAATTGTTTCTCAATCTAACAGTCAAATTAAGAGATATAATTGATATTGTAAAATTATTCATTATTTAAAAAATATATATTATTTGGCCAAAACAAAAAGGATAGAACAAAACCGGAACATTCTGGCTGAAAATTTGGACGGAATTTCCGGAACAAACCAAAATTTTAAATGAGAACCGTGTTATTTTATCTTGATTTTTTAACTGGTATAAAATATATCGACTGCTAAATAGGATAAAAACTATATTCTTTAATTTTTTTAACTAGTACAAAATATTTCAATCATTTGTGTGAAATGAAATAAAATTAACAACATGAGACAGAGAGAGTGAGAGAACACAGTACCACGCCCCTTGTTTCTATTGGTTCAACCAAAATCAGATGATAATTTAAGGGGATTTAAAAAAAAATAGAAAACCACTAGCAGAGTTACACAATGTTTAGGGCGGAGGAAAAGACAAGGAAAGAAAAGGGGAGGAAGAAAACATAGTTTTTTTTTATGGTGTTGTCTTATTTGAAAAGAAGAGGAAATTGATGGGAAATTCTCGGATGGAAAAAGCACGAAGAATTCTTTTATGAGCATATTCCTAATTTTAAATAAATGGTATGAAATACTAATTTTCACTCTCAGAAAACCTCCCTCTCATTTTTTCCGTTTCAATTATTGAAGAAATAAACAGAAAGAAAATGTTTGTACATTCCTATTATTTGCTGTTACTCCACACTGAAACTACCTGGAAACTCCGAGTTAATTCACAATTTCGATTCAAACATCAAGAACCCTGTAGCCTCGTAATGCAGACTTGTTGCAGGAACAAAAATCAAACTGGCTATAGTGATTAAAATGAAGGAATTGTTGTTTTGATTGTGCTGTAATTCTATAATCCATTGAAGATATGTTTGAAATCAAATTTATTATGAGTCGCATGCTTTGAACGAAGGCCTTTAGAAATTATAAGCATATTATATGCTGAAGTTCTCGACAATTTACCTAAAACGTTGATTTCATAATTTTTCTCAGCTTTTTTTGACAAAATACAATGGGCTCATGCATAATGCGTAATGAAAGGGATTGTTTTGACGTTATACGATGGGGGCTTCCGCCAGCCTGCCTCCGGCCACCACACCTCCTTCCTCTCCTTGTACAACAAGACTTCAATTATATTTCCATGTTGGTGACCCCCTCCATTGATGAACATTGGGATCTTTTAGGTAATCTGCCTTGATTTATCATTTTTTATCGATCAATTATGTCAACATACGCACTGCACTAAAATATATTTCAATTAAAAATAGATACAACTTATAATAATTATGATAAATGTTTTATCAGTTCTAGATGTTTAAATATCATCTTCTTTGTAGGCCAAATATTTTTACCATTAATTATCATGAATTATTAAAATATTGATCAAATTTTCATGAATTTAATAAACTAGTTATTAGATTCCAAGATATATGCGAATACACATCTTTTTTGATTTTTTTTTTTATAAAATTACCAGACAGTATGATTTTTTTATTTTTGAGAGACTTGGTCTTATGTAATTGATAATGTTTTTTTTTGTGTTAATTAAAATTTTTATCTCTTTATATATATATATATATATTTATCAGCTATTTAAACAACAATAAAAATTAATAAAAGGAAAAACACACACAAATAAACATATATATATATATATATATATATATATATATATATATATATATATATATATACACAAACCACAATGATATGTTTACAATTAATAATAAAATAAAAATTTAACAATAAATTTAAACACACACTAAAATTTTAAATTTTACAATTATATATTTGCAATAAATTTTAAATTAACCCACCTTAAAATCTGAATTCCTTTAAGACGACGATGTTGAAAATACTAAAAACGACGTAAATATATTACTATATATTTTTGGTACATAGATTATTCTTGAGGACATATTGGAGTTTATTTTGACATTCAAATCATGAAAACACTTGCTGAGAATATGGGAATTTCATAGAATAAGGTGAAGCTCGGAATCGATCTTCTCTTCTGTTTGTAATCAATTTAATTTCTAGCACTTCAACAACATCCTATCGAGCATCCTATTAAACCAAAACCCCACCTACAGAATCAATCTCCTATGCTTTGAACTATATTATATTGCAGTTGAAACTACGAGGAAACCAACTTCATATTTTCTTCATTGAATGCAATTAGGTCGTATTATTGCTTCAATACAATGTCATTATATATATATATAGAACTTGTTTTTGTCTATACAAAATCACTCTCGCTAAGCCGGCAGGTCTTGAGCTGGTGGTCAAGAAGAGCTTCTCCCTTCCTCTCACCCCAGGTTCAAGCCTTGTTAGGCACGCCTGTCACCCCCGCGGAGTCTTACATGTTCATTGGACTTGCAAGATATTCAGTAGACCCGGGGATTAGTTGTGGTGCACACAAGCTGACCCTGATACCCTGATTATAAAAAAAATAACTCTGCTAATCATTTAATAGATGATTCAATGATAAAAATTTAAAACTAATATATTTGTTTTTTATATGATTTCAGGTCTAATATCTATAATTACTAATATAATAATCACTAATTTTAAATCATATAAAAATTAATCAAAATAAACATAAACTGACTAATAGATATTAATCACCCCTGGCAAGCAAGCTAGCTAGCTAGTCCTCATTGATTTCTACCAGCAGTCGACAAATTAACTAGAATACTATATTCAGAAGGAGTGTAAGTTCTTGGAAGCATCCAGGAAGCATGACTTTAGTTTGCATCATCAGACCGCCAGGATATGAAAATCAACGCATAGAACCTCAAAAACTGTCAGAAAACTTCTCGTGCCAGCCACAAAGTTAGGTTTCGAATCTCCATTTTCCATGACAGCTGCAAGTCTTTCATCGAAGCAGAACCATCCACGTGTACTCATGCCAAACTCGCCGCCCAATAAAAACACCCTGCTCATCTTCACGTGTCCCATGTAAAATATCGGTTCAAATCTCTGCCTTCCAAGCTACACAGATTAATCGACGCACGCTCCACATGCACAAATTAATTATTATATTTTTCTTTGATTTTTTTTTTATTTGTTTGACAATTGAACACTGTAAAAGATGGATATAGTATTTTACGAGTTTGTCAAAGTTTATTTTTCACGTGAAAATAAAAATAAAAAATAAAATACCTAAAGTCTCTCTAAATTTCTGTGACCTTTGCTCCTTGATCCACCAAACAATTCCAAAATTCTCATCTTTTGACTCTCTCTCTCTCTCTCTCTCTACACTTTAAAGTATTCCCATCCCCACAAAATTCCAAAGAACACCTTAATCATGATAACTATCCAGCTCCTTTAATTTTTATGCTTTTCTCAAACTTTGACCTGCCCCTCATCAATCTTGACCACCAATTTATATATCTTGCTGTTAAAACGACACGCGAGTGTCTCCAAAAAAACAAAAAGAGGGAAGAGAGGTATACTTGTACGCCAGACCATGGAGGGTTTTGAGTAAAACAAACCCTAATCTTATCTCCAATAGAAAAACAAAGTAAAACCCCTCAGCGATAACGTGTCAGAATATAAGAGCTCCATTTGTAACCTCTTTTTTCTTTTTCTTTTTTTCTTTTTTATGTCTTCCACAATCTCCTTTCTTTGACATGAAACAAGCAAGGAATAAATAAAAACAATTACACGCCTAACTTCACTCCACAAAATATCCACGTGTCGTCACTTGATAAATGTTGGACGCGTTAAATCTTTTGGTGGGACATCCAGAATTGGAACTGGGTTTTAAAAGGTTTCCTGATATTTATGTTGACACGTGTCTACTTTAGAGATGACTCGCCACTGTCTTTTTCATCGCGGTTCATGCACTAGAGTTTTGATTTTGCATTCCAATCTATTTTTTGTTTGATCAAAACAGATTTTTTTAAATATCTTGAATAATTGTAATATGTATGATAATGTTGAAGATAAAAAAAAATATCAGTGTGATTTTAATTGAAAGAACAATTTAAAAATACTATACACACACTCACACTGTAGACATTAGCAAGCACTTCCACAATGATAAGGTCGGCTATTTGATTGAGAACGTGGCATGCTTGCAACGGTGATAAGAATAAAGTGGACCCCATCAACCCAGCACTGAGACGACCGTACTCATCCCTCTATAAATTACTCCGAGATCAACTTGCCATTAAAAAAAGTAGAGGCGAAAACCCAGAAAAATTAATAATAAAATTGAAGCTGCAATTCTTCTCTCCAGCCAAACAAGCAGTCGTGTGCAAGAATGGGATTGCAGGAAACAGACCCGCTTGCCCAGTTGAGCTTGCCACCGGGTTTCCGGTTTCACCCGACTGATGAAGAGCTACTGGTACAATATCTGTGTAAGAAGGTTGCCGGTCACCATTTCTCTTTGCCGATCATCGGCGAAATTGATCTGTACAAGCTTGATCCGTGGTTCTTACCAAGTAATTATTAATAATCCTGCTCTATCATATTCTATTAGTTAAAATCATACTTAAATCAATTACTTGGAATTACAATATTTATTGGGTTGATTTTTTTTGTTGTGAATAGGTAAGGCAATATTTGGTGAAAAAGAATGGTACTTTTTTAGTCCTAGAGACCGCAAGTACCCAAATGGATCCCGACCCAACAGGGTTGCCGGGTCTGGGTACTGGAAAGCCACGGGTACAGACAAAGTTATTACAACTGAGGGACGTAAAGTTGGCATCAAGAAAGCTTTGGTCTTTTACGTTGGGAAAGCCCCAAAAGGCTCCAAAACGAATTGGATCATGCATGAATATCGCCTTCTCGAATCCTCTCGCAAAAGTGGAAGTACAAAGGTACCGACAAAAACAGATTTTCATTTGATTTCATACACTCCTTACGATTGATATTTGTTTGTTTGCTAAGGTTGTGGTTGAAATTTATTCGTTAAAAACTGTGTGCTATACAAATGTTTTTGTTTTTTCCCCCCTTCTGGGAGTGTGTTCTCTTAATTATTTGTTTCTTTGCTTTTTCAGTTGGATGATTGGGTGTTGTGTCGGATTTATAAGAAGAATTCAAGTGCTGCGCAGAAATCCATGTCAGGTGTTTCGAGCAGAGAATATAGTGCTAATTGTTCATCTCCATCATCGTCTTCTCATTTGGAAGATGTCCTTGACTCATTGCCGGAGATTGATGACCGGCGTTTTGCTTTGCCCCGGACCAGCTCACTCAAACCAATGCAACACGAGGAGAAAATCAACTTGGCGAATCTTGGTTCAGGGAGTTTTGACTGGGCGACACTCGCCGGGCTCAACTCGTTGCCGGAGCTCCTACAAACTTATCCCGACGCGAATTACTCGAATACCGATGTTAATGGCGTGTGCGTCCCCTCAATGCCACCGCTCTGCCACACCGATTCATCAACGGAGAGGATGGGGAACTCGGTCGAAGAGGAGGTCCAAAGTGGGGTTAGAACTCAGCAGCAGAGAGTTGGCAACTCCGGGTTTTTCCAACAAAACTCGGGCGCGATGACACCGAACTTCTCTTCTAGCTTTCTTGACCCGTACGGGTTTAGGTATTCGACCCAACCGGGAAGTGGGTTTGGGTTCAGGCAGTGAGAAATGCAGGCAGGGTTAGGGGCGCGTCTCTGTAAATATTGGATTCTTTGGGGCTAGCTTTTGGGTTCAGAATCCAAAAGAGAAGAGCTGGAGGCTGCCTGCTCTATTAGCTAGGGGGGTGATTTTGAATAGAAAAAAACAAGTTCTATATAAATATGACATTGAATTAAAGCAATAATATGACCTAATTGCATTCAATGAGAAAATATTAGCATGAAAGCAATAATATTGAATCTTGGCTTTTCTTTTCACTGTTATGGAAATTATATAAATCTTCTTATGGCGATCATCTCTTAGTGTTTTGCTTACGATATGGCACTGTACGGATACGTAACCTAAAGGCGCTGTGCTGCGACTACTGACAATAAATTTTGGACAGGCTAGCATATAGTTAGAAAGATAACGGGGTCTTACATTTAGTTTAATTGATTTTGACAAGGGAAATGACGTGTCAACTACAGTGGATTCAAGCGTTGTCCATTTTTTTTTTATTTGATTTCTAAATTTTTACTTTAAGTGATTTAAGCTTAAATTAGCACAATTGTATTTTTTTATGAGATGATTTAATTAAAATATATGGGACTAAACTAAGAAGTCATAGAATAGGAAGCAAATTTGATATTTATTTAAAAAATTAATTTTATCCTTCCATGTTTTTTAACTATTAGGTAATTAATCCTTATAGTTTTTTAAAAAAATCAATTTTGGTACCCAGTTTTTTTTTAATCTTTTCTTGGAGGAAAGAGATGGAGTTGCTAGATTTCGGTATAAGAAATAGTGAAAGTGATTATTGGCGACCATATCAGTTACAAAAATAATGAATTTTTTGTGATAAATAATTTCATATGATGAGGATAGTTTAGATTAGTTCTGTGTTCAAATTAAGTGTCTAAAAAATCATATTTGATCTCATGGAGATTTTAGGGTTTTGTTTTTTGTATTTTAAAGGTCATTGATTAGTTTAATAAGGTTTATAAGGTATTTTTTATTTTTAAAAAAATGGTTGGAAATGAATTTATTTATCAAACAATTTGGGACCTTGTTTTTCCATTCATCAAAATAGCCGGATTCTGAGAATTCTCATATGATGAGTCTTTTTTTTTTAATTAATTGTGGTCCTGCGCACTTGTGTTTGACTTTGCAAGTTTGGCCGCGAGTAGTTGCTTTGATGGGCTAGGCACTAGACTTGACTTCCCTGGCTTGTTAGAGCTTGACCTATTTCTTTTCTTTTAAAAAAAAATATTTTTTTAATTAATGTTTATCTTATAAGTATTTTTTGAAATTATTTTCTTTATATGATTTAATTAATATTTATTCTATGTGATTTTGTTTTTCTTATCTAGCCTAGAATTAAACAAATCAATAACCAATGTGTAAAGAAATGAATACAAAATCAATAATATTCTAATATTAATTCTTATTCTTATGATTTTTTTCCTGATCCTTTTTCTTTCAATCCATATTTATATTTTTTTAATTTTAATTAATATTTATTTATTTATATTCAATTTTAACCCTCATTCCTTTTATTATGATTAAAATAAAAAGCCTAAACCAGTTGTATCATCATACAGTTATCCTGCAGCCAGCCGACCTATGTGATGAATTTAATTGAATCCAAAGTCTGTTGTATCCCTATTTCCTATTAATTATGTTAGTTATAATACATAGATAGATATATAGTTCTCTTTTTTTATATGAAAAAACTATATTTCCTGAAAAATATATTTTATAAGCTCGACTATTCCAGGCTTTTACAAGGAATACATGTCCTGACTCAAACTCGAGATCTATTATGCAGATCACAAGCTCTATATTGTCACATCACATCTCTTGAGAACAACAAATATATAGCTCTTAAACAAATAACTTGAAGATTGATAATTTATATACGATAATTAGTAGGCTAGTAATAGTAGGCTTGCAATTTTAATTAAAAAGAAAAACATGAAATAACAAAGGTACATATCAGTTCATGTTCTTTTGTGTAATTTTAACGCGTATAATTTTTCATGTATAATAAGTGCAATATGATAACTTTGGTCATGATTTGAAATGTTCATAAAGATTGAAATATTTTTTTGTCTTATTTTTTTAATATCTTCATTTGATATTTTTTATTTTTTTATTGTTGTTATATATTTTAATTATATTATCAAATTAATTACTAATTTAATTTGATTATTAATTTTCTTAAAATAATGATTGAGGTCAGACACACTCTCCAACTCCTTAAAAAAAAAGTTGAAATCTAATAAATACCGATGGTATTGAAGACAAAGCTCCCTAATTTTATATATTTAATAAAAAATCAATTTTTATTTATTTATTTATTTAAGATTTTGTATTAGACGGCGTCAATCATGATTTGAAGCCGGGATTCTCACAAACCATCACTGATCCAATTCAAAAGTGACTTTCTGTGGCCTTCCTTGGAAACTTTCCTATGCATTGGACGACGCAGAGACAAAACTTCTTCCTTCTAATCCAAAGATCATATCTAAAATTCAATCAAGCTATGATCCAGGATAACTGCTGACTCAGCAAATATAAAAACATCTAATTAAATAAACCAATAATTATCTGTATAAATGGACAAAACAACAATATTGCTAAAAACAAAACAATATCTTTATCTATATACATCAAGATATTCAATCATGCAAAATTAGATATTTATCCTATTATATTTATTAAACTTGTTTATTAAATTAATAATAGATAAACTCACTTAAAAAAACTTGTGAACTAAAATATAAACATTAAATAAATTGATTTGAATAAAGTCACACCCTAAAAGGAACATTATGCAAGACCAAACATATCAAAATATTATTCAAAATAAATGCTTTTTATTTTTGAAAAAATAAAAGTTTATTTACATAAAATTAGAAAGGACGAAACACAATAATATCTTGAAAACTAAAACAAAGACAAAATACTTTTTTCTTATGGAAAAAAACAATCATATTCAAAAGAGGCATGCAAAACTGTAATTTAAGCCATGAGACTAAGATAAACACATAGAAAAATATAAAGATAATCACAAAACTAGTATTGTTTTAAAAAATAATATTCAATGAGAAAATCAAACAAAACCAAATCCTCAGCAAATCAAGTCAAAAGATAAAACCAAGAAAAAAAATCATTCACACAAAAAGAATCTTAAAAAATAAGGGTGAAAATAAAAAAAATAACTAATTTTTTTTTATTAAAAGATGAAATTGAAAGTAAAAAAACTTTAACAAAAAAAGCCAAGGAAAAATATTAAAAACCAAAAGAATAAGAACCAAAGTAAAAAAAAAAAAAGCTTAAGAGAAATTGTAATTGAAGGATTAAATTAAAAAATACAATGATCATTAATGGAATAAGAAATAAAAAAAGAGGTATAAAATTGAAAAACAAAAAATAATAATTTTACACATTACTTTGCAGGAAAGATAAAAGAAGGGAGGAAAAAAAGAAAATGACAATTGGCATCATATTTTGTGGAAAAGAACATGGAAAAGGACATAATGACACATTCAAAAAAATGATAAAGGATTAGGTTTGGTCATTAGATGACGTAAAATGCGCCAATATATTTTTTGATATTTTTTCACAGTTAATTATGCATATATATTATCTTTTTCTTTTCTTTTCTTCCCTTTGTGAGGTCAATAAAATAATAAAAAATCGATAGCTTTAAAAAAATTGAACTTAAGAATATCATAATATTCCTCATGACCCTTAATTACCTAACATATTGTGTAAAAGTATAAGAATACCCCCAAATGGAATTGTTTTTTTTTTAAAAAAAAATTCTAATGCCAAATATATATATTTTAACTATACAACAAGAATGGAAAAACAAAAACAAAAACCCTAATCCAACAACCCAACACTATTTTGATGTGAGGGGGAAAAAAGTTTTTTTATTGTTTAAAAGTTAATGAAAAGCAAAAAAACATTGGTCAACAACTTTAAATTTTGTTGACTCCAAGAGTAAAAACATGTATTTATAGTGCAAAATAACAATAGAAAACACTTAAATACTTGGAAAATCTTGTAATGACCAAAAAGTCATGAAAAAAAAAACTAAAGCACCCCATAACCAAGACAAGTCAACAACTTTAAATTTTATTGACTTTCAAGTAAAATTATATTTTTATTGTGAAAAAAATAAAATAAAAAAGAGTTAGATATAACCAAACAATATTTTCATGATCAATGAGCTAATGGAAAAGACCAATGCACCCTAACAAGCAAGGTACTCATTTGTTTCACTCAAGGGTAAGATAATAATTTTATTGTAGCAATCCACAATAATTTGTGTCTTTTGTTACTATGAAGTGACCGTGTCTAATATATTTTGTTAATTTTTTATTATATTTTACATCTATTTCGCTTAATTATTCTAAATTTATCAAATACAGAATCATATTCAAAAGAGGCATGCAAAAACTGTAATCTAAGCCATGAGACTAAGATAAACACATAGAAAAATATAAAGATAATCACAAAACTAGTATTGTTTTAAAAAATAATATTCAATGAGAAAATCAAACAAAACCAAATCCTCAACAAATCAAGTCAAAAGATAAAACCAGGAAAAAAAATCATTCACACAAAAACAATCTTAAAAAATAAGGGTGAAAATAAAAAAAAATAACTATTTTTTTTTATTAAAAGATGAAATTGAAAGTAAAAAACCTTTAACAGAAAAGCCAAGGAAAAATATTAAAAACCAAAAGAATAAGAACCAAAGTGAAAAAAAAGCTTAAGAGAAATTGTAATTGAAGGAAAAAATTAGAAATTAAAATTCTATAAAATGAACAATAATGGAATAAGAAATAAAAAAAGTGGTATAACATTGAAAAATATAAAAAAATAATTTTACACATTACCTTGCAGGAAAGATAAAAGAAGGGAGGAAAAAAAGAAAATGACAATTGGCATCATATCTTGTGGAAAAGAACATAATGACACATTCAAAAAAATGATAGAGGGTTAGGTTTAGTCATTAGATGACGTAAAATGCGCCAATATATTTTTTGATTAAAAAAATTGAACTTAAGAACATTAAAATATTCCTCATGACCCTTAATTACCTAACAAATGGTCATTATGGTCATTATGTTCTTTAATAAGAATACCCCCAAATGGATTTTTTTTTAAAAAAAAATCTAATGCCAAATATATATTTTAACTATACATCAAGAATGGGAAAACAAAAACAAAAACCCTAATCCAACAACCCAACACTATTTGAATTGAGGGGGGAAAAGTTTTTTTATTGTTTAAAAGTTAATGAAAAACAAAAAAACATTGGTCAACAACTTTAAATTTTGTTGACTCCAAGAGTAAAAACATGTTTTTATAGTGCAAAATAACAATAGAAAACAGCTTAAATACTTGGAAAATCTTGTAATGACCAAAAAGTCATGAAAAAAAACCAAGGCACCCCATAACCAAGACAAGTCAACAACTTTAAATTTTATTGACTTTCGAGTAAAATTATATTTTTATTGTGAAAAAAACAATAAAAAAGAGTTAGATATCACCAAGCAATATCTTAATGATCAATGAGCTAATGGAAAAGACCAATGCACCCTAACAAACAAGGTACTCATTTGTTTCACTCAAGGGTAAAATAATAATTTTATTGTAGCAATTCGCAATAATTTGTGTCTATTGTTACTGTGAAGTGACCGTGTCTAATATATTTTGTTAATTTTTCATTATATTTTACATCTATTTCGCTTAATTATTCTAAATTTATGAAATATAGAATCGTTCTAAAGTCTATGGTTATGATAGATATTCTTAACTAAATTGATAAAAGTATTAAAAACTGAAACATAATCTAATTTATTAAAAAAAAATTATGAGTACTTTAGCTTTCTAATTTGTCTTTCAACTTCGTTAGAGGTTGGTTAACCATGTAGATAAGAGATTCATATACTTTGAGTTTATAGATATAAAGTTATCTTTAATCCAAGTTTATTCCACTATATTTGATTTTTAGGTTTAAAGCTATCTCTAAATCAAAGTAAGTTTTATTAAACTTGATTTTTTTATTATATTTTAATTTTCTTAGGGTTACTTTACCGAGTAATAATTATTCAGCATCAATCATTCCCCCCCTTCCTTTCTAGTATATAATTATCTTCCTCGAGTTATATTATTTCTTCTTCTCAAAGGCCATCATGAATGAAACCAATTGTTGAAAAAAACACAAAAGAAAAGGTTCTACGCCATGACATTGAAAGAGATTAGGGTTTCGTATTCACTGGTCAAAGTCAATGGTCTAAAAGCGAGGTGTATATGACAGGAAAAGAGTGAAGAAATATGAGAGGTGATAGGGATTTTAGGAACGACGTAGACATTTTTGAGTTTGAATCCGGATATATATATATATATATATATATATATATATATATATATATATATATATATATATATATATATATTTATAAGAATTTGAGATAATTCAGGTTTTATTGAGTTATCTGAATTTATAAAATATATTTTCTCGAAAATGAAAGTTACTCGGATGAATAAAAAAAAATAGGATTTTAGTTTGAAATAGAATACAAATGGCATCATTCCTCAAGATTCTCCAAGAATTTGTCCGGTCCTTTACTAATATGATATGCATTGACCGTTGATTTCCTTCATTTGAAATTCATTACTTGCACGTGTAGTCGACCTGCCACGATGATCATATTATTCTTCAATTTCAAATCTAAAAAGTTTTATTTATTCTTGAATTAGATTGAGGGTATACACTTATGACCTTCATTTTTGTTCTCACGTCTACACCAATCCAATTGTGAAATTTTAATTTTTAGTTAGAAAAATCATTTTCAAATTATTCTTTCCTGGAAATATAAATTTATATTCAATGCAGCTAGCCAAAATTCATATTATCGTCTTTTCAAGTTCAAGACTTCTTACAGCACATCACGAAAATTTATATTGTTATTATCCAAATAGTTTTTTAATAAAACAATAATAAAAATAGGGCATGCAAAATGAGAAATTCTCCATACTAATTTTGGTTTGTTAACTCAACATAAAAAAAAATCGTGTGGAAATGAGAACATGAGTTTATTTATAAAAAAAAGAGTTATTTTAATTAACTTTTTTATAATCACATTGATGAATTAATTATTATTTTTTAATCTCAAACATGAGCCTATAATTAGTTTAGCTTTAATTGTAACTATATATGGATAAAAGTAGGTGTAGAATCTTTTCCAAAATGGATAGAGGTATATCTCTTGAACGATCCTGAAATAAATAATTTCAAGTGATTGATTGATATAATGTTCAATGAATTTAGAAAAAAAAGAAAAAAGAAAAAAAGAAGGGCAACGAAACCTTTCACGTTAAAGCGATAAATGATTAAGATTCTTAGCTAACTACAACCGGATAGGCATAAGCCGCAATTAGAAAAAGCCATTTGATTTATAATATGGTGTGTTTTGTTTTAAAAGTGTTTTTGAAAAAAAATAAAAAATATTTTGATGGTTTTAAATTGTTTTTATGTATGTATTGTTATTAATAATAAAAATAATTTTAATATATTTATGAGCGAAAAACACTTTCAAAAAACCACAACTACACTTTAAACTATCACTATATTAAAAAAGAAAAAACCAAAAAAGGCATTTGATAGGGAAGGACATGAATAAAACTCCCGTAAATCTGTATTATTTTGAAGAATAGTCAGATTCAATTTAAAGAGCTTGTACTTTTTTTAAATAAAATTATTTGTACAAAAAGAAAAAAAGCACTTCTGGACCACGTAGAAGCAAATTGGAACACTTTAGAGCATAACGCCAAACTTTAATATGTCAGTGTCAATCTATATAATTTTCTAATCGATTTAGTATTTTACATGCCATCAATTATTTAATTGGAATAAAATGTTTTCGAAGTCTAATTTTTCTATGTATTTTTTATTTATCCATCTTGTAAATGCATTAAAATCATAGCATGGTAACACCAATTCTGAGTATATAATAAAATCAAAAAAATATATTCATTTTCATGGAATAATAAATCCAAGTCATCCTTAACATTATAACCCTAACGCAAGCCGTTGCGGCCCATAGTAGTAGCACTGATATGTTTTTTCCAAGATATAGATAGCTAGGGCTAACTGGTTTCCATTTCTTCGTGGATTTCGTTAAGTCGAAAGCCCAGGTAGAGTTGAATTGCTATTTTTTGTGATCCCAGCAAGTCATTGGTTCTTTCTGATTCTATCTTTTGAGTAGGAGTACTGCTCGGTTGATAGAAATCAAAGTATTTCTCACCTTGAACCATGATTTTATATTTTGTTGATTCAATTGATAATAGTTGGGTGTTTAAATTAGAGATTAATTATGAACATAGTGAGCTTTCATTTCTATTTTGAATCTAAAGTTATTGCATAAAATATTTGTTATATTATATGCAATGTCTCTATATGGTTGATAGAGTTCAAATTGCAAAGCTTATGATAACAAAACACAAAATTATTAAAACATGTGATGGTAGAACTCAAGTGAGGTGATGCTAAACAATAAGAATAATGATTGGGACTTGAGATGTCTTAAAATTATAAGTTGTATCCCAATTAAGTTTCATAAGTATTAGTTGATGAATTGATTTAGGTAAAATAGCCCCTAAATCATTTCATAAGTATTTGTTGATGAATTGATTTGTAGTTGTTATAAGGTTGGACCAACCAACAACGCATGTCGTACCCTCCGCGAGAACGTGGCGTCGCAGCAACCCTCTCTGGAAGCAGGGATTCATGTACATTTTTTTTTTGTTTTGTGAAAAATGAAGTCATCACCTAATATTATGGTCATTAGAAAACCTAACTAGTCTTTTAGAGATTCTAAGACAAGGGACTTACTGCTATGGTGTTTGGTGTTTGTCTAATCAATTTTTCTATAATAGGTTTGCTATGATGAATAGACTTGGGTTTAAAGTCTAAAAGAAAGTACTCTTGACCAAATATATCATACCTTTAGATATGTCTATACAGTGCCAAAAAGAGCCGATGCAACTCTTGAAATTTGTGTTTGATAAATTTACGACATATGAATTAAGAGAAAGCTAGGATAAAAATCTAAGGAGATTCAATGGGCTTAAAAGCTCATTTTTTCCTTTAGTTTTTTCAAGTGTTCACGACTCGTAAATCACAAGGAAAATGAAGAATAATTTAGAAATCTAAGGATATTCAGAGCGCTTTAAAAAACCTATTTTTCCCATAATGTTTCATACTTTTATGGCTTGTAAACCGTGGAGTAAGAAATTCAAATGTCCCTAATTATAATCAAGTTTTCTTTCAAAAGATGTGTTGATTAAATAATGATGACTTATTATTCTTGGGAAAAACATTTTGGATATTTACAACTTAGAGTTTGTTTATCCAAATATTAATGATGAATAATAGTTAATTATCTCCCACTAATATTTTGGATATTAACCCTTTTGGAGATTTATTTATCCAAATATTAATAGTGAATAATATATGAATCCTCAAAAATAAGATTTTTGTATTTTTTGAAATATTGGGACACCACCCTTTGAAATTTACAAACATGTTGTGAAATCAAAAAAATACAAAAAAAAAAAAACATTTTTGTGTTTGTTATGAAATCCATGCTAAAACACATCTTCTTTTTAAACTCTATTTTTTAAAAAAAAACAATGTTCAAGAAATGTTAGCGTATTGCATATGCATATATGCATGTATATATATATATATATATATATATATATATATATACACACCGCATCGAAAACCAGGTATTTTTAATACAAGATTGATATTTTTTTCAAATAAAAAAATTATAGACCTTAAAATCATAAACCTCTTCCTTTTATATATTTATTTTTTAGAGAAAAAGAAAGAAAGAGAGAGAGAGAGAGCCGAGTCACTTGCCCAAACTAATGACCCGACTGAGCATACAAGAGGCATGTATGAACCACCTCTCACATGCCTTGTTGATTAGTGTTCAAGAGAATTATAATCACAAAGACATACACAAGATATGTAATTAAACTTCCCAGAAAGAGGAATGTATAGAATACTAACCTGGCAACCGACAGCCGGAGACGATGGTAGTGAGCTCCAACACAAACGGTGATCGCTACTTCTAGGGATAATGGCAAGTGCTAACAAAGTTGATAGTGACTGGCAGGGAAGAAATCTGGTCGAGAAAGGGATTGCTGGAAGTTGTTGGTTGAGAGGGAGAGGCTATGGCGAAATGGGGAACCTTCTGTGTTTTTTAGGTTTTGTGAGCTACCTGTCTATTGTCCTCTACCTTGTTTTCTTTATTTCTATTCTCCTCTTTTTACTCTTTTTTCTTCTCCTCTTTTTTAGGTTAGTAGGGGAGAAATACATATAGCCTAGACATAGTTCTATTTAGGGAAAATTTAGTGCATTTAATTTAGGATACAAAATAACTATTTTTTTCTATCATTAGATAAAACAAAATAGGAAAACAAGTATTTTAGTTGATATTCTAATGATTTTGAGGCAGAAAAAAATATGATTTATAGTTGAAGATCAAGTGATAAAATCATGGAAACCAAACAGGAAGTTGCAAAGAAAAGAAAAGAATTTGTAGGGCGGTTGTTTCTCAAAATTATAATGAACAATACCTATCATGGCAAAATTTTCTGCTTCTACACTAGATATTCAAACAAGAATATCGTGAGAATTTGATATCCAAATTAGGCAATTTAAAACCCCAAATATATCTACACGTGTAGAAATACATGAAGGACCTAAAGTGAGAAAAAATCATTTTGATCAATAAAATCTACCCACAATCTTCTTGGTCAAAATCTTTTATTGAATAAACAAATTCGTGGAAGTGACGATATCATTTTTTTTAGTGCAAAATTTTGAGGAAATTTCTTCAACCTTAAACCTGTTGTACAAAAAGAGCATCGCTGGTTTTGTAAAAAAAAAAAACAAAATTTAAAACCCTATGCGTCAGTCGAGAAACATAAATTATTGTGACGTTTTCTGAACCAATCCCTCTATTTTTAAACGAGACTAATTGACTTTTATGGTTATTATGATGAAATCCTTGAAATAATAAATTGGGTCTCTCGAATAAGACCTGCAAATCTTGAGTCAAAATCATTCTCGCGACAAGATTTTTTTTTTTTACGCAACACACTCAAACAGGACTACAACTTTCATTAAGGATTTAGTGCAAAAAAAAATATTTTGAAAAACAGAATCTGACCACAATTTGCTTGGTCAAAAACCAAGTAGGACTGGACATTTCAAACATGAAATATCTTAAGTTTTCTAATATCAAAATGAAGCGATTCAAAAATCCACAGTCATCTATTACGTCTAGAAACTACAACTTTCATGAATGATCCAAAGCGAGAAAAAAATTGTTCTGGAGAACAAAATTTGCTTGCAATTTGCTTGGTAAGAAACCAAAGCATAACTGGAACATTTAAACGAGAATATCTCATGCTTTTCGATATTTGAAATCAAGTGATTCATAAATCTATAGTTATCTATACATACAAGACTACAACTTTCATGAAGGATCCAAAGCGAGAAAAAATCATTTTGAAAAACAAAATATGCCTACAACTTGCCTGGTCAAAATCCATTGAGGATTGAACATTCAAATGGGAATATCTCGAGGTTCCGATATTAAAATCAAGTGATTAAAAAATGCACATTCATCGATACGTACAAGACTACAACGTTCATGAAGGATCCAAAGCGAGATTTTTTTTTAAAGAAACAGAATATGCCTGCAATTTATTTATTCAAAAAAATATCCTGATCTGATTTGAAAACTGACAAAGTCGATCATCCACATTTCATAGATGAAAGAATAAAAATCCAGATTAATTCTTGAACATGTCATAATAGATAACAGAATATATCTGTGATTGTCAGATATTGTATGAATTAATTGACGAATGCTTTAGGCTCTGCCAAGCCTTCCCAGCGTGAATTAATTCATGTTGGCCTGGTGTTTGCCCAGGCCTTCCCTAGCGTAAGGCGTTTTGCAAAGCATCCCCAGCTTCGTCAGCAGCAGTGACCAAACTGGTTTATGATTAGAATGGAGAAAAATAAAATAAAATGGGGTAGCAATGTGAATAGTGTCAAAGCAATTAAATTAGCAAATGTCAGCTAACTTTATGCAACAATTGACAGCTTAATTAAATTTGCAAATTAAGCTAAGAATAACTTACTTGGTGCTGTGCCTGGAGATGGAGTGGGAGAAACTGTGACGTTTAATTTGATGAGCTTCTTTCCTTCCTTTTTTTTTTTTCTCTCTTTTTTTTTCCTTTCCCTTTTTAGTATCTCTAAAGTATTTTTCTTAATTCCTCTTCTTTTTGATGCACTAGATTTTTTGTATTTATAATGCAAGAGTCTCGTAGCATATAGAAAACAAAGTTACAATAAAACTCATTCTCTTTTTGAATTTTACATTTGATTAGAATTCAAAATTTAAAGATAAAGATGAATAACTAAAATTATCATAATGATCTTTTTTAAATTAATGATTCAAAGAGAATGATAAAAACACATTATAGTCTTTATTTTTCCACAAGTTAATAGAACAATCTCTTGATGAAAATTATTCCTTAATATTTTAATTTCAAATATAAACCCCTTAAAAAATAAAAAAAAAAAAGGGTTCAAAACCAGGTTATAACAAGGTGTTGATGAAATGTTTTTTTTTGTGGTTAAAATGACTTTAAAATCAGTTTTTTAGAGTCTAAAATCAGAAATCTAGGCTCATGAAATTAACGTTTTTTTTTAATTTCAAACTTCAACACTAAATTTGTTGGAAATGGAGCTTCAATATTTTTTTATTTATTTGTTTATGAAATTATTATAGTCTAATGATTTGGTTGCGAGTTTCACATGTTAGCCCAAGTTAACTCGAGTTATTGTTTTGTCTTTTTTATTTGATTTTTTTTTATTTAATATCGAGTTTGTTGTAAATTAAACTTTGTATTTGTTTTTATTTTTACAAGGTTATCTCAATCTTATAAAAAAAAAGAGACCACATCTTATGCCTTCTAAGAAACAATTTTGACGATAATGGCCTTTGGAATGTATCTCAAATCACCACCAAACCCTAAACTCACATCCCAAGGTGGTGTGAAGAGAAATATAGGGATGATGCAAGATATGTGATAACTTTTCTGGTCGGTTCAATGGACTTGAATTTAATATTGGCCATGCGTCTCTTTCATCTCTTTTATCCATGGTGGTTCAAGCCAATTTTAGTCCTTGATTATGAAAATGGCAACGACTGTTTACAAAACCAGCTACTAGGGAAAAACAGATTGTATTTCAGAAAGTAATCCCTGGCTAGAAAGCACATCATCTCACAGATCCCATGCGAAGACAAAGCAAAAAAATTTCCACCAACACTTGTTTCTTTAGCTACGTTAAGCTCTACCAGTCATTTGATAAATTTCGTTGTTAATGCGTTATCTTTCCATTGTGAAAGGGAAATATATTTTCATGACTAGTAAAAAGATTGATTCTAACATGACAATTAGGGCTTTTATTTT
>CM055436.1:3310057-3507875 GCA_029228465.1 Salix viminalis | reverse complement strand
TGTAAATACAATAAATAATGCAATCTTAAAATTAATTACTTTAAAGTAAAGAGATAAGAGAGAGATTGCTAACTTTCGGTTTTTAACGTGGTTCGGCAAGCCTACATCCACGACTCAAGTACCAACCCGTACTTGAGTATTGTACTCTTTACTAGCCCAAGTAACAAGATTACAATTTCCGCTTGATGAATCCACACCAAGACTTTTTACACCACTTGAAGATATGCCCTCTTCAAGATTTTCCTTTTCCACTTGAAGATGTCCCCTCTTCAAGATTTTTCCTTGGTGATGTTCCCTCACCAATACCAAGAGTTTTATACTCAACTCTCAAGAGTTTCACAATGGTTGTTTTTTGTAAAGCAACAATACACTCTTAATAGTGTGGATATTACAAATGAAGATCTATGATCTCTTTCTCACTTATAGCACTTAGAATATTTGAAGGTGTTTAAGTGTAGTGAGAATGAGAAATACTCTTTGTGTTAGGATATGAAGATTTGAACACAAATATGAGTATTAATGAGGATTGATGATTTTGAAGGTGTTTATGCACTACTAATTGCCTCAATATCAGATATGAAAGTTGTGTAACCTTAATTTTGCAAATTAAGAGGCCTATTTATATGTTTCAAAGAGAAACTAGCGTTTTAGTGCAAGCTGTCATCTCAAAGCGGTCGGCCAGGGTTCATAGCGGATAACTCAAGCGGTCGACAGGTTCAGCTCGAAAAGGCAATTTGTCTTCCAAGCGGTCGACCCAGGTTCACTTGGTAACCCTAGCGGTCGACCGGTTCATCATGATACACCTCAAGCGGTCGGCCAGGGTTCACAACGGATAACTCAAGCGGTCGACCCAGGTTCATGCGAGAAACTCTATTTTGACAAATTATCTTTTTACGAATTTCTTGAACCGATTGATTATGACTTAAACCTATAATCATCAAACCCTTTTAATGCATGCAATGTGAAGTGTGTGAGTTCATTTTAATTTGTGCTATCAAGTTTAGAAATTGAGATTTACATAAAGCACTAAAATGAAAACTTATTCTAAGTCTTCACTTGCTTGCATCTTGGACTTTCTGGAATGATTTCTTCGTGTACTCCATTTTGCTTGTTGATGTATTCTTTGTATAATACTTGTTTATAACTTAAACTCATCCAAGCATATTATTAGTCCATTTTCTTTTTATTGTTATCATCAAAATATATAAAGCATACAAGAATGACATTATATGTCAACAATCTCCCCCTTTTTGATGATGACAATAAACAAAAAAACTTAGATAAAAAATTGAGTCTCCCCCTATATTTTGTAATGCAATATATAAGAGACATTGAACATTTTTAGCAATTTAATCTAAGTAAAAATATCATATGCAATTTCAAGAAAAATTCATTTTTCTCCCCCTAAATATATGCATATAAATTGCTCATATTCTCATATTTTTCTCCCCCATTATTGATGCATTTGATATTTTTCATATTCTCTCCCCCTTTGGCATCAACAAAAAGAAAATTAACATTTTAGATAAATAAGAACACAATATTCAATACCATTGTACATATATCCAAAATGAAAAGCATAAACACAATAAAATGTGATGCATGATACAAAGTCTCTAAGGAGGTGGAAATCGTGAGAAAAATGAAGACATCATCTCCTTTATTTCCTGTATATCAGCCTGCATCTCTGTCTGAGAATCTCTTATGGATCGCACATCTGTCTCAATGTGCGTGAGACGACTCTCTATTCTATGCGACCAGACCACTCGTCGAGATGGCTCATCACGGGGAGGAAGCGGAGGTGGTGACTCAAATAAATTTGTGAAATCATCCTCACCCTGATCCTCAGCCACATTCTCCTCCTCTTCAGCATCTACATGCTCTTCCTCAGCATGTGCACCCTCTTGGTGCCCTTGAATCCACTCACCATCCTCATTAAGCACATATTTCATTCTAGTGAGAGTGGTGTTATTAATCTCTGTCTTATCGAGATACGGTTTCTTATCCGTACGCACGTCGCGAGGATCTCAAAATGCTCAAAAATAGTGGTAAACACTTGACCATAAGGTAGAGCCTTTTGTTTTTGATCGTATGCTAAGATCATATTCCTAATCAAGATGTATGGAAGGTTTATTGGTCTTCTCTGCATCATACAATCAATTAAGCATAACTCCATAAATGTAACTTCATCATAATGCCCCTTTTTGGGCAAGATATTGTGAGCAATTATCCTATGGAGTAGTCTAGGTCTTAACAACAGATCCTGACTTTTTATCTTAGCACCTGGAGCAAATCCATTATTCCCAGTGTGCAATGCAACAGCATAATCATAGGAAAATCCTTCAATGGTCGGAATTACTTTAATATCAAAAACTCTTGGACCATCATTAGATATACCCAAAATATCGGCTAATTCAGCACAATTAAATTCAATGGGATATCCTTGAAGAGAACTCATTATTCTTGGTTCTACATTAACCCTCATATTTGCAAAGAACATTCTCATTAATTTAGGGTATGTAGGTTTCCTATATTCATACAGCGAGTACCAACCCATTTCAGACAAATAGAGTATCTATCTCAGAAGGCGGAGCGGATCATTGCCTAAACCTCTTTCTACACTAATAGCTCTATTTGAGAAATTACTCAAAAATCTTTGAACATTATCACTGATGATGAAGTAGGATCATTGGCTCGTTTTCTCCTTGATTCGAGTCCTCCTTAAAGCGTTTACGGGGTGCCATTGACTTTGATTAGGCTTTGGGTGTTTTGATTTGGAATAGTTTTTTTGAGAGGATTTGGGGTTAGGGTTTTTGAATTTTGAATTTTTTTTAGGTGTAATGTGTTACGAAACCCCGGATAGTATAAATACTATCGAGCAACCGGTCGACCGGTTGCCTTGGGATAATTTCAACCGGTCGACCGGTTGACTCCCAAGATGAGAATTTTTCCAAATTTCTCTTTTTAACCTTTCTTTTCACTCAAAATGTAGCCTTTTCATGTAAAAATTATGTCCAAAAGGCAAAGAAATCAAGGGGCTAAAAGTGCTAATTTTTAGGCGATAGCAAAGAGCTCTTGTTCCTCACAGCTCAACCGGTCGACCGGTTGATCCAGATGCATGTACCGGTCGACCGGTACATGCAAAAATGGAAATTTTTGCACTTTGACTTTAAAATCTTGATTTAAACTTCAAAATACCCTTTATGTCCAAAAATTATTTTCAGAAACATTTTCCTCCGAAGTTTCAAAAAATTCCAGTAGCCATCCTCTGTTTTTCTGCCTCAACCGGTAGACCGGTTGGGTTGCTCTTGATGAACCGGTCGACCGGTTCATCCCAGAATTTTTAGACTCCCTAAAATTTGTTTTGAACAAATTTCTTATGTTTCAAGTGTATACATTTTAACATCAAATAAATCCAACTTATAACCATTGATGTATACATAATTCAAACATCATTTGCATGGATAAACCCTAGGTTCCTTCTTATTTCGCAAAAGCGATCTTTTCCTAAGGGTTTTGTAAAAATATCTGCAAGTTGATGTTCTGTACCTATAAACTCAAGTACAATATCTCCTTTTGCAATATGATCCCTTAAGAAGTGATGTCTTACTTCTATGTGTTTTTGTCACGAGAGTGTTGAATAGGATTTTTTAGATAGGCAAATTGCACTTGTATTATCACATTTGATCGGAATATTTTCAAACCTAAGGCTATAATCCTCCAGAGTTTGTTTCATCCATAATACTTGTGCACAACAACTACCTGCTGCAATATATTACGCTTGAGTTGTTGATAGAGGCTACCGAGTTTTGTTTCTTACTTGCCCATGATACTAGTGATGATCCTAGAAAATGACAAGTTCCACTAGTACTTTTCCTATCAATTTTACAACCAGCAAAATCTGCATCCGAATAACCGATTAAACTCATTTCACTTCCCTTCGGATACCACAACCCTAAATCAATTGTACCATGCAAGTAGCGAAAAAATTCTTTTTACTGCACTAACATGGGATTCTTTTGGACATGCTTGAAATCGTGCACATAAACATACACTAAACATAATATCGGGTCTACTTGCGGTTAAATATAGAAGAGAACCGATCATACCTCGATATTTGGTGATGTCTACTGTTTTACCTTTTTCGTCCATATCAAGCTTAATAGATGTCCCCATGGGTGTGTCGGCATCTTTGACATGTTCCATCCCAAATCTTTTCAGAAGATCCTTGGTGTACTTGCTTTGGTTGATGAAGATGCCATCTCTTGTTTGCTTAATTTGCAATCCAAGGAAGAAATTTAATTCTCCCATCATGCTCATTTCAAATTCCTCTTGCATGCATTTTGCAAATTCCTTACACAGAGATTCGTTAGTAGCACCAAATATTATGTCATCAACATAGATTTGTACAATAAGGATATCTTTTCCTTTTCTTTTTAAGTAAAAGGGTGGTGTCAATTTTGCCAATGTTAAAATCATTTTCAATAAGAAATGTTTTTAATCTATCATACCATGCCCTAGGTGCTTGTTTTAAACCATACAAGGCCTTTTTGAGTTTAAAAACATGATTAGGAAATTCAAAATTTTCAAAGCCTTGAGGTTGTTCAACATATACTTCTTCCATTATAAAGCCATTTAAAAATGCACTTTTAACATCCATTTGGAAGAGCGTAAAATTGGCATGACATGCATAGGCTAATAGCATTCTTATAGATTCAAGTCTAGCCACTGGTGCAAAGGTTTCTTCATAATCTATTCCTTCTTCTTGATTATAACCTTTAGCAACTAGTCTTGCTTTGTTTCTAACAATAGTCCCATGTTCATCAATTTTGTTTCTAAAGACCCATTTAGTACCAATTATTGATAAATCTTTTGGCCTAGGGACTAGTTCCCAAACATCATTTCTCTCAAACTGATTTAGCTCATCTTGCATGGCTAAAATCCATTTTTCATCATTTTCGGCTTCAAGAAAGGTTTTAGGTTCTATTTGAGAAACAAATGCATAATGCCCACTAATGTTTCTAAGGGATGCTCTAGTTTTAGTTCCCTCAAAAGGATTACCAATAATTAATTACGGAGGATGAGAACTTACATACCTTAGCTCCTTTGGTGGCTCAAAGGGAGTTACTTACCAACTCTTGTTGATTGCTTGAGCTTGGTTGGTCCTTGTTCATGTCTTCATTTGATGACTCCTTAGGGTTTTTATCATGAAGATTCAAATTTTGAACACTTTCATTTAAGTCATCTAGAATCTCAACAATTTTGTCATTTTGAGTTTCCTCAAAAGCGACATGCATGGATTCCTCAAGACAAAGTGTTCTATTATTGTATACTCTGTAAGCTTTGCTAGAGGAGGAGTATCCAAGAAAAATTCCAACATCGGATTTTGAATCAAATTTATCAAGGTTGTCTTTAGTGTTTAGAATAAAACATTTTGAACCAAAGACTTTAAAATAAGAGATGTTGGGCTTCCTCCCTTTCCAAAGCTCATAAGGAGTCTTTTTCAACTCAGGTCTCAAAGTAACACGGTTTAAAACATAGCAAGAAGTATTTACGGCTTCCGCCCAAAAATATTTAGGGGTGTTAAATTCATTTATCATTGTTCTTGCCATTTCTTGAAGAGACCGATTTTTCCTTTCCACAACCCCATTTTGTTGGGGAGTTCTAGGCGTTGAAAAATTGTGGTGGTATCCTTTTTCTTCACAAAACGTTTCAAATAAATCACTTATGAATTCACCACCATGATCGCTCCTTATGTTTATTATAGAAAATCCTTTCTCGTTTTCGATTTTCTTTGAAAACTTTACAAATTCATAAACGGTTTCATCTTTTGATTTCAAAAATATAACCCATGTATACCTAGTAAAGTCATCAACGATTACAAACACATATCTATTACCACTTAAACTTCTTGTTTTAGTTGGTCCAAATAGATCTATATGAAGTAATTCTAAAGGTCTTTCGGTTGATATGTGATTCTTACTTTTTAAAAGACGTTTTAACTTGTTTGCCCATTTGGCAAGCGTCACATAGCTTTTCCTTTTTTATATGCAATATGAGGAAGACCTTTAACTAAATCATTTTTTAGCTAATTTTGAAAGGATGTCCATGCTTATGTGACCTAGTCTTCTATGCCATAGAAAACTATCATTTATACTAGCAACAAGACAACTTTCAATACTCATACATGTATCTATTTTGATTTTATAGATGTTTCCAATTCTATTACCGATAAAGATAATTTTATCATTTTTCAAGTATTAAGCAACATGTATGATCAAAAATGATTTTATAGCCTTTGTCACATAATTGACTTATACTAAGCAAGTTATGTTTAAGACTATCAACAAGAAATACATTTTCAATGGAGGGTGAAGACATACCTCCAATGTTACCAATTCCAACAATTTTTCCCTTTTGAGTTGTCCCCAAAAGTCACTTTTCCTCCTTTAGTTTTGGTAAGGCTTGAAAAAAAAGAGTGCCGATCTCCGGTCATGTGTCTTGAACAAGCACTATCCAAAAACCACTCCCCATGTTCCCTTGGTTCCTACAAAAGCAGAATCAAGATGAGGATTTTGGTACCCATACCTTCTTGGGTCCTTTTTTGGTTAGGGGGTGGTTCCTTTTGGAACCCAAATCATTTTAATAGTCTTATTTTTTTCTTCATAGGACATGCATAAATCAAATGTCACTGATTCTCTACGATAATTGCATGTATGACTTGGATCATAAGATTGTTTAGCTTTAACAAAGTAGTTCTTTAAGTATTTTTGGTTTTTATTAGGTTTATAACCTAATCCTCCTTTGTTAAACATACTTCTCTGGCTTGAAAGCATTTTCTCAAAAATTTGTGAGCCTTGTGTGAATTTTGCAATAATTACATTCAACTCATCAACTTTTTTTCTTTTTAAGGATTTATTATCTTCTTCAAGTTGATTAGTCTTACTACTCTTGTCATTCAAATCACATACTTTCTTTTCTAGTAATTCTTTTTTCTTCAATTATGCATACATGATTTCTTTTTTTAGGGTACTATATTTTGAACCCTAATTTCTTATATTCTACATACAGATTTTCAAGTTGTTCATGTAATTCAATATAAGAAGGATCAGATTCATCATCCGAAGATAGTACCTCATTTTCACTTTCGATTGCCATGAAACACATGTTAGCCACATGTTCTTCTTCATCACTTTGGAGCTTGAGTCAGAGTCATGCGCTCCATGTTGCTTTCAAAGCTTTCTTTTGAAAGCGATTTTTTCTTCTTTGCTTGAAGAAGGGGACAATCGGTTTTGATATGTCCCAACTTGTTGCATTTGTAGCATCTTGGAGTTTCTTTACTTGATTCTCCTTTGTTTCCCATCCTTTTTTTGAAGTTCGAGAACTTTCTCTTGTCATTTTTTTCTTTCTAAGAAAGTTTGAAAGCTGTCTTGTGATCAATGCTACATCTTCTTCAAGATCGTCGTGGTTGTCTTCATCATCATCATTATCATCGCTTTCAATTTGATGAGCAGTCTTAAATGCCAAAGTTTTTCTTTGGCCTTTCTTCTTGATCTTGTTTCTCCATAGTTATCTCGTGAGTCATTAGAGAACCGATGAGCTCCTCTAATGGTAACTTTTGTGAGATCTTTAGCTTCTCGTATTCTTTGTGACTTTAGCTTCCCAAGCTTTAGGTAGAGATCCGAGAATCTTACTTACAATATCTGCATTTGTGTAAGTTCTACCAAGAGCATGTAAACTATTTGTTATGCTAGTCATCACGAGTAAACATACTTGTTATGGATTCATTTTGTAACATTTTAAATAACTCATATTGATGAACTAACATATCAATTTTTTGATTCTTTTACTTGATTAGTTCCTTCATGAGTTACTTCTAAAGTATGCCATATATCCCTAGCATTTTTTACAAGAAGATATTCTATTAAATTCACTTCTATTTAATGCACGAGTATAAAGTGTTCATGGCTTTAGCATCCATAGAAAGTAATCTTTTATCTAGGTCAGGTATATTCTATCATGCTTTTTGGAATCTCAATACCATTTTTAGGTTTTAAGTGGTCTATGAGGTCCATTTTTCAATAGAAAGCCATAAATCGAAATCTATAGATTGAAGATATATTGTCATTCTAGCTTTCAATAGGCATAGTCATTACCATCAAAAAAAATGGTGGTCTAGATGTTGAGGCACCTTCATTTTTGGAGATTATAGCTTGTAGTTGCCATTCTACTCAAAGTCTAAGCAAACTTAATAATTGAGAACTAAGCTCACGATACCAATTGTTGTTCACGGATTAAGGCAACTATTCACCTAAGGGGGATTAGGTGTAAATACAATAAATAATGCAATCTTAAAATTAATTACTTTAAAGTAAAGAGATAAGAGAGAGATTGCTAACTTTCGGTTTTTAACGTGGTTCGGCAAGCCTACATCCACGACTCAAGTACCAACCCAGTACTTGAGTATTGTACTCTTTACTAGCCCAAGTAACAAGATTACAATTTTCAGCTTGATGAATCCACACCAAGACTTTTTACACCACTTGAAGATATGCCCTCTTCAAGATTTTCCTTTTCCACTTGAAGATGTCCCCTCTTCAAGATTTTTCCTTGGTGATGTTCCCTCACCAATACCAAGAGTTTTATACTCAACTCTCAAGAGTTTCACAATGGTTGTTTTTGTAAAACAACAATACACTCTTAATAGTGTGGATATTACAAATGAAGATCTATGATCTCTTTCTCACTTAATAGCACTTAGAATATTTGAAGGTGTTTAAGTGTAGTGAGAATGAGAAATACTCTTTGTGTTAGGATATGAAGATTTGAACACAAATATGAGTATTAATGAGGATTGATGATTTGAAGGTGTTTATGCACTACTAATTGCCTCAATATCATGATATGAAAGTTGTGTAACCTTAATTTTTGCAAATTAAGAGGCCTATTTATAAGTTTCAAAGAGAAACTAGCCGTTTTAGTGCAAGCTGTCATCTCAAGCGGTCGACCGGTTCATAACGGATAACTCAAGCGGTCGACCGGTTCAGCTCGAAAGGCAATTTGTCTTCCAAAGCGGTCGACCGGTTCACTTGGTAACTCAAGCGGTCGACCCAGGTTCATGCTGAACACCTCAAGCGGTCGACCAGGTTCACAGCGGATAACTCAAGCGGTCGACAGGTTCATGCAGAAACTCTATTTTGACAAATTATCTTTTTCGAATTTCTTGAGCCGATTGATTATGACTTAAACCTATAATCATCAAACCCTTTTAATGCATGCAATGTGAAGTGTGTGAGTTCATTTTAATTTGTGCTATCAAGTTTAGAAATTGAGATTTACATAAAGCACTAAAATGAAAACTTATTCTAAGTCTTCACTTGCTTGCATCTTGGACTTTCTGGAATGATTTCTTCGTGTACTCCATTTTGCTTGTTGATGTATTCTTTGTATAATACCTGTTTATAACTTAAACTCATCCAAGCATATTATTAGTCCATTTTCTTTTTATTGTTATCATCAAAATATATAAAGCATACAAGAATGACATTATATGTCAACACACTTGTCATCGTCCGTTTCTGGATTATTCTCTAAAATCTACTCAAAATAAAATAAAAAAAGACTGGTGTTAGTAGAAAATTCAAGTTAGAAATTTTGAATGCTTTGAAAGCTAGATCGTATCTCTATTGTGTCAAAAAATGAAAGAAAATACAGATTCAAAGCTAAAATAATTTATTATTGGATAAATCTGCATAAAAAATAAGTCAAAAGATATAATTATATGTTTTATTGGCGCCCGACTACTATGCTACATGGCGATAGCATTTGTTAACAAATATATGCACGGTGTTAGATTATGGAGCTAAGTTTTTTTTTTTTTTTGTAATAAGATATATATTAGTGGTTAATATTGGTGCTATAAAAATAATATGGATTATGATAAAGGTTAATCTGACCATTACAAAGAGTATAAAAAGCTTTTTACCACTATATTTACCATCAAAATTAACTATTTTACCGACAAAAATATTTGTAGGTATTGTCATGTACTTTCTGGAGTAATTCTTTACCTGAGAAGCACACGGACAAAAACTTTTTGACTATAAAACCCTCGCTGATAATTTTTTTTTTTATGTCGGTGCTTCCATCAGAATTGAATGTACCAACATTAATTCCATTAGTATATTTCTTCAGTGATGCCTTCGATATATACTATCAGTGATTTCATCGTTCATATTTTATTGGTGATTCCTTTAATATCATTTTACTAGTATAATCATCGGTAATAGTCATATTTTGAGTAATTATTGCTCAATTTTTTATAAAATACCGATCAAAAGTTTCATTTGTAATTCTTTCACAATTATTTTAATTTTTATCAAAAATATAAATTGAAAAATAATTTCAATAAATTTTAATAATATAAAAATAAATTAAAAATCAAATATATTTAAAATTAAATTAAAATCCAAATATTTGTTACAAATTATTGAATTTTTAACATTTAAAATTCAAATACCATAAATTTAAAACAAAGATGACACTAAAGGAGGAGGAGGAGGTTGGTCAAGATAGCAGGATGTAAAAGACGAGCATATGGATCACCCCAATATGATTCATCTGCATAACCATTTGGCATAGTTCGACCATCTCAACATGAAGCCTAGTCATCTCATCATGAGTTTGATTGTCTCATCACACAATTTCTCGACAAAAACCGCTCGTAACTCCAGAGTTTGGATTTCTATCAGGCCACCGGATGATTAAGCCTCTAACCACATATCCACATTGAAGTTTGGATGGGCTGAAGGATCGTCCTCATATTTCTTCTTCAACTGTGTATTACATGTTCTCTAGAATGAAAAAAATATAAACAACGTTAGAAAAATCCAATGAAATAATAACTTAAGAAAAAGAAATAGAAGAATATTAACATACCATGAATTGATGAGTGCGACTATTCACAAACTGTTGTTGCACTTGTTTTTAGCGGTATCTACTTCATATCCAAGACTAATAGCCTACAAGAAAAATATGTTGTTAGTTACAAATATTATGAAAAAAATATAAATAAAAAATGATATAATTAAAAAAATTTACCATCCATTTTGAATGTGAAACAAACGACATAGAGTCATCGATGTATGTTGTAATGAAACCTAGAAAATGCTAGTTTTGGTTTTGCGCACCAGAATATGAGTGTCGAGTGACATGCTATGGCATCACGTGCTCATTATAATTCTTCCATATTAACTTCTGAGATGTATGATGAAATTAAATCCTTCTAGACTACCATGTTTTTCCAGTCTAGAAGCTCTTTACTAGCCCTTTTTCTTTTTTGTGCCTCGAATGAACTATTTGTTAGTAAATGACAAATAAAATTGTTGTATTTGAAACAAAATGTAAAATCACCTACTAGTTGCTCTTGATTCTCTCATACCCTTTTAGCTACAACATCATTAACATCCTCCAAATTAAATTTTTCCATGAAGTACAAATTTAAAAAAAAAGGAAAATTTTAGTAATCTTGTTAAAGTAAACACATTAACATGATAAAAGAAAATTGAATTCATACTAACCTTAACTTTGTAAATCATGAATTGACATGCAGTCTCCATTCAAGATTTTTGTGGAGATATGATTCCATTAAAAATACTGTATACTAGTAATTACTTTATCTAATTAAATTAATAATATAATATGTCATCATTCAATCTAATTAATTTATTTAATATAGTTTAATTTTATTTAATGTGAAATTGTTTGATAGTATTTTAAAAATAAATTTCTACAATACTGACAGATATAGGAATTTTGTATGTGAAATTGACATATATTCATCTAATAATTCTAGTGAGTTGAGAACCATTTAGATATTCATTGATGAGTTCATTGACATAACAAGTTAGTTTGTGATTATATCGGTTAATCCATAGGTGACACATGATATATTATCAATGGATCTACCTATCGATAATTTGTCAGCAATACTTATACTTTTTTTATTTTAATTTTAATAGGGGAAAAATGGGTATGCTAACCAACAATGGTCGATGCATTATTTTACTGTCATGCATCGAAACGGTGTTGTTTTGGCCTTTTGTTTTGTTTTTTTAGTGAAACACACCATTTCACTTAATTTTTCTTTTAGTATTTTAAAATTTTGTAGTTTTTAAGGGAAAAGTTTTTTAAAAAAGGTCGTTTTAAGTTTTGTGCCTTTTAAAGTATGGGCTTAATTTATATCTTTAATTGTTTTATTTTTCCGGCCAATTTCAACATTTTTCTTATTATTTCTTTCAATGTCATCCCTAAATGCATGAAATATAATCCCTTCAGTATTGTCGTCTTCTCCAATTTGATCCTTGGATTTTAATTTATTATTTTTAGCAAATTTCAATCTTGTTCTATTGATTTCTTATCAATTTTGTCCCTTATTGCATTAACATAGTACTTTAAAATCATTTGTTTTTTTTAATTTGGTCATTTGGATTTTTATTTTATTATATTTAGCCAATTTCAACTCTTATCTCAAAATTTATTCTCAATTTAACCTGTAATTGCATTAAACATATTTCCTCAAATCTCATTTGTTTCCAATTCAATCTTTGGCTTTCCAATTAGCAAATTTTAACCTTTTTTTCTCAATATTTCCTTTCAACCTCACCCCTGATTGTAATTTTCTTTCAATTATTTTTTTACAAATAATCAAAATAATATTTAAATATATTATATATGATTACATAAAAAAAAACAAATATGATAGAATCATGTCAAAATTCTATTAAAAAAAATTTAAGAAAAGAATTTATTTTTACTGAATATTCATGAAATTGTTTTTTTCTGTGGCAATGTTAGCTACATAATAATTCAAAAACAATTGTTATCATTCTCCTAAAAACTCATAGTATTATTATATAAGAACCATGATAAAAGTGAGCAATAATTTAAATTTCATGTTAATTATTTTTTTATAGTACATATCAAAAATTAAAAACAAAACTTGAAAAAAAAATTCAAAGATCAAAACTTTAACCTAATTGCACTTAAAGAACTTAACAAACACCCTAATCTCAGTAAACTAATTCATCAAGTTAAAAAACCTGAAATACTTCAAAACCATAAAAACATCTTGATTATTCTTGTTGCTTATCAATTACAAACATCTCTTCTTAATTATTAAACCCAAAGTGGGTCGTTTCGTTCTCCTTATCTGTTGAATTTTATGTGTGTGTTGTAGAATCCAGATGTGAAACTTGCGGAGAATGTGAGCGTTCCAAATGCAAAACAAATGCAGGACGTATAATTCTCTTCATCTGCACTGGATTTTGGACGAAATTCAGGAATCTGTTTCTAATTTTGGCAAGTCTGATCCATGGAGGAGGAAAGTCTTGCTTGTTCATTTACTTCTCGTGTTTTGCGATACCAAATGGAGAAAACTTCAAAAGCTTCAGCCAACCAAAGATATGAACTATTTTGACATTTGATCACAACGCTTACACGTGCACACGTTCTATCCTTCCCTTCCAAGATCACAGAAACAGACTTCCCATTTTGATCCCAAACTTTTTCCTGCGACTGGGTTTTCAAGATTGTGATCTGTGTACACATAAACGACTCATTACATTGCATTTGGCTGGTAGCTGAGTTCAGTCTCTGCCACTCAATCGCTCGCCATAACATGTTTCTATCAATCATCGGAATAACACCAAAAGATAAAGATATTATAAGCATATATGTGTGTACCTTGTTGGGAATAATCAAAATCAAAATTCAACACGTACGTATTTTATTAGCAAAAAGTTAGATTAAATGAACCTGTTTACAAATAGTCAAATATATATCGTAAGATACAATTGTAATTCCAGGCAAGATTCATGCACTAGGCTTTTCTTCCCTTAGAATATCCCTGTAATATGCTCGCATGTCTACTATAGATTAGCTCTTTTTTTGCGATTTCAATCCTCGAGAACAACGTGCAGTTATACAGACCAGATATTCTTTAATTTGGATTTAAGCAGGTAATCAAAGGGTAAGTCTTTTTAGAGAATAATATAAATCATATTATGGGGTTCCACTTACAAGCTTAAACTTTTAGGTGAGATGGTTTCTAGAGAATAATATAAATCATATTATGGGGTTCCACTTACAAGCTTAAACTTTTAGGTGAGATGGTTTCTTAACATGGTATCAGAGCCTTGTTGACCCAACGGTCACTAGCTCGAATTTCATCATCCCTATTCTATTTGATAAAAACTAAACACAAGGTGATATGGGTCTGTGCAAGTTTCAAGCCCAAAGAATTTTCACTTGAGGGGTGTGTTAGAGAATAATATAAATCATATTATGGGGTCTCACTTACAAGCTTAAACTTTTTAGGTGAGATGGTTCCTTAACAGATCTCACGTATCGGAATAGATGTATTGACATCACTAGTTTCTTTGTCTATCGATGCTTTTATTGCAATCACGAAAGCATTTGTACAATGACAGGCAATCAACGGGGACAAAATCACCACGAGCAAGAATGTAATGTAAAAGCTAGCACTCAACTTTTGGAGAAATGAAATCAATTGAAATGACCAGAGATTGTGAGAATACAGGCCTCTAGTTTAGTGTTTCTTATTGAAAGCTGTCACTAAGACCATGTAAGGCCTGTGAAAGTGGGATAAATGAAGATCTCTCCTACAGTTTCATTTTGGTTTTGTGAAACTGATGTGTGTTGAGGTGGTCAAGGTTGATTAGCAAGTGGTTTGGATCTCAGAAAAATGAAACTTTAGTCTTGCTGAATTTCCTGCACTCTGCCATAACGAGTAGCAAGATAGCAAAGCTTGCCAGCAGATGAGTGAGATATCCATCGCTTGTTAAAGGGTCATGCGATTGTCAAGTGGAGGGAATCGGGCCTTTCCTATGGCGTAAATCAAGGAGATTTGCCTCCAGCCTCAAGATTAAGCTTTGTTTGGTATCCAAAGACATATTCCCATGGAAAATGAAGCCACGAAGGAAAAAAAGAAAAAGATGTCTGCCAAAAACATTGAAGCGAACCCTAATACACGTAGAAAAATGTTGGAGTCCAGACCTAAAGATCGAATAATGCTTGTCAAAAGGTCCAATCAAATCTAAAGTAAAAGGATCTTATCATGGAAAGCAGATAGTATTAGCTCCACCAGTGCAGATTTATCAACTAGCTATATCAATTTATGAAAATTCGCAAGCATTTTGACAGTAATTTCCTTCAAAAATAGAAGGGACGGGCCGCCATATGTTTTTTGAGTGCTGCAAAAATATCTCTGAACAAGGGCATGTATGTATCGTAATTAAAGATTATGTTGACGGATATATATATATATATATATATATAGGGATCGTAACGGGTAGTTTTTTTTTTATATATACAACTCATGCAAGTTTTTTTATGCATCCAAACCTCACCCAACAATAATCAGATGAAATGTGTTTTTCACCTGTCACTTATCCACCTAATATTGGACTTGACCTTGATTTTTTAAAATATTTAAAAGAATATATTTAATCTTTTATTGCTTCTCACAAAATCACATCCTGATTGTCTCATATGCTCTACTAGTAATTTTATTTTTCTAAGCTACATTTAAAAATTATAGCTATCTGAGAATTAAAGATATATAATTGTGTTATTAAGTAAACATATTAATAATCTATGCTAAGTATTAAATCATTGATGATCATTAAAATTATAAATATATATATATATATATAAATATATATATATATATATATATATATATATATATATATATATATATATATAATAATGTTCAATTATATATACTATTTTTACGCAATAGGATAGTTAGTCGGTGGGGTGAAATTCTTATCTCTAACTCTCTAAAATGAAATACCTTCAATTTAAAAAATTTACACGGACCAATCATTAAATTGTGATGGAGTTTGTTATTTTAAGTACAATAATTGGCATTGTAGAATTCCAACTCCTCATCGTTTGATTATTTAAGTTCAAGTATTTTATCAAAACATTATTAGTATTTAAAAGTTTAAATTATTAAATGATTTAAGAATAGATCTATACTAGTTATCTAGCTCACGTCTCATAATTATTGCATACTTTATTTTTTTGAAAGGGAAATGCTTTTGATTGTGGTAACGCTAAGGCCAAATAACTTGTATAAATCTAAAATATAAATATGCAAATTTTTCCAACGAGTTTTGTGACATAAAAAAAGTTATAATCATAAACAAAAAGCTTATGTACATATTTAAATAAATAAATCAAGAACCACCAATGTCAATAAATAAGTCACTAACAATTGCTAAAAATTAAGTTGGAAAAATTGAGATATAGATATAGATCAAGATATTTGATCTCACACCATAGACCAACTTTCATGTTGTGTTTGATAACTCTTTTTTATTAGAATCAATTTATATGTAATCAAAATTCATTGTGTCTAATAACTTTATTTTTTTGAGATAATATTTCATTTAATAAAATGATAACAAGAAAATAAATGGAAGAGTGATTGAATAAAAACACAATTAAGTAGGGCTACATTGAAAGAATGCCTCATAATATAAGGCAAAAAAAATATTTAAAAAAAGTCTAGTATCAATTAAGTATGGCTATTTTTTTATTACTAAAGGACAAACAAGAAGTCATGTGCAAATCTGATTTCAGGTGACTACAAGGTCACCAAAAATATAAATCAAGGGTTTTTTTCTTTCCAAAAAGTTCCATTTTCAACTTCTTTTGTTTTACCTATAAAACCTAGAGAATATCCTATACAACTAGACAAGCTCACCCATGCCCTCAAATAACACCAAAAATTGCCTAAAAACTAAAATCAACCTAAAATAAAAAATCTTCTCAAGTTCAATCTATCATCTCGCGCAAGGTGAACAAAAACACCCCTCATCAAATGGAACTCATTGATACCAAAATTGAACCTTTTGTTTTTGAAATCGATGTCAATCAAGATTTTTTTCTCTACCACCAAAATCCTACCACTTTCTCTTTAATCTTTCAAACCAAAAACAAAAAATAAATAAAGTTTTGGATTAAAATTGAATTTTTAAAAAATTGAGAGACTAAAATTTTATAATTTGAACTCTAAGATATATCATAAAACCGAGAGAAGAATTTTAAAAAATCAACATCCATAATATTTACATTGAAATGTTTACAATGATAAACCATTTTATCTTAGTATTTTGTATAATTAACTCACAAACACATTTCAAGTAATTTTATTTTATCAAAAACATACCCAAATTTAGTTTTTCCAACTTATAGTTTATAATAATAGAATTACATAAATCCTATCATTATTTCATTTTACCCATAACATCATTGAAATTGTGAATTTTAATAGTGTAATTAGCTTTTTGCCTTTTATTTTGTTATATTTGGTTATTTTAGAGGGTATTTTGGGTTCTTACATTTTTTATTATGCCTTTCTCTGTATTCATGGTGAGCTAACATGGATAAGTGATATCCATATGTTTTTTTTTCTTTGTTTTTGGTAGCTTAATCAAAACCTCTTCCTAAATAATTAATCCATCATGCAACCCTTTGTTTCAATTTATAGCCTTCCAAACCTAATACAAATTGTGACTCATCTATCCTCTCATCTAACCAAACCAAATCATATAAATTCTAAAACCACTAGGTCATAAACCTAACATTGTTATTGACCCAACTAGCCTCTTCCATTATTACTAGAAGGACCTATCTCTTTTCATCGTGCCTTTCTTTCATTATTGATTGTTAAAACAACTAGAAAAAAGAAAAAAAAAACTTGTACAAATCTATGAATAAGAAAAAAAGAAGATGATGAAAACGAGTTGTTTATATTTATTCTCTAATAGGTATTTGTTTAGACTAACTATTGGCATAAGAAAGAAGAGGAAGACAAGAAATCACTCCATATCTATTCATTTCTTTTGGTGTCACTTATGGCAGTGTGTGTATCTATGCACTAATAATAGTGGTAATGCGTGAAGATCATGCACCACCACTATTTCCACACCACCAATGCTCCCTATACTGCTTAAAAATTTCCTTATCATTCTTACAATGTCAATTTATACCTCAAATCATCTTTTTGGCAAATTATGAAATTTGAGATGAATGTTTATTATTATGTATATTTGTTGGATTGATTGAACATTATTTACAAGATCAATGTGTGTTTTGATTTGAATTGATTTGATTATTTATGTTAGATTGTGAGTTTTCTATTTCTTTTATAAACTCTTTTCTCATGTTATATAAATAAATTAAATTAGAATTGACTTTCATTATTGTTTTCTTACTATAAAATAACATTGTTGTAATTTTCCTGATATTTGAGTTTCCTTTTCTTTCTATTTCTTGTATCACTCGTAGATGCCATAATATTTCCTTTCTTTTTAATCTTTTTATTTTATTTTTCAATCATGCATAAGAGGCATCTTTACCACCATATATTTTATCTTTTTTCATTGTACAGTTTTACTAGAGAAATGATATTGTTGTGATTTTACTCAAGTTTAAGTCTATTTTTTCTTTCTTACTATATTATTTCCTAGAAGCTATAATTCTCTGCTTTGTTTTATATCTCCATTTCTTTTCATTTAAATCATGCATGAATGATATTTTTATCATTATGTATTTTTCCTTTCTTTTTTCTATTCTTGCCTCATATAAAATTCAAAGTTTCTTGATTTTTGTTTTTCATTTGTTCATTATATCTTTGTTTTTCTGAATTAAGACAATTTCATAGCATCTTTCTATCTATTTCTATCTACCATTTCTCAACTTGTATCCTCAAATTCATGACATCTTTCTATTTATTTCTATCTACCATTTCTCAATTCTTATACCATGTTAAATGGGTAGTTCCTTACTCTAACAAAAGTCTAAGTTTGTTTCTCTTCATTCCAATTTTTTTATGTGAAAGTTTGCATTATATTTTTTATTTTATTGAACTAAAATCACAGATGTATCTACTTGTATTATAAATTGATTAAGTACATAAAAATATCTTACATGTTATGAAATAAAATATCTTAATCTTATTTGTTACTTGGTTTTTTTAGTGTTGTCTTTAATTGTCATTAACAAATGTTTTTTTATTAACACAAATAATTATTGATTTTTTTAGTTACACACACACACACAATATATATATGCTTTTTTTATTTATATTTGGGGGGTTTTTATGTAAAACAACACGTCATAAGATTTTGCATATTTAGTTTTTTTCAAAATAAAAAAAACAATCTTACCCATAAAAAACATAAGTTAAATAGATAGTCTATTTTATCTTATTATTATTATTATTATTGACATATTATGGGCACCCTTCTAGATGCAACCTACAAGTGGAATACCACTCCCAAAAGCTAAACGACAGGGGAGAACCTATCAACTTGAGGTCCCAGTTAATCATATACTTACATATGGATTGAGAAATGCATGTAATATGATTAGAGCCAAGAATATAATTTCCATCTAATTAACTCTTATCATTTGCAGGTAGTATATTATATATCATGTAAAACACAAAAGTTAGCTCAAACCATCATACCTAAGACTAAATTTTTATATTATTGAACCATTTAGATACATTTTATCTTCATTATTAACATTTTATTGGATTTAGTGATATTTTTTTTCTTGATTAAAATTATACTTCCTTTTTTAAAACTTATATATCTTAAACTTATAAAATCTTATACTTGATTCAATTTTAAAAATATTTTGAAAAGTCAATGTTACACATAACATAAACTATGAAACAAAATTATTTGGGAGTCTCTAGGATCCTATTAGATAGATATAGAGTTGTTTAGTGATTTATTACTAAAAGATATAATCTTCTTCAAATTTGAATAGCTCTTTAAATGTTAGGTTGTCACAAGTAACATGTCATTCAATTATTCGGACTCTAGTGGTAATCCACACAAACCACCAGTAAAAAATATCCTAAATTTATAAGTAAGAGGGAGAGATTGTTATTCCTAGAGTGTTACCTCTTTATTTTGTGACTTATGTAGTTTCTCTCTCTATCAAACAATTCTTTTTACAAAATAAAACGCATAACTTACTATTTATAGAGAAATTTGAAGAACATTGTAAAATAACAAAGTATCAATTTGCCCCCTGAATAATATTCATATATTAATTCAAGATAATTTTATATATTAACTCAAATAAGTCCTTATTTGATTTTTTTAAGTTTAGAAATATAATATTTGCATTAATTATATTTTAGTCCTTAATTTCTAAAATATATCTTAATCAAGGTATACCTAATTAAATCATCTCAATTTATTTTTTTACTATAATTCTTAATGTTTGTGACCTATTAGTTCTTAATATGTTGGCTCAAATATAAATTATAATTCTAATTAATAAGATTAAATAAATTAAACAATTTAATTTATTATGAAATCAATAATATTACTATTTGAAAAGCAGGTGCATTGTTTAGCAAAGTGTCATGATCCCCTTAAATATTAGAAAATTCATTAGTGGTTAACTTAACATTTCAATAACTGATTTCTTAGTGTACTTAATATTCTTTTATTATTAATGTTTTGATTTAGTATTAAAGCATAAAGTATGTTTTTCATGTTAAATTATTTTTGCTCTTTACATACTGCTCATTGATCTTTCAAACAAGTATAACAAGAACTATATGAAAGTATTTAAATGATCGAGAGAGAATTGATCATCGTAGATGAATTAGAAATAATGTTTAATTTGTTATCAAATATTATTGATTAAGAAACCATTGGTCAATATGGAATTAGATTTGAAACCCCTTTTTAAATCTTTGGTGATGAATTCTCTCTTGATCAATTAAGCACCTCCATATAATTGTTATAATCAACATATTTATTAATAATAAATATATATTTACATGAATATAGTAATTTCACATATAACCAATGATTAACTATAAGTTTCTAATGGGACGTGGCGTGATGACAAAGAGTTTGTGATGTTAAAGAATAATATAAATCATATTATGGAGTCTCAGTTATAAGCTTAAGTTTTAAGGTGAGATGGTTCTTTAACATGGTATCAGAGCCTTGTTGACCCAGCGGTCACGAGTTCAAATCTCACCACCCCCATTCTATTTGATAAAAATCAAGCACAAGGTGATGTGGACTTGTGCAAGTTTCAAGCCCAAAGAGCTTTCACTTGAGGAGGTGTGTTAGAGAATAATATAAATCATATGAAGCCTCACTTACAAGCTTAAGCTTTTAGGTGAGATGATTCCTTAACATGTGATTTACACAGTAGGTTTTGAGTTTGAGTCAGGACGTGTACCTTTGTAAGAACCTGGGATAGCCGAGATTTTACTCGCTCACCCGGACCCACAAAATGAGATTTTCAAGATGCGAGGGTTTCCTTGCATCCAAAAAAAATGATCAATTATAAAATATATTAAATTAATAATATTATCTTAGTCGAGCTATGTTGTTTACGACCTTTTTTTTTATTCTTCATCATAGGAACGAGATCATTTCATGAGTCATGTGATGTAACTTAAGGTCCCATGTTGATTCAGTTATTGAGCATCTATTATTAAAGATGAGGTACAGGAGAACCAATATCGGGGTTAGGTAAGTTATTGTCTAGCTATACAAGCCATGACCCCATTAAAAGTGATGAACACAGTAAACTTCACACACTCTTTCTCTTCTTATTCCTATAAAATTAATAATTAATAATTATATAAATCGTTTTATAGTCATCACATTAATAATTACATTAATATAAATTAACAAAAAAAAACCATTTTAAATCCAAACACTTTACTGAGGACGGGAGATGCGATAGGGTTGATCGGGAGATGTGATAGGGTTGATGTTTCTCCTGCTGATAAGAAATGGGTCCCATTGGTCTATCATCAAGAAGCATTGGACCCCACTGAGTCATAGTATCCACCATCAACATTTTCCAGCGACGAGGGTTATGGTATAGAATTATAGTTGTTAATTCCGTTTTGTTAAAAAAACTGAGATAAAATAGTGTTGTTTTCGTCTCGGTTTTAATTCCGGTCCGTTCCATAAATTCTGGTCAAATTCCGGTCGGAACACCTCGGTTCCGTTCTTGGCGTGCTGTTCCGGGTTCAAAATCTATTTTTTAAAAAAAAAATTTATTTTTGACATCTATACATCAAAATAATTTAAAAACACTAAAATATTTTAAATAAAAAGAATTCAAATTTTAATTATGTTTGTTAAATTAATATTTTATTTTATATATATATATATAATTATATATAAACAGTACGATACCAAAACGATATGTCGAAATACTCTAAAACCAGAAACATTTTCCGTTCCAATAAAAAAACTAGAATAGTAACCTGACAACTATATCAACACTCGTTTTTTTGGTGTCCATTGTTGAGCTGCTGGTCAAAGGACCGGAGCCCCGCAGACCTCTCATCTTCCACCATTTAAATATCCATTGTTTTCTGCTTCTTTCCACTTTTTACAGACATGGTATTATTCTTACAGGAGCTGAAAAAGAGAGAGAAACCCACCTTTTTTTCACTTTTTAATTGTCTTTGTAATAAATAGACATTGAAAACATATGTAAGAGACACCATCCACGCCCTTCCAAAAAAGTTATGAGGTGAATTTTGATACAAATATTTATGAACCCTATAAAATGTGATACTTCCTGCCCCTACAAATTTATGTCATCCAATTAATTATAGTCTTGAGAAATTAGATTGGTTGTGCTAAAAGCAATAATGATATATGAAATAAATAATTTTAAATATATATATTTGTGAATGATCGGTTATCATTAAATCTAAGTTTTTTTAAAATGATATTTAAATTCAATTATGATAGGTTGGCTTATAAAAGATCGTATATCATGGTCATACCATTATAAAAATAAATAATATCCTCAAGCTAATTTACACCCTTCTTTACCAATTAAAATGATTTAATTAAGTTTTGACTTTGCTCATAAATCTGGACCAAAACCAAAGCAAAAGAATTAATTGAAGACTGAAAATCAAACAAAGGGCCTAAATATGTGTGTGAGCCAACCTAAAGGCATCAGCATGCCCTAAATTAACTTATAAGTCAATATTTTGTTTTTTTTTAACTTTTTGGGGGGGTCCTCCTACGTGTCGGTCTGTGCTAGACTTGGGATCACACGTGTCTTTCGATCACGGTTCTATTCCCAGTTTGCGTCATTATCAGCCACCCATCACCCCCACATCATCACTCTCTTCTGATTCACTGACCAGTGCATGCCTTTGTCAACCATTGCATGAATTTAGCTGGAACAACATAGGTAATTAGGTAATCACAGCAGTCAAATTACTAATCAACCCCTCCACTCTATTACGTGTCAGATCATGATTCGGGGTTAAGATAAAGTCCCCTGGTTTTTATTTCTTGCCCTAAACACACATCGCATGTGGTCACTCCCCCTTCTGTCCTTATAAAAGAAAGAGCAAGCCACCTCTATGAAACATTTGAACTACCTCTCTAAATTGTGGCATGCTCTCTGATAATAAACCCTCGAAATCATCTCAGGACTCCTCAAATTCACCTCTCTACCAATTAATGGAAAGCACTGATTCATCCACCGGAGGTGCCGGCGGCGGCGGCGGCTCTCAACAACCAAACCTTCCACCGGGGTTCCGGTTCCACCCCACAGATGAAGAGCTGGTTGTTCACTACCTCAAGAAAAAGACCACTTCTGCTCCTCTCCCTGTGGCAATTATTGCAGAGGTTGATCTTTACAAGTTTGATCCATGGGAATTACCAGGTTACATCCAAATTCTCCAGCTTGATAATCCGATTCCTGTTACATATTGCGTACTATTATCTATCTATATATATATATATATATATAAAGGCCTAATAAATAGTGGGTTCATCTATTTTTCAGCTAAGGCCACGTTTGGCGAGCAAGAATGGTACTTTTTTAGTCCGAGGGACAGGAAGTACCCAAATGGAGCTAGGCCAAACAGAGCAGCAACTTCAGGGTATTGGAAGGCTACAGGAACTGATAAGCCAATATTAGCTTTAGGGGGTACACAGAAAGTCGGGGTAAAAAAAGCTCTAGTCTTCTATGGTGGTAAGCCTCCTAAAGGGATCAAAACCAATTGGATCATGCATGAATACCGGTTGACTGATAACAAATTAAGAAACAAACCGCCAGGATGTGACTTGGGAATCAAGAAAAACTCTTTGAGGGTAATTAGTGATCACTTTCTACATAGTTTTTGATTGCATATGTTTTGTCTTTTCGCAAACACAGTAAGACTAATGGCGATTACTATTTTTTTTTTACCTTCCCTTGTAGCTTGATGATTGGGTGTTATGTCGAATATACAAGAAAAACAACACACAGAGACCAATAGATCACGATAAAGATGATTCTATGGATGATATGCTTGGATCAATACCGCCTTCGATTCTGGTTGGTAGCCATCAGAATGGAACAAATCATCCGGCTAAAGGCACAAATTATGGGACATTGCTTGACAAAGACCATAATTTATTCGAAGGAATCATAAGCAGCAACGATGGCATCTTCAGAAGCAGCAGCTCTATGTCTCGCGTGGCTTCTCCAGTATCCAAGCCAGATCACCTGCATATGCTTCCGCTCAAAAGAACACTCCCATCACTGTATTGGACGGACGAGTACATGTCTTTCCCTTCATCGAGTAAGAGATTTCAAGGGGATATCAATGGAGATGAAGGTGTTGTGAGGACTGATGGGAATAGTTCCATAGTTACTCTGCTCAGTCAACTTCCACAGACATCTCAGTTGCACCAGCAAACAATGCTGGGGTCTATGGGAGATGGGATGTTTAGGCCACCATATCAAATTCCAGACATGAACTGGTACTCTTAAACTAATCTTAATTCACTGGTCTCTCTATGCATATATTATATTTAGACCTTTGAATCCATTCCCAGTGGATAATACGATGAAGCACTGATCAAACGGTGATCAGGTTATATACTTGTTTATATAGACGGTCTTGGATTGGTTAGTAGTTATATCAGCTTTTCTCTGGGGTAAATTGAGATTTTGATTGTTAGAAAGAGATTAGAGAGTCATTCAATGGCCTCCAGTTTCTCCAATTGAAACATGTAGCTGCCAATTTGAAGCGAGGCCATAGATAAAAATCATATAGGTGGAGATATCTATATATAAAGTCTCATATATATATAGTCTGTAAATGTTTGCTTTTATTATAATGTTATTAAGGAAGCAAAGAAAACTAGGAGGTGGGATCCTGATATCATAGAGAAATAAATTTGCTGATGATAAGATTAAAATTGTATGTACAACAGTTTATATTTATTAAAAGTTGCTTAATTATTCCAAAAGTATATATTACTGGTTATGGTTTGCCTTCGTTGTATATTTGTGTTCATCTCGGTCATTTGATATTAATTACGATTGTCCGATGAGTACTTCCTCTTACTGGTCGATGATGCTTGGCTGATCTTTTGCATAATCTTTTTTGGTGAATGCATAAACCCTAGAAGGTAAAAGCTCTTCGTTCTTTTGGCTACTTTATCTTCTCCAACCATATTCATGTTTGAGAAGAATCTGTAGAAAAGCATGCGTGAACTGTGATTATGGCACTAGCTAGTATAATTCTCTTATGGGTTATACTTTTTAGGTTTGTATCAGATCTGGAACACCATATTTCTTCAGAAATTTGATTTGTTCTTGATTTTCCTTCTGTTGTTTTTCTTCAAGGTACAACATTTTGCAAGAAAATAGTTCGAAATTCTGTGTAAATCAAACGGGCTAATTAATACGATTGGAATGGACCAATCATAATTACTATTACTGGCTTGTTTTTATCGTTCTTGTCTAACTCTATGGTCCTGGCCGGAGTTCCTCTACCTGCTTATTTAATGACTACTGCAATAGAAACTGATTAATACATAACAAAAATTGTAGATGACACAGAGCAATACAGTGTTGGTGATGTATGAGCCACAGATGTTTAATATACTATATGAACGTGACAAAATTGACACACATGGTTGTCGCATGATGATAATAAGGAAAAAAAATAGAGAAGTCGAAAATGAAGTTTACTAACCTCTTCTTGGTTGAAAAATTATCAAAAATGGATATAACTTAAGGACTAAGGTATGTCTTACTGCTGACTTTAGAATCGAGAAAATATCTATTTGGGAGTATAGTTGTAGTTTTTCTAATAATTAAAATGATATTTTTTTTTATTTTTAAAAATTATTTTTGACATCATTACATGAAAATAATCTAAAAACATCATAAAAAAAATTTAATTTAAAATAAAAAATAAAAAAATAAAAAAATCATTTTTTAAAAAAAAATATTTTTGAAACACAATGCTAAATAGGGTTAAAGTTATTTGACATAAACAAATACCAAGATTCATTATTTTCTCAAGAAAAAAAAAGAAAGAAAGAAAGAAAGATAAGATTTAGCTTGCTCTGATTTTATTTATACCTAAAGTTTTCTTGAAAGGTTATCTTAACCTAAGATTTTACGGGTTAAAGTATCTTCTGGGTTATAAACTTGCAAAAGCAACATTAATAGGTATTTAATTTTTATTAGACATAATAAGATTTAAAAACATGATCATTTGATTAACAAAAATTTAATATCATATCAAATAGCTATTTTAATTATAATTTAAACTATTAATTAAAAATGATCTTATATTAGTTCCGAATAAAAATCTTCCTTCAAACTTTAATTTGTATGGAAAGCTATGGAGGGCAGAGCTTAATTTCTGATATATGCTTATGGAGAAAGCATTGATTGTCATTTAAACTTCATTTATTCTGAAGATTAATTAAATATATTGTAAATCATTGATGTAATCTCCAAAAGATGCTAGCTAGCTTGAGGGGGTGGGTGTCCTTTTCTTGATTTCATCGGCCAAGTGATGAATGATTAGACATAGTTTGCTGAGTATATTCCATGGACCAGAGGCAAAGGTCACACAAGTATTGACAGCAAGAGGCTACCTTACAAATGGCTTTTGTCTTGCTGATCACTGTGAGAAGTGAGAACCTCTCACTATCATCGAAAGGAATCGTCATCTCAGAACCACTCAAAATTATTATTATCTCCTCTAATTGCATTCCTTTCCAAGGAAAGAGTACAGAACAACTTTAAGAAATTGTGAAAAAAACATTACTGCTTAATTTTGGAATGTAAATTGATATTTCGATGAGATTTGGCATTATCGTCTGATCCCAGTCTCGTTTTAGAATTATGCTCTCTAATTTCCTTGGAAGTTTTGCAAATATGATTTAGAGATGAATAGTAGTTGCAATTAGCTTCCACGATTAAAAAAAAATTAAATTAGATGCATGCTTACATAATGATCGCACAAGTTTCAAATGATGTGACGTGATGATAGAGAACTTATAATTTATATAGCAGGTTTCAAGTTCGAGTCAGGGCGTGCACTCTTGTAAAAAATTAAGACAGTCGAGTTTTACTCGCTCACTTGAACCTACAAAATACATTTTCTAGAATAGTAGTTATAATTAGCTTCCACGATAAAAAAAAAAAATATATAATTAAGATGCATGCTTACATAATGAATGCATAAGTTCTTAAGAGTTTTGTCATGATGTAGAGGGCTTGCGATCTATATAACCAGTCTCGAATTCGAGTTAGGACGTGCACCCTTTATACGAGCCTGGAATAGTCAAGATTTTACTTGCTCACTTGGACCTATAAAGTGTCTAAAGGTGAGGTTTTCTCGCATAAAAAAATGATTATATAAGTTGTGTTTTGGAAATATGATTGATGTTAATTTTTAAAATATTTTTTTTGTTTAAAAATTGATTTTGATATCAATACATTAAAATGATTTAAAAAAATAAATAAAATAATTTTCAAAAACATAACTTTTTTTTGTTTCCCAACACTTGATAATCATATATACAGGTGGCTCTCCTATTTAATTAAGAGCATAAAATATTAATAAGTTGAGTGGTTAATTATCAAGTACTTATAAAAAAGAAAAGAGAGGACGGTCCTTTTTTCTTCCTTTGATCAGAGTGGTCTTGTTGTTGAAAATTAATAGCAGTGATGAGGAATGCTGTTTCATTTTCATAAATGAAGGTGCCAGAAAGGATGGGGTTCACATTGATGAGGCCATGGCTAGCCAGCTAATATTATATTCCATTTTCAGGCCCACGATTGAGCTTCAATATCTGAGAAGAGGCTTTCACATCTTCTTATTTTATGGGGGTGAGATGATGTTGTTTTTAAATGTATTTTTTGTTTAAAAATATATTAAAATAATATTTTTTATTTTTTTAAAATTATTTTTGATATTAACATATAAAAATAATCTATAATACTAAAAAAATTAATTTAAAATAAAAAATAAAAATAAATAAATTTATTTTTTAAATATTTTTTTCGAAAATTGACAGATGGTTTCAGGCTGAAATTGACAGATGGTTTCAGGCAGAAGAAAAGTACCCTGGACCATTGATGATTTGTAGTTGACAAGGGCCAAGCTGCCCCTATAGATCCTAGCTTGCTCATAGTTGAGCATTTAGCCTTGCCCCCACAGAGAAATTAGGCAAAAATATTAAAGTTAATTAAACATATTTGTCAATCATCATCATCATCATATAAATAAATAAATAAATAAATAATTGAGGATTTGGGTTGAATATAGCTGGCAGTGGGTTTGGCCAGGAATAATTGTGGGTATGTATGCCATCCACCTTTAAATACCTTTTGAAATCTGTTTAGTATAAGGGTGCAGAGTTATTTTTAAAATTGTTTTTTAATTAATATTTTATTTATTGATTGTTAATATTAACAAATAAAACTATTAATTCTATGTTTCTAAATATCATAACTATAATGATCTCAATTAGACACCTCGTTTAAAATCTCTATTAAAAATCTATAAGCAAACTCTCTTAGAAAAGTTTAAAAAGACGAAAAAATGCCAGATATATTTGGTTGAGTTGAGCTCATGCAAACACTACCTACCCTAATTAGAGTGGGGTGGCCTAGGTAGGGCCCATTGGGCTTTGTTGAGAAAAGTTCTTCAGGATATAGGGATACAGGAAAAGGTCACTTAAATCATTTATATTTAGAGAATCGATAAGTTGAATTGTTCTATGAAAATAGCAAGAGGTTAATTAAAATGGTCAGGTTCATGTTTTTCTAGTTTGCAGGAGCATTTCTTGGGTTTGACTAGGTCACCTTTTTTTTTACTAAGATTGATTTATTTCTAGACAAGCATTTTTTAATATTAATAAACATTTAAATTAACTTTTACATGTTGGTCGTGAGTCATTTTGTGGTCATAGTTATGGTTAGATCTCTGGAAAAAAAATTCATTTTTTTTTCAAAATCAAAATTAAAATGATAAATAATAAGTTCAAGTAAAATCAATGTATCCTCTTTTTTTTTCTCATATCCCCTTTGTAATCGTAATAATAATAATAATTTTTTTTTGAAATGATAGCATAAAATAAAATTAATTATCATTTACATCAAACACCCCAATGGTTATATACCTGTTTAGGAAAATAGATTGAGGTTATTTAATTTTTGTTTAAAAATACATTCAAAATAACATGTTTTTATTTTTTAAAAAAAATATTATTGACATTAGCATATAAAAATGATCTAAAAATACTTAAGAAATTTCAATTTAAAAAAAATATTCATTTATTTTCTAAAACACTTTTGAAAATACAATGACAAATATATCATATACATAGAAAAAACAAGCAAATGTAATTCCATAACTTTCCCTTGAATTTATTGGTCGTTATATATATTAAATTCTTTTAAAACTGAATTGGCAAAGGGAATAAATAAGACTAGAAAAAAAATTACAGAAGAAGAAGAAGAAAATTCCGTTCAAAATACTAGTTGGAGTTGGAGTAGGTGCTTTTTAGTGCTCGTCAAAGAAGCCATTAATTTTCCGAGTAGTCCAACATTTGAAAGTCAAAAACAAAGGCTTGAATCCACCAAGCCTCGAATGACACACCACCAAGTGTTTAATATGCCAACTACACGGAATCATGAGAAAGTCTTCAAGAACAAGCCTTGTCAATACATCACGCACCATTGCAATTCTGTATAAAAAGCTTTTCAACATTTGCAGAACCAGCTGTGTCAACGCAATTTTCTCCATAGCCAGCTCAAAATCATACCTCTCTCTCTCTCTCTCTCTCTCTAGGCTCAGAAAATGGAAACCATGTCTCAGAAAGAGGCCAGGGGAAGGTTACAGCTTCCAGCCAGACAGGCACTTGGTGAGGGCAACAGGGCTAGAAGAAATAATCATCAGGGTGCATCGATTCCTCCTCGGCCACGCTCAGCCTGTGCGTGCTCAAACCGGCCGGGGTCGGTCAGGTGTAGCAAGCATGGCTACATGGTGCGCAGTGGCAAGTTGAGAAGACATCAGGCAAATAAAGAGTTATTAACTAGGGCATTAGCGCCACCAAATCGGAGGTTAACCCTTCGGTGGTTTAACTTCCGGCCAACGCCTAGTCGACTTTGTAACATGTCCATGGCCTAGTTCATTTGCAATTTCTCTCTTCTTCTTCTTTTTCTTCTTGTGAGTACTGAGTTTTAACTGATGGCTGTTCTGCGTTTCTCTCGAGAAACCATTTTGTCTATATATATGAATTAATTAACAGCAGTTTTTAATTTATTATTATTTTTCACCATTTTATGACTACAGCATTGATATGGAATTAATCGTTGTTTTTCAAGCTTCTGGGAAATCATGGATGATCAGCTTGGATAGTCAATATATTTCTGACACTTTCATACAGTATTGGTATGCTTGGCTGAAGATTCAATCGACGAGATTAATAAATTGGTTCCTGAAGTTGTGATGAATTTAGAAATTCACAAGGTTGACCTTTTCTTGGTGTTAAAAAGAGGGATGATTAGGTATTCTCCGAATTTCATTAAGAGAGAAGAGAAATCCCAGAAAATAAAAGCTAAAAATTATTGAAGTGCTTTTATAATTAGTGCCAAACATGCAGGTGCTTTTTGAACGTGGACATGGGCACTGTTAGAATTCGAAATACTAATAATTTCAGTATATTTCAGTGTAATTTACTCTTTCATTGCAAGTTCAACTTTATAGACAAACTACAATACCAAAAATAGTTAAATACAAACCTACTTTATCCCTACTTTACACAACTTTCATATCGGAAAATTAACGACCACATTTTACATTTTAACACTCTCCCTCAAGTTGGAGCGTAGATATTTATCATGCTCAACTTGTCAATTGTGTCATAGAAAGCCCTTTCAGAAACTATCTTTGTGAGATTATCGATCAGCTGATCTTCAGACCGAACAAACAGAAGTTGTAAAATTTTCCGATCAAGATTTTTTTTAATGATGTGTTTGTTGACTTCAACGTGTTTGGTATGATCATGTTGAACCGGATTATGAGCAATTTCGATAGCTGCCTTATTGTCACAGTGTAGATCCATAGATGTTTCATAGTCAATTCTCAGGTTTTGTAATACCTGTTTAACCCATAGTAGTTTACATACACTATGAGTCATACCTTGGTATTCTGCTTTTGCACTTGACCTTGTGACCACTTTCTGCTTCTTACTTCTCCAAGTGACAAGGTTGCCTTCTATGAATGTAAAATATCGTGATGTTGATCTTCTATCAGTCTGATTTCTGCCCAATCCGAGTCTGCATATCCTTTAATATCTTGGACCTCCTTCTTAGAAAATAGAAGTCCTCTTCCTGGTGCACTTTTTCAGATATCTTAAGATTCGATACACAACTTCCATATGTTCTTCTCTTGGTGAATGCATGAACTGACTTACTACACTTACTGCATAGGCGATATCTGGCCGAGTATGTGATAGGTATATTAGTTTTCTAACTAGTTGTTGATAACATCCTTTGTCTATTGTCATCTGATCTTCTGTTTGTCCCAGTTTGTGATTCATTTCCATAGGTGTATCTACCGGTTTGCATGCAAGCTTTCGGTTTCTGTCAATAAATCTAACACATATTTTTGTTATGATAGACATATCCCCGTTTTGGACCTTGATACCTCAATCCCTAAGAAATACTTTAGTTGTTCGAGGTCTTTCATTTCGAATTTTGATGCCAGAAATTGTTGTAGAGCCTTTTTTTTCTTCTGGATCATCTCTTGTTAAGACCATATCATCCACATATACTATTAGTGTTGCTACCTTCCCTTCTTTGTGCTTTATAAACAAAATATGATCTGAATTACTTTGCTTATAGCCAAATTCCTTCATCGTGGATGAGAATCTTCCAAACCATGCTCGGGTGACTACTTTAGACCATATAATGCCTTTTTTAATTTGCATATTTTTGTTTCACGTGAGCACCTAGTTTTTACTCCGGGTGGCAATTTCATATAAACCTCTTCTTCAAGATCTCTATTCAGGAAGACATTCTTGATGAATTGTTGTAAGGCACAGTCTCGATTCACTGCTATAGATATGAAAATCAGGATGATGTTCATTTTTGCAACCGGGGCAAAAGTTTCATGGTAACCACTTTATACTTCTGCGTATATTTGTTCGCTACTAACCTTGCTTTGTATCTATCGATACTCTCATCTTCTTCCAATTTCACTATGAACACCCATTTACACCCAACTTTCTTCTTCCTTTTTGGTAGTTGACATAGCTCCCAAGTATTATTTTTCTATAATGCCTCTATTATCTCATTCATCACCTTAGTCCATTTCAGGTCTATTAATGCATCCTGTATATTACTAGGAATAGACATATTGGATAATTGATTAACAATAAATGTAAATGATTATGATAATCTATGGGTAGAGATATAGTTGCTGATGGGATATTTAGTTTTGTGTTTTGGATTAGGTTCATACTATTTTTTTGGGACTCCCCGATTTAGTCTTTGTGGGTATCTATTGGTCACATTATTTTCTAAGACAAGAATTTCATTTATCTCATTAGGGATAGGATTTAGGGTTACCTAAGGGGACTGAGGAGAGACATTCTCAGTTGATTCTTCGATTAATGGTATAGGCGTTGGTATATCCAGAGACATAGGGGGTCGTTACTGAGATCATTTTGGTCTATGTAGACTTCCAGGTTATCATCCCAATTTGGTCTCATTTTCTCTAGTTCGAATATATCTTCATTCTCTTCATTGTTATTACCCCCCTGAAGAGAAGAACCGAGAACTCCCCCTGAATAGTAGGGTTCAGATTCTCGAAATGATAAATCCAAGGTCACATGCAGCTTTCGATGATGAGGATCATAGCATCGATGCACCGATATCCTTTCTGAAACTCCGAGTAACCTACAAACACATTGTTTTGCACACGGATCTAGTTTGCTTCACAAAACTTTAGGGAAGTGGACATATACCGTACAACCAAATACTTGAGGCTCCAAATTTGGAAGGTGAGGAACTAAGAAAGAGATTCCATTTTCTGTTGAGGAGACTGGAAGTCAATTGCACTGGATGGTTTTCGATTCATTAAGTACGCAACGGATTTGACTGCCTCACCCCAATGGTATTTTGGTAGATTCATGTCAAATAGCGAAGCATAAACTATTTCCATAATTTGCCTGTTCTTTTTTTGGCTAATCCATTCTGCTGTGGAGTATATGTGCAGGATGTCTGATGTCGAATTCCATGATGCTGTAAAAAAGTACCCAGTACTTGATCCATAAATTCCATACCATTATTTGATTGAAGTGTACAAATGTGTCGTTGGTATTGGGTCAGCATCATTTTCTGAAATTCCTAAAATATTGTACTTATTTCACTTTTATTTTGATGGAGAGATATCCAGGTCATCCGAGTACATTCATCGATAAATATAACAAAATACCGTGCATTAGAAAAAGATGAGATCTTTGCACGACCCCAAACATCATAATGAATAATTGCATGGTTCTACACCTGTATTCAAACTTGGCAAATAGAAAATACGGTGGCTTTTCGCCAGTTCACAAATGTCACACTGAAAATCCAAAATACTTCAACTCGAAAATAAATGCGGTTGTAACTTCTTAAGGTACCCAAATGAAAGATGTTCGAGGCCACAATCATACGAGAGCCTAAGCTTGATCCGTACTTCTGGTTTGATGCGCATGACCCAGCTTTAACCCCCCTTGTTTCGTTAATTCCAAGTAATATAGGTTGCCTCGTCTAACACCATAACTAAGAATCTTTCGGGTTAGAATGTCCTGAAAAACACAAAACAGAGGCTAAAACTTTATCGTACACTCAAGGGTAGTCGTGATATGACTAACCGATATGAGATTATACGCAAGAGATCGAACAATAAGGACAGTATCTAATATAATAGTGTCAGTTAAAATGAGAGACCCTTCCCCCCGTAATAGAGGAGGTACTACCATTAGCAGTGCATATAGTTGTCCGTAAGGAGGGTTTATGGCAGATTAAATTATTGGAATTTATAGTCATATGATTAGATGCACCTATATCAATAATCCAAGTACTATTTTTTGTAATAACAGAATGTGCAAAATCATTTTCGATTATACCTAGGTGGGCCACATTCGCTGTGGGTTGTGCCGGATCTGCTTCCGTCAGGTGGACCAGAGGTTTTCAGATATTTTTTCGAGATTTGTTTTGTAAAGTCCCACCAGTCCGGGTAACCAATAATTTCAAAACATTTTTGTTTCGAATGTCCCATTTCATCGAAATAAGAGCACATCAGTCCACTAGTATTTTTGTATTTTTGATCAACTTGGGCAGCCCGATCAACTCAGGCAACCTGGTCAGTCCACACCCGGTCAGCTGGCGCCCTAAAATCCTCACGCCCAAACACAGCCCCGTCAGCCCTAAAATCTTCACGCCCTAATTTCTCCTTCCTTTCACTTCCTCCAAAGGCAGATCGCGTCGCCCCAAGGTAACCCTCCCTCCCATGCTACCCCGTCAGGTGATGGTGCCTTGTCACCATCACCGAGTGCTCGGGGAACCCCGGGGGACCTCCATTGCCTTCCATGATTTGTTTCTAAGAGTGTTCTCTCCGGACACATGCATATACACCCTCAAGGTTGAGCTGTTTGGTCCTTTCGTAGGGTCTCACCACGGATTTGCTCGAACCCAGGGTCAAGCCCACTGAGGAAGATGTGGACCCTGAGTTGTGTCATGACTGAGTGGTGTTGAAGGACTCCGTCGACTGCCATGGCCTGAGGTGCAATCCAGCCATCGATTTCTTGGAAGATCACCACTAGTTTGGTGTAATAAATGGACAATGGTCGTCCATTTTGATGGGTGTTAAAAGATCTTTGATTCAATTCAAAGATGCAAGTTGCATCGGTGCCGTTGTAGAAGGTTCTGCCGACGGCGTCCCAGATATCCTTGGCTGTCGGGAGGCGAATAAACCTTTGTATCAAGGATGGGGTCATGGAGTCAATTAACGAACTTTTGACTCGATGATTCTCTGTAACCCAAGATTCTAATCGTGAGTCGCCTGGTTCAGGCTTAGTAGTGTCTCCGGTAAGGTATCCTAACTTATTTCGAGCTCCGATTCACATTTCGATAAGTTGTGACCATAATGCAAAATCGGTTTCATTCAGGATAATATTCGTTGTGAATGCCGAGTTGTCTTGATGAACAATGATTGGCGGTGACAGGTTTGAGGTGAAATGCTGGAGTTGTTTGCTGTGAATGGTTTGAATTTCTAGATTTCTGTGAATGGTTTGAATCTGTGGGTTAATTTTGAACGGTTTGAATTTCTGGATTTCTGTGAAATTTCTGGATTGGTTTGTGAACTATGAAATTTCTAGAGAATGATTTGAATGTTTGATGTTTCGGGTGGTTGAACAGTTTTCTGGGTTTCGTAGAACTTTCTATGTTTCTGGGTTTGATTGGTTTCATTTGTGTTTCTGGGTTGGATTGGGATTTCCAAGATTCGAAAACAAACTTCAATTCGAAAAAAAAATCATAAAGAAATTCAGAGTTGCTCTGATACCATGTTAGAATTCGAAATACTAATAATTTCAGTATATTTTAGTACAATTTACACTTACATTGCAAGTTCAATTTATAGACAAACTACGATACCAAAATAGTTAAATACAAACCCACTTTATCTTTACTTTACATAGCTTTCATATCGGAAAATTAACGGTCACATTTTACATTTTAACAGGCACTAAAATGCATGCAGACATAATGTGCACGGATTCATGATTAGAGCAAAGATTGTTATGGAAAGCTCAAGAATTAAGTTAAAGGTCTCAAGCTCATGCGGTAGCAGAAGAGATTGTCCTTCGGGAGGATATTACAAAACAAATAAAAAGCGTAGGAAATTGCACTGTGCACACACTAACATTTCACTGTTCTTTTAACAGTGCACGCCCGAAAATGGCCCTCGGGCGCGCGCCGAAAGGAGAGATTTAACCGGGGCTATTCTCGGTTTTTCCATTTAATTTTTAAATACTCAGTTATGAACGATGTATTGACGGTTTCGTCCCCTGTAATAGGACAAAAACAAAGCGTCGCGTGAGGGGCACCCGTAGCGATTAGACATGCTGGTCGGACCCGGACCCGGTCCCGGTCCGGTCCACGCAACTTTCTAATTTTTTATTATTTTCGGAAATGGCTAAATACGGTTTTAGCCCCTAATAAGACAAAAACCATGAATTGGGTGCAGGGGTGGAACGGTAATTGTCCCTATTTTTTGAATTATTTAATCGGCGTCTGTCAGGGCATTAGGCGCACGCGCCAGCGGTTTTCCGTCTCACGCCCTGTGTAGGCGGCGCGTACGTCCGACTCCGGTGGCCGGAAATTGTCTACCGGAGGACAGAACGATGCGCCGCCGCGTTATCTTCCTCCCGCGGTGGTGCGTGTAACCACCATATGTCCGTGGACGCGGCGGAGGCCGGCTGAAGCCGCCGGCCATGTTTCTCTCTCTCCGGAATGGCAAAGTTTCACTTCGGTCCTTATACTTTCAATTTCCGGGTTGGTTGTATATAACTCAATCAATTAGGTACAAAAGTTCCGATTTCTTCAATTTCGTCCTCTGATTTCAATTTACAATAAATGTAAGTTGCATTTCAGCCCTTTGACTTTTAATTTTTGAATTTCAGCCCTTGATATTTGATTTTCATTTCAGCCCTTACACTTTTTTTTTTTAATCCCTACTTTTGTCCATGTATATATAAGTGTATTTAACACAATAATAATAATAATAATAATAATAATAATAATAATAATAATAATAATAATAATAACAATAACAATAATAATAATAATAATAATAATAATAATAATAATAATAATAATAATGATTTAATTATTTTTCATTCTTACTCTTTTGTTATTTTTTTTCCCTCCCGATAATTTGATAAGTTTTTTTTTTTCCAGTAATAGCCATGGTAATTTTGTTTTTATCTTTTGTTAAAGTTTCTAGAATATTTTTAATCTTTCATTTATTTTTGTTTCTTTCATTATCAACATAATAATAATAATTATAATAAGAATAATAATAATAGTGATTATTATTAATATTATAAGAATAGTGCTTATGTATTCTATTATTATAATAATAGTGATTATTTATTCTTTCATAATAAAAATAATAATAATAATAATTTTTAATTGGTTTTTCTTGCTTGTCTGCTTTTGTTCATGCTTTTTTTTATTTTTTCCCTCGGTATAATTTAATTATTTTTTATTGTTTTTTTATTCTAGGGGCAATAATAATTTTAGATATTAAGACTCCGATGTTGCTGTTGTTATAATATTTTAAATGAATATTGCTTCCTTTTCCCTATTGTTTTTTTTATTTGCTCTTTCTATTAATTAATTTTAATAATTTTATTATCTGCACAATAATCATTTCAGTAAGTTTTTTATTCTTATTCAAATATTTTGCTCTTTTTTCTAATGTTAGTGCGCGCTCTTTTGTGATCGTTTATAACGCAATGCCTATATTCTAAAAAATGTAATCTATGCTTAAACTCAGCTCAAAATTTTAAACATTTTATCTTTTAATCTATAATTTTTAGTTACTTATATCATATAAATTAATCGTTGTAGATTTAATTGTGTTAAATTATATACAAAAAAATACCCGCGGCAACGCGCGGGCAATTAGCTAGTATATAATATAGGATGATTTTGTGGAGACTATAGTCTTTGCTTGACTATCCTACGCTGCTTACCCTCTTGCTTGCCATGAATAGCTCGCAGAGACGTGCACAGGTTTGTCGGGGGGGGTTGAAAAATGGTTGCATCAGTAGGCGCAACATTAACATATTTGTGAACTATACATGTATCTCACTTATCGTGCAACTTTACCTAAAGAATAAGACTTGGGAGGCAAATAATGAATCTTCAACGAAGAATACCACAATAAAAAGTCTCTAGACAAATAATGACAAGCATCAACCACAATAAAAGCCATTAAAAATTAATGATGAAGATGATGAATTGGCTAGCGATCATCACATCTCTTAAACCAGGAGAAAAAAAGTGGCAACAAGGTGGGCTAACCAAGACCAACTTAGAAGGATGGTTCTTTTGCGATTGATTTCTTCTTTACAGCCCTTCTTCACGTATTTATTTTTCTTATGTTTTTTCTATATTAGTTTATTTGTATTTTTCTTTGTTTTTAATCTGTTAAAGCCAAGTGGGAATCTTATATTCTATTTTATTTGCAATGTTATTATTTGTGTCCACTTGGGATTCAGTGTCTAATTATTGTTTTTATGCTTTAGAAAGAAGAAACGAATAACACGTTATTGATCAGGGTTATCTTGAGTCATAATCAAACCTCCTACAACTCCAATCATAGGAGGGCAAACAAGTCATTACACTCCGAATTCAGAACTGGAAGTCGTCTGGATTGATGAAATGGAGACAGCAAACCAATGAATCAAAAGCCCTCTTTATGTCCCAGTTGCTCCATCATCCACCTTCTTCCCTTCTCTAATTTATGGAAGACGGCAACTGTGGTTTCAGATAATCATCACCATTGTATTTGTCAACTTTGTCAGCAGATTTGAAAATGAAGCTGCCATTGGATGGCTTGCCAGATCAGAGAGGGGGGAATGGTGGGTTTTGATATTGTATTTCATTTGGGTGATCAGGCATTTCTTTGTGCGTGCTTACCTGAAAAATTCTTCTATATTTCATGTAAACTTTCCATTGCTATGATTTTTACAGCTGTTAGGAAGGAAGTATCTCAGCAAGAGTACAATAATCATCATATAAACATAAATACGCAAGGTTGCAGGATGCGTGGGGTATATACGATTAGCCAGTCTAGTCTGTCCAGCAACTTTCAGCATTGCTATTCTTGCATCAAGATCTAAGCCTTCATGGCTGCATTGAGCTGAGCAACCATCCCGTTTTCTATTTTGCTCGTAATTTTTTGCACTCCATTTAATCCTGTGAAGGGAAAAACGAAATGGGTTAGAAAAAGAGAAGACGACTGAAAGTATATCATAACATTCTTGTGCAGCCATTGGTGTATCCAAATAAGACTCTTTATAAAACAGCTATGCGGTATACCTCAAGGGAACCTTGGGACAGAGAACTGGAAGAGACTTCTACTGTTGCCTCTGATATTCGTGCTTCCGATTTCTCGTTTGAATAGCTAGCAGAGTAAAAAAATAAGCAGTTTTGGAACTTCAGATTCAAGTTAAAAAATATTTAGAAATATCCACATTCCACTTGGAAATATTTATAGGCATCCAAAAAAAACTTATATGCATCCATATTCCACTTGGAAATATTTAGTGCATCCAAAAAAAAGGTATCTCAGTTGTGTAATAGAAATATCCACATTGTGTTCGAATATCTGGGACTTATAACTGTTAATTATTCATCTAGCATGCGTTTCTTAATCAGATTTCCTACAAGAGTCCATCAATGTTTTTCCAGTCCTCATTACCTAATGCATGACAGTTCAGAAAGAAACAATATTACTTACGTGGACAGTATGGTCACCCAGATGAGTTCTACACAATCCACCCAAAGGAGTCTTTGTTCTACAGGAACCACACCATATGTAATAAGATGAGCAAATGGCCAAAGCTTCCATCCTGCCTGCACAGCAGATCACATTAAACAGTACAAAATTAAGCCAAGTTGTGAACAAGAAAAAACTAACTACTAAATTTCATGTGTTTCAATCCAATAGTCCAAGTAATAAACAAAAAACAGACTTCAAGCACATAATTCAGCTTATAGATAAACTGAAAACGAAAATGCTCCTCACCACTTGACCATTTTGAACAGAAAATCAACAAATTTGAAACTTGTTGTGTTGAGGCTTGTCAGTTATAAAATAATTTATGCGCTCATTAAAGTTTTAGAATGGTTGCAAACTAACATTTAAAATTATGAATACAAGATAGAGCCATGCAAATGAGACCACCATGTATAATAAATCCATGGGTCTCAAACATCTAACTATTAATGCAGAAAGGAAATGTTCAAAACCAGTAATAGCAGCCTTTCTAACTCCATTACCAGGTGATAGTAAAAGCAGACACTGGATCAAAGTTTCATTCTGGACACAAAGAGGAAAGGGCAGAAGGTTCTCTTACTGTAAGCATTGGCCAAAATGTAGCCGTCAGTTCACTGAAAATGCTGGCCGGTGATTCCAGACGCAAGAATCCCAACACTGTGAAATAAATGCTGTTCCAAGCTGCTGCCCACAAAGTTTGATCGAAGGCCACTTTGGCAGGAACAACCCACCAATCATGGAATGGAAAAAGCTCCTAGAAGACAGTAAATTGATTTGAGTAAATCACTGAATACATCGTTATGCCTATTAAACTTCAAAAGAAACTTGAAGTACATTAATCACCTCGCAAAACTGGTAATAGTAATGTGAAAGGGAGCCATGTAATGTAAAGCCAACGATGCCTGATCTAAACATTCTTGTGCGGTCAAACTCAAAAATTGGTTTACCTTCATAGCACTGAAGATGAAACAGAAACAACCAAGTAAAAGGATGTATACACAAGAAATAAAATAGAATACCACAATATCAGTTTCACAACATTTACAGACCTGTGCAATCCAGTCCCCAACGGAGTAGACCACACCACTAATCATCATTTTCGCTAAAACTGGGTTTGTCTTTAGAGCTTCCTCATATGCAGACCAGTTGTGTTGAGGTGCATATCTTAATATTTCAAAGAGTGTCCACCCCTGGTAGAAAAGTGAAAATTAGATCTTGGAGATCTAATGGATAAACAACTACAGAATTTAGGAATACAAAAAGATATTAAGAAAATAAAAACATATCCAATTATGTCATTCTGCACTGCTTACGGAAATGAGAAAAAAATAAAAGTTAACATCAATAGCATGCAACATCTTAAAATCTAAAACACACCAAAAAGGTTTGGATGGATGAATTAAAACAACCAGAATACCAATTCAGGGTTTTGATGAATCTTTCTGTACAAAAAACAAGAATTCTCTCAACACCTTTAATATCAAGCTGCATATGTTTGTTTGACCCATAAGTCCCAAACTTTGTATCTCCATAACCACAATTTTCTAGCAGTCTTGGCCTCCTAAACAGAGCCTTCAGCTTCCATAAAAATCAGGTCTGAATTGCATTAAAATTGAGCATGAGGGACACAAATCCAAAGCTAAAGGTGAAAGCCACAAAAATCATATTGCTCCAAAGCCAAGAAAAGGGAAATTAACTAGAAGCTACTTTTATTTTTCAAGAAAAACTAAGCATGAAGAACATAAGAAGAAATGAAGATACCCTTGTATTGTCCAACAGGAAAAACTTCATAAATAGCATGAAAACAATTAAAAAAACATAAAAAAGCAACAAAGTATGATTTGATCTGTTCTAAATACACATAACAAATAAGATTTTACTTACATGCCAGTAATCATGGTCAATTGTGAGCAACTTGGTAATAGCATAAGTACCAGCAGCAAGAACAATCGTTGCATTGATGGTCCTATCAATTAGCTTCTCGTACTCCAATTCCCTCTCTCTACTCTCTCCATCAAGACCAGAACTTGAAGCTGAAGAGAAATCCTTCAAAAGAGAGCTGCCCTTCACTCCCCCCAAACCCACTCACCTGAGAAGCCAACTCGGTCCCTTCTGTCTCTACTTGACTCGCTCCCATCCCTTCTTGCTGGTCTACACTGTCACCACTTTGTACTGGAATAACATCAAGCTCTTCTTGGAAAACAGAATTCAAGTGCCAGCTCTGTATGTTTCTAGAGAAACCTTGGCTCTTTGGCAGTTTTGGGGATAGAAACTGAGGGTTTTGCAGGTTTTTTGAAATGGTCCTTTTGGGTTTTGAAAGAGGAAGGAGACTGTGAGGAGAAATGGTGTGTATAGAAGCCATTTTTGGCTACCGGGTTGAGGATGGGAGGAACTGAGTTGAGTTGATCGAGTTATCAATCCAACCGTTTGATTCTCCAAATTGGAGTGTGTGAAGGTAGTTAGGCTATAATGATAGGTTTCTAATTCAGTGTAATATTGACTATGATATCACATTAGGCGTACTTGGGTTTATATTGATGAACAGCTGTGATGAGGGATTGCTTTGTTGGGGTAAGGCAACTAGACATGTTGATTGGTTTCGATGATGAGGTGATGAGATTCTATTTTGAGATTGAATGTAGAGGATCATTATTGGTCTGAAATTATGAGATGGCGAATGAATGCAGTCCACATAAAAGAAAGGCCAGCAGCAGCTGGGAAAATCTAAAATTAGTCCTCTAACTATACACATAGTTTAAACTAGATACCTAAATTAACTATTTAATCAATTGAATCCTCTTAGTAATAGACGCTCCTCGAGAACGTTTCCTATCACTATCTATTAGTATTTTCCATCTTAATTATATATAAATATATTCCATCAATACAGTGGTTCGTTATTGCTTTTGGACAGAAAAGAAAGAGAGAAGCAGTACATGTATAAAAGTGCTTGGATTATACATATATACATGTAAAAATAAATATGTTCATTAAGAAATTTTAAAGTCATTCTTTATGTTTTTTGAATAGAGAAGACAAGTTTTAGAGATAAAATGTATTATACAATTTCTCAATTAAGACATGTCGTTGGATCCAAGGCAAAGTATAATCACAAATCGAGGATCAATCTGAGTATACTCATATCGATATAAAAAATAAAATATAATTATTATCATAGTCATAAAACTTAACTTAAGGGTCCAATTGAAACAAAGCTTAGGTCATGAATTGAGTTAATCATTGACTCAGGTCAATAGAAGAATAAAAATAATTATTATAATAGTTTTTGATAAAACTCATGTCACAAGTTGGGACAATTATTGACTTAATCAATGTAAAGATAGAAATGTGTTAAAATCCGACTCAAATGTCGACCGAAGGCAAACCCCTTGGCCAAGAGGGTTAGGAAGGTTGACTTACATCCATGATTGTTATCATAGTTTTAAAAATTTCTATTCAAGGATCGACTTGAGGCTAAGCCTAGTTCACAAGTCGAGAGTATCAACCCGGTTTGATCTAAGTCAACCTAAAGTTCAAAGTGATTATTATTAGAATTTTAAAATTCAAATTATTAGTTAAACCAAGTTATAGGTAGAGAGGGTTAGTCTTGATTAAAACGAGTCAACACATAAATAAAATTAATTATTATCATGATTTTAAAACTTAATTCAAAACTCGACCCAAGAAAAGACTCAAGTCACGAGTTGTTTATGGTCAACCCAAGTTGACCCACTTTTTTAAAATAATATCAACCTCATTTTGTCCCACAAAAATCAATAATTTTTTTTTTTTATCAATGTTTTATCTCAAATCATGGATCTACGAGAGTTTTTGACCTATACAAGTATGGTAAATCCATATATATATATATATTACTTTGTCTTATTCACCATAGTCAAATAAGATTAAGAGACACTTAATTTATCTTTTATATCACTATCAAATACAAATATATTTTTGTCATTTAATCAAATAAGATGGATCGGTCAAGACACTTCCAATGGGCATGAAAATTACATTCCTAATATCTCTAATTGATTGATTCATCAAGAAGTGTATTTTTTTTTCACCAAATTTTGTAAACCATATAATTTTTTCAAGGTTAAGATTGAAACATGTTGATAGTTTTGGTCTGCACTGGGAAAATAATCAAGTGGTGGAGAGGGCATGAAGGTTTAGGATTCTCTCCCATTTTTTGTGGTTAACATTATCAATTTGGAGGCTGGGGTTTGACCAGGCCACCAAGAGATCAAGTGGTGTAGTTGACATGAATATTTTCATATATAAAAAAAAAGAAAAAAAAACTCACCCTAAGTGTGATTGGGATAAAGAAGAATATGAAATTTCTTTTAAGAAAGAAAAAAGATAATCATAACTGATAAAATTAAGGTGTTATTTAAAATTTTATACTGAGATTAGAAAACACATGTTAGAAGTTTTCTATCTTTTTTCAATATAAGTTTCATTTTGTTTTAAAATAAAATAAAACATGAATACTACTAACTTTTTTATATACAAATTAAAATTATGTTTTAATAATTTTATATTTAGTTAATATCATAAATTTTAATATTTTTGGGTTGATAATAGCAAATACAAAAATTATTAAGATTGTTATAAATTATGGTTTTGATTTTTTATGAAAACAATCGGTATATTGGTATGTTTCATATTATTTTAATGAAAAACTCATTTTTTAGTTTTTAAAAAAAACGAGTCATTTCATTTTTTTCACTTGAAAAGGAAAAAAATAGTTATTTTATATTACTAAACAGATCCTAAGATTTTTCTAGTTTTGATTTTTTATGAAAAAAAATTGTAATCTTAGTATATTTCTTATTATTTCAATAAAAATATTCATTTTTATAATCAACAAATGAACCATTTCAATTTTTTCACTGTAAAGAAAAAAAATATTTCTTTATAACTAAACACATCCACTATAACCAATTCATCACATCCCCTTGTTTTTACTTCTAAAAGATTTGATTGTTTTATAATTAAATACCCAATAAATAATTTATGTAGAACAAATGACAAATATGGTACAAAAATAATAACATTATAATTTTTTATAAGAAATGTTTTAATTTCAAGTAAAACTAATTAAAGTGCATATATCAAAAATTATTAACTGAAACTATTTCTAGAAGTTGTTTATTAAGTAAATAAATTAATTCATGTAGAAATAAAACTCTTCATGAAACACATTCCATGCATTCAAATTCTACATAAAAACTAATTAATAATAATATATTGAAACATCTAAAATAAAATTATAAAATCTATTCACTTTCTAAACTAATGTGAACCTCGTGGTCACGCAACTCATAATAAAGATTGATATCTGATCCTGAAAAAAGCTGAAATAGATCTGATAGAAGTGTGACATAATGAAAATTTGTCCCCAAAGCACTAACATTATTGAAATGAGTAGAATGACGTCACGATGCCAGCTAATCTTTTGATAAGTTAGATTTAGTTCATTCAAGAACTGAAAAATGCAAGAATCACTCTCACATGTTAAAACTGAAAAATTCTGAAATAATAATCATCAAAGGCTACCAAAATTTAGGTTGCATGAGTTTAAATAGTTCATGAAAAAGTTAACCCTAATATACCCCTTATCTAGACTTATATGAGTTCACTCAAAATTAACTCAAAACCCTAAACTAAAATACTCATAACTTAATCTAAACAAGCTTTGGATTTCTAGCTGAAAATAAAGTATTAATTAAGCCTAAACAAACCTTGAGTTGTAACTAACAAAATAAAATAAAACCCTTGATATTAAATCCATGTTCTTCCATGAGAAGAAGAGAAGAAAGTAAAATATTATAGAGTTGATTTAAAGTTTATTTATAGCCTTCCATGCAACTCCCTTTATCCTATAAATAAAAAAAAAGGTAATCATCCATGTTGCTTCCAAGTTGTAGTAGGATTCTTTTGATTTATTTGATGTCCTCACTTCATGACCTAAATAAAGATTGTATTGGACCCCTCTTGCACATGGATAAGATGTACTAGGGTCTCCTCTTGATACTCTAATGGACCTTTCAATTTTGACGTGGTTGAAAACCCTTCAAAACCAATGTATTCAATGTCTTTTTTCAATATCTTTGTCGTAGATCTTATCGTTGAACCATTTGGAACATGTAATGGGTTCTTGTTTGGTGTTTTCTAGGTTGTTCCACATCACCCCCTCTCTCCTCGAAAGGATTCAATCTCAAATCAAAATTTATGTCCAACAATGTAAGATCAACAACATTAAAGGTAACACTAACATCATACTCCGCTTGGAAGGTCAATTTTATATGCATTGTCATTGATTCTCTCTAAAACTTGAAATAGACCATCACCATAAGACTGTAAATTTTGATTTATTTTGGTTCGAAATCTTTCTTTACGCATGTGCACCCAAAACCCAATCACCGGGTTAGAAAACAATTAGTTTACATCTCTTATTTGCTTTAGAAGCGTAAAGTCTATTCTATTTTTCTATTTGTAGTTGAACTCCCTCATGGAGTTGTCTCACCATCTTTGCCTTCTTTTCACTATTTAAACTTACATTTTCTTCAAAAGGTAAAAGAATTAAAGTTCATAGGAGTTAGTGGATTAAAACCATAAACAATTTCAAAAAGGAGAAAAAACAATGGTTGAATGTACAATTCTATTATAAGTAAAACTCAACAAAAGGCAAACATTCTTCCCAACTTTTCAAAAATAAAATTGAATTGCAACATGCGAAAAATTGGGATAATGCTCTATTCACTACCTTAATTTTTCCATCTATTTGAGGATGACATTTGTTATTGAAAAAGAAGAGTTTAGTTTCCAACTTTCCTTATAAGTCTTCCAAAAGTAGTCAAGGAACTTAACATCACAATATGACACTATACTCCTAGGAATGTCATGCATACAATCTCCTTAAGGTACAGGTCTATGATATGAGATGCATCATCTGATTTATGGCATGCAATGAAATGCACTATTTTAGAAAACATATTAACCACAACGAAAATAGAGTCTCTATCTTTTTTTGACCTAGGTAAACCTAAACCAAAGTCCATAGGGATATCTACCCAAGATTCAGTCGGCAAAAATTGAATGATCCTTCAAATTTCAACTAATCTTTTATTTTTTTAATATACTGATATGATAAGAGACAATTATAACAAGATGAAATATAACCTCTTTTTTTTGCCTAGATGATGCAGACATAAAGAATAAAAAAATGGACACAAACATTGAAAAACTTTAAGAAACACTAAAAAATGAAAATAACAGAAGGATAAGACATTGTGTCGGAGCCTAGCTCGGATACCAACTGATGCGAACCTCGTGATCACATTGTCATGCAACCCACAATCAAGATTGAGATCTGATCCTAGAAAAGCCCGAATAGGTCTAATAGAAATGTGACACAATAGAAACCTGCCTCAAAGCACAAACACTATTGGAATGAGTAGAATGATGTCACAAAGCCAACTAATCTTTGATAAGTTAGATTCAGTTCATTCAAGAACTGAAAAATATAAGAATCACTCTCACATGTTAAAACTGAAAAATTCAGAAGTAATAATCATCAAAGGCTGCCAAAATTTAAGTTACATGAGTTTAAATAGTTCTTAAAAAATTAACCCTAATGGACCCCTTATATGGATTTATATAAGGTTAACTCAAAACTGACTCAACCCTAAACTAAAAAGCTCATAACTTAATCCAAACAAATCTTGGATCCTAGCTGAAAACAAAGTATTAATTAAGCGCAAACAAGCATTGTGTTGTAGCTAACAAAATAAAATAAAACCCTTAATATTAAATCCATGTTTTGTCATGAAAAGAAGAGAAGGAAGTAGGCTGATTCAAGACTTATTTATAGTCTTCCATGTAGTCTCTTTATCCTAGAAACAAAAGGAAGAGGTATTCACTCATGTTGTTTCTGTTAGCATAATAGCATAGGGTGTGGCTATAGGGTGCTATAGGGTGGTGGCTATAGGCTTGGTTAGTTGTGCCACTTTTCCCTATATATATTGTTAACATGTAAATGAAAGGGAGAAGAAAATAAAGGTTCATTAAGATTTTCTACTTTGTCATGGTATTAGAGCCACACTTTTGAATCTCCAGCACTCTCGGTTTTGTGGATCAGCCCTGCATACATAGGGCTCTCGGCTGGGGTGATTTTGTTTTGTTTCCATCAGTCCTAGATATATAGGACTCTCGGGTTTTCTTGGTTCTCTGTCGGGTTTCTGGGTTTGTTTTCTTGGCTGTCTTTGGGGCTCATCAACACAATGACATCAAGCAACTCTGATTTGTTTGGTGTTCGGTTCACTGGAAAGAATTATTCCGCCTGGGAATTTCAGTTCCAAGTTTTTGTCACGGGAAAAGAATTATGGGGTCATGTGGATGGAAGTGATCCAGCTCCCACCGACGCTACAAAGCTATCTCAATGGAAGGTTAGGGATGCCCGAGTAATGTCTTGGATATTAGGGTCGGTTGATCCTCTTATTGTTCTTAATTTGAGGTCATATAAAACTGCAAAAACCATGTGGGAATATCTGAAAAAGTTTTACTATCAAGATAACAATGCTAGACGTTTTCAATTAGAAAATGATATCTCTAATTATACTCAATGCAATCTATCTATTCAGGAGTATTATTCTAGTTTTATGAACTTGTGGGCAGAATATACTGATATTATTTATGCCCCAATACCAGCCGATTCTCTTTCTGTTGTTCAAAAGGTTCATGAGCAAAGTAAACGGGATCAATTTTTAATGAAATTGAGGCCCAAATTTGAGATTACTCGCTCAAATTTAATGAATCGAGATCCATTGCCTACCTTGGATGTTTGTTTTGGGGATTTACTTAGGGAAGAACAGCGCCTTCTTACACAAGGCAGTCTCAAGCAAGACAATACAGCTGCTGTTGCCTTTGTAGCCCAAGGAAGGGGAAGAGGTCGAAATATGGGCAGTGTTCAGTGTTACAACTGCAAAGAATATGGGCACATTGCTAACAATTGTAGAAAGAAGTTCTGCAATTATTGCAAGCAGCAAGGCCATATCATCAAGGAGTGTTCCACTCATCCCCAAAATCGTCGGACAAATGCTTTTTTTACGGTGATGTCCGACAGCTCTTCTACGGCAGCAGCTGCATCAAGTCCTCTTACTCCAGAAATGGTGCAACAGATGATCCTTACTGCATTCTCGGCCTTGGGGTTGCAAGGTACTCATTCTAATTCTCACTTGTGGCTTGCTGATTCAGCTGCGTCAAATCATATGACCAACTCATCTAGTAGACTTAAGAATGTGCGTAAGTATCATGGCTCATCAAAAATTCTGGTTGCTAATGGTGGTCACATACCCATTACTAAGGTTGGAGATATTGATCCAACTTTCAAGCATATTTTTGTATCACCAGATTTGTCTACTAGCCTTATTTCAGTCGGTCAACTGGTGGATGATAACTGTAATATGCATTTTTCTCGTAATGGTTGTCTTGTGCAGGATCAGGTGTCAGGGAAGATCATCGCGAAGGGGCCTAAAGTTGGACGATTATTTCCGCTGCACTTTTCTATTCCTAGTTGTTTCTCTTTTGCTTGTACTACTGTTCAAAATCAAAGTGCCGTATGGCATAGACGTTTAGGCCATCCGAACTCTATTGTTTTATCTCAATTATTGAATTCTGGTTTGTTGGGCAATAAATCTAGTTTTTCTTCTCATGATGCTTTGATTGATTGTTCTACATGTAAATTAAGCAAGAGTAAAACTCTTCCTTTCCCTTCTCATGGTAGTCGTGCTACAAAAAGCTTTGATATCATTCATAGTGATGTGTGGGGTCCTGCACCGATTCTTTCTCATGCTCTTTACAAGTACTTCGTCACATTTATTGATGATTATAGTAGGTTTACTTGGGTGTATTTCCTTCATTCCAAATCTGAGGTATTTTCGGTTTTCAAGACATTTTATGCTTATGTTGAAACTCAATTTTCTACTAGTATTAAGGTATTGAGATCTGATTCGGGTGGGGAATATATGTCACGGGAATTTCATAATTTTTTACAACAAAAAGGCATTGTTTCGCATCGGTCGTGTCCATATACACCACAACAAAATGGGGTTGTTGAGCGTAAGAATCGTCACCTTTTGGATACCACTAGATCTTTATTGCTTGAGTCATCTGTTCCATCTAAATTTTGGGTTGAAGCTTTGTCTACTGCAGTGTATCTAATCAATCGATTACCATCCCAGGTATTAAAATTCGATTCCCCTTTCTATCGTCTTCATCATAAGTCTCCTAGCTATCATGACTTGCATACTTTTGGTTGTGTTTGCTTTGTCCACTTACCTCCTAATGAACGACACAAACTTTCTGCTCAGTCTACTAAATGTGCCTTTTTAGGTTATAGTATTTCTCACAAAGGATTTGTTTGCTATGATCTCAGCTGTGATAAATTTCGTATCTCTATAAATGTTGTTTTCTTTGAAAATCAATATTTTTTTCCTACTACTACTGCATCTTCCTCGGTAGCTCCTCTTCTTCCTCATTTTGAGGACGTGTCCTCTTTTGAAAGATTCAAACCTGGTATTGTGTATGAAAGACGTCGACCAACTTTGCCTCTTTCGACAACTTCTCCTCCACCTGATACTGCTCATGGAGACACTTCTACGCCACCTCCTCCTCCGTCGGCTCTTCGCCGCTCTACGAGGGAATCTTATCCTCCTGATCGGTATGGTTTTTCTGCCACTTTATCCAATATTATTGTTCCATCATGTTACTCACAGGCTGTCGAGCATGAGTGTTGGCAAACAGCCATGCAGGAGGAACTTCAGGCTCTACAGGAAAATCATACATGGGACCTTATTCCTTGTCCTCCAGCAGTTAAGCCCATTGGATGTAAATGGGTGTACTCGATTAAGCTCCGCTTTGACGGCACTCTGGATAGATATAAAACACGGTTGGTTGCTCTTGAAAACAGACAGGAATATGGGGTGGATTATGAGGAGACTTTTGATCCGGTCGCCAAAATGACTACTATGCGCGCTATTATTGCCATTGCTGCCTCTCAGGGATGGGCACTTCACCAAATGGACGTCAAAAATGCTTTTCTCCATGGTGACCTTAAGGAGGATATTTATATGACACCTCCACTGGGTTTGGTTTCTTCTTCTAAATCGGTTGTGTGTAAATTGAGGCGATCCTTGTATGGATTGAAGCAAGCTCCCCGAGCGTGGTTTGACAAGTTTCGGACTACCTTGCTTCGCTTCTCTTTTGTGCAAAGCAATTATGACTCTTCATTATTTCTTTGCACAACTTCCACTGGTATTGTTCTACTCCTTGTTTATGTCGATGATATTGTCATTACCGGGACTGACTCTATATTGATTAGCCAACTTCAGCAGCATCTTCGGGATTGCTTTCATATGAAGGACCTGGGTTCTCTTACTTATTTTTTGGGTTTGGAGGTTCATTCTTCTTCTTCTGGTATCTATGTGCATCAGCAGAAATATGCTCAGGACTTGATTACTTTGGCTGGTCTTCAGGATTCTTCTCCGGTTGATACTCCTTTAGAGGTGAATGTTAAGTTTCGACATGATGATGGTGATCTTCTGCCTAATCCCACTTTATATCGGCAATTGGTTGGCAGCCTGAATTATCTTACTATTACTCGGCCTGATATCTCTTTTGCTGTTCAGCAAGTTAGTCAATTTATGCAATCTCCCCGTCATTTACATTTGGCAGCGGTTCGTCGCATTCTTCGTTATCTACTTGGTTCTGCTAGCCGTGGGCTCTTCTATCCAGTTGGCTCTCCCATCCGCCTTGTGGCATTTAGTGATGCTGATTGGGCGGGTTGTCCTGATACCCGACGCTCTGTCACAGGGTGGTGCATGTTTCTTAGTGATTCCTTGATTTCTTGGAAAAACAAGAAACAGGATCGTGTTTCCAAATCTTCCACAGAGTCTGAATATCGGGCCATGTCCGCTGCTTGTTCGAAAATTGTATGGCTTCATGGTTTATTGGCAGAAATTGGTTTCTCTCAGTCCTCTCCTACTCTTCTTCATGCTGACAGCACGAGTGCTATCCAGATTGCTTCGAATCCTGTGTTTCATGAGCGTACTAAACATATCGAAGTAGATTGTCATTCTATTCGAGAGGCCATCGATTCTCATGTCATTTCTCTTCCACATATCTCCATCGATCTTGCGATAGTCGATGTGTTTACCAAATCCCTTGCCCCGGCCCACTCATCGGTTTCTTGTTAGCAAATTGATGCTTTGTTCTCACCCGACATCAATTTGAGGGGGGATGTTAGCATAATAGCATAGGGTGTGGCTATAGGGTGGCTATAGGGTGCTATAGGGTGGTGGCTATAGGCTTGGTTAGTTGTGCCACTTTTCCCTATATATATTGTTAACATGTAAATGAAAGGGAGAAGAAAATAAAGGTTCATTAAGTTTTTCTACTTTGTCAGTTTCCAAGTTGTAATAGGATTTTTTTTTTGTTTTCTTTGTTGTCCTCACTTTAGGGCTCAAATAAGGTTGTATTGGATCCCTCTTGCACATGAATAAGATATAATAGAGTCTCCTCTTGATACTCTAATAGACCTTTCAATTATGACGTGGTTGAAACCTTCAAAACTAATGCATTCAATGTCTCTTTCAATGTCTTTGTCTTAGACTGAGTCATTGGATCATTTGGAACATGTAATGGGTCCTTGCTGGTGTTTCTAGACTCGTCCACATCACGAACCAAAATCCATATATTAACTATGAAATCTTCAATAATTTGAAATGTCTTTATATATATAAATTTATAAAGATTCTGAAAATATATATTAAAACACACCAAAATTCTTTGATAACATATTAAACAAAAACAATAAAACTTGAAGTTATAAAACATTTGAGGTGAATAGCGCTCTCTAATTAACCGAGAGTGGGTTTGAAAATTTTAATGGTCTTATAAGTAAAAATTGTTCTACAAATTGAAGTGGTCACCTACAACTAATTATAACTCTTAATATAACTCAGATTAAGATAAATGACCATTTCAACTATAGGACTCTCTAGAAGACCAGATTTTGGTGGCATTAACTTGCGAGCTCATAATTTATCTCTCAATTTTTTAATTTCACTATCACTTCAAATTAATCCCCCAAAAACATGTAAAATCACTTCCAATTTTTTTCTATCAGTATAATATCCACTATTTAAAATAATTAAAAATCAAATATTATAAAAACTCTATTTCATAACTTTTCTCAATAAGCCAAACATACATGCAAAACATCAAATAAAAATGTAAGGATAAAGAACACACCTTAAATTGATAAAAAAAGATTATTTCCTATATATATATATATATATATATATATATATTAGGTTTTGAATGTATCACGAAATAGAATGTAAGTTATCATATGTTTTGTTTTGTTTTCTAAATTATTATGTAATTACTAATATATCAACTACTAATTAAAAATTAATATAAATATTAGTTTTTGTTTTGGGTTTTTACACAATAATTTTTTTTATATTAGAAATGATGGTAGCACATTGTTACATTATTTTTATATTAAAAAAAACACAACACAACATGAGCAAATGATTAGTTCAGTTGTGTGATTTTGATAATTAACTCAATATTTGCTCTCCAAATTCAAATTATTTCCCAATATTCAAGAAATTAATGAGATTTAATTTTTTATTATTTATTTTCATCTTTCCCACTCTGAATATATAGGAGTTTTAGCTATGTTAACCATATTTGTAACTTCTCAATCACAAAATTAGTTTGCTTTGTTTTTTAATGAACTAAAAAATTGAATTTGAAAAAAGAATTTAACATTTTACTTCTAATTAAAAAAAATATTTTTTTGTTTTTTCATAAAAAAAATTAATAAAAGAATAAATTATGTTTCTTTTTTGTGTGGATAAAATGTAAGAAATTATGTTTAATTGACAAGATATATATTTAACTCTAGCAATATTAATCATTGTATAATAGCAATTCCAACACGCGGGACAAAATTGCATAACAAAACAAGCAATGCGGGCAAACATTTTAATAATGTATAATTAAAGTATTAAAGTGAAACTCAATGCTAATTACAATGTCAAAACTGATTATATCCCGTGATCGGACATCATGATTCCCAACACCAAACACCATCCATCACGACCCCACGCATCAAAAAGACAGCTGAGCAATCCAACGGCCAAGGCGTCAGATCCCAATCATCAACCATTATGATTTATGAGTCGCGTAGCACTAGATCCCCGGACTGTGAATCATCCCCAACTACCCAGATTAAACTTTCTCTTAGACTGAATATCACACCAAGCAAAGCTCACTGAGTCTCTATCCGATCTGATGGGCTCCTTCGAAGGATAAAAAAAAATAAAAATTCTACAGATCCAACGATGGCAAACTACCTAGCTCAATTTCAAACTATCAAAAATAGCTGCGATCACATCGTCATTGCAGGTAACTCTAAATAATGATTCGCATTTCCTGATCAGTTTTCTGTTTTCTGTTTGATTGATTAATTTAGTGTTATGTTATTGGCAGTTGAAGATGTGAGTGATTTATGGCCGAACATAAAATCAGGATTCGAAGAGAGAGTTCCAATTAAAAGAGCTAGTTTAAATAACAAGACTCGAAATCCAGTTCTCGTAGAGAATTTTCCTTGCGAGTTTATATTAACTACTGACTCAAGACTCCGCAGTCGGTTTCCTCAAGAACAGTCGTTTGTTTTGGTTTCGCGAACCTTATGCTACTATTGTTCTAGTCACTTGTGAGGTATTTACTTAATTAAACTAGCAATTTGACCTATTATTTATTTATTTGTATATATACATTTCAAAAGGATTTATTTTGCGTATTTATTTTATTTTAATTAGGATCTTGATGAGTTTAAAACGATACTTAAGCCGCGGTTGAAGTTAATTGTGCAAAATGATGAGAAGGAATGGTTTATTGTGTTTGTGTCGAGAGCGCATCCGAGTAATGATAATGCTGTTAAAATGGCGAAAAAGGTTTATGCTAAGCTCGAAGTTGATTTCAGCACGAAAAGAAGGGAGAGGTAAGCATGTAGCTGTAGGTAAAGCATTTTCATTTTAATTTGAAATTTGTTTTTATTTTGATTCAGCCGGTGCATTTTGTTAGCTGGATTTTTCGTGCATTCTTAGCTTTTCTGGAGGCATTATTTGTTGGAGGTTTTCTTTGGTTTAATTTTCTTAAGCATTCCGGTAAAGCAATATATTTTGCTTCATTTGAAAATTTGTGATGTTTTGATTTTTAGATATGACTACTATTACCATTGAATTGAAAAAAAAATGTGATGTATTGATATATTCATGCATTATTGTGACTTGAATAGCAATTGTGAATGCTGGTATCATGTTCATCTACATGAGTGATGTAAATTGGGTTATATGATTGGAAATGCAAGGCCAAAACTTAAATAAGATTGTACACTGACCATTGCTCTAGTTCTCTTTAGCTGAATATTGCCTTCACTGACCATTGCTCCAATATTTCAGTATTTTTTTTCTTTTTCGTTCTCTTTTTCATAAATGCTTTAGTTGTGGTGATTGGTGTTATTCACAGAAGGTCTGGTTTTCTTTTTGTCTGTTTTTTGAACATGTGCATTATCCAGGTGCTGCAAATATGATATTCATGGCCCTGAAGCAAATTTTTGGGATGATTTAGAATCGAAAATTATGGAGTGTGTCAGAAACACTTTGGATAGGCGTGTACAGTTTTATGAGGATGAGATACGTAAGCTCACTGAACAACGGTTCATGCCAGTCTGGAATTTCTGTAATTTCTTTATATTGAAGGTATTCCTTTTCTCAAATTATTTCAATACTCTGACAAATGTGTTATAGTTACCAGCAGAAATGCCTGGTTTGGATTTAAACTGTTGTTGCCCATTTTTTCTTTATTATTTATATTTTATTTATCTTGAAAAGGCATATCTATGACACATTTTCTTGTCGTAGCCCATCATTTCTGTTTGTTCACAAAACATCACTACTGATCCCTAAGAAGATCCCTAATAATTGAAATGGGGATGCTCAACTCTAAGCCATATGCCTCAGTCATGCTTCACATTTCTTCAGTTATTCCAGCAATTCTTCCTACCTCTAAATATATGTTCTGTTCTCAGGAAAGCTTGGCTTTTATGTTTGAGATGGCTCATCTCTATGAAGACGCTCTGCGTGAATATGATGAATTGGAACTCTGTTATTTGGAAACAGGTAAGCATGTGTGTCTGTGCCTATGCTGTTGTTGTTTGCATGATTTACCACCTTGTTTGTCCAAGTATTTAAAACATGTCATTCTTCACTGTTTTCAAATAATAGAGCAATAGTAATCTTAATTTATTTATTATATATGAGATATTCTTTTTAAATAATCCGATACTGCTATATATGCCTATATTTTTCATGTTGAAAGTGTTGTAAAAACCAAACTAGTGTATTCTTATTGTATTTTGAATCATAAATTAAATTGTAATTAGGACTGATTACATGGTCATAGATCTTTTCTCTGAACATTATGATTTCAAATTGATAACTTAATCTTTTGTGTCATGTATGTCTGAGTTTTCTAACCTGAACCTTTTCTCCTAATTTGTGTTTTTGTTTCGTGTCTAATTTTTTGTACTTGTTGACAACTTTAGAGCATGAATGATAATATTATAGCAATATTTCTGTAATCTTATATAGAAGCACTGTAACTTCCTTTATATTGCATTTAGGTGTTGAAGAAATAAATATTCAACACTGGAGCTTTCTGAGCTTTCATGATCACTGCTTTGAGTTTTCTTCATACTTATGGTTGTTTTTTATACTTGTAGGAGTAGGAGTTTTTAGCATTGATGAATAGTTGAAAATTTTATGCTCCCTGAGCAATATTGGACCAATAATTTACACAAATTTCATGCAGTTAATATGCCTGGAAAACAGAGAGACTTTGGAGGAGTTGACCATGGTGATGATTGGGCAGCACTGCTTAATCATGAAAATAAGCCATTGACACAGATTGTACAAGATGATTCATTTAGAGAATTTGAATTTAGGCAGTATCTCTTTGCTTACCAATCAAAGGTATGGAAAGTTGAGAATTATTTTAATCCACTAAAATGGTAAACTATGATGCAGTTAATTCCAGAATGAAAGAGAAATATTTCTGATTGTTTGCTTTATCAACCACGCAGATGTTTTTGTCTATGCCCTACCACTTTTCCTTGAATTTCTTTTCTCATAATTAATTTTCAGGATTCACAGTTAATTTAAGTATTTGCTCATTAATTTATTTTTGTCCTTATGATTCATAATTAAAGAACAGTTTGAGTGGATCTTGGATATATAATTGAATTTTTTAAGTGCTATTGTTTTCCCCTCCTCTCTCTGTGTGTGTATGCGTGCTCACATGACCTTTATATGTGCTTGCACACTTTGTGAATAGGCACACATGCTTACACAAGCATGTCCGCAGACAGCCCCAGTTCTGTGTGAAGTTTTGGTTGATTTGTGTCACAGGAATTGGTTTTGTAGCCATTTGTTTAAATATTGCATTCTACAGAGTGTGCTCACACCAAAAGTGCACAAGAGTTTTTATACATTACTCTTCAAGGAATCCAGTTCAATTCTTGGGATTTTTTTATGTAATCTAATTATTCTGTTGGACTTGCAGCTTTTATTCAAGCTGAATCGTCCCTTTGAGGTTGCATCAAGGGGTCATTCATTTATAATTGGCTTCTCAAAGGCCCTCACATTGCATGAGGTATATGATGGTTGTTTCATTAAGTACTCGTATTGCTGTTTTTTTTTACCATAGTTCGGAGGATTTTATTTCTGATATCTCTTTTCCCTCTCCTATTGGCATCCCTCTTAGAATATGCTACCTTTTTGTATGCGAGAAGTTTGGGTAATAACTGCTTGCTTGGCTTTAATCAACGCTACTGCTTCTCCTAATTATGATGGACTCGTGGCAACTGATATAGAAAAGGAGTTCTACCGCCTTAAGGGTGATCTTTATTCCTTATGTCGAGTTAAGGTAAAAAACTTTCTTTTTGGCACCATTTTCTAAGCAGCAAATGGTGCTGCATCCTTTACCTTTTCAATATTTTTATGCTATATGAACCTATTCTCTTTTGTCAAAGCAGGAAAGACATTTGAAAAAAAAACAGAATTGTTTTTTTTTGTACCAGAGACCTGGTACTTAGACTATTGTGCATGGCAGTTTGAGTTCTTTTGTTACTACAAATTTTGCTACAGAAAGGTTTTTAATGAAATGCAATTATGATTGTTGCAGTTCATGAGGCTGGCCTATTTGATCGGATATGGAGCAGATATAGAAAAAAGTCCTGTCAACAGGTGAAAAATCCAATTACAAAGTTCAAATCTACTCACTACTTCTTGTTTATATTTAACTTGGTCCTATAACTAGAAAGTAAATTTTCTAGTGACAAAGTTATAATAGAGCTATTTATACAAACTATTATGTTGTGTGTATCTTCTAAATTGTATTCTTTTATTTTTCTACAGTGCCTTACTCAGCATGCTTACTTGGCCCAAGCCTCCGGTTTGGCCTTCGGTTCCGCTTGATGCTTCCCCTGAGGTTCTTGAGAAGGAAAAGGTACGCTTTAGGATGCTCTGTCCAAAATTGAACCAACAGAAGGGCTTTGGTATATATCTCTTATTTGTTTGTTTTCTTACTGTATGCTTGTGTTATTACTGTAGTTTTCTTTTATTTCATACATTGTTCACCTCATCTGCTAATAACTAAGGTTGACTATCATGAAGTTTGTTGCTTCTAGATGATTTAACAATCTTACAAATGAGCAAGAAGGAAATTAATGGTATCTCTTCATGGTGAACCCGATTGATAGCTAAACCCGGTAGCTAAACATTTAAGTCCAATTTCTTTATGATGTACTTTTCACCTGTTATTCAAAAAATGGCTATGTAACTTTCCCCTGATAGAATTGATGGTGATGTTTATCTTTGTACAGGTGATCCTTCAAGCTACTCCTAAAATCAAACACTTTGGCATCCAGAGGAAGCCACTGCCTCTTGAACCTTCTGTACTTCTGCGAGAGGCTAATCGGCGAAGGGCTTCCCTTTCTGCTGGGAATGTGTTTGAGGTGTTTGATGGTCGCCCAGCCTTGATTGATGGGTAATGGACTTGGGAAATTGAAGCAATGTAGTACTATGGGTTCTCCAAGATTCTTTTATTGATATCTCATATTTTTTCACCATTTCCTTTTTTTTGGTGCATGCCAGTTTGATTATTTATCTAATTGATATATAATACAGATCAGCTTCAGATGCTTCATCAAGGACCCCCCTATCAAAGAAAATGAATGCGATTTCTATGTCGCGGACTAATTCTTCACCCGGAACTTTTGATGGTTCAGTAGATCGACCTATGAGACTTGCAGAGATTTATGTTGCTGCCGAACATGCTCTGAAGCATACAATTTCTGATGCAGATCTTTGGAAAGCTTTGTCATCTGTAGAGGAGTTTGAGGTATCTATTTAATCCAATATAAACACAGATATGCTTAATTTTTTTTTTTGATGAATGCAAATTTTCTTTAATTGAAAGGAACTACGGAGTTCACCCCACCACAAAGCAAACAAAACCAATAGTAAAAATACTCTAGAGCAACTAATGATTAGCAGAGTTGCTGAACTTCATCTGGCACAACTATATCTAGGATCAACACAGCTTGCTGGAGAATGTTTGTTTGAAAAACATAGCTGCATTGAATAATGACTTGTGCAATCAGAGTTGCATAGCCTGGGTTTTTTGACCTGTGAATTCTTCTGTCTCTTTCTTTCCATAGAACATGCACATATCTGCACTAAGCTAATCTCATCACAATGGAAACTTAAATCTTTCTGCAAAAGCTGCTTAGCATATCATCAGCCAAATTCCCAGAATTTCTATTTGCAGAACTAATCTGCAAAATCTTGCTGGTTATTTGAAATTACTTTCCTAAAAGAGTATTGTTTAGACTGCCTGATCATCCTGCAAAGAATCAAGTACCAAACTGTTAATTGAAATCTTATCTAAAAGAAGCCAAAAAAAGAATTGCCATTGTAGTGTGAATAGAGACTTTGCCACAGTAAACCGTACACTTTTGCTTCAGGTTCTCTTCATTTCTGTATATTCAGCCATTTTAGTTTTGTGCTTTTGATTAAATGCAAAACCTTCTAACCCATGGCATTGCAGTTGTTAAATATTGGAATTATGAGAACCGTCTACTTCTGACAAAAGATATATTGACAGTCAATGCATGGAAATGCTGTGTTCAATGGTGTGCCATAACTAATTATCATATTGTTAACCCTCTTGTTTAAAAAAAAAGAATGCATGAATGATGGAAGATTATTGCTAGATTAAGTTATTTTCAGTACTAATAGAATGCCAAAAGTTTCAACTGATTTTTGATATTCTTAATAGAATTGAACAGTTGGTAATTCTGAAAGGGATCAGTTCAAGGTTATAGTTTAGTAGGTTGTGGATTTAGTGCTTAGAGGGTGTTTGGCATTGTGGCCACAACACTATTTATTCAAAATATGATTGTTTTTTCTTGAAAATTTATTTTTCTAGTGTTTTTGGAATGTTTTGATGTGCTGATGTCAAAATGAATTTTAAAATAAAAAAAAACATTATTAGAGAAAAACACTTTGAAAAGCAACCACTATTGCAATGTCAAACAAACTCCTTAGTTCATTACCCACCCACTCCCCTCTCTTTTCACCAATTTTATGGTGTCATGGCAGCAAAAGTATCTTGAGCTAACCAAAGGTGCTGCTGACAATTACCATCATTCCTGGTGGAAAAGGCATGGAGTTGTTCTTGATGGTGAAATAGCAGCTGTTTGCTTCAGGCATGGAAATTTTGATTTAGCTGCAAAGTCTTATGAGAAAGTTTGTGCCCTTTATGCTGGCGAAGGATGGCAGGAATTATTGGCTGATGTCCTTCCCAATTTAGCTGAGTGCCAGAAAATGCTAAATGATCAAGCTGGCTATTTAGCATCTTGTGTGAGATTGCTGTCTTTAGATAAAGGTTTATTCTCAACAAAGGAGCGCCAAGCATTTCAGGCTGAGGTTCTTCGTCTTGCACGAAGTGAGATGAAGGACCCTGTGCCCTTGGATGTTTCATCACTGATTACGTTTTCTGGAAATCCTGGACCTCCCTTGGAGTTATGTGATGGAGATCCTGGTATTCTCTCTGTTACTGTATGGAGTGGCTTTCCTGATGATATAACTCTTGATTCACTTAGCCTCACTTTGACTGCTACATTTAATGCTGATGAGGGTGCTAAGGTACAATTTTCTTGGACATTTATAGTTGTGACTTGTTTTTTTTATAGAGCAGACATGATATGTACAGAATTCTTCACAACTCAAGAAACCCTCTCATATTTCAGGCTTTAAGGAGCTCTACTGCCACAATACTCAAGCCTGGTAGGAATACCATTACCCTCGCTTTACCTCCCCAAAGACCAGGTTCCTATGTCTTGGGGGTTCTTACTGGGCAGATTGGTCAGTTGAGATTTAGATCTCATAGTTTTTCAAAGGGTGGCCCAGCAGACAGTGATGATTTCATGAGTTATGAAAAGCCCACTAGACCTATACTCAAGGTATTGGTTTTATGTTTCATACAAGGATCATGTATTCTGGTCATTCCATTTGGTTAAATAGGTGCATTGTATTGCTTATCTAATAAAGCCCTTCTTTCTTAGGTTTTCAAACCAAGACCACTAGTTGATCTTGCTGCAGCTATTTCATCTGCTTTACTGATAAATGAAACTCAGTGGGTTGGGGTTATAGTACGGCCAATTGACTACTCTCTCAAAGGTGCTGTCTTGTATATTGATACTGGTCCAGGTCTGAATATTGAAGAGTCACATGTCATTGAGATGGAGACCCGTGTCAATATATCACAGAGCAGTGCTGAAATGACGAACTCTAATGGCACGCAAAAGGATTGCTCTTTGGCTTCTATAAAAGAATTTCAGCAGTTAAAACTTGACAATGGTAGAATAGAGTTTCCTGCTTGGGCAAGTGACACAGATTCTGTTATCTGGATTCCTGTTCGTGCAATCAGTGACAGGCTCCCTAGAGGATCATCCTCAGGTGATAATAATGATATGCAGATTTTTTGTCGATTCTATAAATTTTTGCATATACACTTTCTGTTGTATCCGATGCTGTTCCTATCCTGTAACATATTTCCTTCTGTGGCAGTCACCCCTCAGAAACAAAGCAATCTAGATGGCATGAGGACAATTGCTTTGAAACTTGAATTTGGAGTATCCCACAACCAGATATTTGAAAGGCATTGTCATTGCCCATCACTTCCCTGATTATACTGCTGATAATAAGTTTTTTGATGTTATTTTTTTCTCATTCCCTCACCTAAAAAAAGTATAAAATATGGTATTTAATCATCTAAACTTTTGAAAAATCATATTGCCTTGATCTGCAGAACTGTAGCAGTACATTTCACTGATCCTTTCCATGTGAGCACACGTGTTGCGGACAAGTGTAATGATGGTACTCTGCTGTTACAGGTATGCTGCGAATATGCTAAGCTAGGATATTTTTTACCCACCAAACTGATGCATTTTTTGAACTGGTGATATTTTGAGGGAGTCCAACTTTTAGCTAGTTCTTATTTCATGCTATGATAGAATTATAAATATCACAAATTATATTTATTGTGTTCCTTTTCAATTTCATTTGAACCTCAGAATAGTTTGTGGTGCTTCCAGGTGATACTGCATTCCCAAGTGAAGGCTACGTTGACCATATATGATGCTTGGCTTGAACTTCAAGATGGATTTATTCATACTGGACAAGGAACTGGAAGACCAACTTCAAGCTTCTTCCCACTCATGATTTCTCCAACCTCTAGAGCAGGAATCATGTTCAGTATTCGCTTGGGAAAAGTAATTGACAAAGGTATATATTTTTTATTGTACTTGAAAAGAATTTATTGTACTCATAGCTGGTCCTTAGTCAATCAGACACCTCATTCATTCACAAAACATGCTATTATGTTGTAACTGAGCATCGATCTTTTAATGTCATTAGGTGAGTGTCTTTCCTTATTCACATTTACTTACGGAGGATTTTCCTGTTTTCCAGAAAAAACAGAGAAATCATGTTTACTGATTATTGTATATCAGAAATGTGTGTTTTCAATTTTCTAGGAAGATGAAAAATACTGTTAAGTTGTTTCCAAATTCTTTAGGAAATAAGGCCTTGTTTGGTTCATCAGTTAGTTAATCTCTTGACCATTTATCCTTTTAAGGACAATCCAAACAAGGTCCTTGTTTTCAATTTTCAAAAGCTATTAATTTGTGGACACATTTTTTAGTTTTCCTTGGAGGAATGATTTTAGAACAAAGCAGATGTGGAAATTGGAGAATTGTTCTCCGAATAGCAAACACAAATGATTTTAATCTTTCTATATTCTTTCACGTGCTGCCTTTTCTCTCTCGTTGTTTCTTATTTTCTGAAAGAAAGGTACTCAAGTTGTTCTAATGATTCCGCCTATGGTACATGCTTACGAACCTTTTAATTTCTTCTGTTCAGGGTAAAGCTGTTCAGGGCTCTTGTTATGGAACCCTGAATGATTTGATGTCAAGATTGAAATTTGAATTGTTTGTATCCCCTAGTTGTGATTTAGTCAGGATAATGTTGTTCTTCTTGGTTTCAATGAAAGATTGAGGGGTGAGGAGCCGAGCAGCATGGTCAATTAGGTGAATTTAGAAGTGGAGTTGAAGAACATTTGAGCTATTGAAAATATTTTTTCATCCTAATGGTGTCTTCCCATAGATTTCTGCTGATCTTTTTTAACTTGTTCCTAGCCGTCCTAATTTTTATAAATTCTCTAAATTCTTATTTTCCCTTCCTACACTTGGTTCTTGTTGATATAAATGTTATGTACACATTGCATTTCATCTGTTGCTTCTTTGTATTTTCAGTGCATCATGTCTTAAAAATTCTCTTGGATTACAGATGAAGTCGAAGCACTGCAGGCAGAGAGCATACTAAATATCCGTTATGGAATTTATGGTGAGAGAACGAATGGAGCACATCCTCCTGTTGCCATGGATGGCATTGAAACTGAGGATGCCAGGCAGGACTTGCTCTTCAAGAGTGCTATTGTACTGCAGAGACCAGTTCTTGATCCCTGCCTAGCTGTTGGTTTTCTTCCTCTTCCTTCCACTGGCCTCAGAGTTGGACAACTCATCACCATGCAGTGGAGAGTTGAAAGATTGAAGGGCCCTGAGGACAATGGAATTTCTGAACACAATGTAAGTATTGATAGAAATTTAAAATGAGAAGTTCCTGCAACTATCCTGGAGTTACAATAACATTCTCTCACGTAGGTGTTATTGTCATGATTATTATATACTTACTGCTTTTGTTCTTTTTAGTGCAAGTATTAGGCATGGTATTAGTGTTAATATCAGCACTGGTTTTACCCGCAACTGCTCATTGCTAATGCATCACTCTGTTATCTCAGGGTATTTGCTTTAGTCATTTCAGTTGAAGTGGTATATTACCTGTTGTTCCTTTCCCTGAGCATTGGCATGGTCACTGTTGAATTGGATGTAATTTGTTGCCGTAAATTGCTTATATGTTTTTCAAACAAAATTTGCGAGTATTTATTTATTTATATATTTGGTACAAGTTGCATATATCTGGAACCTTTATTAATAGTGCGATTTTTTTTTGCCTTTCCCGCCTCCTTTTGACATCCCTTCTTTCTGAAGCTGGGAAAGAAAAGCGAATGGATTTTATATTCTCATTTTTTGAATTTTTGCAACAAAAAAACCTGCGTTCACAAAGCATTGCTGTTTCTCTTGAGATGAATTTCTGTTTGCAAGCTCTCCTTTTTTTTTTTTGTACTCTTTTTTTTTACTTTTCCTTTTTCGCTCACACATCTGTGTAGCATAAATTTTAAAATGACTTGAACATATGATTCATCTATTTGTTGCTAAATTTTTTTGTTTTTTGTTTTCTCGGCAATCAGAGTTTAGTGTAATGAATTCAAACTTTGATGATATCACTGCTGACCTTTGTTTTCTGGGCTCCTGATGTCAGACTTCAGATGTTAAAATCTCGAGAGAATGTGAGGCAGAACATAGGAACCTTGCAATTCTCACCTTTGTGCATATCAGTTAGATGATGTAAATTATGTTGTTCCCTGCAATGAATTCATAAATACTCTGCTATTTGTCAACAGGGTGAGGTGCTGTATGAAGTCAGTGCAAACTCTGAAAATTGGATGCTTGCTGGGAGAAAGCGCGGGCATGCTACTCTATCGACAATCCAAGGTTCAGAAACTACTTTAGTTCAGTCATCAGTTTTTGTTAGATGAAATATATAGTGGCTTATAGATATCATTTATTTTCAACGATGCACAGGTTCAAGAATAGTTATCTCAGTATTATGTGTGCCGTTGGTAGCTGGTTATGTCCGCCCTCCTCAACTGGGGCTACCAAATGTTGAGGAGTCAAATATAAGCTGCAATCCTCCTGGCCCCCATCTGGTTTGTGTCATGCCTCCAGCTCTCAGCTCTTCCTTCTGCATTCCGCCTTGATTGTCTGTTATTAGTTCGTGCATTCCAGTTATTCAAGGTCACTAGAGTTTTCCACTGGAAATGGTTGGATAGCCTTTTCAATTCAATCAAATTACAAACACGCAAGGTAATATGTTAAGCATCCAATTTTGCTTACCCTGAAACTTGTAAATTTGTAAGTTCCTGAAAGTTCGAGAATCAATAACAGTTAGTTGAGTTGGAGTGAATTTTGATAGGGCTAGGCTGTTCTTTTTTAGTAGTGCCGTTTACTATGTAAAGTCCCTGCTTTTGTATAGTGGAACTTCCTATTCACGTACACCATACAATTCAAAGCCTGACAGAGTCAACTTTTTGTTTCTCCTTCGTTTTTTAGTTTTGATAAAACTATATTATTGACATTTTTTACATATAATTTTCTAGGATACGTTGAATTTACATGGAGATTTTGCAGATATTGTTTTTATCTTCGAAACAATTGTCATTTTTGCGTCCTTCGAACGGGAGGAGCTCTTTGCAGCTTCATTTCCAGTCCTGGAATAAACTATCCGTGCTTCAAAACAGGCTTCTGTCTCTTCCATGTTACATCCTTTGTCCCAGTTGAGCTAGAGACGCTTTTCCCATCCTGACACATCAAGCATACACGGTTTACAAACCCTCCAATTGACTCTATCAAACCAGTACTTTCCCCCAATCGTAAAAATCATTTTTTTATAAGGGCAGCATTGTGGAGCGTGTCCAAAGGAATAAATTGATGCCGTTGAGTTAACAACCATGATAGTTGCTGAAATTACAGAGATAAAGCAAGACAGTTAGCCATGGAAACTTATTTGGCCTTTAATCCAAGCAATTTAAGGTGTTATTATTTATTTTTTTACATTTTACATGATTTATTTATTTTTGATTTTTTTTTAAAATATATAAAATAATATTTTAATATACTTTAAAAAACAATCTACACCTCAATCACAAACACAACTATTTTTACAGTAAAAACACTCGTAGATATACTCACTCACAAAGTCACAATCACAACTAATTTTACAGTCAAACTCTCTCTCTCTCTCTCACACACACACACACACATGTATTCTCCCAGTTACTAGAATGATCTCTTGATGCCTTCCACTGTATTTTCTCCGGAGGCTTTGTTCCTTCTCCACATTTGGCCGATTGTCCATGGTATTGCTTTAATTTCTTTAAGGCTGCATGTATCTCTTCCCAAATTTATTTGCTTCTCAAATCTCTTTAGACCTGCGATAAAAAAAAATGGTGCAGGTGGAAGTGAGGGATGATAAAATGGAAAACCCAATGGAAGGTAGACAGTTGGACACACTAACAATATGTTGGAACTGAAACGAGACAGATGAGGAGGAAGATATCTACAGATATGAATTAGAAGGATACGAGATACAGAATGAGAGCTATACCATGCATATGGTTCAGCTGCCTGCCTTCTTCTCCCATCAATAATACAAAGCCTCCTGAAACACACAGAGGGGTTGAAGGACATTCTTGCTGTTGGAATCGCCCCACTCCACTAGTTCCCACCACTCCTTCGGGTATGCTTGGATTCTTCGAAGAGGTGCTTGGCCGATGCCGATGACCGGATCGGAGAGTGGAATCCTCTTAAGCTTTGGGCAGTTGACCACAAGAATCTCTTGTAGAGAACCACAGATCACTACCCCATGGAAAATGCTCTTCAGCTCCGGTAGGTTGCTTAATTTCAAAACCCTTAATTTTGAGAGATTGGTAACTGTGCAGCTGTTCTTGCTGCTGCTATTGCTATCGTCACATATAAGGCCTCCTTCTCCCTCTACAGCTATTATCTCCTCCATTTTGTGACAGTCATGAACTTCAATCACTTCCAAGTTTTTGAGATTTGGCAACAAGTCAAGGGATAACAGATTCTTCATGCTTGGGCATCCACCTATTGTCAAGGATTTGAGATGGACAAAGGTAGAATTCGATTGCAGTGGTGGTGCAGCAGATCCTTCTCTTGAGACGAGGGCACAAAAGTTCTTCAAAGTTTTAAGGTATAGAGACTCAAGTCTTTCAAATATATCTGGGGAGGATTTTGACATCGAAACTAAGCACTCTATCCTGTCACACTCCCACATCACGAAGGACTTCAGTGAAGGCGCATGTTTAAATGGAGAAACATCACATAAGCTTCTTGCATCATGGCATCTTCCAATTGACAAAGCTGAAATATCTTCTGGGAGCTCAAGGAACCTTCCTTTTTCACCGATATTGCAATTATTCACCAGAACTTCCTTATAGAAGACTTCATCTGGTGTCATATAAAGTAAATAGTCCATGGTTGGATCCACGCCTAGTTGTCCTATTAGGAAGAAGTATGTGCTTAGAGGTTGCCTGGCTTCTGGAGATTTGAGGTACTTCTTGAAGTCAGAAAGATCACAGAATTGGTATCTCAAAGTTTCCAACCTCTTCAAACAGGCCACTTCCTCGACTCTTTCTGTCTTGAGAAAATCCCATTTCCCGGTTAACGCTGAGGAATTTCAGACGGGAGAGGTGAGGCAATATACCAGCAGGCAACTCCTTCAGACTGTTTCCATGAAGATTAAGATACCTGAGATGGTATATCAGATTAATGTCAGTCATTTTATCCTTTCTCTAATAAGCTATTTCAGATCAATGAATTTTAATCCAAGTATTTCATTGTCAATACCTGAGATTGGACAGCATTTCCATGCCTTGAGGCAGTTCTTCAAGTGCAGTGTAGCGGAGATCCAATTTCCTCAACTCCCTAAGCTTTGCTAATGATGGTATATGCCTCAGCTTCTCACACCTTCTGAGATATAATGCAGTGAGATTCACTAGATCGGAAAAGGAACCTGGCAATTTCTGGATAGCAGTACACGATAGATCAAGAACCCTGAGCCCTTGCAAATGCTTGAAAAAGGAATCTGCAATCATTTCTAGCTCAATATTTGAGTTTAGAAACAATGTTGAAAGTTTGGGACACATTGGCGAGCAACTCGAGGGAATTTCCTTGAGGTGATTTTCCATTAACGAAACTCTCACAAGATCCTCTTTCCACTCATCCTTGCCTGGTAATTCTTTTAGTCGCTTCCTGACTTCAACCATGACTGGGGAGTTCTCCCTGAGTTTTCTGGAGAGCCAAATCTCGAATCAAGTCATGCATCTTGAAACATCTGTAGTTTTCTTTGCTTATATAACCTTGCAATAAGCAGGCATTTTCAAGATTGTTAAGCATAGCCTGACCTCTATCAAATTCTGCCTGCCTGCTATTCATAGGTTGAATTATTCCCTCATCAATCAAATACCCTATCAAGTCCTCTCTATCCATGGTGAAATCCTCTGGAAAGAGCGCACAGTATAAGAGACACTGTTGCAATGCCGAGTCATTCAAATGCCTGTAACTAAATCTCAAAATACGGAATACCTCAGGTTCCATGTCATGTGGCCTAACCTCTGATTGTTTCAATTCTGTCAAACGCATTCCTCCACTCACACAGGTCATCCACTCCCCTCATGCTTCCTGCCATTGTTATAATCCCAAGTGGCAGACAAGCACATTCAGCTGCGACCAGTTTTGCCATCTGTTCAACTTCAGGAGAGAGTGCTGCATCATGCCCAAGTTTCTCCTTGAACAAATTCCAAGCTTCCTCCTTAGTAAGGAGCTCTGCATTGATTCTCTCCTGGCAACCCATCTGCCTGCAAACTCCCAATGATCGAGTTGTGAGAACCAGCTTGCACATGTTCACATCAACAGGTATGCCCACCTTTTCTATTTGAAAATGATTCCACAGATCATCTAGAAAGAGAACAGATTTTCCCTTCGCAGCTAATGCTTTAGACAACTTGGCAGCTCTTTTCTTCTCGTCCTCTTCATTTGAAAGATTTAGATTAATAGCTTTGGCAATAAGATACTGCAATTTACTGATGCTAAAATCTTGTGATACAGTAATCCAAAACACACACTTGAAAGAAGTTGGTGTTTGTAGAAGCTGATTATGGATATGAGTTGCCAATGATGTTTTACCAACAGCGCCCATCCCATAAATGCCAATACTTGAGACTTCATCGTTCATTAACCAAGACCAGATCATCTCCCTGTTTTTGTCAAAACCCTGACCTACCAGCTCTGATGTCAGTGATGCTTCTCCTTTAGCTTTATGTGTATCAAGCCCTTCAGAAACCCTACTTTTGTCGGCAACCATAATGAAGTCATCCGTCAAATCCCCCACTCCCCACACCTGAAACTTCTGTCTCTTTCCCTTCCGAAGAAACTCTACCTTGGTTGATAAGCATATACCCTTCTACGGTTATGCTCTCTGTCAAATTTTCTGTGTCTGAAAGATCTTCTCCTTGCCCTTGAGAAATTGTTGATCCACCAGCTTCATCAATAACAATCAACTCTCCCTCTCTCATACTCTCTATCCAATCCTCCATTTCCATGTCTGTAAGATCTTGTCCTTCCCTCTATTCTTACTCTATCATCTGAGCTTCCACATTTTTAATAGAACTCGGTGGTATGCACTGTGGTTTTTTCTTTCTCATTTTTAATTGCTCGGTCGGTTGCTTCTTTATAACATCATGGGTACATGTCTACAAATATTAATACCCGTGCCCCTTTTTCATAGAAGGATATAACTCTATTATCGACGTTTTTTGTTTTTTTTTAGATTATCCTTTTGTTTTCTGTAATGGGCTCCACGTCTGATTGTGCTTCAAATTCTAGATTCGTAAAGCTAAAATAATTTGTTTATGATTTGTTAAAACATGTTTTTCTTTAATTTTGCATGTAAAAAACTCATCTCATAATCATTTTTGTCATATATATATATTAAAAAATACTACTAAAAATATTCTTAAACCTATTTTTAAAAGCTGTCACAATTCTAAACACTAAAAATGCACTAACAACGTCGTTAGTCGAGTGCCAATCTCTTGCCTCTTTAGAATGAGCAAAACAAGGGGAAGCCAAATATTCACATATTTAAATGCGAAAGTTATAATTTGTATGTATTAAAATAATTGTTAAAATACTTATTATCTTACAAAAACCTGAAAGGCTCTATATCCTTCCATCCTTTCGATAGCAGTACATGTTGCACTTTGTTTTTCAGCCTTTCAGCCACAAGCTAGACTTGAAAGCTAGTGTCCATCAAAAGGAATGCAAGGGCTAGTGGTATTAAAGATATGACGAAAAAAGCAAGATACTTAATTGGATGAAATATTTAAAGGAAATATATAAAGATAACCTTTTCATAAAGAGAAATGCTTTGTGATCTTCGGTGTGGTTCGATCCATTTAAAGTTTGTCTGAACATAACTTTATCTCAGGATATTATTTTTTACAAACATATCTACTGTTTTCCTTACTTAGGATGTAAGAATTCACAAGCATCATTCCATTATGAATGAAAAGGAGTTTGACTGTTAAAGATCAGGATGCTTAGACCCCACTAGCAAGAACAGGAGAAAGTGTTAAACATACTTTTTATATAATCGAATGCTAAACATAAAGATCAGGATGCTTAGACCCCACTAGCAAGAACAGGAGAAAGTGTTAAACATACTTTTTATATAATCGAATGCTAAATATATAGTGCAGCAGAATTTAGATTATAAATACTTTTAGTCATTGTTGCTCAAGTACCGAAAAAATAATCCCAATAGCAGCAGCAACATAGCCCTTCGCAAATCAGCAATAACAATACAACTTTAAAATATAAAAGTTTTACGAGAGGAACCTTCTGATCTATGTCTACCAGTAGTCGTAGATGGAGTACATAAGCTATTATTTATAGGTAGATCAGGGACCCCACTCATTAATTTAGTCATGATCAATCAATTGATCCCCATAATCAATCAATTGATCCCCATGATCAAACCCCATGACCTATCTCCATGTTCATGGGTTTGCATGATCAAGAACATGGGTGTGTCATGAGAGGCACAAAAGATAATTTCCAACATAAAGAACTCAAGTTAGAATTCCATTTTAGCAGACGTAAAGTCAATAGACAACCATTTCAAGACACCTATTCTTGCTAAGAAGTTCACATGGCCGCAAGAAATTGTTTGCAGTAGCTTTGAGCTGATTTTGTTTTGGGGCTTTGGCAAAAAGGATCTAAATAACTTGAGATTGAGACTTTGTTCTTGTTGTTGTTACCTTTGAATTGATTTTTCTGATTAATTCCTTGTAATCTATCAATCGTAACAATCATTCCCATTTTCTTTCTTTCAAATATGAAAATTGACGACTTCTACATTTTTCTGAGATTCCAAAGGTAATTAATTGCCTCTGCAGATGCTAACATAGCTCTGCCTTTTGATGTTTTCATTTGCATTTCCAGTTTCCAAATGGACCAGAAAATCATGGAACCAAAGGTGTTCCTACTTAATCCTATTTACAATTACAGTACAAAAACAACTAAATTTCCTGGTGAAGTTTCTTGTATACAAACACCTATTACTATTTATTGGAGGAACTTGTATTCATAAATTCGGCCCTGCACTTTAAAAACTAGAGCTGCAAGTGACGACTGGTTTTTTCCTTATAAAGATGTTATTTTGAATTAGGGATTAAAATCTAGACACAGTGCAAAACACCAAACCCCCTCTTCTCGTGAGTTCCCCGTATGCTTCTTCTTGATTTTGTTTTCCCCTCATAATTTAGAGGCTAAATCTCATCAACACCTCTTGGAATATCTCCTCTAGTCAATTCATTAGTGACAAGAAATCTTCCTCAACCTCTCTCTATATCCCATCAAGGGAAACCAACTGCAGATTCCACTATGTTATTGATTTCTTTGAAAATAAATCATCCATTAGTCTAAGCAAGAAGTGCTGAACAATAAGAGAGAGAGAGAGAGAACTTGCAAGAAGTAGATGACATGTAAACTGGAAGGAAAGAGAAAGGCAGAGAATGCTGCTTACCAGCTCCAACAAGATCTTGAAATGATGATCTGAGTAAATCGGAGATCGGAAGGAAAGAAGCAGTGGTGGTTTATAACGGGAATGGGGGTTGCACAGCTGAAGTGGGGATCGAATTGCATAGGAAAGGAGCTCACTGCTGTATAGACGAAGGACAAATTATCTGTGTTCAGCAATGGCTGTTCTTTGTCAACGCTTGATAAAAAGTTGCTGCTGTTGTGATGGATATTTTCGTTACCCTTTACGCCTCTCAATAAAATCATATAATGCTTGGTGTTTGGTACAATTGGGACAAAACTTAACATCGTACGAAGTTTGTTGTTTCGTTCCAAAATTATTTTTAAAAATTATATATATATATATATTGTTTTAATATGATAATAGCAAAAATAAATTTAAAATATAAAAATATTATTTTAATATATTTTTAAATAAATATATTTTAAAAATAATTGTTATCATAATATTTAATATTAAAGGAGCTCTCATTAATTACTTCCCGTTAGAAGTTGTGAGCTAGACTAATTTCCTTCAAAATATAAAGAAAATTATATAAGAAATTTTATAAACATGACTTAATCAATTTAATATATTAAAAATTAAATCAAAGGATTCAAATGCACGAGTAAAAATACAATTTGAATGACCAATAAAAACTTGATTTATTTTTCTTTTCTAAATTTAAATGATATATTTTATTTCTTAACATTGAAAGATAAATATATTGGATCAATCCGGTTTAGTTTGATTTAACATGTCAAACTCACATCTCGGGTTATAAACTTAACTCATTTTAATAGCTTTTTAAAAAAAAAATATTTTTATATAATAAGAAAAATAAAAGCTCAAAAAAGTAGGTATAAAAAATACTAAAATATTTATTTGAGACCACAATAATCATTTCAAAAACAAACTGAAATAAAAGAAGTGGTGAGAAATTAAATGAAACTCATCGTTGAAAGATTAAATTGAAAAAAAAAGATAAAAAAACTGACACACTCAAAAAGTTAAATGAAACCCATCATTGTAATGTACTATTTCCCAAGAATAAAAAAAATAAAAAAAAAATGGGATAAGTTATATTTAATGAATTTGAAGGTATATGGAAACTCTATGAACTCTTCACTTATTATTGAAAAACAAATAGTGGTCTTTATACCAAAAACAAAAAAAAATCAAACCATTAAAGAAAAAAAAAGATCAAACCATGAAGGAAAAAAACATTGGAAAGCTATGCCAATAAGAATCTAGTAATTTTGATTTTCATTTCAAACCATTCTATCTCATAATCATTTAACCCCAATGTTTATTAAAAAAAAATTTTTTTTTAAAAAAAAACAACAACACTAGAATCCAGCCATTAGTAGTAGCTAGAAGATTAGAGGAAAAGTTTTTTTGTGATAGATTGTTACAATGTTTTACCTAGTTATTTTAGTATTTTTTATTCAATGGGTGTGTTTTCTAGTGAATTAATTAATTAATTATTTTTTTCTTAAGAAAAAAATATGATATTGTTTTTTATATTTTTCATATTTATTTGCAACTAATTTTTTTTTCTATAGAATTTAATTATAATTTTTGATGAAATTTCCCACATAAACAACTCAAACAGTTTAAAAAATATACAAAATATATTTAATAGTAAATTTTGATTAAAACATAATTAGTGATTCTCAAAACTATAAGATCCAAATGAAAAATCATAAAAAAATACAATAATTATACACACACAAAAAAAAAGAAAATAATCTTTTACTAAAGATATCAAAAAATGATTTATTACCATAAAAAATGACATACTTTAGATTTTCTTTAGTTTTTTTTTATTGTAATAGGTATATAGTGGTGAGAGATTATTTTTTTTGTATTTTACTATATTATACTATGTAATAAAAGAGATTATGGTTCAATTACTGTAGCTTGCGAGATAAATCATTATAGATTACAATAGTGTCACTCAGTTTTTGGGTCGGTTTGTTCGGTTCGTCGATTTACTAATTTTTTTATATTTTTGCACAGTAAAATAACCATTATATCCCTCCCAAAAGACAAAAAAAAAGCAGGTGCTCCCGGGAGGGGTGCCACGGTAATTACACATTTTTGGTCTGATTCGGGTCATCAATTTATTGATTTTTTAATATTTCTCAGCACAGTAAATTATCCATTTTATCCCTCAAAAAAGACAAAAATCAACTCTTGCCAGGAGGGGTGCCATGAGAATTTCATATTTTTTTAAAATGGTTAATTATGGATATACCCCCCAATAAGACAAAATTGAAGAGTTGGTTATAGGGGTGTTACGATAATTGACCATATTATTTTTTATTATTTATCTCCGATTACTGTAAGTGCGTGTGACACACGCGATAGACAGTATTTCGGCCTCATGCCTTCTTCAGGTAGCGTGTGCGGTGTCATCCGTTGTTGAAAAATGTCCATCGAGCATCTTCGTTGATGCACCATCGTGTCCTCTTCCTCATGGTGTGGCGCATGCAATCACAAAGGTGATCGGAGTTGAGACGGTGGGAGGTTGAACTTTTTTCCCCATTTTCCCCCTCTTTCACCTCTAAACTACACAACAACCCCTATTTTATGTCGTTTTCATTGCAATCCCTGTTCTTTTAATTGTGCTGTGTGATCCTTATTTTTGTTATATAAGTTTTGATTTGTTTCAATTGTGTCCTTCGATTGAAATTGATTATATATTACATTTTCATTTTAGTCCTTATTCTTTATAATTTTTGGATTCCTTTTAAATCCCTTAATATTTTTGGTATAGAAGATTTATTTTTTTTCAAATTTGTCCTTTGATTGAAATTCAAAATATATTGAGTTTTTATTTAGGCCCTTATACTTTTTAATTTTTTAATTTTTTTATATTTTTTAAATAGTTCCTATTTTTGTCCATATTTATATATATGTGCTCTTAGTTTTTGTTTTTAATTTTTATTATTTTCTCTTTTGTTGAGATAATGTTTTTTTTTCAAAAAAAAATTTTGTTATTAAATTTTAGTTTTGTTTATGATCATTTGAAAATTGATATTTCTTTTTTTTCCTTTGTTCTTTCTTTTGGTTTTTTTATTAGTTTTTTTTATTATTTTCACGTCAAATGATTTTTTTAGCTAATATTTTTTTTTTCTTTTGTTAAAGTTTTTGGGCTTTTTTATTGTTTTATTGAATTTATTTTTCCATTATTCACAATAATAATAATAATAGTAGTAATTTTAGTTTTTTTTTTTTTGCTTTCTCTTTTGTTAATATTTTTAAGTTTTTTTTTCCTCAGGATAATTTAATAATTTTTATTGTTTTAGCAATAATAGTAAATACTATTTTTAGATGTTAAGCCTTCAATATTGTTGTTTTTATAATAGAGTGTGTTGATGTATTTCATTATATCAAAACTTTGCATGTATAGATGTTATATTTTATTTTTAAACTAGCAAAATCTATTAATTGTTTCAATCTCAATAGTTACAAAAATTATTTGCTCGGCATGCAATGTAGTGCGGGCAATGTAACTAGTAGATTCTATAATTGATTATTTTTTTCCAAATATTACTATAGCAAGTATTGTAATTGTAGTAAATCTATAAAAAAAAATTTATTTTTTTATTTGAAGAACATGTTGTTTTTATATATTTGTTGTCCTTATACTTGGTATTTTTATGATTTACACTTGATATATTTATCACAATTTTTTCTTAGCTTTATTTTTTGTAACATTTCTTTAGTTTTTCCTTCTTTTTTATTCTTTACACTTTTTTTTTAATATATATCTTTTCTACACTTGAAAATATTGTTCTATTTTTTTTACTATGTTAAAAAAGTAGAGATCTTACATGTTTTTTAATGTATATACAAATGTTAACAAAATAATTTAGCTTTTATCTTTTTTCCATCCTGATTAAAGTCTCACTTTTGTTTCTAATTTATCTTATCAAAATGCTCTTGTATGAAATACATTAATGATTTTTAATTTATTTCACTTCCATTTTCACGGGTGGCATTCTTCAATGTTTTTTTTGTGGCAATTTCCTATTCGTCTTATCTTTCGTTTATTTATTTCCCATAATAGAACCATTATACTTTTTAAAATTGATTCCGGGTAAAATTTTGATGGGAAATAATTCCAGTCTTAGCATACATGGTCGAGGAAGAGTTCGAATAGAAATGAATGGGATTTTTCATGTCACCATAAATGTCATCTTTGTACTAGAACTAAAGAACAACCTGCTAAGCATTGACCAATTAATGGAAAAAGGACTTGCTATGATGATTTAGCAAGGCAAATGCAAGATTTTCCATCTTGAGAAAGGCTTGATTATGGAAACTGAGATGACCCATAATTGACTATTTGTTGTGATTGCTCATTACTCATCCACACGAAATCAAACATGTTTTTCTTCTTTGACCACTGATCAGACAGCTTTGTGGCACCATCGTTATGGACATCTAAGCTGGAATGGGATCAAAATACGTCAATAAAAGAAGATGTTGGACAAATTACAATACTTCAAAGCCATTCAACAAATATGCGAAGGTTGTCTGGCAGGAAGACAACACCGTGATTCTTTTCTAAGGGAAAGCATGTGGAATGCCTCTAAACTTCTTCAATTGGTGCATGCTGATATACGTGGTCCAATTAATCCAAGTTCAAACAACAACAAAAGGTATTTGATTACATTTCTTGATGATTTCAGCAGAAAAATCTGGGTTTATTTTTTGATAGACAAATCACAAGCCTTTGCTACATTCAAACTCTACAAAGCCAAGGTAGATAAATAAACAAGAGATTTCATTCAAAATTTGAGAACTGATCGGGGAGGTGAGTTCACATCAATATAATTCACAAGCTTCTGCAATGAAAATGAGGTACACAAGCAATTGACAACCCCAGTATACTCCCCAACAAAACGATGTCATCGAGAGAAAGAATAGAACCATCATGAATATGGTGAGAAACTTATTGTCAAAGAAGCAACAACGTAGAACATTTTGGATTGAAAGCTGTAAATTGGACGGTGCATATAGTCAATCGTAGTCCCACTCTTGTTGTATGAAACAAGACACCTGAAGAGGCTTGGGATGGTCTTAAACCATCAGTGGCACATTTCAGAGTTTTCAATTGTCTAGGGAATGTCCACGTTCCTGATCACAGGAGAATCAAGCTTGATGTAAAGAGTATTAAATGTGTCTTTCTAAGGGGTAAGTGACAACTCCAAAGCCTACCAATTTTTTGATCCCATTTCACAACAAATAATTGTTAGCAGGGATGTGATTTTTGGAAGAAGATCAACAGTGGATATGGGACATTAGCCATGAGCAAACCTTAGTAGCTGATTTAGCAATGAACAATGTGAGAAAATTGCAGAATAGCAGACAAATGGGTCATCCAACAACAATCTTGAGTTACCCAGCAATAATCTTACCCAAGATGATGATGATTGAGAAGGAATTTGAAATTGATGAGTTTGAGGTTGCATAACAGGAGACAAATGAGTCACCTAGCAACAATCTTCGGGTCACCCAACAATAATCTTACCCGAGATGATGATGATCGAAAAGGAACTGAAATTGACAACAACCTGTTACCTTCAATTCCAGAAGCAAGAACATGGAGACACCTTGAATGGCCAAAAGATTATGAGACGAGTACTAATCTTTTTGATGCAAAAGGTGTGAATTTAGCTCAATTAGCTTTGTTCACCAATAATGATCCATTGACATTTGAGGAAGTTATGAAATTTGACAAATGGAGGGTGGCCATGAATCAAGAAATTGAAGCAATTGATAGGAATAAGATGTGGGAATTAATTGATGTACCGCCATGGGAAAAGACTATTGGGGTCAGATGGATTTTCAAAACAAAACTCAATGAGTTCGGGGAGGCTGATAAGTATAAAGCATGCTAAGGATGATTAGTTGCTCTGCTTCCTTCATTGGTAAATGCCCTAGCCTTTATTATTTATATATAAGATATGCTCTTTTATTATTATAAGGTATGCTCTTTCCATTTTTTTCTTTCCATGAGTTAGAAGTTCACTTCGTTGTTCTCAATACATTTAAGAGTAAGCCTATCTTCTTATACACGTATTATACACATGAGGCTAGAAGGGCATAATCAAGGGTGTGCGAGTAATAGACTAACTAGGTTCTCTCCAACTACTTATCTAGCAGGGAAGAAGGGAGTGTGGGATTGGGTTGACCTTACTTGTTTCCATAGACTCGTCGGCAAGGGTTAAGAAGCTAGAGGGAGTTCTTTTGCCCATTAATTAAACACATTGGCATGTATTCTCTTGTGCTACCGATCATAGGAAAGCTCTACTGGCATAAGCACACGATTGAGCTGGCATGGGCAATCTGGTGGACCAATCCTATTATGGTAGAACTAGCTAAAAAAGCCTAAAGAAAGAGCTTTTTGGATAGGGCTAGGGCATTTGCTTTAGAAGGCAAGCATCAACTCCATGGCTCACTGATCGAGAGTTTGCTTTTGGTGAAGTCTTTGAATGAACTCATATGGAGTCGACTACGCAAATGTTTCTTTCCGGTGGGCTCGCCTAGAAACAATTCATATGGTGATCTCTCTTGCAACACAAAAAGGATGGTTGATTTATTAGCTTGATGTCAAATCAACTTTTCTGCATGGTGAAATTAATGAAGAAGTATTTGCAATCAACCCCTAGGCTATGAGAAGAAAGGGGAAGAATCAAAAGTTTATCGAGTCAATAAAAGCGTTGTATGGACTAAAACAAGCTCATCGAGCTTGGTATAGTAGTATAAAGTCATACTTTGCAAAAGAAGGCTTCAACAAATGTCATGAACATATGTTGTTCAATAAAATAGCAGATGGAGGTAAAATTTTTAATCTTTCATCTTTATGTTAATGATCTCTTATTTACCGGAAATGATGAAAGTATGTTTGATAAATTAAAGAAATCCATGATGGTTGAATTTGACATGACTGATCTCGTGAAAATGAGATATTTTTTTGGTATCAAAGTATTGCAAAAGGAAGATGGCATATTTATTAGGTCAACAAAAATATGCTCACGAAATTCTAGAAAGATTTCATGTGGGTCAATGCAATTTAGTAAAAAACCCAATTGTTCCTGGTTTTAAACTAACAAGAGATAAAGGAGGAGTACAAGTTATCAGTACTCTCTATAAAAAAATGGTGGGAAGCCTTATGTATCTAACTACCATACGTCTTGATTTGTGTTTGCTATAAGTCTAATTAGCAGGTACATAGAGCATCTCACATAATCTCATTTGATGGCAGCAAAAAAGATTCTATGGTATATAAAGGGTACAACCAGCTTTGGGATGTTCTATAAGAATGGGAGGAGAAGCAAAATTATTTGGTTACTCTTTCAAATGCAGTATCCTGGTCTTCAAAGAAACAACAATTGGTTACTCTTTCTACTACGGAAGTTGAGTTTATTGTTGTAACATTCAAGTGCTAGTCAGGGTGTTTGGTTGAGGAGAATTTTGAAAAGTCTAAATCATGTGCATTCCAAACCTAAAGTGGTATATAACGATAACATCTCGTCCATCAAACTTTTCAAAAAATCTAGTCATGCACGGTCGTAGCAAACACATAGACATTCAGTTTTCATTTTCTTACGTGATCTAGTCAAAGATGGAGTAATAGAACTAACACAATGTTCTACTCATAAACAGATTGCAGATATCATGACTATAGCCTTTGAAAATTGAAGTTTTTTCAAAAATACGAGAATCAATGAGCGTTTGTGAATACTCTGAATAAACTATTGTGAACATACACTAAAGGAGGATGATAAAATTAGGTGATGATTTAGTTGATGAATGTTGCAAATAAATCTACCGTAATCAAGGGAGGATCTCATTTTCTATTTTAGACTTAGTCATAAACCACAATATTAGGGCATGTAGATCGTGGGTTGTTATTTTTTTCTCTTCACTGTAAGGCTATTTAACAACCATGGGAGCTACTGAATAAAACATGCATTACTTCAAGTTTTTCTCTATGACCATCTTTAAGTTCTCTCGTGAAACTCTTTGATTGTAACATTTGGTATTAAAGCCACTCCACAAAGCCTGACCCAAAACCTGCACAATGAACAAAAAACCACAAAATCATGTAATCTGAAAGTAGCTTCGTCCAACCTGCCATTCCAAGGTTTGATGGCCATTATTATCACTGGAGTATGCTGATGGAGAATTTTCTACATTCCAAAGAATATTGGAGCTTAGTGGAGACAAAGATCACTGTAGTGGTAGACAAAATTGATCCAAGTGAAGCACAAATGGGATTGTTTGAAGAACAAAAGTTCAAAGATCCAAAATGCAAGAATTATTTGTTTCAAGCTCTCAATTGATCAATCTTAGAGACAATATTTAAGAAAGACACAGCGAAGGACATTTGAGACTCTTTGAAACAGAAATATCAAAGATCAACACGTGTAAAGAGAGCTCAATTACAGGCTCTACGAAAAGAATTTGAGACACTGCATATGAAGGCTGGAGAATCAGTATACAATTATTTTTCAAGAACTCTTATTATTTCCAACAAGATGAGAATTTTGGGGAGTACATGAAGGATGTTGTATGTTCAATCGAGGAGTCCAATGATTTGGATACTTTGTCCATCGATGAATTACAAAGTAGTTTGTTAGTTCATGAACAAAGAGTCAATCGCCATGTTGCAATGGAAGAACAAGCACTGCAAATCACTTATGGAGCTCAACAAGAAGGAAGAGATGGTGGTCGAAGCACCTACCGTAACAAAGGAAGAGGCCGATTTTCTTTTGAAAAATCAATCATAGAATGTTACAATTATGGTGAATTAGGACATTATCAATGAGAATCTCCAAAGAAAGCAAGGGATCAAAAGGCAAATTATGCAGAAACAAGAGAAGAAATGTTGTTGATGACACATATTAATTCCCAGAATGCTCTTGTTGAACACATGTGGTTTCTCGATTCAGCAAGGCAAATGCAAGATTTTCCATCCTGAGAAGGGCTTGATTTTGGAAATTGAGACGACCCATAATCGACTATTTGTTATGATTGCTCACTGCTCATCCACACGAAATCAAACATGTTTTTCTTCTTTGACCACTGATCAGGCCACTTTGTGGCACCATCAGTTATGGACATCTCAACTGGAATGAGATCAAGATAATTCAACAAAAGAAGATGGTGGATGAATTACCATACTTCAAAGCCATTCAACAAATATATGAAGGCTATCTGGCAGGAAGACAACACCGTGATTCTTTTCCAAGGGTGTTGAGTTCTCTCGTGAAATTCTTTGATTGTAATAATAACAAAGCATGACAAACAACAACTTACCTTTTCATGTTACCTATAAAAATAATAATTATTTCTATCATTATATAACTCTCCACAAAGTAAGCTCATATGACCTAGATATATAAACACTTTGATCACCAAGTAAACATATGAACTCATTCAAGAACATCATTTAAAATAAAAGTTCATACAAGAACACACGATCATCACAATATGTAGTCTCATATTCTTCCCATCTCCTAGTTATTTATTCTTTCATTTTTACAATTTATTAAGTACATAAGTATTAAAGAGTTCTTTATTCTAACAAGGTAATTTTTCTTACAAGAGAGCATGTAACAATCAAGCCCAAACACTTAGCCTAAGATTTGACTTGACTTGGTAACTAAGAGCTACTTCAAGTTTACAGATAATAGCAAGTTTGTATTTGAAAATTTGATTTGAAAGTAAGACCATGGTAAATCAAAATAGAAAGTTGTTCGCAGGCAGCAACCAAGAATGCCATGAGATAACTGTTCACATCACAATAAAATCTTGAACAATTTAGACTTAAGAGTGAGAGACAGTGAAAAACAGAGTGAACTGTGCCAGTTTGGGCACCTTTGTTCCTTCCCTAGTATTCAAAAATGCAACTCCACTGAATCCCACCATTGTTTTGGATATGCCTTCACTTTGATTTTTCCAAGACATGGAGTGGGAAGCGAGAACGCTATTCTCTTTAGCTTCAGACAGTCAACTGCAGTGATTTCTTCAAGGGGACTAACGATCCTTCCTTCATTATAAATGCTTTGCAGTTCTGGTAAGCATACCAATGTCAAAACCCTCAACTTCGGGAGACTGATGTCAGTGCTATAACCAGAAGGGTTGCTTGTACTAAAATTGCTTTCTTCACCCATGAATCCTCCTCCTCCTGCTGCTGCTATTATTGTCTCCATTTTTTTGCACTCTAAGACTTCAATCACTTCCAGGTTTTTTAGGTTTTGCATCAAGCCAGCAGGGAACAACTCCTTTATACTTGGACACCCGGATATTTTACATGTTTTGAGACTGGAAAAGGTACCGTTGGATGGAAATGGTGGTGGAGGAGCTCTTTGTCCAGTAAAGAGGTCGCACAAGTTTTTCAAACTGAGAAGATGGAGAGTCTCAAGGCTTTGGAGTGTATCAGGGGAGATACTGGACAACGAAAGCAAGCACTCTACTCCATTACAATCCCGAATTACCAAGGATTTTAGTTTTACTGCATGTTTCATTGAAGAAACAACACATAAGCTCGTCATGTCGTGGCATTGCACAATTTCCAGGACTTGAATGGTCTTGTGTATTCCAGAAAGAGAAGGAACCGCTGGTCCTGCTATAAAGTAGTAAGCTCTCGGTGGCTGTGTCTCTTCCCAGGACCTGACATACTTTGCTAAAGTCAATGAGATCACAAAAATTGCATTCCAAAGCTTCCAGCCTCTTCAAGCATGCTAATTCGTCTCCTTTAAGTGTCACTTGAGTTTCAGATGAAAATAGAACTCTGAGAACTTGCAAACGGCAGAGTTTAGGTAATATCCCAGCAGACAACTGCTTTAGTCTAGTATGACTGAGGTCAAGATACCTAACATTGGACAACGATTGCATGCCTTCAGGCAATTCTTCAAGTTGTGTGTAAACCAGGTCCAACTTCTTCAATGCCTTGAGGTTTGCTAATGTTGGTACATGCCTCAGCTGTCGACACTTCCCGAGTAATAATGCAGTGAGGCATACCAGATCAGATATGGAGCCTGGCAAACTTTTAATAGCTGTCTCAGAAAGATCAAGAACTGCGAGTCCATTCAATTGTGTGAAAAAAGAACCTGCAATCTTCTTCAGCATGTAATTTTGAGATAACAATAAAGTTGAAAGTTTGGGACATCTTGGTGAATAGCTAGCAGGAATTTCAATTATATAACTTTTCATCAAGGAAACTCGCCCTAGATCCTCTGTCCATTTCTCTATGTCCGGTAATTTTTCTAACTGTGCACCACATTCAACCAAGACTTGAGAGTTCATTTTCTGTAGTTTGATGGTCATATCCCTAACCAAAGTATTCATTTGGACGTATCTATAACCTCCCCGTGTAAAACTTTCTATTAAGCAGGCATTTTCAAGTTTATTAAGCATGGCATGGCCCTTATCAGATTCTGCTTGTCTGCTCTTCCTTTTCACAACGATTCCCTCGACGATCATATACTCTACTAAGTCCTCTCTACTGATTCCGAAATCTACAGGAAGCAATGCAGAGTATAAGAAAGCTTGTTGCAATGCTGTATCGTTCAAGTTCTCATAACTGAACTTTATTATATTGAACATATCAGCCTCCATGCCCCCTTCCTCACTTTTTGACTCTTTTAATTTCTTCAATGCATTGTTCCACTGACCTATATCATCCACTTGCTTCATGCTTCCTGCCATTGCTATTATCATAGGTGGCAAACCAGCACATTCCTTTGCAACAGATTTTGCAATCTCTATAACTTCTGAAGGAAGTTCAACATTAAGAGCAAGTTTCTTCATAAACAAAGTCCAAGCCTCATCCTCGTTAAGTGGCTCCACTTTTATTTTCTCCTGGCCGCACATTTGTCTACAAACTCTTAATGATCTACTTGCCAGAATCAACTTGCATCCATTGACTCCAACAGGCACGCCCACCTTCTCTGGAGAAAAATGATTCCACAAATCATCTAGAATGAGAACAAATTTCTTTTTCGCAATCAATCCATTTGACAATTTCACAGCTCTTTTCTTCTCATCCTCTTCATTTGAAAGATCTAAATCAACAGCTTTGGCGATGAGATCCTGCAATTTATCAAATGCTGAAATCTTGCGTTACAGTAACCCAAAAAACATTCTCGAATAAACTTGGTCTTTGTAGAAGCTGATCATTGATATATCCCAACAATGATGTTTTGCCAACACCACCTATCCCATATATACCAATACTTGAGACATCATCCTTCATTAACCAAGACCAGATCTCACCTACATTTCTTTCGAAAGCACGACCCACTAGCTCTGTTGTCTGAAATGCTTTTTCCTTTACCTGGTAATTCTTCAGGAGCTCTACCTTGATCGTTTAATCACAAGCTCTCCTCCAGTGATACTGTCTACCCAATTTTCCAGTTCTATTCCTGAAAAGATTTGCACCTTCCATCATTTGTTCTGAAACCGCTCATTGGATTTTGAACTAGCACATCATTACTAGAACTTGGCATCGGGTTTACGTCTTTTCTTGCCAACTTGAGATGCTAGACTGGCTGCCTGTTTAACATCATCTGGTACTTTTGTACATATTTTAACGCCTTGCTTTTCAATTCCTGATAAATGTAATTTAATCCTAGAAACTGAAATGCGCGCTGAAAATGGAAACTCACAAAACTTACAGGCGTAACCATTATTGTTCTTCTTAACATAATTCCAAAACCCATCAACCATTTTCGTTTCCTTAGGCCCTGCATCCACAAAAATGATTACAGTAATTAATAACAGAAAAAAAAATTTAAAAACCCCAGCAATCTAGCTAATAACAGATAATTTTGGCAAATTCTTAACTTAAATCTTTTCCAAAATAATATATATATATATATGAATTGAAGATTTTGGCTCAACGATATTCTTAACATCATACCATCACCAGACCAAATTAAAGTAGACTTGTCGTAAATAAACAAATGGGGATAATGTTTTTTCAATCATCAATCAAATCAAAAACAAAAATCTTTTAATAGAGGAACAGAAATGGTTGCTAACCTGACCAGAAAAGAATTTCTACGGAAGATTTAAAGAATCACAAAATGAAATCCTGGGAGAAGACGAAAAGCACAGACGAGAATCAATGGTTTAGCAGAGCCATTCAGTGTAGCGTCGGAGAAAGGCAATGGAAGGTTTGTTAGGCAACAACTTGTGAATCATAAAATGTCAACGGTTAATTTCTTGAATCTTGACTTGATCAGAAATAAAGAAGTGCAAACTCTGGATCTTCGCTTATTATGGCCCAGTGGACCTTTCCATGAAAAAGATTATTAATATTAAAAACTTTGTTAACCTACCACTAATCATAATGTTAGGATTTCAAATTTCTAAGAAAAAAAAAGAAAAAAAAAAGGAGAAAAAGGTTTGGAGTTGGGGTTATCTAAGGGTTTATTTAGAAATAGGACAATACTTTAGTTTTTTTAAAACTTAGATTTTGAAAAATAAAAACTAAAACTTATTGTTAAAATAAAACATTTTTCTATCTAGAAACTCAAATACTAATTTTTCAAATTTACAATGAGTTTGGAAAAAAAAAGAAGAATAATATACTCTTTTTTTTATATATACAAACACTCTTTAGAAATGTAAGAGCTTAAAATTATATTTATTTTTTATATTTTCATATTAAGTTAATGCCAGAGATTTAATTTTTATTGTGAATCTAATATAAATATTCTTTTGAGTAAAAAATATAATTTCTATGATAAATCTTAATTTGATAAAAAAAAATATTGTACAATTAGATTATCACAAATAAAAATATATTGAGATAACTAAAATAAGCTATGGTTTTGATTTTTATGTAGAATAATCTTAATAATCTATTTCTTATTTTATTTTCATTGAAAAGGCTAACCTTTGTTTTTAATAAATAAACATTTTTTTTTATTATTTTATTGAAAAAAATAGAAAGAGAAAAAAAAATGCCACAGACGTTAGAAAAACAACTTAAATGTTTTATAATATCTTTAATAGAAGAAGAAGAAGATAATAAGAAGAAGAAGGCGATGATATTAGATTTATTTTATGTACCCTAAAATTTTTAATTGAGAAAAAAACTGTTTTTTTGTTTAATAAATATATTAATAAAAATAAAAATTGATAAATCAAATATGCAAAAAAAAGATGCATATGCAAATGTTTTTATCTTAGGCTATCCTTTTTATTTTATTTATCTTTGAGGTTAATTTTATTCACTAAATACATATGATTTTCATCCAAATAAATGAAATATATAAATATAATTTATCTATCTAAAATCAAATATGAATTGTTTTAGTTAAAAAAAATAAAATAATCTTTTGAAGTATTATAAAATTACAGAAAAACTCTGAAAGATAATCAATTAATATTTATTTTTAAAAAGTTTAACTAATAAATTTTAATAGTATATATTGATTAAAAAAGAAATAATTATTAGGTTTGACATGGCAAACTCATTTGCCTACATGTCTTCTTAAAAGTAATTTGTTGTACTTTTGTTTTTTAATAGATGACACATTATCTAATACGAAAAACAGCATGTCATCTATGTTTAAAATTGTTTGTGATAGAAAAATTAGAGTTTGAATATTTGGACCCCTAAAACCTATTTTTGCCTAAAATCAACTTTAAACAATTCTACAAACCTCGGTAAATATTTTTTGAAGCCTAAAAAACCTTTTAGAGTTTATTTTTATCAATGCCAATTTTGATCTTGTACTTTAAATTTTTTGACAACAAATTTAAATTATATTTTGCAAAATATATCCTTAGGTTAAGATGAAAATAACGTATTACACTCTAGATACTCAAAGGAATATAAATATAGATATTCTTGATTATTCATTCATGCTACACTACGAGTTGGGTCAAGTTTTTCTTGAATGTAAAAAAAATATTTAGATGTTGTTTGTTTATTTTTCTACAAGAAAAAAATTAAATTGTATGAGTGCTGATTAGATGTAATCTTGTTGACTTTTTGAGTCTAAAAGAAAATTGTAAAAACATAGTTTGATTAAAAAATAATTTCAAGATGATATCTATTTTTAATATTAAGATAACAATATATATATTAGATTAATTTTTACTAATCTGGGTTAATATGTCAAATTCTCTACAAGAGTTATAAGACTATAAATCTATATAAAGAAAATAGAGATAAATCAGTATTATTGAAATGAATAGTGGTTTGAGGAGATGTGTAGTAAAATTCTGTCTCGTATAGTTTATAGTTAATTGATGTCAGTGATCAGATTAACTTAGATAGTATTACTTTTATAAAGTCAATAAAATGAAGGAATTCTAGCCAATAATATTAAAGGTAGCGGTTACAAATGTTAGGGGCAATTTTTTTGATAAACGCATGTTCAGTTGATTGAAGTAAAATAATTTTATATTAAAGTATTTTTTAAAATATTTTATATATATTTTTAAAAATAAAATACATTTTTCAAACAAGATTATTGCACTCTCCTAATCCCAAGAGAATCTATTTGCGAAAATTAGATAGGTCAAGTTTTGTTTAACCTGAAATCCAAGATGAGTCAAACTTAAAAGTAACCCAAAATTTGTGCATTGATTTAGTTGGCATAACTCGTCGATTAAGTAATATTTTAAATTAAAAAAAATTTATTTAGATAAAATTTGTGCATTGGATTTGGTTGACATACATATGATTATTGCAAATCTAAAGAATATGTGTGTGTGTGAAATGGTCGTGCGTGTTGTTCTTATAAACTTTATTTATTGACAGAATCAATGACGAATAATTTTTTCAAGTTATTCTATTAGTAATTTCATCGGTGATTTAAATTAAAATTTCAATATTCTACAAAAAAATCAAAAAACCCTCTAATTATTATCGATGACATTTAATTTTGTCATTATTTATATAGGTACATCCGTGTGTAATATTTAGTTGAACAGTTGAGTTAGGAGTGAAACAATTCTTTTAGACACTAGAAAATACTGGCAGAATAGTCCATAGGTAGATCCGTGTGTAATGTTTCAATTGAACAATTGCGTTCACAGCGAAAACAATTCTTTACACACTGGAAAATACCAATGGAATAGTCCTTCAGTAAATTCGTATGTAATTTTTCAACTGAACAATTGTGTTGGGAGCAGAACAATTCTTTTACACACTTGGAAATACCAACAAAATAGACCATTGATAAATCCGTGTGTAATATTTCAGTTGAACAATTGCGATGGAAAACAAAATAATTCTTTTGCATACTGGAAAATACCAATGGAATAGTCCGTCAGTAAATCCGTGTGTAAGTCAAAGGCTTGAATGACCATAATTGTTTCAACTCATCAATCAACGGATGAAAACAAACATCAATGTTAAGGCCTGAACTATAAGAACCAGGTATGATCATTGTTAAAACATGAAATCCAACCTCATACACATCCCCAATAGCAAGATGTATTCCATGAGTATCACCGTCCAACAGGAATAAGAAGCGACAAATGAACCAAATGGATTGAATCCGTTTGTACATAAACCAAAAGGCACATTATTTGCTTCCACTGAAAATTAAGTATGCACATGGTTAAAGTGTTTCCAGACTTCACCATCCGAAGGGTGCACCGTCACTCCATCAATTGCATTATGTGAATGGTGTCATGTCAAGTGTTTAACAATCTTTGATGACATTAATAACCACTGCAGTTTAGGCGTGATGGGACATTAATATGCAATAAAAGTCTATCCCCTATCAATTATGTGTTTATAAAGAGGATGCCCACATATTTTGCACTCGGTCAACTATGCATTTTCAAGGTAGTACAACATACATAAACTTAGACATATGTCAATTTTCTGGTATACTTTTTGGTGAATACATGATACAAACAGATGGTAGATATGAAAAATGTGATATAAAAACACTATGAGATAGTGATCTTGATCCAAATTTTCAAATATAAAACTATAGTTACCTCACTATTTTAATGCGATCAAGCACAAGAAATTCAATTTATCTTGTTAGATGAATGAATCAACCCCTATAAACCTGAAATTTATGATCTGGTTTATTTCTTTTTTTATTACTCTAAATACATATTCTAGACAAAAGGAAAGGTTTGGACATTTTTTATTAAAAGAACCTCAACCCCCAAACTAGATAGTAAAGAGAAAACAAACTAAACGAAAAGAACAAACGTGAAACAAAAACTACTTGCGGGTGGTGGAAAGCTATATTTCGGCGACCAAAACAGGCCTTACAGAATATGTGACCACGATATATTTGACTTGACATTGCGGGTGGTGGACGAAACTCAAAATAGTAGCATGAGAGTTCCATAAAAATCTTTTACGACGATGTTGTAGCTGCGATGGATTCTTTAGCCACGCCAATATATAACAAACGGAGACTAACAAAAAAACAAGGACACAACACAAGGAGAGTAGAACCACACAAGGGAGGAAAAGAGAAGAACAATAACAGTAACAGCATCAAATCCATGAATTCTTTATTAGACATATAGAATACTTGCAATCGGGGAAACATTAAAGAACAATCATGTATTAAGATGATGCATGAGGCACGAAAATACTAGGATTTGGAGTAGAGAATTTGCAGAACTCATCGTTGCGCTCTACCACAGACATTATTTTTTCATCTAAGGTCATCCATACCTCAACTTCATTGTTTCGTCCAGTCTGTTTGAAGAAAGTAACGTTCGTCCAGCCTCGGGGGCGTCCAACTTCTCCTGTAAGACCAACCCATATAGGTTTTCCCCATCCAAAGTCGACATCATTCAAATCAAACTGAAGCCAACTCGAAAATAAAAATATTTCTGGGTTTCTCGAGCCTATCTCCACCAGCTGTTTCAGCAAAGACCCGGATATGCCTTGAAACCCGTTCTCACCTTCGAAATCCTTGAGGTAGCCATAGTTTATGTTGGTGAACGATTCTCTAGTTAAGCTCACCAAATCATTCAACTCTATCTTTGTATCAGCCAACTCACAGGCTGTCATTGCATGCCGCCATAGGTTTCCAATAGAGTACCTTGAAAACGTAGGTTTTGTTCTTTGTCTTATATTCACTGTATGTACAGAGACAGAAGGCCTTGGCTGAGCGCGTAACGATCTACAAGCTTCTGTGTAGGATTTCCAAATAAACGCAGTCAGTGTTTCTGTGCGAGATGGATTCGGCACACGTTTGCTTTTAGCTTTATCCCTTAGAGTGGCAATGGCATCGGCATCAAAAACGAATCTCTGGGTAACATTTCCCTCTTTGAACAAATAGTTTTCCGTCACCCACAAGGGCAATTGAACTAATAATTCATTTTGCGGAGGAAATCGGGATGACGCCTCGAAAAGACAAGGATTTATTTTCTCACCGCAATGACCCCGTGTGTTAGCTGCCCAGCTGTCGAGGAACGCCATCGCCGTAGCTCCATCGATGATCTTGTGTGAAAAGCAGAGACCGAGTGCTGTCCCACCGCAATCAAATGTGTTAACTTGTATGGCTACTTGCGGTGTTGCTTCAGCATTTGATTCATAGCCGAATGGCTGGCATGGAAGAAATTTATTCAGTAAATTTAGCTGAGGCTCTTTAAGAAAATCCAACAAACAGCCCTTCACCCGGGTTTCAACAAATGGAGCACCCTTCTCGAAGCTGTCTATAATGGAGTTGTTTCTCACCCTCCCAGATAAAGGGTAGAAGGTGGAGAGTGTTTGGGACAGTGATCTCTTTAGCTGAGTTGAGATTTGTAAACCTTTGAAATCTTGGCTGTTATTTGGTGGATAGAAGAACACCAATGGAATATAAGTTGTGGGAAAAAGCTGATCCAAAAGGGACAGCTTGAACGGTAGAAGGTGATGGATGGATGGCGAAGTGGGTTTGATAAGCTCTTTTGAAATGATACAGATGTCCATATTGAAGACCACTTAAACAAGAGCAGAAACCAGGAGAGGAAGTGCCGAAGTGATGGGAAGAGTTTTTTCCTCTATCGATGACTATTAAATATTTTACAAATAATAATTGATAGGTTTGGATTTGATTGGCTCTTTGAATTTCCATGTGCGGTCCGTATTGTCATTGGTGTTTTCTGTAGGATAATTGAAAGATACTTATGTGACTGAAAATGGAGGAAGGAATAATAATAAAAAAAAAAGCTTTTATTATCTGATTGTAGAGGTGGTTGTATCTTTTCCAGTTTATTTTGAACAATACAACTATATTTTTATTCTTGCCAACAGACAAATAAACGTTGTTTGGATAGGATATTTTTTATTTTTCACATTATTGATGAACAATAAAATAACCATCATAGCTTTCAATAGGACAAAAAATTAGAGTTTTCGGTGAGGGTTTTTTTTGGCTTTTCAAATTTTTACATGCAATAGAAATATTGGTGTGCCCTCTAATACAAAATTGTATTTGATATGTTCTTGCAATGCGCAAGTGCTTGCCTTACAATGTGTTTATCTATGAATGATATATATGGCAGTGCATGTGATAGTGCCCTATTTGTTTCCTACTAGCTTTCATTAATTTCCTATTTTACACAGGTTTCTTGTTTTACATTCTAATACCCCCCCTCAAGTTGGAGCATGGAGATCTCGAATGCCCAACTTGCACAATAAGAACTCGTATTGTTGTTTTCCCAAAGCCTTTGTAAAGATGTCAGCAAGCTGCATAGACGAGGAGACGAACATAGGAGTAAGGGAACCTGCAATTATAGCGACACGGATGAAATGGCAGTCGACCTCAATATGTTTGGTGCGCTCGTGAAATACCGGATTTTGAGAAATATGAAGAGCCGCCTGGCTATCGCAATGGAGAGTCATTGGACGAGTATGAGACACTCCTAGGCTGGATAATAGAGCTTTGAGCCATGTCAACTCACATGTAGTCATAGCCATAGATCGATATTCTGCTTCTGCAGACGAGCGAGAAACAATGTGTTGTTTCTTTGTTTTCCAAGAGATCGGAGAATCTCCTAAAAAAATAATCCATCCAGTAAGAGATTGTCGAGTCGTAGGGCACCCCGCCCAATCAGCATCACACCAGCCATGTAGTTGTAGATTATTTTGCTGACGAAGATGTATTCCTTGACCAGGATTACTCTTAAGATAGCGGACGACGCGTAAAGCTGCTTCCATGTGTTCATCACGTGGACACTGCGTAAATTGGGATAATACATGAACACTGTAGGACAATTCCGGGCGAGTAAAACACAAATAGATCAACCGCCCCACTAGGCGACGATACTGCTCCGGGTCTTTGAGGAATGCACTGGTAGATAAAGCGAGTCGGTGATTTGGTTCCATTGGAACTGTAACAGGTCGAGCTCCTAGTAACCCTGCCTCAGAAATAATATCAAGTGCATATTTACGTTGACAAAGCACAAATCCTTCGGGCCCACGTGCCACTTCTATACCCAAGAAGTATTTTAGAGGACCAAGATCTTTCATGTGAAAGCATGCACTGAGATAATCTTTGAATGTTTGTATGTCGGTTGGATGACTTCCGGTGATGATGAGGTCATCAACATAAATCAAAACGGTAAGTTGTTTTGCTCCTTGGCGCAGTGTGAACAAGGAGTAATCGGAGTACGATTGTGTAAAACCGTATTTTGTCAAAGCTGATGAGAGTTTAGCAAACCAACATCTAGGTGTCTGTTTTAACCCATACAATGATTTTCGAAGCTTGCATACTTTCCCAGATGTCCCTACCCGAAAGCCTGGCGGAAATTTCATGTAGACTTCTTCAGAGATCGCCATGTAGAAATACGTTGTGGACGTCCATTTGATGGACCGGCCAATTCATTGCAGCAGCCAGGGCGAGAAATACCCTTACAGTTACCATTTTGGCAACGGGGGCAAATGTGTCTGTATAGTCAAGGCTTTCAGTTTGATGATTTCCAAGAACCATAAGGCGAGCTTTTAGTCGCTCAACTGTACCATCGGAGTTATATTTGATTCTATATACCCATTTGCACCCTAGTGCCTTTTTGCCTTCCGGTAAATTTTGAACTTCCCACGTGTTATTATGTTCAAGTGCCGTAATTTCTTGCTGCATAGCATTTTGCCAACCCGTGTGTTTTATTGCTTCAGAGTAGGATGTAGGTTCCTGCGTAGCTGTCAATGCTGCCAAAAAATACCTATGTGGCACTGAAAATTTATCACAATTTACATAATTCGAAAGTGGGTAAGGTGTACCTGAGCAATGCTGTGGTGCGGGTGGTGAAGCGAGAGATGGACTCTTTTTCTGGATAGTGTGAGTAATGTAGTCACGAAGACAGACGTAGGTTTGCCGCTGCTGATGACCCCTCCCCAAAATTTCTTCGTGTTCGACTTCTGAGCTTTCAGAAGTTAACGGCATAATAATTGTATGCGGCGTATGTGTCGAGTGGTCAGTGTCTGCGATATCTCTTGATATTTGGGCATTTGAGTATGCGAAGGAATCAACAGTCTTTTTGCCAATAGGGAGCCCATTTTCTAAATTGTCTGTAGCAAATGGAAAAATATCTTCTGAGAACACAACATCCCGCGAGACAAAGAAAGCTTGTTTTTCTAAGTCATATAGGCGCCACCCCTTTTTTCCATAAGGATAACCGACAAAGACACATCGGCGACTTCTACTTGCTAACTTATCCCTTGAGTTTGTATGTGCATAGCATAGGGAGCCCATAACCCGCAGGTGTTTGTAATTAGGCTCAATTCCATAAAATACATGGTAAGGGGTTTTTCCGTTGAGGATTAAGGAGGGAGTTCTATTTATCAAGTAGCCTGCCGTCAATATACATTCTCCCCAAAATTTAATTGGAAGTGATCCCTGAAATCGCAGTGCTCGCGCAACATTTAAAATATGTTGGTGCTTCCGTTCTACTCTTCCATTTTGTTGCGGTGTGCCTGTACATGAGGTTTGAAAAATAATCCCTTGATCAAGGAAGTACTCTTTCAAACATGTAAATTCGGTGTCGTTGTCGCTTCGAAAGATTTTAACTTGTTGATTGAACTGTCTTTCAACCATCAAAAAAAATCTTTTAATCATACTAGGAGCTTCTTTCTTATCAACAAGCAAATAAATCCATACGGCACGGGAAAAATCATCAACTATTGTTAAAAAATATGAGGCACCACAGGAGGATTTTGTTCTGTATGGTCCCCATAAGTCGCAATGAATGAGTTCAAAAATAGCTTCGGTTTTATCATCACTGATAGGAAACTTATCTTTTCTTTGTTTTGCTTTCTGGCAAAACATCACAAATTTCATTTATGTTGTCACTGTGTTTTTCTACTTCAGGAACTAACTGTATTATTCGCATAGACGGATGACCTAATCGCTTATGCCAGAGATCAAGAGATATCCTTCTACTGATTCGCAATGCATGTACTCGCGGTATCCGTTTGAAGTAATAGAGTCCATCTCTTCTTTCACCCGCTCCAATTAGCATCCTCGAAATGCGGTCTTGTATGACACAAATACCTTTAGCGAACATCACAATACAGTCATAGTAGTCAATTAATTGTGATACAGAAATTAAATTGCAACTGAGTCCTGGTATGTAAAGGACTTTTTGAAGGGTCATATCTGTTTCGAGGGGAATTGTTCCCTCTTTGGTAGCAATAATGCTATTTCCGTCTGGTAATCCCACGTGACACTCGGAAATTTCTTTTAAATCATCAAATTCCTCATCATCGTCGATCATGTGATTTGATGCTCCAGTGTCCAAAATCCACTCTTTATCTGTTAATTTTCCTATCAAAGTTGCAATTAACTTCTTACCCATCATCTTACCATTATTAACTCATTTGCCTCCTTCGGTTCAAGCATTTTCTTCAACATTTCCCACTACTCCGTGGTTAACCCAGGCAGCGTGGATGGAGGGTCCTTCTCGGCGGTGTAGCTCGCCTGAGCTGCGTTGGCCCGAGCTGTGCTCCCTCTGTCTCCGCTGCCTCTGCAACTCCGGCCACCTCTCCTTCCGTTCATTGGTCCCCTTCCACGGCCAGAGCCGTGTCTCCCATCGCTTCTGGGTCTCTCTCCCCACCATTCTGGGTAGCCCCTCAGTTCGAAGCAAGTTGTAGCTTCGTGACCCACCTTCTTACAGTGATCACAGAACATGTTACCTTTGTCTCTCCCGTCGGGTTCTCTCGATCGGTTAGGGTCGAACATTCTGGGTCGGGTTCGTGCGGCTAGGGCCATGACTTCCTTTTGGTCATCTCTTCCCCGTGCAATCATCTTCACTCTTTCTTCTTGAATCAGAATCGAGTAGGCCTTGTTGATTCCTGGCAGTGGGTCTTGGGCAAGAAGGTTAGACCTCACCGTTCCATACAAATTTTCATCGAGACCCATCAAGAACAGATGCAATTTTTCTTCTTCTCTCTTCTTCTCCAGGATTGACCCAAGGTTGCAGGTATACTTTTCACATTTGCATATGGGTATTTGTTCAAAATTGCCCAATTCATCCCAAATTTGTTTGAGTTTGCCATAGTAATTCATGGTTGACATACCTCTTTGTTTGCATTCTGCCAGTGATGATTTCAATTGCTGAATTCGTGGTCCATTGGTGATGAAGAATCTGTCTTCCAAATCCTTCCACAATTCTTGGGCAATTTCAACGTGAGAGATAGAGGACCGAAGACTTGGTTCAATAGTGTTCCTAATCCATGACACTAACGGTGAGTTAATTGTCCACCAATCTTCCAAATCTTCTGATTCTTTATCGGGTTGTTTAATTGTTCCATCAATAAACCCGAATTTCTTCCTAGCTCTTAGGGCAGTTCTAATTGATCGTGCCCATTCTTCATAGTTGTCTCCTTTCAATTGCACTTGAGTGATTGTGAACCCTGGGTTGTCAAGAGAGGTTATGTCATAAGGTGAGATGGTTTTTCTTTGTTCTTTGGTGGCAGAGGAATCGGTGGTGTTTTCTGCCATAATTCAGTTCTTTGGCTTGATTTCTGACAGATGAAATTTTGTGCTTCAAATTTTGCAGGGACTGAATGGCAGATGGTGATTTCTGGTGGATGATCTTTGGTGATTTCTTGATTGGTTCAATTCCCAATTTCTGGGTTTGTTTGTGAGTTCTGGCTTTGTTTGTGAATTCTGGGTTTTTGTTTTTCTAGGTTTTGGTTGGATTTTCTGGGTTTGATCTTTGGTGACAAATGGTTGATTGGCTGGTTTATTTTGGCAGATGTTTGATCTTTGGTAGATACCACAGATGATTGTGGTATTTTCTTGGTGGTTCTTGGCTTTGGGTGATTGATATGAGATGGATTTTTGGTGATGAGTGTTCTGGGTTTGTGGCAGATTTCTGGGTTTGGGTTTGGGTTCTTTTAATTGCCAGATGTTAATTTTCTAGAATTTATTGGATTTGTTTGATTTTGTTTTTGTTTAGGCTCTGATACCATAATACAAAATTGTATTTGATATGTTCTTGCAATGCGCAAGTGCTTGCCTTACAATGTGTTTATCTATGAATGATATATATGGCAGTGCATGTGATAGTGCCCTATTTGTTTCCTACTAGCTTTCATTAATTTCCTATTTTACACAGGTTTCCTGTTTTACATTCTAATACCCTCAAGAAGAACAAAAGCAAAGCGTTAACATTAGAGATGTTTAGGTAATTATAGATTTTTAATTTTTTTTCTGCAAAAACTGTTCGCACATTTGCTTGATGCGTCACCAGTATTTTTTCGTCCGCCAAGATTAATGGCTTAGAAAATTATGTGGTTCAATACTATCTTTAATTTTTTTTATCTAATTTCTTAAAAGTGTGTTACTTGCCATTAGTATTGAGCACAAAAAAATTGTTTTACTTAATTTTTATTTTGGTCTTTATTTTTTTAAATTTTGTTTTAGTTTTTATCTCTTTAATATTTTCAGTCCTTCTAAAACATACCCTATCTTTTTTGTATTTATATATCTATACTCTTAGTTTTGGTTTTTAATTTTTATCATTTTCTCTTTTATTGAGGTTTTTTATTCAATTTAATCATGAAATTTTAATTCATGTTGATAATCATTTTATAATTGATATTTTTTATTTTTTTTTCTGTTTGTTTTTTTTATTCTTATTTTTCATTATTATTCAAATCAAATAATTTTTTAAACACTGATAATATTTATTTTGGTTCGATCATTTATTTTGTTTGTTTTTATTTGCTCTTTTGTTAAAAAAAATAATACTTTTTTTATTTTATTCTTCAAGATAACTTTTATGGTTTTTATTGTTTACACAATAATAATAATAATAATAATAATAATAATAATAATAATAATAATAATAATAATAATAATAATAATAATAATAATAATCTTAGTGATTGTTTTTATCACTGTTTTCTTGCTTTCTCTTTTATTATAGTTTATTATTATTATTATTTGAGATAATTTAATATTTTTTATTATTTAAACAATAATAGTAATGACAATGATGATAACAAGAATAATTTATTATAATTATTGTGGTGCTTAAAGTATTAATAATTATAGATATGGTGGTAATAATAGCAATAACCATAAAATAACATTAAGAATATCAGTAAATATAAATTTTATTATAATCCAAATGATTATAATAATTCTATTCATAATGATAATAATACTATTTTTTTTCTCCCCTCTAATTTGTCCTTTAATTATTTCTCTTTATTTTTCAAATCAAATAATATTTTTTTCATGCTAATAAAAAAAAAGGTTTTGTCTTCAATCATAATGATAACAATAAGAATAATACTTCAACTAATTTTATAATTGGATGTTGTATTTATTAAAAATTAAATTTTTAAAACTTCTCTACACATAATATTTCAAAGTCTAATTTCACGGATTAATGGTTTGATAAAATTCTGCAACTCAATGATGTATTTAATTTCTTTTATCTTATTTATTTAAAATTATATTACTTAACATTAGTATATAACAAAACAATTTGTCTTATAATTAGTTTTTTAACATTACTTAGCAAAACTTCTATCTAGATTGATTAGTTTGCCAAAATGTATAGCATTATAAGAAAAACTCATACTCTTAACATTTGTTTTACTTTTAAATAATTAGTTATGGCTACGGTAAAGGGCAGAGCAAGTGACTCATAATGTCCATTATAGAATATGAACCTGAATTTCCAATGGTAATTGTCATTGCAGATTATAATCATTGTTAATTTTCATTGATGAGTTATAGCCAGCAACAGAATATCTGAATTTTCGTTGTTGAGCATCATTATTTTTTCATTAATATTTAATCTTCCTAATTTATTAATTGTTTTATTAATTATGAGTGCATATTTTGAAAGTAGTAAAACATATTTAAAATTGATATTTGTTTTTTTTCCCTTTGTTCTTTTTTTTATTTATTATTCAAATCAAATAATTTTCCAAACTTTGATACTATATATTTCGGTTCTGTCATTTATTTGGTTGTTTTCATTTGTTCTTTTGTTAAAAAAAAATAGTTTTTTGTTTCATGGTTTTCATTGTTTACACAACAACAACAACAAAAATAATAATAATCTTAGTGATTGTTTTTATCATTGTTTTCTTGCTTGCTCTTTTTATTATTATTATTATTATTATTATTATTATTATTATTATTATTATTATTTGGGATAATTTAATGATTTTCATTTTTTAAACAATAATAGTAATGACAATGATGATAACAAGAATAATTTAGTATAATGATTGTGGTCCTTATAGTATTAATAATTATGGATATGGTGCTAATAGTAACAATAACTCATAAAATAACATTAAAAATATCAATAATTATAAATTTCATTATAATTCAAATGATTATAATAATTATATTCATAATGATAATAATACTAATTTTGTTTTCTTCCTTTAATTTTGTCCTTTAATTATTTTCCTTTGTTTTTCAAATTAAATTATATTTTTTTAATGTTGATAAAAAAAAAGGGTTTTGCCTTCAATCATAATGATAACAATAACTTCAACTAATTTATCATTCCATGTTGTATTTATTAAGAATTAAATTTTAAAACTTCTCTACACATAATATTTCAAATCTAATTTCATGGATTAATGGTTTGATAAAATTCTGCAACTCAATGATGTATTTAATTTTTTTTATCTTATTTATTTAAAATTGTATTACTTAACATTAGTATTAAACACAAAAAAAAATCTTATAATTGGTTTTTTAACATTACTTAGCAAAAATTCTATCTAGGTTGATTAGTTTGCCAAAATTAGTTTGCTAATGTTTTAGCAGCGGGTACATTCTAAAGGGTGTTTGTCATGCATGATGCATTTTGACTGGTTAAGAGATAGAAGTTCCTCTCTTCGGAAGCTGTTTATTTTTATATTTTATTTGTTTTTGTATTTTAAAAGTGTTTTTTAAAGAAATTAAAGTAATTTTTTTTCTGTATGTTGCCTCTCTTTTAATTTTAATTTTTGCTGCTAATTAAATTAAAAGTCCACTTATCAGTGAAAATAAATTGTACAAATAAACGCACTGACTTCAAAGACCCAGAAAAAAAAATCAAATCTTTTTTCTCGACTGGATTCTTTCGGTGCTATTCATTCAAAATAGATATGGGTCTACTACGTCTTCAGCGGACCACCACTGCATCAAAGTCTCCTTTACAGCAGCGCCACCGGTGACTCTTCCGTCTTGACTCTTCGAGGTAAATGAGTGTGCTGTGCCGAACTCTGCTAATAACCTCTTCCATGGTTGAATTAATTTGATGGGTTGTGCTTGTGTTTCGGCCGAGATGATGGGTTGAATTGATAATGGTTAGACACTCTGTTGATTAGTTTTTACGTAAAACACTTTTATTTTATACATGAATTTATCAGCAATTATAAAATCGGAAACTATCCTGGTGGCTAAATCTTTAACTTCTCCAAAAATTGAATTTTAACAGCACCTCAGCACAGATTAACTAGAGGCAGGCCATGCAAAGATACATTGTTTTCATCACCATCATCAATGGCTAGGATGGTGACTCGACAACGACTCACCATAGCATCAACTCAACCCTCACAGCTGCAAAATATCGCAGTTCTTTTGATTGCAGACCACATGGCGTGAATATGGAGTTGTCCATCTTCGAATCAGACTCTTTTCAGATCCAGTTAACCACCTCCTATGGAAGGGAGCAATTATAATATCAAGAGACAAGGGCTACGCTTAGAATCTACACAAGAGTCCTTTTCCATTTCCACTGCAATAATTACAGAAGTCCAATCCGATGTTTCGAAACAATTGCATGGCAAGCACCCCACCGACTGATTTCGTTGCGTTTAGCTTTGATTTGTAAAGCAGAACAGTGGATATCGCATGAAAAACTTCATAGATGGCAGGGACTGTTTTTTATCATACAAGATTAACTCAACATCCTCTGTGTTTTAACTATAATTAAGCAATTCTGTGTTCTGAAGAACATCCTGAGGAACCAACACCCAAACTAGCTGAAATGTTAAGGAACTGTGGTGGTCCGATCATGGAAATCAATCTTTCTTGCTTGCTCTCTGGTTTCCATGGCTGCCCAGAAATCACAGGCATGCAGAAACTCAACTATCAGTACTAAAATTTCAGGTTAAGCAGAGCAGTAAATTAGCAATAAACTCCTTAATTGATAGCCATATACAATAACACTGCACTGATCACCTCAATTGTGTCCTGTTTGTGCTTTCACAACCAGGTCATGAGTTCGAAGGTTGGCAGAGAGAGAATACAATAACACTACATCAAACGTATATATTTTCAACGAGGCATCTGGATCGGCTTCGTCTCCCCAGATTTTTGAAAGTATGATCATCGATCAGGAACTTGTGTATATTTCACTAACTCTTTTCCTATTCTTCTCTTGATATATATATATATATATTTTTTTTTCTGATACGTATTTTAGCACATCAGCATCTCCAATCCAGGCGGACCTCGCCAGGACCCAATAGACCCAGTATGTGCTGGTCAGGTTTCCGGAAAGATACAATGTGGCTGCTCACCATGAAGGCAGTCACACGCTCCGAAACCATAATATCCTCCATCTTCAATTCTTGTAGACGTCGGACATATTCCGGCACATGTACTAGATCCCAGACGACCCCGACACCACCGGGCTTCAAAACCCTGACCATCTCACCCAGCACCCTCATTCTTTCTGCGGCAGCCTCCACCGTCCGATGGCCATACTCTTTCCCTACTGTGTGTACAAAAGTAGCTGATACCACCACATCAAAGTAGTTATCACCAAATGGTAGACTCCTCACATCACCCTCCCTGCAAGTGACATACTCTCCAACACCTGCTCATGCAAGCCATGATAAATCCGTCATCTATAAGCGAAATAGAATTTAATGGCAGGTAGACAAGTAGAAGGCAAACTGCAAGTTATTTCCAAAACTAGAATTTAAGTTTGAATTTCTCGAAGTGGATGTCAGGACAAATATTCTAAATTGACAAAAGTTTGCATCAAAAAATGATATCAATTCGTACATGCATTGAATTAAATTTAGGGTTCAGGAAAATAAATAGATTCTGTTCCCATATAAGATACACAGGATAAATTCTGAACTTCTAAAATAGCCACTGATTTTGTATGAAATAAAATCCTAAAATTATCATGACAAATTAAACTCAAATGCAAAAATAAATAAATAAATAAAACTAGTAGCAGCATCGGTATCACAGAATTATCAAAAGGTAATTAATGCGAAAACTCACCTTCCACGTTGGCGGTTCGAAGCGTAGACAAAGTTGTCCCTTTAGACCGGTCCAACCCAACAACCCGACCGGAGCTCCCTGTCTTCTTCAACTGAGTAGCCACCGCATTCAACAAAATCCCACGGCCGCAGCCGATATCAAGAGCAACCTTAACATTAGACCAATCATTCACACAGCTTACAATCCTCTGCGCCATTTCATAGCGCAACCCAACAGAGCTATAAAAAAAGTTCCCCGCCGCGAAAAACAAACAAACAGCAGAGAGTGCTGTCACACAGCCGAAGAATCCAGCAGCAAAACGTGCTGCACTGCCACCACCGGTGGAGCTGGTGGCGGTGAAGAGGAAAAAAGTGTCTAGAAACTGGCAGATTGGCTGGAAGTATAGCAGGAAAAGGACCGACATGATGGAGAAGATAGTTGCTTGAAATACGAGAAAGAGTAGTGTTTGCCACTGTTCCATGCCATAAACTGTGTAGATCTGTGTCCAGTCTCTGCTGTTTGTTGACTTGGGTTTGTGCATTCTGTGATTCTGATGATGGAGATGAGGCTTGATCGTTAGTGACATTGCTAGATTGAATCCTGCAGTAGTACACAAGTGGATCATTAGATAACTGCGAAAAAATTATTAGTCAAAAAGATAAAAACAGAGCAAATCAAGTAGAAAAAAAAGTGCTTTGAACATTCTTTAACAATTAACAAAGCTAAAATGAAAGGATTTGAAAGAAATCGGTTCTCTTACTTCACCTCAAAAGAGGCGTTTGTATGAAGTGAGGGGATCTTTTTCAAGGGGTAATTATAGAGTGATTAAGGAAAATACTTTGTAGAAACAAATCACAAGAAGAACAGTATATTTCTGTTTAGTAGTGTAGAAAAAGGTACAATTAGCTAAATTATCTGTAGCATTTCACATACCAAAACAAGAAAATAAAGGAGGAGGTATCTTGCTTTCCAAAAGAACTGCAAAAGCTGAGTACTTGAAAAACTTCTTTTCCTCTGTATCTCTTTTTTTTTCTGGGTAGCCAAAGAAAATCCTAAAAATCCAAACTTTTCTTCATATACAATAGCAAAAAACCATCATCAGCACCAGATCCACTGGCTATTGCGAAGAGAATCTGACTGCCACTCCCAGTTTCTGTCTTTGCCTGCCCAAAAACAGCAAAGATTGTAACTGCCCGAAACCAAAGCAGGGCAGCCCTAAGTTGGAAGTACTAGAGAAGGAAGGAAAGGGGGAGGAACACCCTGCTGCTGCTCTTCTGTGCTCGTTTTCAAATCAAAGTTTCAAAAAAGAGAGAAGGGAAGAGACAATGAGACATCAGTGTAATAAATCTGCAAATGTCAGGTTTGTTATGGGGGATAGCATTGACATCATCAACTCAGAGTCTTCGTTCCTCCTAATAGCAACAATTCACGCGCTTTTTGAGGTTGTCTTTTTGTGTTTCTACTGACAAAATAGGATGTAGTGGGATGGCTGCAATTCTTTATCGAACAAGCAGGGGAGAGGGAGAGGGAGAGGGAGAGGGATTGATCTGTCAATTTATATATAGCATGTATCGGGTGTGCTTCGGAGGGGCAAACTGGTAATAAACAGGAGCTATAATTTTGTACCAACTACACTATCGATTGACATTTTCTTATCGTTGAAAAGTAAGAATGTATATATATATATAGTCCATGGCAATACCATGTAGATTTTGAAATCTAGTGGCGGTGGATGTAAATCAGAATGATTTGGAAAATATTTTCTTTCGTTTTTTTTTCCTCTTTAATTTGAGAAATCAAATACTGTATTTAAGAGTTTACTTTTTTCTAGTTGCGTTAGAAATTCTTATTATATCTTTATAATTATTTGTTAAAGATTCTTCAATCTTAAATGGATCTCGTATAAATAAAACTACAATTTATGGGGTTTTTTTTTGTGTTTTAACCCTATTATAGTCAAACTTTGTCTTCTTATGCTTGTTACTATACTTATTGTGTTTTCGCCAACATCAAGAGCTCTCTCCAACCCGAGATGACTAATGCAAGATGATTTTTTAAGAATTTTTTTCTTGGTGTCTTTTTTGGTTTGTTTTAAAAAATATTTTTACTTTGTAATTATTTTATTTTATTCATAATTAGTTAAGGAAATCAAATATTGTGCTTTTTAATTTTATTTTTTCTATTTAGTTTAAATATTATCTTCTTTGTATTTGTTTCCTTTCTTGTATTGTTTTCTTCTATGTCATTTGACATCACAATTGTGTCAAGAACATCACAGGATTTTTTTATTTATTTCAGTCTTTTTATTTATATATTCAGAAATGAAAGGACATAAAAAATTTAACGTTGGTGCAATCATTTTAAATTGCTTGCTCGTTTCTTTTCTTTCCAGCACCTTGAATAGACGAAGTCACTAAATTATGGATCTACCATGTTGTCCACAAACATTTTAACCGAGTAGACCCACCGTATTTTAGCTCTTTTTTTTAATATAAAAACCTCAAAATGTATTTTAAAAATCCAAATAAACAAATAAAAATTTAATTATTTTAATTTAAACTAAAATTTTATTTTATAAATTATAAATTCTCTATAATCATGGCTGTCGTATGTAAAGAAAAAGCAAATCCTCGAGAAGGACCTAGGATAACTTTGAACTTTCGTTAAATGATCACCAACATCCCATCAATTTAGTATTATCTTTCCTTTCACTATCAACCCTAATTCTGTAATTCTCCACATTAATCTCGAATTCATTCTCTAACGAATTTTCTTTTTTGAAAATATATTATTTATTAAAAAAATAAATGATATAGGTCCCCTTTTTTATTCTATGAAGAGCCTCTAATATTCATACCCCGTGAATTAATTATCTTTACATTTTACAGCCTGAAAAAAATTCGAATACATAATTATCATTGAGTTGAAACCTATCATCAAAAGGGGAGAAGAAGAAGCAGCAGCAGCAGCAGCAGCAGCAAATAACGTGAATTTCAAAAAAAGAAAAGCATGTGAAATTTCATTTTCAGCAATAAAAGCGGTTTGTAAGCATATGAGCGATTAGTGCCCCAAATCATGGAAATGGAAAATTAATCGAAGCCGTCCACGTAGACTTATTGAGATTGATGTAATTGTACAAGGCAGGCATGATCAGATTTTCGACTAGGGCCCTCCATTTTCTCGGTCCATATTTGCTTTATCTTCGTTTATTTGTAGTGACCTAAGTATCCTTTGCTTTTATTATATAGATTTTTTATATATATTTATGTTCATATATTTATATATATGACTAAGTCCTATAATACAACTAAAGGACTAAGTCCTAGTTAAGCATGGAGTTTTTTTTTATTAATACAACTCTAGCCAACCTTGTAAAGTCCAAGCTACACACGAATACTTGGTTTAATTATTAACACCATCCCTTAAACTTAATTATTCAAATTTGGTCATGCTCGTCATCTTTTAAATTTTTCAAAAACAAATTAGATTTAATAAATTTTGTGAAGATATCAACAACTTAATCTCCGGTCAAACAAAACTCAAATATCATTTCTTGATCTTTCGCCGAATCATGAATGTAATGGTATTTGATGTATTAAATATTAGATTTTTTAATGCAATAACAAATTTGTTGTCACAAAAAACATTTTATCTTATTTTCATGATATTGCAACTCACAAAGCATACTTCTTAACCACACAGCTTGAATAACACGACTTTCATCTATAATATACTTAACTTTGGCAATAGAAAACGTAGTCACTTGTCTTTTGATGACAAGAAAAACATATTACAACACAGGTAAAAAAACATAGCTTGAAGTTCTTTTTCTCTTTTCAATGTCACCATCAATATTTGTATATCCAAAAAGCTTCTTTTTATTCACACAGAAATAAAAATGTCATCATTTTTGTATACTGTTTTCATATCTCAAGATATACTTTGTTGATTTGGCAAATGAGATTGATATGGATTCTTTATAAATCTACTAATCATGTGAGCTCCATACATGATATCATGTCGAATAGTAGTCAAATATCACAGGCTTCCCACTAATCTTTTAAAATTGGTTGAATCAACCAAAGCATCATTGTCATCTTTTTTAAGCTTAAATCTTTCTTCCACTATATTCAAATTGGATTATAAGATTTCATCTTAAATTTCCTTATAACATCATTGACATACTTTTTTAGTGAAATAAATGTGCAATCCCTTGCTTTGTGTAACCTCAATACCAAGAGATTAAGACATCATACTCATATATGTTATACTCATATATATCATCTCATATTAACCAATTATGGCTTCCTTCAACTTTATCATCAACCATTAAGTTGTTACTAATAAAAACTAAATAATCCAAATACAAAATATCTTCACTTGAAGTAGTTTCCATACATAAATTAAGTCACTTAGGAAACTAACAAAAATCATTATCAAGAAAATGAAAATCAATACAAGTATACGAGGCTCTAGAAGCTTGTTTTAAACCATAAAAGTTATTATTCAATTTATAAGCTTTATTCTTTCTTGAGGTTGGTTATCCTAAACTATCATAAAAGGTAAATTTATTATACTAGAGAGAACCTTTTCCAATAAAGAGTAAGATCCAAAATATTGTTATACCCATAGGGTTGGGTCATACCCTTGGTTGAACCAAAAAAGGCTATGTTGTTCTCCTAGATAAGCCTAATGAAGGATGGATCATTCTCTTGGCTAAACCTAATGGAGATTTTTTGAGATCTTAGATTTAGGTTCATCAATCTTATTCATATATACTAAAAAATTTAAGGTTCTATATTTTCTTCTTCTCAATCATTTCTATTTAAACAATCAATAATTGTTGTAGTTTAATAATAGGTTTGCCACATTATACAAATTTGATAGTTGTCACATGAAAGTATTTTCCTGAAAATAACATGCAATAAAAAATAATTTGATAAAATAGCACAATTAAAAAAAAAGAACATTTAATAAATTATGTTATTGAGATTAAGGTACTACATAAATTATTTCTTTTATATATAAATTAATTTAAAAATTTAAATAATTTTTATCATCTACCATAATTGATTTATTGGTGTAATTGTATTCTAAACGATATCCCATTAAAAACAATTGATTTACTTACATAATTTTATTTCCAAAATTTTATTAATAATTATTAAATTAAGATATCCTCCCAAAATTTAAATTGACCATGACTAACTAACTTATTATACTAGGAATCCTATTAAAATTTTAATTGAATACAACTAACCCATATTGATAATGATCATAATTATCATAACATGCTCAGTTAATTTGACTACAATTAATTTTTTATTGATAATTATTATAATCATTAACCAATATAATAAACTAGCGATTGAAATTTAAAGAGAATAGTATTGAGAATAAAAAAATAATGTCAATAAATTAGTTGTTTTGATTCGAAGAGGATATATATATATATATATATTCATTTGATCACCATAAAAATATTTACATTTATCAAAATAACGTATTTACTCACTTTATTTTTTCCTTGCATGTGAAAAAGAAAATTCCGACAAGTGTGGATAAATAAACATAGTGTTGTAAGGTCATTTCCTTAAGGACGATATTGTCTAATGAAAAGAACTAGAAGTTTCTCTGTAGAGAGATTGGATGAGTGATGCATATCCTACTCATGGCAATATTTTTTATTTAAAAAAGTGGGTCCTTACGAAACAAAGTAAAGTGAAATTGGGACCCAATAACATATAAAAGCTAAGAAAACAGGGTTGAATTGGATTTTTCAGGGGATTCGAGGAAGGCTAAATTTTATTTTAAATTAATTTTTTTTAGTGTTTTTAAATTAATTTTATGTATTGATATTAAAAATGAATTTTAAAAACTAAAATTATCATTTAATAAATTTATAAACAAAAATTAAATAAAAAAATAACTTCAATTATTCTTCCAAACATTAACAAAGTGTTTTCAAATTGCTTATATTGTCTGCCCTTTCCCATCCCTCTTTTTTTTTTTACTCTCTTTTTTCCATCCCAAACCCAAAAAAATAAATAAAAAAATCAGACATCACCGACTCCAAAGTCCAAACATCACATTGCAACTACAAAACGATCCAAAAATGACGTTGTACTTGAAACTTCAATAGTTTCGTCGATGTCTCCATATATAAATTGGTCTCAAAGTTGAATCCAGTACATATTTATGATTTTATTTTGAGCAAGTTGGATTTTTTTTTTATTTTCCATTTTTTGCACCAATTAAGTCAACGTATATTGAAGTCCTGGTACGGAAAGCTTGTGCCCTTTTTATAATACTCACGTTACGTAATGTTGGATGGAGTCAGTGTTCCATGCATCTTTTAACCATTCGTCTTTCTTGCGTGGATTTGTTCCTTCCTTTCATATGAATGTTTCTTCATTTATGTGATCTGCGACTTGATTTGCCCTAGCCGTGGATTCATGTTGGATGGAGTCAACATTCCATGCATCTCGATTTTCACAAGTAATTTGTTTTTAACAAACAAATTATGCTCTTGTTCTTATGATAATAAGATAATGATGAGTGAGTCCAGGAGGAAATTCTGTCATCCGATGAATTGGTCTCAAGTCGCTTGTTGAAAGTCCATTTGTTGTGAAGTTTATCAAAGCACAATCACCAAGTTGTTATTGTTATTTTATTATTATTATTAACAAAGTTTGTATAAGTTAGTTTATATATATCTCGATTAATTTTATGATTTGAAGTTAATAATCACCTCAATTAATCTCATGAATATATAAGTTTAAGTGTATAGTGTTTTTGCCTTTTTTGTATCTTGTGATTTCTAATTCAGTGGAAGAATCCATGATGAAAGTAACTAGAGAGAGGCCAATAACGTGAATTTCAAACATTGAGATATCAAAACTCATAACGTTTTAATATAAAATAAAAGTTCATATGAAACATCAAACATATGGTTTACACTTAGAATTTCTACTGACACAACATTATATGAAATTTGTGTTCATCTCTCACTCCTTTTACATACATGCATACATACGTACAACCATACATACATATGTACATAGATATTTTTATTAGTTGCATGCCCCGACACATGACTAGTTAATTATAAATGACATTACTTATATATATAAAACAATAAACACGTGTGACATAAATTAAACAATAACAACCATCTAGTAAGTGATCCAGTGGTAAGAGCTTGAGATTAAAGGAGTTGCTCCCTCATATGGTCTCAAATTCGAGTCATGTGGTTACTAATATGATATTTATTAGAAGTTTACTTGATCATTAACTTAAGAGCCCATTATATTAGTCAAAGCACACACAAACTGATCCGGACACCCATATTAATAAAAAAAAAGTTAGGAGAATTATCTCATGTATTTAAGATGGTATATGATTTATATTATTCTTTAATACACTATCTCAAATGAAAGATTTTTGGACTTGTAAACTTGCAAACAAGTCTACATTATCTAGTATTTAATTTTTATCAAATAAAATGAAAAGTTGTAAGATTCAAACTCATAACCGCTAAATTCACAAGAGTCTCATACTATATCAAATAATAATCTCATTTAAAATCTTAAATTATAAGATAAGATTTCATAATATAATTTCAGTAAGTTGTGAACCAATTATTACTTAAATGCAAAATAAAACGAACATAATACTATGCTATGATATTGCTCATGAAAATAATAATCAAATTCATTCAACAAAATGATGATTTCTTGAATTGTCATGTCACTGTAAATTAAAGGTTAATTAGAAGAGAGGAAACTAATAAAACACCATTAGGAAGATATATCATATTAACAATAGTTATAATAAAAATAATAATGGGAAAATATTACAAACGGGATTCTTGCTTTAAAAATATCCAAAACAAAAACTCCCAGCTACTAACTATAACTTTATAATTTGGTTTTAAAATAGAGAGTACCTGGTTGTACATTGGAAAATTCATGAGATTAGCTGCAAGCTAGCCTGTACATCATCATTATTACAAAATAAAATTGATTTTTTTTTGTGGGAAGAACAGTAGCCCTAAACACTATGTGGTGTAGGCACAGCTCTCAAGCCCACAACTTTAGAGTTTAGATCATTACGATGGATTCAATGAACTGGGGAGGTCAGCATTATACACTGTTTTTTGACCATGAGAAAGACAATAGAGATCATATAAATAATCATACAGCGTGAATATAGAATATTTTTTATATTTAATAATAAAAGAAAAATGTGATTTACTATTTTAAATGCACTTAGTTTTAAAGATAATGTGAGCTCAAATATTATAGTAATATCATTAAAACTATTCCCCCCCAATAACCTACTACACACTACATCCAAAATAGATGCAAAAATTCATGCTTGAGGAGTCTTATCACATGGTGCTGCTACCCATATTTTTATATGTTAATATTAATAATTAATTTTTAAAAATAAAAAAAATAATTATTTTAATATATTTCTAAATAAAAACACTTTAAAAAATAATATACATACTCTTAAACAGTCAACGTAAAAGAGTAGCTGGGAGCGGATGGATCTAGTTTTACTTTATAAAAACCATGGATTTTTCAACCTTAAGAATATTTTTATTTATGAATTTCAGAGCTCAGTAATTAATTACTCATATTGATCTACAAAGAGAGAAAGAGCACGCAACTACCAGTCCTGCAAATTGATTTTTTGAAATAGGTGGTGCGGCCAGCGGCCGATAAAGGGGGTGGGGGATATATATATATATATAGATAGAGAGATAGAGTTCAAAAATTTTAAATTAAGATGATTTTTTATATAGTATTTAAATCCTTTTAATTTTTTTTTAAAAAAAAACTCTCACTATTAAAAATAACATAAAGTTATTGACAATATGGAAAACACTAAAAAACCAATAGGATTAAAAGTTTTGGTGCAGTTTTGTTTTGTCATCTGAAACTGATGTGTAAATATATAAAAACAAAGAATTGAAAGTTGTATTTATTTTAAAAATGCATTTTTGTTATGTCATATAATTCTCTTTTTTTTTGTGAAGACATTTGACATGCTTATTTTTTATATGATAATTATTAATTATATTATATTGTAATGGGGTATGGATAAATATAAATCTTTATTAATTTAAACAATAATATTTAAGGCAAACTTAAAAAATATCAACCACATTGTTTCAACTTTATCATTAAATAAATTTTACCTTTCAAAAATCTTAATTTTTTTATTCATATTTTGTAAGAAACTGAATGTCTTTCGCTGACTAATTTTAACAATAATTGTTTTTGAAATAATATTTGATACAAAGTATTTTTTAAGTACCAAAACAAGATTTCTATAACAATTTATTTATTTATTAATGGTGTACTTAAACTTTGCCTTGATATTTATTCCAAACCCCACAAAAAAAAAAAGTCCACAATAGTTGTGGAAATCGCACAAAATTCCCTGTCGTATGTGGAGGCTGAAAGAAATAAATTCGACTCCCCTCGCTAGTTGCCGTATGACAAAACTTATTAGGAAGTGGGGCTCAGATGGATTTTGAAAATTTTGTTTTTTGGTTAAAAAATGTATTAAAATAATATTTTGAAAATAATTTTTTTTTAAAATACTTTTAAAATAGCCAACATACATTGTTGTTGAGTAACAAAACACTTGTGTTTTTTCTTCTCCTCACTTTAGTTTTTCGATGACAATGACGGGAATGCTCACAAATTTTCCAAATGCCATAGCCCACAGAGAAGAGCACACTATGACAAGGTTTCAGAGAGGAGAGTTCCAGCTCCAGTTGGTCAAAGACTTTGCTGAAATTTCGGGTGCTTGGTCTCCGAAACCAAGAGCTACCTAACCCATCTTCTAAACATCAAACCTAACATTGACTTTGGTCGCAAAATATATTTAAGATTGATGGGAATTTGTCAAACAAAGGATACTTTAAAGTAGCTGATAAAAAATAAACAGCAGCAGACTGTACACAATCTCAATCCGTATCTTGCAGTGGAAAGGCTTCCTTTGGTGGGATAACTATGGCAGGCATTATTATTTAGGATTGCTGTAGGTTTTAGCATAAAAAACTATAAACTGCACTGCTGGTCAAAAAAAATCTTCAGAAATCCACATTGTAACAATCTCAGAAGTTTGACCTTACAATCTGTGGGTTTTGACTTTCAACTAATTTTTGAACTTTTATCTAACAGTCTTCTTTTTCCCGCTTCATCAAGTATGAGGTGCATATCTGGAATGTATTGGGTATAGTTTTTAACTCATGGCACATAAGGATTGGGAAGTTCATCTAGGTCTAACAATAATCGAACTATTATTATAGATGCCCACTTTCAGCTTGTGGAAGTTCATCTAGGTCTAACAATCATACAACTTAGGGTTATTCCAAGCAGGGTGAGATAACAGTAATCGAACTATTATTATAGATGCCCACTTTCAACTTGTGGAAGTTCATCTAGGTCTAACAATCATACAGCTTAGGGTTCATTTGTTTACGAGCAGCGCATGTTATAAAAAACATGTAAAACATGTTTTTTATGAGATGTGCCGCGCGACCCCCTCGTAAACAAACACACTTTGCAACCGCAGTCTAGTAGGAGGACCTGTATAAACAGGCTTGTATAAACATTAGCAACGAGCAAAACTTTCATTTTACTCGGTAAGCTTGCAAAACAGACATATTTAAATATTGGATTTTCTCAATTGGAAACAGTCATGGAGTGATGCAAGAGCGCTTTGCTCTGCATTGAAATATAAGTTCAAATGTGCGAAATGTCTGTCAACTCTAAATCACCGCGGTAGAGATACCGCTGATGATACAATGAAACTTTCTATATGAATAAAGTTGTGAGGAGCTAATTATCATTATACAAAACCTGGATGAGCAGCTTCTATGCCCAAGATGATGACTCGAAGTTGCTTCACTCTGACAGCGTAGAGTATAAAAACACTGTCTCGGCGATGGTTATAGTATATACACACAGGAACCTTTATCAGCAAAAGTGACATAAACTGAGTTACTTGCCCTGAAATAGGTTCAAAATTTCAAGAACATCAAATAAAAGTGAGCTGAGCAAAAAGGATCCTGAATTCTGTTCATATTTTAAATTAAGCTCAAAACTTACAAGGGAAAATCATTGAAATCAAATGTGGCTAGAAAATTGTTTCATGTCAACTTGGCACCAACAATCTAATCTGTCATAACCCAATTGTTTTCTTTATTTTTCATAACATTTCCCAAAAAAAAATATTTTTAATGTATTTATGTTATTTTTGGTATTTTCAACATCTTTTCAAAAGAACTCAAAATTCAAAAACTTGTTTTCAATGTGTTAAGTTATTAAGGCACCAATTTGAAAATCATTGATTAGTTTTTCAGATCAAGTCTATGTTGATGTACCTTTTAAAAAAAAATCAAAGTACAAAAAAAATATAATAAGAAAAATAATAAAAATAGACATGAGAATAAAAACTGTAAATGAAGAAAATGAGGACCAAAGATGATTTAAGTTGCTTGAGGACCAAACCATTGAGTAAAAAAAAACGATTATTTTGCCTCTAAATAGTGAAAGAATCTCACAAGGAGGAAATTTTAGTTAGAGCATGAGGGGAAAAAAGAAGAAAAACCACTTACAATCACATTCTCTCCCAAAATCACCCAAAAAAACAAATAAAACAAACCACTAACTCATGACCTTCTCTCCAGCTCACACAAACAAACACGCATAAAAAAAAACTAGACCTATCTTTTTCAACCAAGTCGCCACCATCACTTAAAAAAGTCATTTTTTAGTCTAGGACCTTTAATACAAAAGGATTCAAAAACCAAAACAACATCATCTCTTTGAAAACCAAAGAAGTTAACAAAAAAATATCAGCCTTCTTCAAAGAAAGAACATAGTGTTCAAAATATCATAGCTCTTCTTCTTCAATTAAAAATCATTAGGCACCATAAGACTCACTTTCATTGTTCAACAACACAAAACTTCATCCCTCTTTTTAAATTAAGATAATTAACCCTCACTCACTAGCCAACACCAATAGCCATTATAGTTAGATTATCCACCTTCAAATCCCACATCATTTTCAGTCACTAGCAACTCAATAGTTAACCTGCAATCAACACTAGCCAGTCATGCTGACAGCAGCAATAGCTCTTTCAACTCATTCCACTCCAGCTAACATCAAGAGTTTTGGTTGACCATCTAGTCTCTTCCACGTGGTGACATTAGCAACTACAACTTGTGAAGAGAACTATAAAGAAAGGAAAATTCAGTAGAAAGAAAAATAAAAGAATTTCAACTCATCCAAACCCCTTTCTTTGAAAGACATAAAACTCATTGCCAATAACTCTCATGATGGTAGCTCCTCTAACCCACCACTTCTTTTCTCATCAAGTGTTGGTTGACCTCCACAACAATTGTTTCTCTCCTCAAAACTGAATTAGTTTAAACCATCGATTAAATCATCACTAGCTTAGATCAACGACAATCTTAACCACCAACGCAACAACAAACTATATGGCTTTAGACTCGTAAGGAAAGAGAGAGAAAGAAGAAATTAACTTTTACTGCATTGCGTGTGTTCTTTTTTCTTTGCTTTATAGGTAACAACAAAGATATCTCCAACACAATAAGAAAATGAAGAAATTGATCCAAATCCACTTACTTTTTGCTTAACCTATGGCAGCGCATGAACCCACGTGTCAACAGTGGTCACATAGAACCCATGCACAGTCACTAGAGAAACAATTGATTAAAATATTTCATCAAAATTTAATTTCTTGTTGCATTAGTGGTTAAGGTTGTCATTGATCTAGGTCAATGGTGATTTAGTGAATGATTTTGTGGATGGTTCAAACTGATTCAGTTTCAAGGCGAGATAAACAAATGTTATGAAAGCCAATCAACGATTGATTGGAGTAGTTGTCATGATTGTCATGGGTTGGAGCTACCACTATGGGAATTGTTGGCAATGGATGCATGTCTGCTAGAGAAAAGAGTTTGGATGGGTTGAGTTTTTTGCTTCTTTCTCTATGGTGTCCTTTTTTTTTACATTTAGTTATCTCTATTGGTTATAACTATTATTGTCACTATGTTAGAGAGAGTAAATGGTACTATTGGTGTTGGCTAGAGTAGAATGAGTTGAAAGAACGATTGGTATTGTCAGCATTGCTAGTCAGTGTTGATTGCAAGTTAGCTATAGGGTTGTTAATGGTTGATAGTTGCGTGAGAGTTAAAGATGAACAGTCTTCCCACGATAGTTGGAGGTATCTAGTGAGTGAGGGTTAATTATTTTTGTTCAAAAAGGGGGATGAAGCTTTGAGCTGATGATTTTTTATTGGAAAAAAAATGTTGTGTTCTGAGCACTCTTCTTTCTTAGAACAAGAGGAGAATTTTTTTACTTTTTTGTTTTATTTATGAATCACATGTATTGAAAGACTTGGAGACTAAAAAGCAACACCTCTCTTTTATATGAGGGTGGCTTCTTGGTTGAAAAAGATGTGTAGGTTCTTTAGGTGTTAGTCTCAATGAGTTAAGAGAGAAAATCATGAGTTTATGGCTCATGTTTTTAATTTGTACTCTTTTTGTGATTCTAGGGAGAGAATGATTGTGAGTGGCTTTTTTTTTTCTAATGCTATAACTAATTTCTCCACTCTTTCTTGTGAAATACTTTCATTATTCATATACAAAATAATTGTTTTTTTCCTCTCAATTGCTTAGTCCCCAACAACTTAAATCTTCTTTTTCTTTGCACTTTTGGTTCCCTTCATTTTTACTATTTATATTTTTAGTATTTTGATTGTTTTTTTTAAAAGACATAGTCAACATTGACACGATAAGAAAAGTTAATCAATGATTTTAAAATTAATGTACTAATAGTTGAACATGTTGAAAATAAAAAAAAAATATTTTGATTTTTTTTTAAAATGCTAAAAATAACACAAATACATCAAAAATATTTCTTTTACAATTTTTATTGTTTTTCTCTATTTTGGATTTTTTTTGAATTGTTTTTGAAAAACTAGGGTAAAAAATTGGGTTATAAATGACTGACACCAGAACTCCTTTTTAGAAAAAACAAATAATTAATAATTCCTGATAACCGATTGCAGTAATCTCACATCATCTATCAGGAAACTAATCAAGTGCAATTTGACCTCAAGAAGGTAACTGTCAACATTTTCTTTCTCTACAATCTATGTTTCACCAAACATATTCTAATACCTTTATGTTTGCATCAAAAAATCTACTGCAGCCACATTATAATTTTATGAAAACTAATTTTTACTCCAAGAGTTTGTTCAGTTGCCTGAAGTCATGTTAGAAAATCAAAATTAAAAGAGATCCTAACGAGGAAAAATAATAACGGTGGAGAAGGCCTTACCCTCACAAGATTATATAAATCATGTTGCATCTGAATATCACGACTGTTCAGAAGGCTTCAGAGATTCGAAGAATCCCAGCTAGCATAAACAGCTCCGATGAGCTTCTCATGCAAGATTGTCCCAGAGCAAGCAACTATCCCCCGATCAAGACCTTCTAAGTACAAACCCCTTGAGAAGTCCAGGGGGTGGCCTCCAGCATCAGTTACCACACCACCAGCCTCTTCTACAATAATAACCCCAGCAGCATGATCCCAGATCTTCTCTTTGTACCCTGACTGAGCAAATTTCATAAAGATCTCAGCATCACCTCGAGCTATGGCTGCATATTTCACCATGCTATGGACACGCAAGGGCTGTTTTCTGTCATTAAGAGTGTGGAAGGAATATATCAAAATCAAAACAGAACAGGAGCCCTGCTAATCATGGAACCCACCCACATGGACGTGAATGCATTCAAGTAGGCGGGGCTCTTGCTCTAAAAACTTTGCAATGAACTAAAAAGGAAAAGTAACTGAAAAATCTAATAAATGACTTAAAAGGAGAAAAAAGGAGAGGAGATGCATTCTTTCCACTAATAAAAGCTTTAGCATGATATGAGATAAATCATGCTTGACTGTATGCATAAAGCATTTGTTTTGGCAATTCAAAATAATACAAGGTAACTTAACTATAATTGCTACTTTGAGGCAGTTAATTCTGTCTGCCCTCTAATATCTTAAAACCAGGAGCTTAGACAACTTAGAACACCATGTTTTTTCCACAACCTTGCTAAAATTTTCAAAACATTCATCAGGTTCACAGCCATTGTTACCAAACTACTATATGAACATTCAACCATTAAACTATAGAAGTTATTTTAAGATATAGTCTACCACTTGTCTACCCCTTGTACTAATGCTTTCAGTGAGAAATCCTTCTGAAATTCATCAAGGAACTAAAAGAAATAAACTTTACTACCATGCCTCTCCAATTGTGCGTCAAAGAAGAAACTAAGTCGTTTAAACCTCTAGCCCTTCAAAACTTCATTTTTTTCATTTCTTAGTCATTCGAAGTTAACATCTGTCAGGCAGTCAATTTCAACCATGCAGTGGGAAGAATAGTTTAAACTCTAAACATGTAAGGGAAAAGTAAAAGAAATACAACACACTTAAACCCCATGCTGTGAGCAACTCCAGCAGAGAAGGAATGGTTTGTGTTGGCTCTCTCCACTGGTTCACAGAAGGTTGCCAGTGCTGGATCATCAATTGAAGAAACTTGAACTCTTTGTGCAGAGTTTGACCAAGTATGTTTCTTATTTCCATGTATTAACGGTTGCATCCATGCCTCACCACTGCCTCTCTGTGCATACATCACGCATCCTTTTTCCCATGTCTCAGAAGAATCAGACATTTTTGGCTTGGTCTGAGAGGAGTGATGATGACTTAGCCATTCTTTCTTCCTAGGGTAATTAGGGCACCCGAGCACTCCAATCACAATTTTTCCCTCCTCTATCAATGCAAGAGCAACAGCATATTGGTCCCCACGCACAAATCCTAATGTTCCATCGACAGGATCGAGTACCCAATGTCTTCCTTTGCGTCCCCCGGTTGAGTTGCATTGGCTTATGGCCTCAAGAATTTGTGAGGTTCCAAGAGCTTTCTTGGGACTCTGAAGACCATATTTTGGTGCTTCAGCTAAGCATTCATTCACAGTGTTCACAACAGCTGTCAGCAAACCTACTGAATCAGACTTTGAGAGAGTTTGAACATCTTCTTCAGCAACTATGGACACCTTTTGATTGCTTAAAGATTCCGACAGCATCCAGCTAACTGTTGCTTGAACACTCCAATCTGCTCAAGCAGTGACATCAAGAGAATTAGCCGATTAGTATATGGTAAAATATACAAAAAGAAAACAAAATGACATGGGAAGATAACACATTGGAGATTATTAAATGAGCATTCCTATTTGGTAAACATTGCCAAATAAACAATAACTCTCTCTGTTAGTTTTTATTATTATTGGTTGGTTGGTTGGTTGGTTAAAGAAACATGTTTCAAGCATTTAGCCCCCTGCTTGAAAACATAAGATTTTCCCAGCGAGAACCCAACAATTAACCAATTCCAAATAGCATCCTAAGACTTTCTAATTCTTAGAAGCACCGAATATGGACGTGGTAGTACTAGTAACTACGCCATTAATTAACCCTGATCTTGTTCACCCGGAGTACAAAACATTCTTTGATTTTGAAACGGGTAAAACGCAGAACTTTAAACAAATTAATATTTTCCAACACAAAATTAAAGCGCACACACAAACACAAAATAATGAATTGCATTTCACACAAAATATCATAGTATGAATATTTCCAATCACTCAGAATTCGATAATTCCAACGCTAACTTTTCCCAATCCCACGCTCTCTCTCAGCAATCAAAACAAACTATTACCAACACCACATTACAAATGCAGATCACCTAATTAAGCCAAAAACCTCATTCAAAGCACATCCATTAAAAACTATACAAAAAGCAAACGAAAATAAAATAAAATTAAAGTACCTGCAACAGTAACAAGAGAATCATCATCTTTAGACATAACATGATCATTACTGGTCGAAGAAACCAAGCCCTCTTGAACTCGCTGGCAAAGAGAGCAAGCCATGTGAACAACTCGAACAGCCACATCCAATTCCTTAGCGTAATTGTTCTCTCCCATGTTTATTTTTATAATCTATCTCCGTAACCAATGTTACCAGATGCAGAGTTCTACCTGCCAACCTCAGAATCTGTCCTAAAATTCATCAAAAAACAAAATTCACGTTCTAAGCGCGTGGCATTTTGAAAGCCACATACTTTTGTTTGCTTTTTGGTTTCTGTCGGTCATTTGGTTTTTGCGTCCCTTGGGGTTTTCTTTTCCAGCTTATAAGAAGAAGATGAAACTATGTGGGTTCGACTTTCGAGGCTACACCTGGAGCGGAATCCATACATCTGAAAAGTAATATTCCTCTTCCAAAAAAATAAAATATACATATATATATATATATATTCCGCACATGGAGTTTTAGGAAGACTATCCTGTCCTGTCGAATTTTCATCTTTTTTTTTTTGGATTATATGTGACCCATTCACTTTAGGTTTTTTTTTTATGTATATGGGTTAAATAATTAAAATTTTGGTTGTATTAATTTTATATTTTTATAAAATAAACACGTCTTCATTTGAATTGATACCTATAAGATAGATCTCAAATCATTTGTTATCACATCATGACTTTTGAGAGCAGGATTTTCATCACTTGTATTTTTGTGTGTGGTTGTAGCCACTATGTTCATCCTACAAATAGGTGATTTATGGAGATTAATTGTTTATTGTGAACAACCACTAATGTAAACCCGTGTTAAATTACATAATTTCTAACCGAAAAATAATTAAGAAAATGATGAGGAATTTTGGGAGAAATTGAAAATATTATTAGATTGTTGGTTTTGATATTTCAATGATGTTGAAAATGTTTCGGATTGATTGTGAATGATGGAATATGGATTACTAAAAAATTATGTACTGTTGTTACATGTGGGAATTATGAAAGTTCAGAAATGGAACTAATTCATATCGATTTTAATATTTTAATGGTTCTAGGGAATGCTTGAGATTGATTTGGAACTTGATGTAAATGAGGTAAAATAGGTTATGATGATACATATGAAGAATTTTTTTTTCAAAAAGTGGTAGAATTATGCAAGTTTTGATGTTTTAAATGATAATATACATAAATTTGATTAGTATGAGGTGATGATAATTCATATGAAATAAATTGGTGATATAGGTTATGTTTGTCAAACTATGGGAAAATGGGAAAATGAGAATTGATATACTTGTTTAAGTTGAGTGTTTAAATAATAATGTATTCTTATAAATTTATTAAGGGCTTGTAATCTAAATGCTTATGTGTATATGTTGTGTCTTGGTTGGTGAATGGATAAAATAGGAAAAATAAAAAAGTATATGATGGATGCAAAATGATAGTGATGAAAGTGAAATTGTATGTTAAATGTAAATTTGATATATAGGAATATATAAAAATGTGTTTGGGATATAAATTAGTAGTGTGATAATAATAATAATAATAATAATAATAATAATAATAATAATAATAATAATAATAATAATAATAATAATGTGTTTGAATAAGTATGCATAATGGTTGAAATGATTTATCGTGCTAATTGAAAATGTTTTCTTGAAAATCAAAATGGACATCCAACATCTAACGAATAGTTATGGGAACACACACACTACTAGAGTGTCTGGAAGGTATCCATCACCTTATCTTTTATTTTAAAATATGTTCTTCTAAGAAATTCTTCTTTGCATGTGAATTGAGTTTTGGAAATGGATTACAAAGAGAAATTATGTTAAAAAGATTAGGTAATTGTTTGGATGGATACTAAGCTTTTATATATGTTAAAGTAGGTTGTTTAGATATTATACAATATACTAAAAGAGCTCAATAAAACACTGTAGATTGTGAGTGAAAACACTGTGGATTTCAATAGTGTTTTTTTTTTCGTTTGTTCGTTTGTTTCTGATATTTATATAGTTTTTCGCAGGGAGTAAGAAAGAAATGCCAGTGGTTCACTCGAAACAAAGCTCTCGACTCCCCTCGTTTCACTAAGAAGGGCGTGGTTCGATCCCCTACAGCAGTAAAGCTATTTACTTTTTTGCTTTAATTTTTGTTTTCAATTTTTTTTTTTGCTTTTATTTTTATTTTTATTTTCACTGATGTTTTTTTTTCATTTATATTATCTAATATACTAAAAGAGGTCAGGTTCGGTTACTGTAGCATGTGAGTGAAATCACGGTGGATTGTAATAGTGTTGCTCAGTTTTCGGTTCGGTTCGGTTCGTTGGTTTGATTCGTTGGTTCGATTTGTTGTACTATATTTATATATTCTTGCACAAACAAATACAAAGAAGGACATTTAGTCCAGTGGAAGACAAGCGCCTCCCTTCCTAAGGAGGGTAGGTGCCTTTCCTTTTTTTTTATTTTTTTTCTCTTATGATTTTTTTCTTTTTTTTTATTATTTATTTATTTCAACATCAAATAATTTTTTTTTGTTATAGTTGTTGATTTTTTTCTTTCAATGGATGTTTTTTTACCATTATTAACACAATAAAAATAATAAGTTTAGTTTTTTTTTCTTACTTTCTCTTTTCCTAATGTTTTCAATTTTTTTCATCCGGGTAATTTAATTTTTTGATTTTTTTTTCACTTATGATTTTTTCCTTTTTATTATTTATTTATTTCGACATCAAATATTTTTTTTTCTTATAATTTTTTTTTGTTTTTTGTTTATTTTTTTTGTTATAGTTATTGATTTTTTTTCTTTCAATGGATGTTTTTTTTACCATTATTAACACAATAAAAATAATAATTTTAGTTTTTTTCTTACTTTCTCTTTTCCTAATGTTTTAATTTTTTTCATCCGGGTAATTTAATAGTTTTTATTGTTTTAGCAGTAATAGTAATTATATTTTTAGTTGATAAGGATTTAATGTTCCTGTTGTTATAATAGGATGTATTCATGTGTTTCATTATATCAAACCCTACATGTATAGATGTTATACTTTATTCAATTTTTTCATTTGATTGAAATTGATAATATATTTTTGTATTTGTTTCGGCCCTTATACTTTTAATTTTTTTTATCTTAATTCCTTTAATTTTTTTATAGTTCTAAATAGTCCATATTTTTTGTCTATGTCTATATATGTGTGTGTCTTTAGTTTTGGTTTTTTTATTTTTATTATTTTCTCTTTTGTTGAGATAACATTTTTTTTCTTCAAAAACTTTGTTTTTAAATTTTAGTATGTGTTTATGATCATTTGAAAATTGATATTTTTTTTCTTTGTTTTTTCTTTTGTTTTTTTTTTAGTTATTTTTAATTTCACATGAAATTATTATTTTTTTTGTTAAAATTTTAGTTTTTTTTATTCTTTTATTGAATTGATTTTTCTATTATTCACATAATAATAATAATAATAATAATAATTTTAGTTTTTTTTCTTGCTTTCTCTTTTATTAATGTTTTCGAGTTTTTTCTCATTGGAATAATTTAATAAATTTTATTTTTTTAGAAATAATAGTAATGATATTTTTAGGTATTAAGCCTTCGATGTTATTGTTGTTATAACAGGGTGTATTGATGTGTTTCATTATATCAAACCTTGCATGTATAGATATTATATTTTATTTTTGAAATATGAAAATCTATTAATTATTTCAATCTCAACAATCATAAAAAATATTTACTCGGCCCGCAACGTAGTGCGGGCTACATAAAACCCACAGATGCAAAAACATACACATACATATACGTACACACATACACAAATACATACATAGATGAGGGGTAGAGGTGGACAAACCGACCGACACACACATGTAGATCAATACGTTAAGTCGATCTTTTTTTATCTGTCGTGTCTCTACCTCGTCTCTTGTGTATTACGCGTTGAATTTCATTTTCCTTTCTGTATTCTCTCTCTCTCTCTTCTCAATCAATATAATATTTTCTCTTTCTAAGGAAATTACCTTTTGTTGTCTATAATTATTTTTGGCAAGCAAAGTGGCGTCAGCAAGTTTAGCAGAGAGAACCCAGCTAGGTGATCCGTGAAGAAAAGAATCAACCAGAAAAACAATCGAACAAAAAAGGGGGGGAAATCAAGTTTTTTTTTCTTTAAGAGCTCAGTAAAACACTGTAGATTGTGAGTGAAAACACTGTGGATTTCAATAGTAAAAGTTTGAATAGTGAAACACTGTAGATTGTGAGTGAAAACACTGTGGATTTCAATAGTGTTTTTTTTTTCGTTTGTTCGTTTGTTTATGATATTTATATAGTTTTTCGCAGGGAGTAACAAAGAAATGCCAGTGGTTCACTGGAAACAGGCGCTCCTGGACTCCCTGTTTCACTAAGAAGGGCAGGGTTCGATCCCTGCCCAGCGCAAGCTATTTACTTTTTTGCTTTAATTTTTGTTTTCAATTTTTTTTTTGCTTTTATTTTTATTTTTATTTTCACTGATGATTTTTTTTCATTTATATTTCTTTTTATTGTTTTATTGTTTTTATTTATTTATTTTGACGTCAAATTTTTTTTTTCTTATATTTGTTTTTCATTTTTTGGTTGTTTTTTTTTGTTAAAGTTATTAATTTTTTTTCCTTTGATTGAATTTTTTTTCTTAACACAATAAGAATAATAATTTTAGTTTTTTTTTTCTTGCTTCCTTTTTTTTTTAATGTTTTTGATTTTTTTTCATCGGGGTAATTTGCATGAATAATAATTTTTATTGTTTTAACAGTAATAGTAATGATATTTTTAGATGTTAAGGCTTCGATGTTTATTTTTTATAATAGGGTGTGTTTATATGTTTTATTATATCAAACATTGCATGTATAGATGTTATACTTTATTTGATTTTAAATTTTTTTTTTTGATTAAAATTGATAATATATTTGGTTTTATTTTTGAACATTATACTTTTGATTTTAATTCTTTTAGTTTTTTATAGTTCTTAAATAGTTCCTATTTTTATCTATGTTTATATATATGTGCCTTAAGTTTTGATTTTTAATTTTTATTATTTTCTCTTTTGTTGAGATAACATTTTTTACAAAAAATTATTCTTAAATTTTAGTTTGTGTTTATGATCATTTGAAAATTGATATTTCTTATTTGTTTTCCTTTGTTTTTACTTTTGGTTTTTTCATTAGTTTTCTTAACATCAAATGATTTTTTTAGCTTATAATTTTTATTTTTCTTCATTTTTATTTTTATTTTGTTTGCTCTTTTGTTAAAGTTTTTGGGCTTTTTTATTCTTTTATTGAATTTATTTTCCAATTATTCATGCAATAATAATAATAATAATAATAATAATAATAATAATAATAATAATAATAATAATAATAATAATAATAATAATAATAATAATTTTAGTTTTTTTTCTTGCTTCCTCTTTTATTAATGTTTTTGAGATTTTTTCTCCTCGGAATAATTTAATAATTTTTATTGTTTTAGCAATAATAGTAATGATATTTTTAGATGTTAAGGTTTCGATGTTCCTGTTGTTATAATAGGGGGTGTTGATGTGTTTCATTTCAAAAAAATTAGTTCTTAAATTTTATTTTGTATCTATGATCATTTGGAAATTGATATTTGTGTTTTTTTTCCTCTCCATTTGTTCTTTCTTTTAGCTTTTTATTCATTTTTTTTTTATTTTTAAGTCATATGACTTTTTTTATCTGATAATTTTTATTTTATTTTTTTGTTTGATATTTTGTTAAAGTTATTATGATTTTTTTGTCTTTCTTTTCTTTTTATTATTAACACAACAACAACAACAACAACAACAACAATAATAATACTAATAATAGTAATAATAATAATAATAATAATAATAATAAGAAGAAGAAGAAGAAGAAGAAGAAGAAGAAGAAGAAAATTAAGTTATTTTCTTACGTACTCTTTTGTTAATATTTTTCAGTTTTTTCTCTAGGGATAATTTGATGTTTTTTATTGTTTTCTCAATGAACTGCAATGATAGTTTTAGATGTTAAAACTTCGATGTTGCTATTTTCAGAATAAGGTGTGGTGATCTTTTTTATCATATTAAATTTTATATATTTAAATATTATATTTTAATTTTGGACCAACATATGCTATTAATTTCTTTCATCCCAACAATTATAATTTTTTTTTACTCAGCCCGCAACGTAGTGTAATAATGTTTTTTTTTATTTTCAGTTCAAGTAATTTTTTTCCCAGTCAATAATTTTTTTATTCATTTATTGTATTTTTACATTTTCTCTTTTGTTAATGTTTTTAGGCTTTTTTTAAGCCTTTGATTTAATTTTATTTTCTTCCCGTTATTAAAGCAATAATAATATTAATATTAAGAATAATAATAATAATTTTAGTTTTTTTCTTACATGCTTTTTATTAATATTTTTTTTGTTTCCCTCTCAAATTTGTTCAATAATATTTATTGTTTTGACAATGATAACGATGATAATTGAAGAAGTTAAGACTTCGATGTTACTGTTATTATAATAGAGGATGTTGATTTTTTTTATTATATCTAATTTTATATACTAAAATATTATATTTCAATCTTAACAATTGTAAAGATTATTTGTTCTGCCTGCACTACTCCCGCAACGTAGTGCGGACATTTAACTAGTAGACTAACTAAATATGTACTTAATTTGGTTCTTTGGTTAGAGACTAAGTATTTATATGTTTAAATCGGTCATATGAATAAAGATTGTGTACGCATATTTATGTTAATCACATTGACAAAGACCAATTATGATAAAATTGAAGTTGGTTACAATAATGGAGGCTAATGGTGTAATATGACAAAAATACAAGACTTGAGTTTTCTTAGGGTGAATTTGCCAAAAACATCTTAAGGAGTTGAAAAAATAAATTTTTCTTTGAGAAATTTTGACAAATCCAAAGTATATTTTTGTACATGTTATGTATAGGTCATCATAATTATGTTTATGAATAAGAGATCCTTAAAAGATGAGTATCCAACATCCATTTCGAAGGCTATATTAGCTTTTAGTAACTCATATGATTATAAATCTCATTTAATATTGAGGTTATTTTGCTATGGTTTTCTTGAGTTAGATACTGATAAAGAGTAATGCTTATGGTCACTTTTATGATTATGACAAAAAAACAAATCTATTTTATTTTTAGAGCTTAGATTTAGCATAACTAGTTTGATAACATTCATTGTGATGATAGTAGCCTACAAGATAAGTTCGAGTTTAAGTGTAACGATACTTTAGCTCAATTTTATATATGAGTTATTTTATCATGTTTTTTTTACAAACTAAAGTTGTTTATATATCAACAGTGGTGCAAGCGATGATATTTATACCCTTTAATAGAAAGAGAAGAGGGTTTGAGTTACTATTACATAGATAAAACAACCTTAATAAGCACTTTTATTTATTGGATTATTCTTTGAAAGTCTAAAGGAGCTAAAGTCATTACACTAGGAAGATGAGTGACTTACTAAAGTTTTGGCACTCCTAGGTTGTCATCCATGGAAAACTTGTATAAATATAAAAGAATAGAAATGTAATAGCTTTTATGTAGTTCTCATATACAATGCCCCTAACAAAGTAAAAAAAAACTTTAAATGAATATAGACCTTTCCAACGTCTTTTAATAAGTTTGAATATTAATTTTAGTTGGTCTTAGGTTTCTTGAAATACATAAACATAATAAAAACAATAATTTTAAAAAATTTCAAGATTCTTATAGATCGATAACTTTGTTTATGGATTGTGTAAATATAAAGATGAGTTATTCCTTCTAGAGCTTGGTAATTTTTTTATTGTAAATAATAAGTTATTTATTTGTTTTGACATCTTACAGTGATCCATACAAATCACTAGATCAAAAATCTCTTAAATCATTTTAGAAAATAGGATCATTTTGCCTTATATACTAGCTTTTTTTCTTTTACCTATATTGTTTAGTTCTAAAGAGAAATATTAGATATAATATTTTTTTTATATGATAAACTTGTTAACCTTTTTAATGATAAAATATCACTTTACCCGTTGAAAAATAGTATATAATATTATCTTAGAATAACTCTTAGAAATTAAAACAATCAAGTCATTACTTGATTTTTCTATATATTATCACTGTAATCTCTTTTATAAATCATATAGTAGTCCTCAATTACTAAAACTTATTTACGATCAAGTCATACTTGATTAATCATTCTAATTTAGTTTTTTACTAATGATTTTTAATATGTATGAATCCTGAGGTTCATAATATGTTAACTCGTTATTTTTTATACCAATATCTACTTATTCATTATCTTTGATTAAAACAACATATAATTAAAACCAAAACATAACATTCCATACATTACCTAATATATAATTCCAGTGGCATTTTTACAATAACTCCGGCACTGTAGCATGTGAGTGTATGCACTGTGGATTGTAATAGTGTATTTTTGGGTCGGTTCGGTTCTCGGTTCGTTTGGTTTGCCGGTTTTCCCATTTTATTATCATTTTTGCACAGTGAAATAGCGCTTTTAGCCCTCGAAAAAGATAAAAAAAACCACATATGGGTGGAGGGGCTCCGCGGTAATTGCACAATTTTGGACCGGACCAGTCCGGTCCGGTCCGCCTACCTTTTCATTATTTTATATTTAACCGGAAATAACTAGTTACGGGTTTGGCCCCTAATACAACAAATTTGCTGACTTACGCACAGGGACACACCGGTAATTGACCATGCTTTTTTTATTTTTTTTTCTTTATACTGTCGGCGCGTGTGTCACACGCGGCCGACAGTATTCCGCCTCACACCCTCTTTAAGTGGTGCGTGCGTGGTGATGGAGTCGCCGGAGATGGTCATCCGGCGTCTCAGTCGATGCGCCTCCGCTTGGTCTTCCTCCCGGTGCGGCGCGTGTTGGCCTTTGACGTCTGTGGACACGGCGGTGGCCGGTTAAAGCCGCTGCAGCCGTTTCTCTCTCTCCTGCACATCAAAGTGCAGGCGAGTCCCCCGGTTGTTATGCGTTTTCATTTCGGTCCCTTTACTTTGAATTTAGTTTATGGTCCTGATTTTTGTTATATAAGTTTTGATTTAGTTCGATTGGATCCTTTGATTGAAATTAATTTAATGTGCAATGTTCACTTCGATCCTCCTTCTTTTAATTTCTGGATTGGGTTTAAATAACTCAATAAATTAGGTATAACAGTTTCGTTTTTTTCAATTTTGTGCTTTGATTGAAATTGATAATAAATTTGATTTTCATTTCGGTCCTTAAGCTTTTAATTTTAGATTTTAATCCCTTTACATTTGATTTTTTATACTTTTAATGTTTTTTTTTAATCCCTTGATTTCTTTTTATGATTTTAATTTTGTTAAAGTTCTTATGGTTTTTTTAGTCTTTCATTTATATTTTTTTTCATTATTAACACAATAACAACAACAATAATAATAATAATAATAATAATAATAATAATAATAATAATAATAATAATAATAATAATAATAATAATAATAATAATAATAATAATAATTTAATTGTTTTTCTTGCTTACTCTTTTGTTAGTGTTTTTTAGTTTTTTCTTCCTCGTGATAATTTGATAATTTTTATTATTTTGACAGTGATAGCAACGATAGTTTTTGTTTTTGTTTTATTCTTTTGTTTGATCTTTTGTTGAAGTTTTTAGGATTTTTTTTCCTTCCATTTTTTCCCTTTCATTATTAACACAAAAATAAAATAAATAAATAAATAATAATAATAATAATAATAATAATAATAATAATAATAATAATAATAATAATAATAATAATAATAATAATTTAATTGCTTTTCTTGCTTACTCTTTTGTTAATATTTTTTAGGGTTTTTTTCCTTGGGATAATTTCATATTTTTTATTGTTTTGGCGGTGATGGCAACGATAGTTTTTGTTTTTGTTTTATTCTTTTGTTTGATCTTTTGTTGAAGTTTTTAGGATTTTTTTTCTTCCATTTTTTCCCTATCATTATTAAGACAAAAATAAAACAAATAAATGAAAATAATAATAATAATAATAATAATTTAATTATTTTTCTTGCTTACTCTTTTGTTAATGTTTTTTCCCTAAGAACAATTTGATAGTTTTTATTGTGTTGACAGTGATAACAATGATAATTTTTAGTTTTTATTGTATTTTTCTGTTTGATCTTTTTTTTTTGTAGTTTTTACAATTTTTTTAATCTTTCATTTATTTATTTATTTATTCTTTCATGATGATGATGATGATGATGATGATAATAATAATAATAATAATAATAATAATAATAATAATATTTTAATTGTTTTTCTTGCTTGCTATTTTGTTCATGCTTTTTATATTTTTTTTCTCGGTATAATTTTATAATTTTTATTATTTTGATAGTAACAACAATAATAATTTTAGATGTTAAGACTCCGATGTTGCTATTGTTATAATATTTTAAATTAATATTGTTTTCTTTTTCCCTTAATTTTTTTTTATTTGCTCTTTGTATTAAATGATTTTTATAATTTTACTATCTACACAAAAATGATTTTAGTGATTAATTTTTTTTCTTATAAAAATATTTTGCTTTTTTTTTTTTAATGTTAGTTTGCGTTCTTTTGTGATCTTTTAGGACGCAATACCTACATTCTAAAAGATGTAATCTATGCTTGCATAACAAACTCTACTTAAAATTTTATACATTTTATCTCCTAATCTATAACTTTTATTTAGTTATATCATATAAATTTATCATTGTGAATTTAATTATGTTAAATTATATACACAAGAATGTCCGCGGCAACGCGCGGGGGCACTTAGCTAGTAAGATAATTGGTGGTTTTAAGTCTAAAATCACTTACAAAACTTTCATATGAGACTTTTCAAAGACATAAGTAATCTCTTAAAATAAAATTTTTATGTGAGTAAGTTCATTGTACTTGATATTTAACAAGAACTTACATATATTAGTCTTAGAATAACTGATGAGAAAAGTTATTTCTTTTCATAATAAAAGAAATATAATATGTATCAATATCAATAGTTTTAATTAATATTCAGTCTTAATAGTGCATAAACTAATTGCATTTTAAAACAACTTTTTTTTTATGTAATAAGGATCCTTATAATTATAATCACCTTATAATTTCTTTTGTAATATTTTTGTCTCAAATATTTTATATTTATGCTAAACTCATTAATCAAACTTAAAGATAAATAATTCTTTTATAATTAAAATATATACTTTACATGAATAACGTTAATGTCACACCTAACCACCTAATTTGTTACAAAACATATAATTTAACAATTTCTCACTTGCATTAAAGTAATTCACTCATATGCTTAATATCATATTGCTTTATATGGCAATAATGTTTTTTTTTATGACAACACCTTAGTGATAGGATCCACAAGACTTTTCATGGTGGATACACATCTTTACATCTTTGCGGTTATGATTTCTCTAATAAAATGGTATCACCTAAACATATGTTTGGACCGTTGGTGATATCTTGGTTTTTTTACTCATCCAATTGCTTTCATTATTATCAAATATAAAGCTATTAGATCAATAATGCTAGAAACTACTCCTATTTTTACAATGAATTTCTTGATATAAACAACCTTTTTTTTGAACAAAATATAAACAACCTCTTTACCACCTTAGACAAATAAAATCTTTAATATTTTTCATATATTTATTAAAATGATAACATAAAATATTTGGCTATATCAAAAGATAACATAACTTTTTAAATGTGTATCTATGTTTTATACTTTTCTCATATTTATTATCGTTTATAAAATCGTTTATACTTGTTTTATATTTATTTAAATGATATAATTATGTTACAATTTACATCATGTAGATCAGTGTCACACTATGAGAAAATCTTGAGTTTTATGGGGTTATATTTTGTATTTTCTTTTAGAATTGAGTTTCATTTAACCTTGAAAGTTTACCGATTGAGAACTTGTTATGATGGTGTAATGGGAGATTATGCATAAGAGAAAGAGAACAATCCAGTAGCAAAGCAGCAACTTCCTTTAAATAGGTCCACGCGCCGCCAACTTCCGGCCACCTTGTTCCTATCGCAACTGACTTCAACAACTTTGTAAAGATTACTCTTAATATCATTTTTTTTTTTTATTTTGAATTGCAAACATGTGTTGATATTGATGTTGTTTATCGATAAATTATTTATTTATTTTTATTGTGTATGATTATACTTGTTTATATTAATTGAACTTTCTGAAATATTTGTAGGTATTTATATTTCACATGCTTAGTAAAATAACTAATTTATGGTGATTAGTATTAGTTGAGAAATTAAAGGAAACAATTTAAAACATGAGTTTCTATTTATTATAATTTCAATATTGCCCCATTAAAGAAAATGACTTTGTTGTCATCTCAGCTTACTATCATAGAAAGTTTAGGCTCTTATAAACATAGTTGTAAAATCCGTTCCGGGTACCGTTCCGGTTTTTTGTTTGGAACGGAACGTTCCGGCGTTCCGTTCCGGTTTTGTACTGTTCATATTTAATTAATTATATATATGAAAAAAATAAAATATTAATTTAACAAGTATAATTTAAATTCAAGATAAATAAACTTTAAATTATACAATACAAACATAATCTCAAAATTAGAAACATCTCTAAAATTCCAAAATATTATAAAAGTAAAATGTTCTAAAATAAAAGAAATATACATCAAACATCTTTTACATTATATATATATATATATATATATATATATATATATATATATATATATATTAAGCCAGGGGAGGCAGAGATGGTCTGGCATGGCCTATGACCTATGGCCTAGGGGGGCGGCTGCAGCAGGCTGCAGCTTTTGAAATTTCAAAAGATTTGAGTAAAATTTGCATCGTCAAAATGAATCGGAACGGAACGCCAGGTACCGAACCGGGGTGTTCCGGCCGGATTTGCCAGATCGGGCCGGGATTTTTACCGGGACAAAAACATCGTCGTTTTGTCCCGGATTTTGAAGTGGAACGGGCCGTTCCGGCCATTCCGGCCGGAACGGAACGGGATTGACAAGTCTGCTTATAAACGTATATACTTATTTTAAGTAAAATATTAGCATGAATGCATAATAAATAATTTTATCATAAAAATCAAACACAATACAATTTATCTCAGTTATAATATTTTAGAGTAATTTTCATATTTATTTTAATATAATATGCCCATTGCCCAAAATCTTTTAAGACTACTTAGGGTTTATAGTAACTATAAGACTAAGTGATAATTTGTTTTATTTATATATTTTACTTCATTTACATAATTAGTTTGATGAAAAGTCTCCATAACAATTATGATTATAATTATCTATTTTCACCATTTTAGTTTTGCATTTGTAAGATCTTTTTAATCATTATTTGAAGACATAATAGTTATAATGTCTTTAAATTAAAAAATATTGATAATATTTATTTGTCTATTAATAATCAGTACTTATTTTTGTCTCAAAGAAGAAAAATATATTTTTTTCAATTTGTAAAATCGTATTCGATTGTTACTTATTGTTGCCACGTATTGTGTTATAAATGTATCGTGATTGTTTCATAATTTAAATAATTTCACAATAACTACGAGAATTGTACATGATCAAGAAGAATTTCAACAAGAACAATATTTTTTCATCTTAAAAATATTCTATTTATTTAGTTAAAAATCAATTTTAATAGTTACAAGTTAACAAATATTCGCACTTAATATATTATAAATCTTATCTTATTTTACCATAAATATATATAACAAAAACTTAAAATAATAATAACTGCAATTTCGGCACCATTTCTTTCAAATTTCAGATCTCTTAGTTTGGTTATTTGATATGCGTTCTATTACACGCCCAAAGAATTTTTCCTGTAAAAATATTTATATATATTGACTTCTCAACGTATATATATATATATATATATATATATATATATATATATATATATATATATATATATATATATATATATATATTTAAAAACTCATGCATATATATAATAAACAGATAATTATATGTGTTAATGAATAAAAAATTTATTAATAATAACTTCATAGAAATTTAGGAAATTAATTGATGGATATCAAGATATTTAATCTCATAAAATGAAATATTTACATAATTGTGCTAGCTCAATGTTTTTATTAAATTTCATCTATTATTTAAGCAGACAGTAATAGTGATAATCACACATTAAATGAACTGAATGAAATAAAATAAAATTAATATTATGCAAGTTTTGATATATAAAAAATATTATCTGAAAATCATCTTTAAAACCTAAAAAATAATATAAATAAGTTATTGTATCAAAACTAATCTTTTAAAATATAAAGGGATGCAAATTCTGTAATTTGTGTTATTTTTAAAATCTTAGAACGTAATTGTATTTCAAACAATTTTTTTTGACACGTCATTAATTCATGTTTGATATATTTTTTATATTTTTTTAAACTTTACTCTTATCTAACAAATCAAAATCAATTGATATTTAAATAGAATTAAATAGTCAAAAATAAATTTGAAAGGACTAATCATTTAATTCGACAAGGAAAGCTGTTTAATCATGACAGCCTTAGTGCTGCATGAAATTTCAATAAGACAGCTACATTTTTTTCCAGGTTCTAAGAAAAGTCCAATTCAATCTATTTTACTAACATTTATTGTCATGGCCCATCATTTCAGTCGTCTCTTAACTCCCATCTACCCCCTCCTCCTAATCAATTATCATATTAGGTGGCTTTCACTCACATAAGGTTTCGCGTTTATACTTGTAAATTGGATTTAATTGAATTTATTTTAATATAAAAATATATTTAGATATTGCTATTATTTTCTTTCTAGCAGAATAGTTTTTTAAATTATGCCTAGTGCTGAACTGATGTAATTTAGTTAACTTTGTAGATCTAAAAACAACACATATAGCTTGTAAGAACATTGTTTGGCAAGAAAATCATTTTAAGATGATATATTTTTTTTTAATAATATATTGAATTAACTTGGATTAATATGTTGAATTCACAAGCAAAATTATAAAGTTTAATTCTCAATTAACTCAATATTAAAGATAAAATTGAAAAATAATGACAAAAAATCAAGGCAACGTAACTAACCTGCTACCTGAGAGACCATGATAATCCTATATATATATGAAGCACAACTAACAATCACCCAATTTTAAAGGATTAAATTGAGAAAAAAATCAATCAATAAAATAACTCTAATTAACTCAGGTTAACTTATCAAATCTGATCAGAAAACTTCATAAGAAAATTAAATTCTTAATCAACTTAATATTTAAATATAAAATTAAGAAAAAAAAAATATGTGCCCCACCTGAAACTTACTAATTCATTATCAATAGCCTAAACAATAATTTTGGGGTCACAAATCGACAAACTCATCTCAACCCAGGTACCCTGGCTTATATTGTACACTTGTCAGCCTGTAACGCCATTAATATCATGATGCCCGAGGCAGGTTTACCTCTAGGATTACATGAAACATATACACCGAACTTCCTTGCCACGTGTCAGTTATCTAACGACCGGTAGAAACCTAACAGCCCGACTTTTAACAGTCATGTATGCATATAAATACCATGACAAACACAGCTTGCCATTAGCAGCCAAAAACACACAGCTTGCCTGAAAAATCTCTCATTGATTCTATTGCAATGGTTTGTTTCTGTTTCTTGGTGGATCAGACGAGAAAGGTTAGAAGATTCAAGCCGGTAGCCGGGTCATGTTCAAGGTGCGGCTGTGGTGCGAGCGTGGCTGATATGAGAACTTCAACTAGATTTTGTTATGTTCCCTTTTATTGGGATTCTTGGAAAGCCATTACCTGTACCTTTTGTGGAGCTATTCTCAAATCTTACAGATGAATTTTGGATCTATATATATATATATATATATATATATATATATATAGTCTTGGAGCTATATATGCACATACATCTATGATCATTTGACTTCAAGATTCTCTCTCTCTCTCTCCCTCTCCACCTTCTTCTGTTGTTTACTCTGTGTTAAAAATCATCGTATAATGTATAATATGTCTTCTGAGGGATTGATTTTGATATTTTTCCATTTTGGGTACTGCAGCTGATTAATATTGCTCCTGTGGGTTTCTTTTTTTTTCCTGGAAAACAAAATTAGGTTTACGAATGGTTGGGGAAGCTGCAGCAGCTGGTTTATCAGGTCTGCGGATGAACTGTGCAGTTCATTACGTATATAACAACACGCAGAGAGAACCCATGTAGATGAATGTATAATCTAACTATGATCATGTAACGAAACTTTCCAAATTCTTACATTCATTCAAATAGTTTTAAGCTCTTGCCACCTTATTTTTATTTTCTCTGGATCTTGCTTGACACGGACCCTTCCTTGTCGTTGAGCTTGAGTAAAATCAGTGTCGAGGATTAAGATTTTGAGGGGTGTATTTTCATCTAATTAATGGAAACAGCAATTTCATTCGGCTAAACGCAAGCACGTTGCTTGGATGGATCGATGTGTTTTCGCTTTCCTTCAATATCTGCTTTAGAACTTTCTAGCAAGGAAAATGCGATTGCATTAATCATATATAGCCGTTACAGGCTGGACATGATTTACTGATACAATCACTGAAAGAGTCTTGAAATGGAATTTATAAATGAAATTTCATCTGAAATTGAGTTAATTTTGTGTTTCCAGGCTCAAGGACTGCAAGATACAAACAATATGAACAGTAGGCGACTGTTCTCTGGCTTCCAAGAGCATGTTCTCCTGACCCCTCAAAATTGATTAAAACCACACATTAGATGTCTAAGTAACTTGAGCACAATTTATTTTTCTTCAAAAAATCCAAAATGTTGACTTAAAAACACAAAAGATTTTTTTTCGCAAATTTTTTTTTTTAGATTCGAGGAAACCTTATCTCTTGGAAAGCATATTTTGTGAGTCTAGATGAATGAGTAAAATTCCAGTTGTTCCAGGTTCTTACAAGAAATACATGTCCTGACTCGAACTCGAAATCTGTTGTGCAGATCTCAAACTTTTTGTCATCACGTCATACCCTTTGGGGACTTAAAGACTAAGTCACGTATAAGAGAATTGACTAAGTGATTATTTTGGAAGAATAATTGAGGTTGTTTCTAAAATTATTTTTTGCTTAGAAATGTATTAAAATGATATTTTTTTTTGTTTTTTTTTAAAATAACTTTTAATATGAGGACATGAAAATGATTTAAAAAAATAAAAATAAATTCATTTTTTTCAAAAATATACTCTAGCTTTAATTGTGAGTGTGTTTTCCAAATGTTCACATAGAAACGTGATAAGGACTAGAATGAAGAGGAAAAGGCAAAGGTTGCAATGTGTGATCGCAGTTCAAGATTTTAATGCTTGTTATAAAAAAAGCTCAAACTAATTAAGGAGGCGACTCTATTATTTTTTACAAAAAAAACTGAATATTTCTTTATTTTTTAAATATATATATATATATATATATATATATATATATATATATATATATATATATTTAGACTGCTTAGATGTCTCATATTAAAATAATTATTTTAAAAAATAATAATTTAATATATTTTGCAAGCAAAAATCATTTTAAAAATACAATAACTATTCTGCTATGTCTCCATCAAGTTATAAGATTTTTAATAAAAACGTCCTTGCAACCATGGCGGTGTGGAACATGCCCTCCAAGCTAATTAAGCAGCGAAAGAGACGGGAAGAAGAAAAAAGGACCGTTAATGTTTATCTTGCGGTCGAAGGAATCATGTCTGGAAATGAAAACATGTTTGATGGAATAGAAAGAGAGGAGAATAATTTTCGATAATTATTTATATATCCAAAAAATGATAGGTGCAAATAATTGATTGGACTACCAGTATGCATCACTGGTATTTATTTAAAAAAAAACACCAAAGATTTAATTTTTTTTGTCTCCTAAAAAACTAAGTTACGATATATAAGAGAATCGACAAAGTTACTGTTTTGGGAGGATTATTGAGGTTATTTTTTAAAGTGTTTTTTATTTATAAATATATTAAAATAATATTTTTTTATTTTTTTAAAAAATATTTTTAATATCAACACATGAAAATAATATAAAAAAAATTATAATTTATAATAAAAATAAAAAAATTCAACTCGAAAAAAAAACTTTTAAAACACAAACATGCATTAAATTCCCTCTAGCTTTAACTGTGAGTGTGATTGAATTTACAGTTTTTTGCAGATATGTTTGTTTTTAACGTGTTGAACATTAAAGTCCTCAGTTATGACAGGTACGTTAGATGAAAGCACAGCCTTGGCATAAATGTGTGCTTCCGCATATGTACACCATGTTAAACATTATGTTATTTTATAAAAAAAAAAACTCTAAAGGAGCTCGATCATTTATTGTAGATATAGAAAAAAATTTATTGTCAATTTTAATAGTATAATTGCTATTTTACTTCTCACCTTAGACTTCATCTTGAAATCAGGGGCATCTATGACTTTTCTAAGGGACCGGTTGATATTACCAGAATATTTGAGAGTATTTTAGTCTTTACCGTGTATTTTTGCATAGTAAAACTATTATTTTACCTCTACCAACAAACATAAAAAATAGTTTCCAGACCGAGAGTATTTTTGATTTTTTACATTTCTTTTCGTAGTAAAATAATTATATTACTCTCATATAAGACAAAAAAAAATGTCGGCGGTGGTGAAAAATATCCATACGGCATCTCATAAGATGCCACCATGTCCTCGGCTTCATGGAGGGGCATGTGACTACTTATGATGGTCATAAAAGTGACGGTGGTCTGTTCAACTTTTTTGTACTCTTTTCTCTCTCTTGAAGGCTAACTTACACTTCCGTCCCATATGTTTATGATGACTTTTTTTCTCGTCCCTTGGCTTTTGATTGTTTTATATGCTCTTGATTTCTGTAATATAAGTTTGGATTGGTTTCGATTTAGTCTTTCAATTAAAATTAATTATATATTTTTTTGGTTTCGGTTCTTAATTTTTTAAATTTTTTGGTCATGTATTAAATCTCTTAATCTTTAGGTATAACAATTTCGATTATTTTCAATTTTGTCATTCAATTGAAATTTATTATATATTGCATTTTCATTTCGGTCCTTATTCTTTTAACTTTGGGTTTGGTTTTAAATCCCTTAATATTTTCAGTATATAAGTTTGGATTTTTTCAATTTGGTCATTCGATTGAAATCAATCATATATTTTATTTTTATTTCGGCCCTTATACTTTTAATTGTTTTATTTGAATTTAATTCCTTTATTATTTGATATATATTTATGCATTAATCCCTATTTTTGTCCATGTTTATATGAATATGCTCTTAGTTTTAGTTTTTATTCTTTATTTTATTTTCTCGTTTGTTGGGGTTGTATTTTTTTTATTAAGTACTTCAATTTTAATTTGTGCTAGTGATTATTTGAAAATAATTATTTCTTCTTTTTTGTTTTTTTTATTCTTCAAGTCAAATATTGTTTAAGGCTAATAATATTTATTTTTATTTTGTCATTTATTTGATTTTCTTACTTACACTTTTGTTATATTTTTTATTCTTCATGGTAATTTTGTTTTCACCCCATTAATTATGCAATAATAATAATAATAATAATAATAATTTGAGATGTTTTTGTCAAATGATTTTGTTAAGGCTAATAATATTTATTTATTTTTTATTTATTTATTTTATTTTTTTGTTTACTCTTTTCTTATAACTTTTAGCATTTTTTTTATTCTTCGAGGTATTTATTTTCATTATATATGCAATAATAATAATAATAATAATAATAATAATAATAATAATAATAATAATAATAATAATAATAATAATAATAATAATATTTGTGATGTGTTTTTTCTTCCTTTCTCTTTTGCTAAAGTTTTTTAGTTTTTTTATTTCTTAGGTTAAGTTAATAATTTTTATTATTTTAATAGTACTAATAATAATAATTTAAGATGTTATGATCTTGATGATAATAGTGACATTATAAATTATCATGATAATAATGATTATAATTTATTGTAATGGTTATAGTGTTTATGATATAACTAATTATGACTTTGATGGTAATAATAGCAATAACTCATTAAATAATATAAAAATATCAATAATGATAAAAACAATAATAGTAATGATAATAATATTAATTAGAATTGCAATAATATTAATAAAAACAATGATGTTGGTTATCGTGATGATTATTGTCATAATGATGACAACAATTATAACAATATTGTTAATAATAATCATCTATAATGATGATTATAATAGCAGCTATAATAATTATGACAATTTAAAAATCATGATGATTAAAATGTAATAATAATCAAAATAATTCATTAGTTCATGTTTTTTTTGTTCAGAATTGACTTTCACGGCTTTTTATGTATTATATTTAAAATTTAATATCATGTAAATAAAAAATATACAAAGTCACACATAGACAAAATGGGTGAGAAAATTGAGCCAAATTATTTACAATGAAAAAATATATGAGTCACTTGCTCTATACTTCGATGCACATAAACAATCTACTAATTAAATAATTATCCAAATATTTCAAAACAATAGCAATATTCAATCACTTTGATATACTAAACAAATAACTCATTTGAAATGGATTTTATCGATAATAATTTAACTACTAAATTTTAGTTAATCAATGAAAACACGCACAACAATCATTCAGTTTGCTACATAAAAAAAATGCTCTACACAACGTGCAGGCAAGACAACTCGTTCTCTCTCTATATGATGTTTTGATAATAAAAAAAATAGATAGAAGAATTTAAAAACAAATAATTTTTTTAATTTTTTTATCTTGATGTTAAAATGGTTTTTTTTTAAAATATAAAAACCAATTTAAAAAAAAATGATTGGGTCAATCGCTCTATTCTTATATTTTAATTTTGTTTAATAGTGTGGGTGACATGTCATTCATTCTAGCTTTTGAAAAAAAAAAATCTTTTTCAACTATTTTCTTTCTTGAAAACACTTAAATGTGTTTTAATAAATTCATTTCGAAACTCAAACCACCATTTAGCCTTAAAACAAACGCAAATAAAAAACATTCCTCATAAGAAATATGTTTTATGTTTATTTTTTGATAATATTTTTTATTAGTAGCATGCCCTTGAATAAAAACAACTAAAGGAGAATAAAGTTAAATATTCACAAAAAAAACTTAATCAAAACCTCATTTCTTTATTCTTGTTATTTTTTTTACAAAACATTTTTTTATAACCAACATTGTTTTTAAATAAAAACTTATCAAAAACAAGTTTCCATAAAAAGGAATAAAAAGCATGATTTAATAATTTGTTTGTGATAGAAGAATAATTACTTTTAAAAACAATTATGTAAATCATTATAAAAAAAAATAGATATTTCATTCTAATTTAATATACAAAAAAGAGTATTGTTTGTTTTGTTTTTAAAAAAAGTTTGCATATTACCAATAAAATCATTTTGTTCCTGTTATTCGTTTTCAACTCTATGATATTAACCTGATAGACATGTTTTATCAGTAAACTCGCCAATAACTTGTTTCATTGCTTTTAAAAAAAGATAAATATAATAAATAGAGTATGAAAAAAAATCAATATCTATCATATATTTAAAAATATTATTAGTTAAATACAATGAAACTACAACCTTCTTAAACTTTACATAAATCTTTTTGTGAGAGAAAGTTCTCTCGGGGGTTTCTATTGATATTTTAAGAAAGGAAATAACAATGTTTTTGATACTTTTGTGCTTTTCTAGAAAAGAAAATAATACTAAAAGGAAACTAGAAAATTAAGAGCTAAAAACGAAAGTTGAATTCTCTGGGCAGATTCGAGGTAGCCCGGGCCTCCTAGTCAATTGATTTGCTTTAAAGCAATTTCACTGGGTGCCCTTGACTCTGTTCAATCCTTCTTTATATAGCCTTTCTCGGGACAAGTTAGTATTTAAATTGTATACGTATTCTGCATGTAATGCCAGTTGTCCCTTCTATCGAATGGCGTCGTTTCTTTAGGCCTCTATAGGGGTCACTGTCTCTGACTCTCTGGCTTGATCTTGACCGTCCACGTTGGTTGTCCTTGGCTTCATCCGATCCGACACGCGGGCCTCATTCTTTACGTCTGCAGGGAGGCGTGTTGAGGAAGCCATTTCCTCACCTTTGTCCTTCAATCTTGACCATCCACGCAAGTACTCTTCTCTCCCATCCAGCCGTTCATATTGACACTTGCCTTCTTCTGCGTAGGTAAGCTTGTCCCCGAAGTCGATTCCTTTGCCTGCTTTTCTCTCAACCGTCCAGAGAGCTTTGAGAGCCATTTCTTCTTAGTCTCTTGTATGACTGTCATGAGAGCTTTAGGAGCTTGCGGTGGTTCTGGTTGGTTATAGAAACAGGTCTTTGTCGATACTGGAAAGATGATAAGGTGGAGCACATGTATCATCGCTAAAGTTTGGTCGTCTCATTATTAAGTTATTCTATCTTAGCAGCATAATTGATTATTCGAGTTTCAACTTTTTAATTTAAAATTGCTCAAAACTCTAAAGATTGAATGCTCAAAATCAATTGCAAGTATCCAATAGTTGAAACACTTCAATTTTCCACAACTCATAGACCTTAGTGTTTGAGATACCAGAAACCAAGTTTCTATTGAATCCACCAAAAGATCCCACCTTCAACCACAAATCCGGATTGAGTTCTAGATAGATCAAAGAATTGTCATTGTATCTCTTATACAACAAAGTGTTGCATGCTTCCTGAAAAATATTAAAAAAACATAAGCTAATCCAAATAAATAATAACACAAGAAAATGTTTTTTGATATCCAACATACTATGAATTTTTTAGTCTAAGAATCCACAAGTTGTTGCACCCCTTTTCGATTTTTATTGTTTCGCATGTAAGTTTCTACAAAAAGCTCCATCAATATTGGTTTGCGTCTAAAAATCATAGCTTGCAAAAAAATTATTGTTAGTTAAATTTTTTTTATTTTAAAACAACAAAAATAAAAATGGATGCAATAAAAAAGAAACTTAGCATACAAAACAAATAAAATGAATCTATTGGAGTGTGTGGTAATGAAACTGTATATTTTCTTGTTACATTTTTTCTGTACCGAATTGCAATAGCCACACAAAATGCTCGAAAAAATCATATTGAATATACTCTACTCATATAATGTCAGTTTGTGAGTGTGAGTGTGATTGAGATTGTTTTTTAAAGTGTTTTTCGTTCAAAAATACATCAAAATGATATTTTTTTATATTTTTAAAAAATCAATTTTTATATTAACTCATCAAAATGATCTAAAAACACCAAATTTTTTTAATTTAAAGTAAAAAATAAAAATAATTATTTTTAATTTATTTCAGAAAATACTTTTCAAACACATTCTCAAACACCATGATAGCCTCCAAGATGTATGCAAATCTAAAATCCCTCCAAACCTCCACGTCTCTCCAACTTAAAAGACCTTTTTTTTGCCTTATACTAAATATCATACATCTTATATGCTAGAAATGAATTATCAATTAATAAATGAAAAATACAATTTTAACATTTAAATAAAAATATATCTAACATTTTGAATTTAATCTTTACCTAATTACGTTGTGATTCTCTCAAATATTTATGGCAACAACGTTATCCACCTTATCACAATAAACAATTTTCTTACACGTCAAATTTATAGAAGAATTAGTATATGAAAATTAATAAACAAATCAAATTAACATGATAAAAAAATTATTTAAGTATATGTTAAACTTGAACTTTTTGAACGATGCATCAGTCATGAGTTTTCATTCAAGACTTTTAGAGCCTATTTGGCACAGCTATTGTTGTTGTAGTTAGGGGTTAAAAAAAAACAATTTCATGAAAAAGCACTTTTATCTACGATTCAAAACTGAAATTGAAGTGTTTGGTTAAAACTGTGGTTGAGTTTGAGGTTTAATGAAAAAGCAGTTTCGAGTGTTTCGTTACCATGCTTTTCATATTGCTGTCAACTTGTGAAATTACTGTAAAAGACACACACAAATATTTTTTAAATATTGTAGATTTAATTATCATAATAATAAAATATAATTAATAATTCAAGTAAATTACATAATTTTTATTTGTTTTTAAATATGAATTTTATATATATTTTTAAAATCGGACTAGGCCTGACCCAAATAAATGGGCCGACCCAGCCAAGTGGGGCCAAAAGGCCCAACCCTGTCGGACTTGGGCTGGGCCGAGAGCAACCAAGCCCAAGTGTTAAGACTCATTTAAAACACAAAACGGTGCGTTTGGTTTTAAAAAAAAACATAAAACGATGCGTTTTGCCTTTTCGTTTTCATTTTGCATTATTAGACATGTTATTGTTTTCACGTTATTGTTCACCGACTGTGACGAGAGAGTCAACGGCTGGTACCAACTGGTTGAGGAGACCGAGGTGGTTCTTCTAGTGGTGGTGGTGTCGGAAATGGTGCTGTGTGGTGGCCGGTAGGAGCTCACGGAAAGGTTGCAGCACCAGTTGTTGCTGCAGACGCGGGGTCTTGTTGCCTCTGGTGTTACTGACGCTAGAGCTTATGGCGTGGAGGAGAAGCTGACGACGATGAGATGGATGGATGGTGGTGGTGAGAGCTATCGGTGAATGAGGAGAGAGAGGGCAACGACAATGACTCTAGAGAGAGAGAGAGATCGTCAGCTGTGTTGGGGAAGAAAGAGAGAGAGAGAGAAGGTTCGTAGATTTGTGCTCCCGTTCAAAAATTTTCATGCACTCGTGTGGTTGAGTTAATGCTCAGATTAATCCATGATCAAATTTCATGCATAACTACGTCTGAGTTTTTCAAAAAGTATCTCACAGATCTTTTTCATTATCTGTGGTTGAAATGTTATTTTAAATGGGACCCGTACTTAAATGTCAAACGGGTGTTTGGTTAAAATAACGTTTGGCTCTGCGGTGCACCTCAAACACAGGCCGCACCGCAGAGCCAAACACCCACTTAGATATATGATTTCATTAAAACAATAACACTTCCATCGACGATCTCATTACTGATGTTATCATGCAGACAACTTCAATATTTGTAAACTTAAAATTGCATTCTTTAATTAAAATTATTTTTTTCAAAAGTTATTAGTTACTCTTTATTTTAAAACAAACTTCCATTGAGTAGTCCAACTTTTATTTCTACTTCGAAGGGACCCCCTCGATATGGGTGATGGAGATAGAAAAAAAATTGCAGAGAGAAGAAGACGAGCTAACATTGTAAAATTAGGGGGATTCTGGTATTTTAATTTAGAGTTTTTCTATCAATGGATTTATGGACAACGAATTAAATATTAGAATTTTTAACATGTGTTGTCGGTGATGTCATTTGTAATATTTAATTGAGATTTTTAATTTAATCAAAAATTATATTTGTATTTCATATGCTACCGATAATTCCATTAGTATACATAATTTTTGTGTCCAAATTATATTTGTATTCTTTATCTATCTATCCTATTCCTACTCGTACATTAAAATCAACTGTGTATAATTATGGAATCATAAAAATAAATATTTATTTGTCATGTAATAAATTAACATTATTTTCATTACAATAAATTTTATTTCACCTAAAAATATTACATTATATTTTATTTTATTTTATTACACATTCCTGTTGAACAAATTAATCAAAATTGTCTTTTTCTTCAATTTCATCATCTGTATCACAATAATCGACGTTGATTTTATAGTTATCATTATCTTTATTGATTTTTGTATGGATGTGAATTCTCAAAACATCACTTAGCTTCTCAATGTAAACATCAACAAAATTATACTCAGTGACGCAAAAATTCAATTTTTCTTTTAAGCTGGTAGATAAATCAATTTGATATAGAGAAATTAACTCATCAAGTTGAAAGACATCAATTTCTATAAGTATTATGATAATGATTGCTTTAAAAAAACCTTAATATATATAAATCTTAAATATTAAACTAATCAATTTAAAAAATAAAAATCAAATACTCTATTATAAAAATCATCAAAATCTAGACAAACCAATACTTATTACCAACATACATGCAACAAGCAAAACTATATTATCTCACCCTCTTAACTTTATAAGAGTTCATTTAGTATTGTAACTAGTTAAATGCCCGCACTACGTTGCGGGCGTAGTGCGGGCGGAACAAATAATTTTTATCACTATTGAAATTAAAATATAATATTTAAACATGTAAAATTTGATATAATGAAAAAAAATCAACATACTCTATCATAACAACAGTAACATCGAAGTCTTAATTTCTAAAATTACCATCACTATTACTGTCAAAACAATAAATATTATTAAACAAACCTGAGAAATTTTTTTTAATAAAAAAGCATGTAAGAACAAAAACTAAAACTATTATTATTATTCTTAATATTAATATTATTATTGCTTTAATAACGTGAAAAAAAAACGAAATTAAATCAAAAGCTGAAAAGAAGCCTAAAAACATTAACAAAAGAGCAAATAAAAAAATAAAAAAAATGATAAATACAATAAAAATTATTGATTGAAAAAAAAAAATTGACTTGAAAATTTAAAAAATTTATCGCATTATGTTGTGGGCTGAGCAAACAATTTTTATAATTATTGGGATTAAAGAAATAAATAGGATTTGCTGGTCCAAAATTAAAATATAATATTTATATATGCAAAATTTAATATAATAAAACAGATCACCACACCCTATTATAAAATAGCAACATCGATGTCTTAACATCTAAAACTATCATTGCAGTTACTGTCAAAACAATGAAAATCATCTAATTATCCCGAGAGAAAAAAACTGAAAAACATTCACAACAGAGTAAGTAAGAAAAATAACTAAAATAATAATTCTTCTTCTTCTTCTTCTTCTTCTTCTTCTTCTTCTTCTTCTTCTTCTTCTTCTTCTTCATTATTATTATTATTATTATTATTATTATTATTATTATTATTATTATTATTATTATTATTATTATTATTATTATGTTAATAATGAAAAAAAAACAAAAATAAATGAAAGATTAAAAAAATCCAAATAACTTTAACAAAAGATTAAACAAAAAAATAAAATAAAAACTTATGAGGTAAAAAAAAACTTATTTGACCTCAAAATATAAAAAACAAACCAAAAAAAAAATTAAAGAAATAGCAAATAAAAAAATCTAATAAATGATAAAACAAAAATAAAAATTAATAACTGGAAAAAAACGTATTTGACTTGAAAATTAAAAAAATTGACGGCACTACGTTGCGGGCTGAGCAAACAATTTTATAATTGTCGGGATTAAAGAAATTAATAGAATTTATTGGTCCAAAATTAATATATAATATCTATATATGCAAAATTTAATATAATAAAACAGATCATTACACCCTATCATAAAAACAACAACATCGAAGTGTCAACATCTAAAATTATCATTGCTATTATTGTCAAAAAAATAAAAATTATCAAATTATCCCAAGAGAAAAAAAAATGAAAAATTTAACAAAAGAGCAAGTAAGAAAAATAATTAAAAATATTATTATTATTATTATTATTATTATTATAGATAAGGCATTCAAAATAATGATAATAATTATTCGTCAATTTTTTCCTTATAAATATGTTAAACTAATTATATATTTTGCTATTTATTTCATATTAGCGTCTTAAAAATATATATATTCATAACTTTTTGGAATTACGATCTCCTTTAGGTATTCTATAACGTGTAAACTGATCTGGACACCCTGATTATATAAAAAAAATGTATAAGTGGGAAAAAAAGGAAAAAATGAGCCAAGGGATTACTCGCGGCGCGCTCAGTTGGGCAGGAAAAAAAAATACTTGGGAAGAAAAAATCGTGGTGCGCGTAAGCTGACCCGGACACTTCGGTTAAGAAAAAAAAAATATAGTGACAAAACAAAATAGGGAAAAAAATGTAAAAAAACAATGGATCCGAAGATTAGTCGTGGTGCGCATAAGTTGGCCCGGACACCTCAGTTATTAAAAAAAAAATTGTAAAAAAAACAACAACAACCAGTTATTTAAAAAAAAAAAACCTTCATTTTTTTTAAAAGAAAACAGTTCTTTAAAAAAAAAAACAAATCAGAAACAACAACCAGTTATTAAAAAACAAAAGACCTTTTTTTTTTTAAAAAAAAAAACAATTCTTTATATTAATAATAATAAAAAATCCAAATCAGTTTTGCGGCCGGAGCGGTTCGAACTCGCGCGCGCCAATGCTGGCAGCACTCGGACAACCGCTCGGCCACAACCATTCCTTAGTCATTTCCACTATAAAAAATACAAAAAAAGCCCTGTGTAAAAAAAAAAAAGTGGACGAACGCCTGCGAAGCACGGAGGAGATATGCCCAGTGTACAGTGTTGACGTCATATCCTCTTTTAGTATATGTTAATAACAAATGTTTTTTCAATTTTTTTAAAAATATATTAAAATAATATTTTTTTATTTTTAAAATTTATTTTTAGTATAGCATATCAATATAATCTTAAAAACCTTGAAAAAGTCAGTTTAAAATTTCAATTCTCTAGTGAAGTGAAATAAAGGTGGATGCATTTTGAGAACGTAGCCATACATGTGAGAATCTCACGGGGTTAAGCCTCATAAGACAGTATGCTTACTTGGGCCAGCTTTCCAGCCTTCCCAGGCCTATTATTATAATTTTCTTATGTTGAAAAATAACTTTTTTGAGGGCCGCATTTGATTGTGACGTGTCATTAAGTGGGATTTCGTTAGAGAAGGATTAACGTCGTCACCCCACGTGATCCTTTGCATGACAGCCAATCCATGCAGCCATTTTGTTTTGTCACGTCGCTTTCATCTTTGCGTACCTGTATTCCACGTTCCCTCTCTCCCAAAAATTTTACGCGGTGAAAATATAATTATTAATATTTATTTGATAGAAGATAGGTAGATATAAAAAGCATCGAGAAATTCTTATCAGATCTTATACAAATATAATAACAAAACTTATTTATCTTTTTTTATTAATTAAGTATAGATAATTACAAATTGAAGACCATAAAATTTCTCATCTATCATTTAATATTATTAAAATAGATTGTATATTGCCAAACAATTTATTGTTTTTTTTTTAGAAACAAATTTCGCGCACAATATCTGCAAGAGGGGAAAACAAACTTTTTTTTCTTCTTTTAAATAAGTATTTTTAGCACATTAATTTTCTTCAGAAAAATTATTTTATTGCATCTTTTTTTTAGATTAAATTGCACAATTCTAAATAATTTTTGTTTTGGATTTGAATTTTTTTTATATATATATAAAGAGTACAACCCCAAAACAGCACGTCGAAACATTCCAAAACCGAAATGAAAATTGACAACCTTGCATATAACATCTACTTTTTCTCGTCAATTACTTGTATTTCTAAAAAACATTAACATGATGGTAATTAGAGATATGGTCATTAATTTTAGAGTTTGTGGAAAAAAATCACCAACATTAACATGATAGTTATTGAAATTTACATGATCATTAATTTTAAGACCCGATTGATTAGTTAAAGTACATGTAAGCTAACCCCAACATCTACATTAATAATAATAATAAAAAAAAGACACGGCCATTTCCGATAAGTGATCATGGGGCCTAACCTTCTTCCTAGTACAATGCTTACATAAATATCATTACTCAAAACCGTGTTTGCAATCAAAGTTATTTATGTCCCTGATTTCAAAACCGTGTTTGCAACTTCATGATCCTATGGATAAGCTCATGTAATTTCAAAAATAATTTTAAAAAATAATATTTTAATTTTAAAAAAAATAAAAAATAACTGCAACTAAACTCATAAATACCTTTATTATTGAGTGATTTCCAACCTTAGTCGGCCATTTACACTATTTGATCCTCTTTTCCATACAATTAAACACACAAGTAATGCATGGTAGGCTGAATTGACTCTCACGCGAAGCCACGTCATTTATTAATCCTTGAATATCTGTTTCATTGAAGAAACACGCCCCTTCTGCATGTTCCTTTCTCGAGTGACTGCCTGGAAATCTCCAGCTTGGAGTCATTAATAATTTTCTAGAGAATAAAATTTAATATATATATAGAGAGAGAGAAAAATGCCTGCGAATGTTTTGACGTCAAGTCGTCTACCATCATGCATGATTCCGTCACTAGCTGTCGTTTCTTCCGATGGGGTGTTTTAATTTTGAATGAATTATCTCTCATGTCTTCTTTTCTTCATAATAAATAGTATATAATTAGATCAAGAAGAATAAAGGATTCGTAAAATTACCAAAGCCTCGCGATTCTGATTTAGTGTGGATAATGTTTTTCTTCTAGATTTTATATACCAAATTAAATAAAAACCAATTTAATTTTTTTTTAATAAAAAATTGCCCTTATTATATGTTAGTAATCCATGTTTCCAAAAGCATAATTCTTCTTTATTTTTAGGAGTTAATTATATTTCACTGTAAAAAATAACAAAATTTAAATATGATTCAAAGTTGTAATTCAATCACCTTCCAACACATCCACGTAAAAGTGAATAGAGAGATGTAAAATGTATTTTACAAATTAAAGTGTAAAAAAAAATATTTGACATTGAATTTCAAAAATATTTTTGAAAACAAAATGATTTTTTTTATTTTATTTTTGGTGTTTTAGATTATTTTCCATATACTAATGTCAAAAATAATTTTTTTAAAAAAATAAATAAAAATATTTATTTAATATATTTCTAAAAAAAAATTTTTTAAAAACATTCTTAATCACATATTAACAAACTGATGAGCACAAACAAACAATCAATTATTAATTTTCCTAAAATGCTTTTCAAAATAATAAAAAAACAACAACTAAAGTAGTAGCAACGAATCTATATAATGCAGACATAACCTGCAAGGGCACTCAAGCAGTGATGATGAGTAGAAACTAAAAAAAGAAACAAATGCTTAGTGGCTTGCTGTAAAGTTACGTACGACTGCAATACAGTAATATGATGCATGCTTTTTCAGTAGCCCTAACATTAGTCGTAGCATTTTCTACTTTCGACAAAAGAGACAACCTCCTCCCATTAGATTATTACAAGCACGTTAAAATGTATTAACGATTGTTTATTAAAATTATTTTTGATATAATAAATTAATTTTTTTAAAGATATATATATAAGAAAAATTAAATTAAATAATTAAATATTTAAAAAATATAGTTTAAATCGAGTTCTAAGGCAAATTCTTTGTATATATTCAAAATTATTTTAAATACCAATAATAGCTCTTAAATGTCTATTTGTTACTGTGTTTTAAATGTATTTTTGAAAAAAAAATTTATTTTTTTTTGTTTTAAGTTGTTTTTTATTTTTATATGATGATGTCAAAATAAAATTTATATAAATGTTATTTTATATATTAGTTAAGACCGAGCTTTTTTTCAATTAGATAATATATTTTTTTCAAAAATTAAAGGATATTTTAGAATTAATTTTTATATCAATTAAGACTATTTTTTTTTAATTAAATAAGATTTAAAGTATATTCTCATATCGACTTCATACATATAAATAAAATTTAATATATTTATCTATATATTGGTTTGAATATTTAATCCTAGAATACAAAGAAAAGTGTATACTTCTTTTCTGTAGATGAATATGGATACTTAATAATTATATGTCAATTGATTTTTTCAGGATGATATTATAATTTTAAGACCTCCTCCGTTGGTAGATCAACGCCTAAACTGTTATTAACGATGGAAATTGCTATCAGGATTAAACTACCAAACCTTTAACGACGTGAATGTTATTAATTAATTAGTGTATGCCAGGTGTACCAAACGGTTAAGACACCGTTATCTGACGTGCCTAGTCTGTCCCTTCTCAATCTTAAAGCCGCGTTAAGCGGGTCCCATTACAGCCATTTCCCTTCTTGAATGTTTTTCAAAAGCCTTTTCAATTGTTTTTAAACTGTTTTTCTATAAAAAAAAATATTAAAGTTTTTCAAGTTTTTTTTAATAAATTTGATATATTAATATAAAAAGAAATTTTAATATATTTTTATTAACAAAATAATTAAAAAAAACATCTAGCAAAACATTACTAAACACATCCTATATCCAATTTTTATAAAAAATATTTGGTATAATAATTTAAATGTCAAAATAAATAACATAAAAGGATATTAATCTCAATGCAGGAATTGATATCATCAACAACTAGGAAAGAAATTATAAAAATAGAAGTGTGTCCCAACACCACAAAGATAAAGATTAATTTACAATGTTTAATATTTTAAAATTATTTTGATGTGCTGATGCTAAAAATATTTTTGAACTCTTCTTCACCAATAAGTTATTAACTTATTTCTTGACAAAATAACTTATTTCTCGTCTACCCTCACTATTTTTTTTTATTTGCATGATTTTAATAATAATTTCATGCATCAAAATTATGTATTTGCAAGATGTGTTCTTTGCAGCCCCCTTTTAATTTAAAGTTGATGATCCATGATGACCCCTTGCTATTAAAGTTAATAATTTTATTTTTTTTGAGTTTTTTTTTATTTTAAATTATTTTTCTTGGAGTTTTTTGTATTATTTTGATGAACTAATATATTAAAAAAAATAAAAAATAAAATTATTTTAAAATAAAAAACACTTTAAAAAACCTTAAAATTTACCATTAATTAACCGTCTCTCTGATCATATTTTGGCGGGAATAAGTATGATTTCCTTTATGTATATATATCTAAGTATAAGCTTCAAGTTTTTTTTTTCTTATATAAAATCAACAGCAATAATTACGAAAAAATAATGATAATAATAACAGTTGAGTTTTGTGGGAGAGATATTTTGAATGAAGCAAGAAGTTTCCATCCTTTTTCTTCTTCCTGTGGGACCTCCTTTTTCACTGGTAAATGACAGCCTAATCACCAGCCTGGAAAGGGTTGTTATAAGAAACACTAGCTGAACACTCGAAAGCTCCATGCTTGATGGGTTTTCATGGCTGCACTCGTTCAATTTCTACTGGTTTTTGATCATTAACTCCAACCCATTTCACTCCCTCTCTCCGCATCTCACCTTTTCTTTCTTCCTGAGGTAAGAGTGAGTATTTCAGCAAAAGTTCTTGTCTTTCCTAATCTTCAAATTGCATTCTTTTATATACTCTATTACTGTCTTTTCATAGAGCCAAGGCCGGTTGAACTTGGTCAGCTTAGATCTGAGGTTTTTGAGGATATTGTTTTGGAGGCATTTAGTGATTGGGGAGCTAAGTTCATAAGGCCCCAGGCTTGCCAGGGGAATTTTTTCTGGTTCCTAGATATCTTTGTGAAGTGGGGTTTGGTTTTGGAGCTGCGAACTGGGCATTCTTTTGCTTGGTATGAGCTTGAGGATTTGGGATACTGCAAATGATGAGGATGAAAGGAGAGAGCTGGTTAACTTTAGTTGTTGTTTTTGTTTTATTTGAGCTCATGGGTCATAATATATCATCAGCTGCATTCACTCCTCCTGATAACTACTTGATTGCTTGTGGTTCTTCACAAAATGTCAGCTTTCAAGGTAAAACTTATGTTCCTGATTCAGTGCATTCTTCTCTCGATTTAAAAAGAGGAACTCCTGTTGTTGCTAAGCCCAATTCTAGTTTCCCATCTCCAATTTATCAATCTGCTCGAATTTTCTCCAGCATATCATCTTACAAATTTGATATTAAGCAAGAAGGGAGGCATTGGATCCGCCTTTATTTTTACCCTATTCCAAACTCGGGCCAGAATTTGATGTCTTCGTTGATTACCGTAGCCACAGATGATTTTGTACTCTTGAGCAATTTTACATTCAAGAACTATAATGGCTCTTATATGTTTAAGGAGTATGCGGTCAATGTGACTTCTGATACTTTGACCCTTTCCTTCATTCCTTCAAACAATTCTGTCGCATTTGTCAATGCAATCGAAGTTGTCTCTGTCCCTGATGGCGTACTTCCAGACCAGGCAGTAGCTATAAATCCGTCTTCTCCGGTAAGTGGTCTTTCTGCACATGCCTTTGAAACTGTTTTCCGGTTAAACACGGGAGGCCCGTTGATCACTGCTGAAAATGATACTCTGGGAAGAATTTGGGAGAATGACGCCAAATATCTCCATGTGAACAGCTCTGCATTGAATGTTTCAGTAAACCCTGTATCCATAAGATATCCACCTGCTCTCACCACTGAAATAGCACCAAATTGGGTTTATGCCTCCGCCGATGTAATGGAAGATGCAAAAGTAGCCAACATGAACTTCAACATAACTTGGGTGTTCTCTGTCAATCAAAACTTCAGCTATTTTGTGCGGGCGCATTTCTGTGATATCGTGAGTAAGGGTCTGAACAATCTTGTTTTCAATCTGTACATAAATGATGATATTGCTATTGAGAGTCTTGACCTCTCAACCTTCACTGGTGCCTTGAATGTACCCTATTACAGAGACTTTGTCTCCAACGCATCAGTAGATTCAGATACTTTCACTGTAAGTATTGGTCCAGATGCAACATCGGATATGGAAAATGCAATTATGAATGGGCTGGAGATTTTCAAAATCAGCAGTGAAGCTAAAAGCTTGGATGGGCTTTCTTCTGTGGAGAGCTTCCTTCCTCAATCACCCTCGAAGAAGAACAAGATTGGAATTATTATTGGTTCAACTGTAGGTGCCCTGGCTGCATTTGGTCTGATTGGTCTCTGTTGCTGTTGGTTGGCAGCCCGCAGGTCAAAGACTACTACTCACCAGGCACTTCCATGGCTGCCGTTGTCATTATATGGAAACTCTCAGACCATGACCAAAATGACCACAACTTCTCAAAAGAGTGGAACAGCAAGCTGCATCTCGCTGGCTTCCTCTAATCTTGGCCGGCTCTTCACATTCCAAGAAATCCTTGATGCAACGAACAAGTTTGATGAGAGCCTGCTTCTTGGGATTGGCGGATTTGGCAGGGTGTACAAAGGAACCCTTGAAGATGGAACTATAGTAGCTGTCAAAAGAGGAAATCCCAGATCTGAACAAGGTCTCGCTGAATTCCGAACAGAGATTGAAATGTTATCAAAGCTTCGCCACCGTCATCTAGTCTCTCTTATCGGCTATTGTGATGAGCGGTCTGAAATGATTCTTGTCTACGAATACATGGCTAATGGACCACTCAGGAGCCATCTATATGGCACGGATCTACCACCTCTATCATGGAAGCAACGACTTGAAATATGCATTGGGGCTGGCAGGGGCCTGCATTATCTCCACACAGGTGCTGCTCAAAGCATTATTCACCGAGATGTTAAGACAACAAACATTCTTTTGGATGAGAGTTTCGTGGCCAAAGTTGCTGATTTTGGCCTCTCAAAAGCAGGCCCAGCTCTTGATCAGACGCATGTGAGTACAGCTGTAAAGGGTAGCTTCGGTTACCTCGATCCTGAGTACTTCAGAAGGCAACAACTCACAGAGAAGTCAGATGTGTATTCATTTGGAGTGGTTCTAATGGAAGTTCTCTGCACTCGACCAGCTCTAAACCCTGTTCTCCCGAGGGAACAGGTCAATATAGCAGAGTGGGCAATGGCCTGGCAGAAGAAGGGCATGTTGGATCAAATCATGGACTCTAATCTAGAAGGAAAGGTGAATCCAGCTGCTCTCAAAAAATTCGGGGAGACGGCTGAGAAATGCCTTGCAGAGCATGGTGTTGACAGGCCATCGATGGGAGATGTCTTGTGGAATCTTGAGTATGCTCTTCAGCTTGAGGAGACCTCATCTGCGCTCATGGAACCTGAAGATAACAGCACAAATCATATCCCAGGCATTCCATTGACACCACTCGAACCATTCGATAACAGCACAAGTATATTTGATGGAGGGAATTCTGGAACAGAAGACGCCGACGATGGCGCCACTAGTGCTGTGTTTTCTCAGCTAGTAAATCCTCGTGGAAGATGAGAAGCAAAGGTTTCCATCCATTCTTGGACAAAACCATTCCTGGGAAGGTGAAGGATATGAGCTATGGCTATCTCTTGTTAGGTTATTCAACTACTGCCATTACTGGATGTAGTATTCTGATTGAATTTTTGATGTCTTGTATTTCTGATATGCTACTGCATTACATTGAACAAGTTAAACATGTTTCTCTCCAGGTGTAAAACATGAATAATTCCCACACTGAAGTTCAGCCTATACTCCAAAGCTTTCATTTTCTATTCTTGTGATCTGTGAAGTACTCTATAAATCTTATGTAATAATTTGTGCATTTTACATAGCAATCATTTTGTGTCTAAGATAATATTTTAATACATTTTGGAAATAAATCTTTTGAAAATTAGATCTTGACATATCATGGATCTTCTCAAAGTTTTTGATATCTTTATACCCTTGCTCATTATTCTAAACTACATAAAAGACATTAAATAAATTTCCGATTCCATGTTATAATTTTTAAGGTATTAAAATTTAATTTATATGATTATTTAATATATAAATCCTTGTAAAATAAAAATTTGTATATATTTATAATATTTTATTATGTTAAAGAATCAGTTCAATTATATAAATTTATATTATTACATGAGATATAAAAATATATTTTATAATGTTTCACTAATAATACATAAAAAGTAATCGAAAGAAACACAAACCAGGACATAATGGAGGCAAATAATGGGATGTATCCTCTTATTAACTAGCATAGGAGAGAAATGAAAGAAACAAGGACAACTGTGTAAATCATTGTTTTGTAGCAGACCATAATCCTCCTGAAACTATTGCCAACTAAGCTTCCGTTACTCCGGAAGAAGTTGAAGCTTCCGGTGGTCTTTTTGTACATGGCAACTATTCCCACTCACTTCCTGCAAACTATTCCATGTCCACTGCTGGAACCTCCGGTACAATCAAGCTTGCCAAAATCCATCAGAAGAGTGTCCTTTTGGTCCAAAACACCAGCTGGAGAGAACACACAAGCACCGCAATCGGCGGAGAGAAGAGATGTTGTCCTAAACATTTCCTCTCCTCCCTACAACTGGCATTGCAACTCCTGGCTTTGCCGGGTTCTTGAAATCAGGCTGGTAAGTCCTGCCAATCACCCCTTCAACTTTCGAAGATAGACCAAAGAACTGGAATTGAACCTCTAAGTGAGCAAAACAGTCATCGGAAGGTATCTGATAGTTATGAATTCTGTCATCCTCTCTGGTTACTGGTACAACGTTGACTGAGATCTCCGCAACCTCCGGGAGAGTGACTCGGACACTGTTCTTGTTCGATGTTCTCTGTACTATAATATCATTATCTGGGGATTGCCATGTAGATAACTGACCTTCCGGTAGGATTAGCTCTTTCCCGTTGTGGGATAGTTTTAGATGATCAACCTCACCATTCCAGGCTGATGCTTCGGTGGCCTCAAGAGAGAAACTGTGCGAGTCGAAGAGGATGCCAAGGGCTTGAATCCAAGTATAGTCCCTGGTTCTACCTGCTGGCCGAAGGCCAATAAAACGGGCGTTGATTTGTAGGTTTAGATCAGAAACTAAGCTGAAATGCTCGTTTCTTTTGCCATGAAAGTAAAAGACAATGCCATCGGCACCAATGAACCGGGGGTCCAAGCATGCTGCTCCAGGTGCATCGCAATTCGGTTTGAGATCTGTAATCACCAAGAAAATCATATTGAGTCATGTAATTCCTACCCATCAAACGAGGAACGCAATTCTGATTTATGAAATTATAAAACCGCTGTAAATTACAATCACTTACTTTTGCATTCGGTCTTGCATGTGGGCGATTTACAGTTCACATAGCAAGCTTTTTTCGCTTTGGGATCAGTTGGTTTTGATTTAGGGCATTCAGATGGACATACCATCTTCTTGTGAGCACATGGGCCGGTGAGACAGGTCCGATACTCAGCATAGATTTGTGCTGCACCACAAACAAGTAGCAGAATCATCAACAAGCCATAATTGCTACTTGAAATAACCTTCATAGCTATTTCCCTTCAATGACCTAAGGATATAATAGATTGCTGGTGACAAACCTCTAAAATTCTGCTCTCTATATAGATTTTAACAAGTTGGATTTCTTCTCCATTTTTTTTAAAAAGATATATAAATATAAAAAAACCCACTTGCAAATTCAATTTCTTGTTTAGCTGAACTTACATGTGGTTGTCCTTTAAGTGCATTTATGGATAGTTAAGTTCTGGTCAATGCCTTGGAGCTTAAATCATGATTTAAAATTGTACATTTAAGAATTCAAAGCATTTCCACGGGTGGCATAGGAGACCTTCTGTATTGAGTGTGCATGTGATTGCCACAACTTTTTAGCCTGGTAAACCGCCACGAATTCCTATTTCTGTGCTGCTGCATGTTCCTGAAAAGATTTCCATGACCATTTACAGGGTGCAAATACTATGTTCAATTTGAACATCATTTTGTTACTCCCACTTGCGGGATTGCAGGTTGTCACTCCAGACATCCTTTGACAATCAAACTCTTTCTCCTCCACAAGAATCAAAGTCCTCACAATCTCCTTTGAAAAATAGAGCAGTGTCGTCCCAGGAGCAATATTATCTGGTCCAGAACCCCAGTATCCACACAACTTACGAGTTCAGACAGTGAAGATGGGAATTGTTTTATTACTTGTGAATTGAGCATGTAAGCTTTTGACATTGACTCTAGAAAGAAAGAGTACAGTAAAATTGCTAGCAAATGGTACAACTACCCGATAAGGATTAGTACTATAACTTCATTGATATTAGGTTAAATGGACACTATTTTCATTTGTTTGTTTTGTCATGCAACCCCGACAAAAAGACATAGTTGCTGTCCCATGTTAGTTGGAAATCCTAGAGCAACTTTTCTAGAATTTCAACTCTAACAATCAGCAGCACAGCAGTATACATGTGACATTTTCCAGTCCATTGGTGCATTTTCCTTGTTGATATTATCTTGTAGCCCGGTTGGTGAAGTTATCCATCAATCATCCATTGATTATTCATTATTCTTTATCCTTATTCACCAATATTCTCTAGACAAGACAGTCATTTGTGTTAAGTATATAGTATGCATACATGTGGGCATATATACGTAAGTTTTTCCTTATGTGTATAAATAGCAAGACATGTGAATTGTATGTTTAAGCACAGTAAAATCAAATTTGAAATTCTCTTCTTGCCCTCTAAACTCCCTCTCTCTTCTTCATCTGCTTAAACCTCTGTCTCTTTCTTCCCTTTTTGCATATTCTCTTCACTCCTTTGATAATCTCAACATGGTATCAGAGCTACAAATACTCACGCATAAACATTAATTTGAAGAATTTCGTGCTTCCGTAATTTGTTCTTCGTCACACTCGGTCTTTTTTATTCAAAACATTTACCCAAATTTCTACAAAATGTTGTGATTCTTGTACAAGAATACTGTGTACATTGAAGTGTTACTGAAAAATCCTCAAAAATTTGTTAATTTCAAGACAATGGTGATAACAACTCAGCTTCAAATCCTGCAATCTCCGATTACAACTCTAATTTCAACGTCCGTGAGTGTGAAGCTAGACGACACAAATAATCTGAATTAAAATTTTCAAATGCGATTGTTGTTGGAGAGCAATGGAATCATTGAGTTTGTTGATGGAATTCACAACTGCTCGTCCTTTGCTACAACGGATGAATGTGGTACAAATGTTTCTAATTCCTCTTCTTCTGGTGAATGTGATGATGTGTTAATTTGAAAAATACATGATAGGGACTGTTATGCAACTTCTTACTACTACATTATCTCCAATAGCTATGTCATGTGCAATTGGTAGTATAAGTGCTAGAGATCTTTGGTTTTGATTAACATAGCAGTTTTCTACAGTTTAAAAAACAAGCATTTTTCAATTGAAGTCAAATTTACAAAATATTAGAAAGGGTCCTGACACAATTAGCCAATATCTTCTTAAAATCAAAGAAGCTAGGGATTATCTAAGTGCTGCAGTAGTATGTTTTGTTGATGAAGATATTGTAATTCTAACTTTGAATGTACTCCCTACTGAATACAACACATTTAGGTGTGTAATTAGGGGCAGGGAGAGTGTGATCACATTGAAGGAGTTTCTATCACAATTGCTTGCTGAGGAGAGAATTATAAGGACTCATTCCTGAAACTTCATCATATCTAACTGTCATGCATACTATCTCCTCAAAATCTACTACTTCTCTTATTGCATATACTCACTAGCCTCATCGAAATCATATATACAATGCTTATGACAGTGGGAATTATAAGTCATTTAATAGAAATAGAGGAAAAGAAAGATTTCATCAAGGAATGCAAAACATTCATCATAAACCTCATTATCATGCTAAATCACATGATATGGCCTTGGTGAACTCAGGAGTTCATGGTCCTTCTCCACCTCACTCATTTGCTTCAAGTCCTATATGTCAATTATGCAATCGTGAGGGTTATACTACTCTAGCATGTGGTTTTAAATGTGATGAGAGAGTCAAATGTAATATTTGTGGTAGGACAAATCATTCAACACGGTACTGTTTCTATAATGACAATGACCCTAACTGTGTTGGCATTATTCTTCAGCTTAGACATATTCTGCTCCGTACCGTGGTATTTAGGCTATGAACACAATATGGCATCCATCTCAACATTCTTCTCCAGTTTGGATTGCAAACACTGGGGCTAGAAATCATATGACAACTGCTGACATGTTCAATCTCTCTGTTTCTGCCCCTTATCCTATAAATGACATAGTGCAAACAACGAATGGTAAAGGTTTGTTAGTGTCACATGTTGAGAATTCTACTATCCTTACAAGAATTGCAACCATTAAACTGAATTCAATATTATATGTTCCACAGATTACTCAAAATTTGATGTCAATATATTGTTTGTGTTTGGATAATAATTATCATGTTATTTTTGATGCTTTGGGACAAGGCCACAAGGAGGATGATATACAAAGGGCATTATAGTAATGAATAGTAATGAACTTTATCCCTTCCTTTTGTTCCTCATAGTTCTGGTATGTCCTTCCTCAAATCTCATCCTCAGTCATATTTTGATCAATTTGTTTTCTCTTCCACTTGGCACTACAGACTAGGCCATCCTATAAATAACATTGCTTCTTTAATGCTAAATAAGGCAAATGTCAAGTGTTTTTTTTATTCTCCCACATCTACATGTCATAGTTATTTGCAGGGTAAGTTTTCTAAACTTCCTTTTTATTCTTGTAGTGTTCCATCTTCAACACGATTTCACATTGTACATGTGATGTTTGGGGGCCTTATCCTTGTGTGTCCATTGATGGTTATAGATACTATGTGATGTTTATTCATGAATATTCAAGATATTGTTGGTTGTTTCCACTGGTCAATAAAAGTTTTGTGTGTTCTGTGTTCATTGCATTCTATAACTATGTTTCCACTTAATTCTCATGTTCTATACAAATTTTGCAAAGTGATGGGGATGGGGAGTATATCAGTGAACCACTTCAAGCCTTTCTTACTATTAAAAGGATTGTTCATAAAAAATCATGCTCCTACACTCATGAACAGAATGGACTTGCTGAACGCAAGCATCGTCACCTAATTGAAACCACCATTACTCTGCTTCATCATGCAAAATTACCATCTTTCTTTTGGACTTATGCAATCCATACAACATTATATTTGATAAATAGAATGCTCTCTCTTGTTCTTCATCACCAATCTCCATATAAAACTCTATTCAAAACTATACCAGTTATTTCTCATCTACACATTTTTGGTTGTGTGTGCCTATTACTTCGTCCTTATATTGCCAATAAATTACAACCTAAGACTAAAATGTGTGTATTCTTAGGTTATGCATCCTAATATAAAAGATATGTATGTTTTGATGTTCTTAACAAACAAACATATATCTCGAGACATGTTATGTTCAACGAACATGTATTCCCCTATCTTGAGTTAGCTATAGGCAATAAGCCCTCATCTGATTCCTCATTTGTGTCTTTTATCCTCATGCCAGTGGTCACAAATAATAATGTTGTTGCTTTGTCTCCACCACAATCCACACCCCCTGCCCCTACTTCCCCTGCCTTATCCTCGTCTAAGTCCATTACTTCTACACCCTTGCATTCATCATCATATCTGCCTATGGAGCCTAGATCCTGTAATGCAAGTCAATCACTACCTCATATGCCAACAAAGGATTCATTTAAACCTGAAGCTATATCAGTGGTTTTACATATTCATCATATGAATGTGCACCCTATGCAAACTCATAGTAAGAGTTATCAGAAAGAAGGCATGTTTCACTACCTCTACTAATGCTTTTATTGTTGATTTGTCCCTATTTGAGCCAACTAGTTACAAAGTTGCCTTGCAAATTCTAGTATGGCTGGCAACCATGAAAGAGGAAATTTATTTTTTAAAATCTCAGGATACTTGGAGTTTGGTGACTTTTCCTCCTCACAAGAATATGATGGGATGCAAGTGGATCTTTAAAATCAAGAAACATGCTGATGAGTTTGTAGCTCATCACAAGGCTCGATTGGTGGCACAAGGGTTTAGTCAGGAACTTGGCATTTATCACGGGGAGACGTTTAGTCCTGTGGTTAAGCCTACCACCGCAAGGATTGTCCTGGCTTTTGCTGCTCATTTTGGGTGGTTGTTAAGACAACTGGATATTAAAAATGCATTCCTACATGGTGTTCTACTAAAAGAAGTGTTCATGACTCAACCCCCTAGTTTCACTGATCCTGAGCTTCCCAAGTCTGTATGCAAACTTCATAAATCCCTTTATGGCCTCAAACAGGCTCCACGAGCTTGGAATGCCAGGTTTACCTCATTCTCACCCACCTTGGGGTTTCGACAAACTTATTCTGATGCTTCTTTGTTTGTAAAACCCCTTGCTATTGGTGTTATTGTGCTGCTGCTTTATGTTGATGATATTATTGTGACTGTAAGTGATTCTAATATCATTGGGGAGGTAATTTAGGCCCTTGCAACTGATTTGGGGCCACTTCATTATTTTCTAGGCCTTCAAATTTCATATACTTCTTTTGGATTATTCCCAGTATATTCATGATGTTTTTGGCAAGACATATGTTGGTTGCCAAAGTTTGTGCCACTCCTTGTATTCCTTCTCAGAGATTATTAAAGGATGATGGTGTGCCATTTGATAAGCTTTCATTGTATCATAACATTGTAGGGGTTTTGCAATACCTCACATTCACACGGCCTGACATTCCAAGTCTGCCAATTCATACGATCCCCCATGGTCAACCACTTCACAACAGTAAAGAGGATTTTATGTTACCTCAAAAGCACTCTTCAGTCTAGGATCAGTTATCACAAAAGTTCCTAGATCTCACAACATATAGTGATGCTGATTGGGTTGGGTATCCCTGATATAAACTTCATCAATTATTGTGATGAAACCCAATCAAAATGATGGTTTAGAACCCCAAGATCGTGTAGACAAGATTGGTTAAGCCTTGACCCAACACCTAACAAGATTAAAACCAAGACTATGAAAGATTGAAACGCCACACCTAGAAAACCTGAGAATCTCTCAACAATCAAGGAGATAAGTTTTGGTTGTTTGAACACCACAATTAACTTAATAAGTTCTAGGAGTTCTTTTAAGAACGAAGAGGAACATAAGACCTCACAAATATGATAATTTTTAAAAATATAATCTGTTTATTCATTTCAAAATACCCATTTATATACTTGGAACAACCCTCCAAGAATAGCAAAAGTCATAACTAAAGGTTTAAAAGAGCTCAAACAGTAACATAAACAAGTCCCCGTGTTTTTAGATCTCTTGGACTTCTAGAGGTTATCATAAATAGCTAAATGACTAAATTCAATGTATTTAACATAACCATTCAAGACCAAATTCATTTCTCTATTTAATATCCTTCGAACTCATCAAATTCATGCCCTTTGATGGCCAGACCATGCTGAAAATATTTTTGCATAATTATTAGCCTCTTCAATTGCTTTGATGATGTGGACTAAGCATTGATCATTATTTGAGCCCATCTTGGTCTTTTTAGAATCAACCTAAATCTCTTGAATTAACTCATTTAGTGCTTCCTTGAAATGTTTGGCTCTAAATCCTGTAATTGGGCCACTTGGAAGTGACAAAGGGTCTTGTGCAAATTCAGCCGCATTCTCGAGTGTATGATCCATGTCCAGCTCCTTGGTTTGCATCATTCTCCCTCTCTTGAGAAGGATTTGTCCTCAAATCATCACCTACATCAAATGGAGATAAATCAGAAACGTTAAAGCTTGCACTAACACCAAACTCACCTGGTAAGTCAAGCTTGTAGGCATTATCATTGATGCGTTCTAGTACTTGAAATGGTCCGTCACCCCAAGGTAAGAGTTTTGAACGTCGTTTTTCCAGAAAACATTCATTTCTTAAGTGCAACCAAACCCAACCGCCTAGTTCAAACACTACCTTCTTGCGTCCCTTGCTGGCTTGTTAAACATATTGTTTAGTCCTCCTTTCAAATGTTTAGTCGTGTCTTTTCATGAATCATCTTTACAAATTTTGTCTTTGTTTTGCCATCTAAGCTCACATGTTCACTCATAGGTAAAGAAGTTAAATCCAAAGGTGACAAAGGGTTAAAGCCATTAACCATTTCAAATGGTGAAAACTTAGTTGCAGAATGTATACTTTCTATTATAAGCAAATTCAACATGTGGCAAACAATCTTCCCATGCTTTTCAAGTTCTTTTTAATGATAGCACGTAACAAAGAAGACAAAGTTCTATTCACTACAGTTTGACCATCCGTTTGTGGATGACAAGTAGTAGAAAACAATAATTTGGTTCCTAACTTTCTCCACAAAGTTTTCCAAAAGTAACTCAAAAAATTTACATCCTTATCAGAAACAATGGTCCTAGGCATGCTATGTAACCTAACAATTTCTTTGAAGAACAAATCAACTATAAATGATGTATCATGAGTTTTATGACAAACAATGAAGTGTGCCATCTTGGAAAATCTATCTACCACCACAAAAATAGAATCTCTCCCCCTTTTAGTCCTAGGTAATCTAAAAAAAAAATCCATAGAAATATCAGTCTAAGGTTCACTAGGTATTGGCAAAGGGGTGTACAAACCATGAGGTTTCAACTTAGACTTGGCCTGTTTACAAGTGATGCACTTTTCACAGAATCTTTCCACATCACGTTTCATATAAGGCAAAAAAAAATGATCATGCAAAATTCCCTAATGTCTTAGCTACACCAATATGACCCATCAAACCACCACCATGAGGTTCTCCCACAAACAATTCACACAAAGAACACATAGGCACACAATTTATTTTCCCGAAACAAAAATCCTTCATGCCTATAAAGACTTTCCAAATGCCACTTTCTCACATGCATTAACATCACCAAAATCAGAATCTTGTGCATACAAATCCTTAATGTATTCAAAGCCAAAGCAATTTTGTATCTAAAATGGAAAGTAAAGCATGCATTCGGGACAATGCATCGGCTACCACATTTTCCTTACCTTGCTTATATCTGATCACATAAGAAAATGTTTTAATGAATTCCACCCACTTGGCATGGCGCCTGTTCAACTTTTATTATCCTTTCAAATGCTTCAAAGACTCATTATCCGTGTGAATCACAAATTCCTTTGGCCATAGATAATGTTGCCAATTTTGTAAAGCCCTTACCAAGACATACATCTCCTTATCATAAGTAGGGTAATTTTGGGCTGCCCCACTCAACTTTTGACTAAAATAAGCAACTAGACAACTTTCTTGCATCAAAATAGCTCCAATACCTATTCCTGAAGCATCACACTTAATTTCAAAAGTTTTAGCAACGTTAGTTAACTTTTCTTTGATCAGATTAAATGTATTTTCTTGTTTCCTCCCCCAACTTAAATGAAACATTTTTCTTGATGAGTTCAGTAAGAGGTGTGGCTAAGCTACTAAAATCTTGTACAAACCGACTGTAGAAGGTAGCTAAAGCCATGGAAACTCCTCACTTGGCTGATTGTTGTAGGTGTTGGCCATTCTTGGATTACCTTAACCTTTTCCTCGTCCACCTCAATTCCTTTCTTACTAACAACAAAACCAAAAAACATAAGTTTATCCGTGCAAAAGGTGCACTTCTTGAGATTAACAAACAACTTTTCTTTCCTTAGAATTTCCAAGACAAATTTCAAATGCATTACATATTCTTTCAAGTTTTTGGTATAAATTAGGATATCATCAAAATACACAACGACAAATCTGCCAATAAATGCACGTAAAGCATGGTTCATCAAACGCATAAATATGCTTGGAGCATTAGTTAAACTGAAAGACATCACTAACCACTCATACAAACCGTATTTAGTCTTAAAAACAGTTATCCATTCATCACCTTTCTTCATCCTAATTTGATGATATCCACTCTTAAGATCCACTTTTGTAAAGATAGGAAAAACCATGCAATCCATCCAGCATATCGTCTAATCTAGGAATGGGATGACGATACTTTACCGTTATGTTATTGATGGCTCGACAATCAACACACATCCTCCATGTTCCATTCTTCTTAGGAACTAATAGCACCGAAACCACACAAGGACTCATGCTTTCACGCATATACCCCTTCTCTAATAATTCACCTACTTGCCTCTAAAGTTCCTTCGTATCCTTGGGATTACTCCTATAAGCAGGTCAGTTTGGAATTGACATACCTGGTATGAAATCAATTTAATTTTCAATCCCTCAGATTGGAGATAATCCATAAGGTACCTCTTCGGGAAGGACATCTTCAAACTCCTGCAACAAAGAAACAATATCGCTTAGCAAAGCACCAACGAGATCATTAGTACACAAAAGAGCCTCCTTGTACATGAGTACAGTAAGGGGCTGGTGTGAAAATAATGCTTTCTTGATCTCACTTTTTTTTTGCAATGTAATTGATTTTTTCCTCTTTTGCTCTTATTATGGATGAAATCCCTTTTCTTTCTTTTTTTCTCTGATAAATGTTTTTCTATCTTTTTTTTCAATTTCGGCCTTCTTTTCTTTTTCTTTCTTTTGTTCACTTGATCTTTATAACTTTAATTGGTCCTCCCTGACCTATTCTAGATTTAGTGGCAAAAGAATAATAGGTTGCTTTCTATGAGTGAAAGAATATCTATTTGTGAATCCATCATGCATAACCCTTCGATCCTATTGCCATGGTCTTCCTAATAGTAAAGGCATGCATGCATAGTAAGCTATATCATAAAACACTTAATCCTCATATTTACCAATGGATAATGCCACCAATACTTGCTTTGTCACCTTGATTTTGCCACATTTATTCAACCACTGAAGTCGATAAGGGTGAGAATGTTTCAAGGTAGTTAAAGCCAATTTCTCCACCAAATAAATGCTGGCTACATTTGTGCAACTCCCTCCATTGATAATGACACTGCAAACTTTGTTTTCACAAAACACCGAGTATGAAACAAGTTCTCCCTGTGGTTACTTTCTTCCTCCTTAACCTGCATATTGAGAACTCACTTTGCTACCAATAAATCTCCAACCACAACACTTTGCCATCATCAGCATCCTATAGAGGTGGTATGTCATTATCATCTACTTCTTCTTCATTCTCCGACTCAAGCTCTCCTTTAGCGTTTATCACCATCACCCTTTTGTTTACACATTGACTGACTATTTGTCCCCACCCCTAGCATTTAAAACACTTAATATCACATGTTTTAGAACTTGAAGTTTCGATGTTACCTAAAGAAGCAGTGGTCGTTGGTTTGGAATTCTTAGAGTATTCAAATTTTGGCTTATGTTGTAGCTGCTCATCCCATTTTCAGAGTTGTCTTCCATGGATTGGTATTAGCCATAGGTTGTCCCCTCTTAACCAATTCTTTTTGTTTGAGTTGTTCCTCCACCTTTATGGCTTGATGCACCATATATGTCAACTCAATATAGTGTTTGCATCTCAACTATATCCGTAATCTCACGATTTAAATCATGCAAGAACCTAGCCATAGTGGCTTCCCGGTCCTCTTCCACATTAGCCCGGATCATAGCTACCACTATCTCCTTGTAATATTCCATACTTTTGGAAACCTTGATTTAACTTCTGCAACTTTTGATACAATCCCCTATAATAATGGCTGGGTACAAAACGCTTTCTCATAAGCATTTTCATCTCCTCCTAAGTGTCCACGGGTGACTCTCTATTCCTTCTCCTATTAATCAGTAATTAATCCCACCAAACAATGTCATAATCGGTGAATTCATATGCAACCAACTTAACCTTCTTTATCTCCGAGTAGTTGTGACAATCAAACACCATCTCCATTTTAGTTTCCCACTCCAAATAAACTTCAGGATCACTTTTACCTTGAAAAGATGGGATTTTAATCTTTATGTTTCCCAAATCATTATCCCTCCTAGGCCTAGCCCATCCTAGCTTCTCGATTCTCATTCTCCGCTGAACCTACCCCAGTTCAAATATGGCTCATCAAACTCCTCCGACTCCGCCTCTTCCTCAACATTCCGCCACGGAACATGCCCATTTGCTACATATTGGGGATTTCTTGTTGATGTCCCTTAGGAGTCTCTGCTTCTACCCTGTCCAACCTATCATGAATAGGTTCTAATTTAGCCCTCAACATATACCTCATCTCCCCTAACAAGGGCTTGCATTGGAGGTTCAGAATTGCAGGTTGTTGAACTTCTTCGGTTGTATCTTCTCACAAGTACTCCCTCACGTGTTTCACTCAAGAATTGATACACTTGTGCTCGTGTTTTCACACTAAACAACTTTTACCCTCTTATGGTCTCACACACTTTTGCCTTTTTTTCCCACTCTTTTGTGTCTTTTTTAGTTCTTAATCGAACTTTCAAAAACTAATTCAAAATAATCCCATAGCAATTCAAAAATGAGAAACAACCAAAACTAACCAAAAGGCCAAGAACTTGAATAAGATGAGATACAAGATTGAAAACAAGAAGTTTTGTTTTTTACTGGAATCGTGTATTTTTTTTCTTCTTTTTTTTGATGATTTTTTTCTGAACTTGAATAGGGTGAGAAACAAGATTGAAACGAAGTTTTCCTACTGCAATCGTGTACCTTTTTTTTGATGATTTTTTTCTTCTACAAGAGGTATATACAAGAAAAATGAAAATGAAAGATAGTCAAACTTATCTTAGAACCAAAGCTCTGATACCAAATGATATGAACTTCATTAACAATTGTGATGAAACCCAATAAGAATGATGGTTTAGAACCCCAAGATCGTGTAGACAAGATTGGTTGAGCCTTGACCCAACACCTAACAAAATGAAAACCAAGACTACAAAATATTTAAATGCCACACCTAGAAAACCTGAGAATCTCTCAACAATCAAGGTGATAAGTTTGGTTGTTTGAACGCCACAAGATTAACTAGATAAGTTCTAAGAGTTCTCTTAAGAACGAAGAGGAACATAAGACCTCATAAATATGATAAATTTCTGAAAACATAATATGTTTATTCATTTCAAAATACCCATATATATATATAGAACAACCCTCCAAGAATAGAAAAAGTCATAACTAAGGGTTTAAAAAGAGCTCAAACAATAACATAAACAAGTCCCCACATTTTTAGGTTTCTTGGACTTCTAGAGGCTACCATAAATAGCTAAATGACTAAATTCAATGTATTTAACATAACCATTCAAGACCAAATCATTCCTCTATTAATATCCTTGTAACTCATCAAATTCATGCCCTTTGATGGTCAGACCATGCTAAAACATTTTTGCATAATTATTAGCCTCTTCAATTCCTTTGATGATATGGACTAAGCCTTGATTATTATTTGAGCCCACCTTGGTCTTCTTAGAATCAACCCAAATCTCTTGGATTAGCCCATTTAGTGCTTCCTTGAAATGTTTGTCTCTAAGTCTTGTAATTAGGGACACTTGGAAGTGACAAAGGGTCTTGTGCAAATTCAGCTGCATTCCCGAGTGTATGATCAACATGTCCAACTCTTAGGTTTGCATCAATCCCAATGATCGAAGGTCTACGAATGGTTAGGTTGTTTTTCATGGTTCAAGCCCTGTTTCTTGGTCATCCAATAAACAACAAACTGTCTCCAAGTCCTTGACTGAAGCTAAATACAAGGCACTCTCCACTACCTAGCTAATCTTGATTGGATTAAGCAATTTTTGGTGTTTTGGGTGTGATTCTCTCCTAGGCACCTGTTCTATTCTACGATAATCTCTTTGTCATTGCACTCTTTTTTTCGATCCAGTTCAACATCAAAAGACTAAACAAATTGAAATTCATGTTCATTTTGTTCACGAACGTGTGGCTAACAACAATCTCATTGTCCAGTTTGTATCTTCTCAAGAACAGTTTGTAGATATCCTCACCAAAGGTTTAAGCTCTACTCTATTTCATACTCATTATTGCAATCTCAAGCTTGGTTTGTTCAAGCCAGTGATTGAGGGGGGATGTAAAGTATATAGTATTCATACGTGTGAGTATGCATATGTAAGTTTTCCTTTATGTGTATAAATAACAAGACATGCAAATTGTATGTTTAAGCACAGTAAAATCAAATTTGAAATTCTCTTCTTTTCCCTCTAAACTCCCTCTCTCTTCTTCATCTGCTCAAACCTCTTTGTCTCTTTCTTCCCTTTCTGCATAATCTCTTCACTTCTTTGATAATCTTAACAATTTGCAAACACATTAGTTTTTCTCTCTTGCACAAGAAAAGATGCCATACATGATATGTGCATCTTGTCCTATAAAATTCTCTTTCGCTCATGTCTTAGATATAAATTTCCCTAGCATTTAACATATACACACCCTTATTCCCAAGAATTTTGCTCGCGAGAGTCATGATTAAGGAAGTTAAAACCCAAGCCAATATTAGGGTTGGAGTGGATGTGTTATGGAAAGCTTTAGCTAAGGATTTGAAGGATATTCTTCCAAAAATGATGCAAATTTTTGTGATGGATGCACATATGTATGCTTGAAGGAGATGGTGGCCTTGGTACAATCTATCTCTTCAGCTTTGGTCTTGATGAGTCTATTTCTTTGGCTTATACTAATCAAATTACTAAACTTAATTTTTGTGTTGGTTCATTTAATTTTCTAAATGAATTTAAGCAACAAGTGGAAATCACATGTTTGTCTTGTTTTGATGTGTCGGTAACAACAATAACAAAGTTTTTTTTTTCATTCAAAATATTATGTCAAATATAAAAATAGCAAGATACTAGAAAGAAAAGGTTTTAGAGTTTGATGAGTCTATTCATCGAATAGGGCTTGAAGTAATAAAATGAGGTCATCTAGATCATGGATTTTCTCATCATAAGGCAACTTTCCAACTTACTTCAACTGGAGAGCAAAACACTCTAATTGATGTCATGATCTCGTATGAGTCTGAAACAAAAGAAGAATGCCACCAAATACACCATCATCAACAATATTTTTATCAAGAACATGGAAAATTACTTGATGCTTGATGGAACTTAGATCATTTTTATTACTTGTGTCTCTTCTCTTTTGAGTCCTACCTAGTTACTGTAATAAAGGGAAAATAGGTTCATTTTGATGTATTGATCTTCAATAATTTTTTGAGGTAATAAAGTTAATGTAACTTTTTGAGGTACTAATCATTCATAATGTACTTAGTTTTAGGGATTATGTATTTTCTCTAAAACTAAATTAATAAATGAGTATCATTAGATTAGGATGAGTGAAGGTGATGAGTAGAAAACAAAGTTTAAGACTAAACATGATTTGTATGAATGATTAGTGATGTCGTTTGAGCTTACAAATACATCTAGTATGTTTATGAGGTTAATGAATCATATTTTGTGTGCATTCTTAGAAAAAAATTATGATTGTGTACTTTGATGACATCTTAATCCATAGTAAGAACTTGAATAAGTATCTTGATCAATTGCATAATGTAATTTAGTGTATTGCATAATAAGAAATTATATGTTAATCTTAATATATACACCTTTTGCATGGAAAAGATTGTGTTTCTTTGATATGTAATAATTTTATAGGTTATCGAGATAGATGAAGAGAACATTATGGCCATTCAGGATTGGCCTACACCAAAGTCTATGATGAAGGTAAGGAGTTTTCATGGACTTGCTAGTTTAATAGAAGGTCCGTAAAGAGTTTTAGTATTACTGTAACACCTTTAACTAAAATTGTTAAATAGTTAGTTGAGTTTAAATAAGATGATGTATAAGATAAAACTTTTAATTTTATGAATGATTAACTATGTTCTACTTTGATTTTATATTTGTCAGACTTCACAAAAAGCTTTTGAGTTGAATGTGATGCTTCAAGCATAAGTATAAGGGTTATGTTAATGCAAGATAAAAGACCCTATTGTATATTTCAGTGAAAAACTTAATAGGACGACATTGAACTACCTTATATATAGAAAAAAACTTTATATCTTGATGAGAACGCTGAAGACATGACAAATATTACCTTTGACTCAAAGACTTTGTAATACATTTAGATGACGAATCCTTGAAGAATTTTGAAGGGTAATATAAGCCGAGTAAGGGACATGTCAAATAGATTGAATTTAATAAAACTTTTCTTTATATGATAAAGTATAAGCAAGGAAAAGAAAACATTGTAGCTAATGCACTTTTCATATAGATATATTCTTTTATCCACTTTAGATGTTAGATTGCTAGGATTTAGACACAATATATAATTGTAAGAAGATGATGATGATGATTTTGGTACTGTTTTTTATGCATGTAAGATTTCAGCCTTTAAAAAGTATTACAGGCTTAATGGATACTTGTACAAAGATGATAATCACTTGTGTGTTCCATTAAGTTATATGCATGAATTACTTGTACATGAAGCACATGAAGGTGGGTTGATGAGGTATTTTGTAGTTAATGAGACAGTTGTTGTGTTGCATAAGCATTTTATTGGCTAAAAATGAAAAAGTATATGTAACATATATGTGATAAATAAATAACATGTAGAAAAATAGGATTCAACCGCATGATTTCTATACTCTTTTTTCTTGTACCTAAAGAATCATGGGTAGATATTTCAATGGACTTTATATTAGGTTGACGTAATTCAAAATGGGGACAGGGACCTAATTTTTGTAGTTGTAGATAGGTTTTCAAAGATGACATATTTTAATACCTTGTCATAAAACCGACAATATAACTAATGCTATTGATTTATTTTTAAAGAGATAGTACGACTTAATAAGGTCCTTAAAGGCATTGTTTCTTATAGAGATGTTAAGTTTCTTAGTTATTTCGGAAGATGTTGTGGAGAAAATTAGGGACTAAGTTGTTATTTTAAACTATATGTCATTCCTAAACAAATGGATAAACTAAAATAATTAATAAGACTTTAAAATAGCTTTTTGTGTGTTGTCAAAGAACTTAAAGCATTGGAAAAAATTGTTTGTCATTAATAAAGTTTGTATATAATCATAACGTGTATTATACTATTGATTTTTTTTTACCATTTGATATTGTGTATTGATTTAACCATTTAACTCTCATAGATTTGATTCCTTTATCTGTTGATAAAATGGTTGGTTTGGATGGAAATTGTCATAAATGGTGAAGACACTCCATAAGAGTATACAACAGCAGATTAAAAAGAGGAACCATATATATACAAATAAAGCTAATAAGGAGAACAAACATGTTGTATTTCAGCCCAGTGATTGGGGTTTAGATGTTTATGTGCAATGGGCAATATCCGACCTAAGGAAAGTCCAAGTTATATCCGCGAGGAGATGGGCAATTTAAGATCTTGGAAAGAATAAATGACAATGCATATAAAGTTGATTTATTAAATGAATATGGTGTTAGTATTACCTTTATGTTTCTCATATTATTATATTTGATGTAGATAGAAGATTCGAGGTTGAATCCTTTTGAAGAGATATTGAATGATAAAGATCAACCCAACACCACTTTTAGACATGTCATTGACCCATTGGTGGTGCCAAGTGGGCTTATTACAAGAGCTATGCAAAAAAGATTAAATAAACATTGAATGAGTTAGTTCAACACACATAGAGTAAGATAGATCTAAAAGAAAAAAAGACACATATAGATCTTAAAGTATTACCTTTAATTTATCTAATCAAAGTCCAAGAAGAGTCTCATCCAAGTTTTAAAGAGGTTTGATGTGTTTGACCCAAAATCAACCTTGATTTGGGCTTACTTTTTCTAGTATTACATAGAGTCCAAGTTAACATATTGTTCTTCTAAGAAAATAAAGAAATCAACCTTGATTTGGGCTTACTCCTATCAAACTTGATTTACCTATTAAGTCGCTTGTGTGCGGATTGATTGACCTTATGATTATAAGTTCCTCATCATTAAACAACCCAATAAATCATGACACACAAACATCAAAAGAACATAACATTGAATAGCAAGAAACGACCTTGCAATATTCACTTATTACATCACAAACATCACCAGCACCTGACAGCTGACATTACTTTAATTAATTAAGTTTGAAGCCAGGTAAGCTTCTACTCTTTTTCATTAGGAGAGCCACAAATTGCAGCGTTTACTTCCTGCAAACGATGCCATATCCTGCAGAAGCCCCCTTTGTGCAGTCTAGAGTGCCATAGTTCATGACTGGGGAGGTCTCTTGGTTTGAACCACTTTCTGGAGAGAATATGCAGGAGTTGCAATCGGTAGAGAAAAGGGATGCGATTCTGTAATTGTTTTCACCTCCCAAAACTGGCATTGCCACACCCGGCTTTGCAGGGTTCTCAAAATCAGGCCTGTAAGTCCTGCCAAGTACTCCATCAACTTTTGAGGATAGGTGAAAGAACTTAAACTGCACCTCGAAGTGGGCAAAGCAGTCATTAGCAGGCAGTCGATAGCTATGGATTTTATCATCTTGTTTAGTCACTGGAACTGCAGTGACCATAATCTCTGCTTTATCCTTCAAGGTGATTACGGCACTGTTCTTGCCTGATAGTCTCTCTACTTTCACATCTTTCTCCGGCGAGTACCAGGTGGAAAGAGAGCCTTCTGGTATGACCAGATCTTGCCCATCGTAAGAGAATTTTAGATGGTCAACTTCACTGTCCCAAGTCGCGGCCCTGGTGGCCTCGATAGAAAAGGTTTGAGAGTTGAAAAGGATTCCGAGGGATTGAATCCAAGTGAAATCCCGGGTTCTGCCCGCTGGCCTGTGACCAATGAAGCGGCTGTTGATTTGAAGATCAAAATCTGATACTAAGCTGAAGTGCTCATTGCTCTTTCCATGGAAATAGAAGACGATCCCATCGCCACCAATGAAGCGAGGATCAAAGCATGCTGATCCTGGGGCCTTACAATTTGCTTTGGGCTCTGAAAAAAGAAGATACATATATATATATATATATATATATATATATAACATGCTTCAGCAAAGGTAGTTTCCACAACCAAATTTTGCAAATCAAAAGGAACTAAAAAAAAAACATCTAAAAGTGTTTTAATCCTGAACAGCATCATTTTCATGAACAACATGATCTTCAATGATGTTTCAGCTATCAACCTGATGAACATATTTAGAAGTACTGATAATGGGAATTGAGCGAAAAGAAGATGGTTGTGTCTTACGCCTGCACTGGACCGAGCACTCAGGAAATCCGCAGTCAGCATAGCAAAGTTTTGCTTTGGGGTCAGGTGAGGTTGTGGTTGGGCATTCCATGGGGCAACGTAAGAACTGCCTACCGCACCGGGTTTCTGCGCTGCAGTAGAATTCTCGTGATGGTGTTGTTGTTGGTTCTGGTACTGATGTTGCTTGTATGAACCCTGTAACAACGGTTAACAGAATGATGGAAATGGACCTGCTACTTAAGCTCTTCATGGTTTCAGGTAATGAATTAACAGGAAACAAAACAAAGTGCGACAAGTGATGCAGGAACTCATCTTCTCTTGTCGCTATATATAGAATTTAACATGCTGCAGGTCAAATGTTAGGATTGCTAATTAAGTTTCTCTTTTGATTTTTGAAACCCCTTTTCAGACGCTAGGCTCTTATTTCTAGGATGAACATGGGCTAACTTGGCTCGAAGGCGATTAACCAGTTACTAACACCTTTCATGTGCAAACTGTTGCCTCCCAAGATTGGAGGAGGAGGCGCAGCATGATTGACTGCAATGACAGGAGGTGGTACTTGAGGCTGTTAAAGTTAGACTTCATCATCAAGGATGGTGGTAATAATAATTTTTTTCATTAACATTTTTGAAACTTCATTCTAAAACACCCACACTAAGTATAGGCACCGGATAAAGCCTTTAATTTGTATGCTTAATGCTTAAATCTTGGTTAACAGCACCTGACTGCAGACCAGCAAGTTGCTTCTTGTTCCGTTCTTTCGATGGATACTTATAAGCTAAATAAACGATACTTCTTTACTTCCGTGTGCTGTTCCTTGATTTGCCCGAAATAGTCGGTTGGTTGCCTCTTATAATTAATGGTGATCGGGAAGCCCTCAAATTATGCTATTTTTTTTAATTTAATTTTTAGATTTACCAAGTTAATTTTGGATTTTGGTTTTTCATTTCTCCTGTTTGCTATGGATTTTCGTTTTCTTTTTTAGAGGAGGGCTCGAGAAATAAAAAAAATCCAGGTATGAATTAAATAAATTTCGATAAGTTTTGAGCCACAGGTTTTTCGAAAACAAATGAAAGCAAAATATTTTTATATATTAAAAATATATTTTTGAAAAATAAATTAGAGATTTTATTTCTTGAAGATTTTTTTTTTAATTGCATTTGTTAAGAATACAAGATAAGTGGTTTATTTGTAAGAGAAGGAAATGAATTTAAAGGTCATGAAAATTCAAAAGACTAAACCCAAGAGTCATGGACTTTTAATATACATAAATATGAATTTATAACACTTTCCCTTGAATGATCTTGTACTTTAAAATTCAATAGAGAGCTTCATATAGATACTTTAAGATCCATATTTGAATACTTTAGGATTTATTAAAATAATGTTAAATTGTCTCACTAAAACCTTTCAAAGAAAAGCTCAGTGGAAAAAAACCTAAGCAAAGGAAAAAGAGTACAATTTGCAATGACTTCTCCTTAAAAGTACATGTCTTATAACAAATCTTTAAGATGACGCATTCCAATATTATAGACTAGTTTCTTGAAAGTTGAGGCTGATAAAGAATTTCAATTCTAGATGGAACATTTGTAGCAAGAATATGAGATTTAACTACTTTTTCACTACTAGTGAAAACATCTGGTAATTGATTTGCAATATTTAGTAAATGAATTATCCTTTGAACTTTAAATTCTCATTGATTTGTTCTTGAATTTCAATTCTAGATGGAGCATTTGTAGTAGGAATATGGGATTTAACTACCTTTTCACTACTGGTGAAAACATATGCTAATTGATTTGCAATATTTAGTAAATGAATTATCCTTTGAACTTCAAATTCTCATTGATTTGTTTTTGGATCAAAACGAGATAACTTTGGGTTATTCCAAGTAATTTCTTATCATGCTTCAGGCATTGAATTTGCTTTCCTTAATGATGAGAAAATGTTCTCATCAAAATGACAGTCTTCAAAACGTGCTTTAAAAACATCACCAATCAAAGGTTCAAGGAATGTAATAATAGATGGAGAATCAAAACCAATATAAATTCTTATTTTTTGTTGTGAACCCATCTTAGTCTTTTATGGAGGGTGTTACAGGCACATATACCACACAACCAAAAATTTGTAGATAAAATATATTTGGTGGTATACCATAAACAAGTTGTAAAGGAGAATAATTATGGTAACCACTTGGTCTAATTCTAACTAGTGATTCAATATGTAATATAGCATGTCCCTAGACAGATGTAGGCAATTTTGATTCAATAAGTAATGGTCTTGTAATTAATTAAAGTCGCTTTCTAAATGATTCTGCTAGACCATTTTGAGTATGTACATGAGCAACATGATGTTGAACATCATTTCCAATAGAAGTGCAAAAGTATCAAATGCTTGAGAAGTAAACTCACCAATATTGTCTAACTGAATTTTCTTGATAGGATAATCAAGAAATTATCCTCGTAGTTTGATAATCTATGTTATAAATCTAGCAAATGCAATATTTTGACAGCAAAGTAAACAAGCATGTCACCATTTACTTGATGTATCAATCAATACCATAAAATATCTAAAAGGTTCGCATGGTGGATGAATAGGTCCACATATATCTCATTGAATTCTTTCAAGAAAAGATGGTGATTCTATAAGAACCTTTAATAGGGATGGTTTGGTAATTAATTTACCTTGAGAACATGCAACAATGGATTTTCACTTGGTAAGAGAATCTTCAGGCTCTTTAAGGGACGCCCATAGAATTCTCAATAACTTAGCTCATCATTATTGATCCTGGATGTCCAGGTTGATCATGCCAAACTATAAATTGTTTTGAGTTGGAACACTTCTGGTTTATCACAACTTTTAATTCAATAAATTTTATGATCGTATAATAAATTCTAGAAAAGAAAGCAGGTAGTTTCTCAAGTACAAGCTTCTGACCTGAAATACATGTAGTGATATAAATATATTCTTTTCTATCTTAATCTGTTATTTTCAATATGATAACCATTAGCATGTATATCCTTAAAAGTGAGTAAATTTGTTCTGGACTCAAGTGAATATAATGCATCTTTGATGTGAGGTCTTGTGTTATTTGGTAACACAATATTATCTTTTCCAGAGCCTTTATATATGTTTGCTGGACCTAATATTATAGTGACACTAGCTTAGATTAATGTCAAATACGCATAGTATTTATTTTCCTTAAAAATTGTGTGGGTTATTGCATTGTCTTCCACACATAAATATCCATTATGAAAAGTCATTTCTCTATTCAAAATATAATCTAAGTTTATTATTTAGCTTGAGCCAAATTGATAATGTTTATTATAAATCTAATAACATAAATATTTTAAAACAAGTAAAAACTATCAATCATCTCTAATGATTCTGTCACTAAGCATGTTTTCTATCTTAATCGAGTTTTTAAAGAAATCAGAAACATCAAGATAAGTATTAACATCAACATAAGCATTATGAATTTCAGAATCATCTTTATGAATAAAATTAGTCTCAACTTTATTTTGTTACAGAGAGGTTTGACATAAATCTGTAAGATGTTTTGGTGTACGACAGGTACGACCAATGACCATGCATACCACATCTATAGCACTTATCTTCTAGATTTTACAAATTCTTGCCTTTTCTTGCCTAAGTTCATTGTGTCTCCACTTCTAGTGGTATGATGAGTTGCTTTATAGAAGGATTATCTCTTCTTCTTTTTCTATTTCTTTATACCTATATCCTTGGTTCTTTCTTGCCTTCTGGACAAAAGTTCCATTCACTTTAGAAAATAGTTTAGAACTTTTTGAAATTATATACTCCATATTGCTACTGCATGACAATGTTTGAGGCATGAAAAATAGAGAATATTTTCTTTAACATTTGATCTTCTATGATATCTTTACCACACAATTTCAGCTATGAGGTAATTTGAAAAGGAACAAAATTATACTCACTAATCGATTTAAAATCTTGCAACTTTAGGTGCAACTAATCATAACGAGCTCGAGGAAGTATGATAAACTTTGTTGGTCATATCTTTCATTTAGATTTTGCGTCATATAATTTCCTTCTTTAATAGTCTCTCAAAAATTCATAGCTTCCAGATAAATCTCGGCGTCAATGTTTCATGACAAATAATTATTTCTAAAAATATCAAGAGCGATAAATTCAAGTTTTGTCAGATTAAACATTATCTTTATTTAGAAAACAAGAAATAACTTATTTAATAAAATCATGAAGATAAAAGGAAAAAAATTGTCTTTTTAGACTGTTATTTATTTGAGCTTTTGAAATACTAGTACTTTTAGAAACTGTATTTAATTTATTTAACTCTTCAAGAACTTGTAATACTAGTTTTTCAGGAATTGTTTTTCTATTTACTTAATCTTTCAGGAAAATAAGTCCTTTAAAAATATTATTTCTTTAGCTTTAGTAATACTAGTTAGTTAGGAGCTGTATTTAATTTATTTAATTATTCTGAAAAATCAGTTCATTAAGACTATTATTTGCTTAGCTTTAGAAATACTAGTTCGTCAGGAATTGTATTTAATTTATTTAATCCTTCATGAACTTATGATATTAGTTCTTCAGGAACTATGTTTTTAATTGATATAATTCTTCAGGAACATTTAATACTAGTTCTTCAGGAACTATAAATCTCTTTCTTTGAATAAAAATAAATTAAAATTTGCCTAAAATAAATTACAATAATAAAAGGTGAATATATTAAAATTGATTTAACCTATATAATAATCGTGTTGATAACATGTTATAAAATAAATAAATAATTAACATAAAAGAGCACAGACATCAAAATATGATAAAAAAAAGACAAGAGAGAAATATATTTCTTATTATGAATTCTTCTATTTTTCCAAAGTGTTAAGAATATTAAGAATACAAGACAAATGGTCTATTTATAGGAGAAGAAAATGACCTAAGGATCATGGAAACCCAAGAGACTAAACCCAAGAGTCATGGACATTAAATACACATAAATATGAATTTATAACAATTTATTTTTTTTTTTATTTTTTTTATTTTTATCTTTACCAAGTTAATTTTGGATTTTGGTTTTTCATTTACTCCTATTTGCTTTGGATTTTCATTTTCTTTTCTTGGGGAAGGGCTTGAGAAATGTTAGAGAAATAAATAAAAAATCCAAGTTTTGTGAATAAAATAAATTTCGATAAGTATTGAGTCATTCAGGTTTTTCTAAAAGAAATGAAAGCAAAATATTTTTATACATTGAAAATATTTTTTCAAAAATAAATAAGAAATTTTATTTCTTGAAGATTCTTTTAAAATTGCATCTGTTAATATGTGATAACAACTTAAAGATTTTATTTTAAATTTAGTTTTTACTTTTTCAGGTTAATAAACATCAATTGAGCTTAAATATTAAGGGATTTAGGTCGATTGTCAATGTGTTTTATATAAGTTAATATTTTTGAGTATTCTAGCGTTTAACTTAGATTAAAAACAAATATATAACCTAAATTTAACTGATTTCATGGCGTCAATCTATATTGAATAGCACGAAACGACCTTGCAATATTCACTTATTACATCACAAACATCACTAGCACTTGACAGCTTACATTACATAATTAATTAAGTTTGAAGCCAGGTAAGCTTCTACTCTTTTTCATTAAGAGAGCCACAACATGCGGCGTTTACTTCCTGCAAACGATGCCATAACCTGCAGAAGCCCCCTTTGTGCAGTCTAGAGTGCCATAGTTCATGCCTGGGGAGGTCTCTTGGTTTGAACCACTTTTTGGAGAGAATATGCAGGAGTTGCAATCGGTAGAGAAAAGCGATGCGATTCTGTAATTGTTTTCACCTCCCAAAACTGGCTTGAAAGCTAAGGAGATTCAATGGGTTTGAAAGCTCATTTTTTCCTTAAGTATTTCAAGTATTCACAACTCATAAATCATAAAGAAAAGAAACAAAAGATTAGAAATCTAAGAAAATTCAGATCACTTTAAAAGCCTATTTTTGCCTTAATATTTTATACTTTTACAGCTCATAAACTGTAGAGTCAAAAATTAAAATGTCCCCAATTATAATCAAGGTTTCTTTAAAAGATGTGTTGATTAAATAATAATAACTTATTATTCCTGGAAAAGTATTTTGGATATTTACCACTTTAGGGTTTCTTTATCCAACTATTAATGGTGAATAATAGCGAATTATCCCCACTAATATTTTAAATATTAACCCATTTTAGGATTTCTTTACCCTAATATTAATAGTGAATAATATGAATCCTCAAAAAATAAGATTTTCAATTTTTTTTAGAATATTGACCAGTACCCTTTGGAATTTACAAACATGTTGTAAAATCCAAAAATGCAAGAAAACTATTTTTATGTTTACGAAATCCATGCCAAAACATATTTTCTTTTTAACTATGAATATTTGTTATTTTTATTTTATTTTAAAAAAGAATGTTCAAGATATGTTAGTGTATTGGCCGTATGCATGAAAACATTTGTTTTGGGTATATATGTATGTTTTCCGCATCACGCTGAAAACCAGGTATTCTCAATACGAGGTTGATATTTTTACAATATAAAGAAAATAAATACCTTAAACTAAATATATCAAAAAATCATAAATCTCTTCCTCTTAGTTTATTTCTTAGAATGAAAAAGGAAAAAAAAAGTGCTGGGTCACTTGGCCAAACTAGTGACCCCACGACAAACAAAGAGGGATGTGTGAGTTGTCTCACTCATGCCTCCTAGTTACTGTTCAAGCGAATTATAATTAACTTGAACTAGTAAACTCAAAGGCAACACCATGAATGAATTAAACATGCAAAGGAAGAAGAATGCATGGGGGCCTTACCTGGTAACTGAAGGATAGAGGTGATGCTTGATGGAACTCCTGCGCAGCCGGTGATCACTGTTTCTAGGGATGCAAAGCTGGTGGTGGTTGAAGGGAGAAAGTATGATTAGGATGTTACTAGTAGTTTTGGTTGAAGGAGAGGCACAGATGAAGGGGAAAGGACAGAGATGAGTGTTTGTGAGGGTAAAAATCATCTCTTCTTTGGTTCTCTAAAGTACGAGAAACAATTTGTCGAGGTTCAACTGATGTCATGATGTCAATCTGTATTTCTCGTTTGTAAATTGATGCTTAGATATAAATTATCTTTGTATCACGATCCTATCAAATTTGATTTAAGTAGTTTTCCAGAAGTTAAATTGTTTACGTGTGGATTGCTTGAATTTGTAATTAGAAGTTCCACATCATTAACCAACCTAAATCATGACACACCAAGGTTCAAAAGAACATAACATTGAATAGCAAGAAACGACCTTGCAATATTCACTTATTACATCACAAACATCACCAGCACCTGACAGCTAACATTAATTACTTAATTAATTAAGTTTGAAGCCAGGTAAGCTTCTACTCTTTTTCATTAGGAGAGCCACAACATGCGGCGTTTACTTCCTGCAAACGATGCCATATCCTGCAGAAGCCCCCTTTGTGCAGTCTAGAGTGCCATAGTTCATGCCTGGGGAGGTCTCTTGGTTTGAACCACTTTCTGGAGAGAATATGCAGGAGTTGCAATCGGTAGAGAAAAGGGATGCGATTCTGTAATTGTTTTCACCTCCCAAAACTGGCATTGCCACACCCGGCTTTGCAGGGTTCTCAAAATCAGGCCTGTAAGTCCTGCCAAGTACTCCATCAACTTTTGAGGATAGGTGAAAGAACTTAAACTGCACCTCGAAGTGGGCAAAGCAGTCATTAGCAGGCAGTCGATAGCTATGGATTTTATCATCTTGTTTAGTCACTGGAACTGCAGTGACCATAATCTCTGCTTTATCCTTCAAGGTGATTACGGCACTGTTCTTGCCTGATAGTCTCTCTACTTTCACATCTTTCTCCGGCGAGTACCAGGTGGAAAGAGAGCCTTCTGGTATGACCAGATCTTGCCCATCGTAAGAAAATTTTAGATGGTCAACTTCGCTGTCCCAGCTCGCAGCCCTGGTGGCCTCGAGAGAAAAGGTTTGAGAGTTGAAAAGGATTCCGAGGGATTGAATCCAAGTGAAATCCCGGGTTCTGCCCGCTGGCCTGTGACCAATGAAGCGGCTGTTGATTTGAAGATCAAAATCTGATACTAAGCTGAAGTGCTCATTGCTCTTTCCATGGAAATAGAAGACAATCCCGTCACCACCAATGAAGCGAGGATCAAAGCATGCTGATCCTGGGGCATCACAATTTGGTTTGCGCTCTGAAAAAAGAAGAAGATATATATATATATATATATATATATATATATATATATATATATATATATATATATCAGAAACATGCTTCAGCAAAGGTAGTTTCCACAACCAAATTTTGCAAATCAAAAGGAACTAAAAAAAAACAAAAACATCTAAAAGGTTTTTTAATCCTGAACAGCATCATTTTCATTAACAACATGATCTTCAATGATGTTTCAGCTATCAACCTGATGAACATATTTAGAAGTACTGATAATGGGAATTGAACGAAAAGAAGATGGTGGTGTCTTACGCCTGCATTGGACAAAGCAATGAGGAACTTCGCAGTCAACATAGCAAAGCTTTGCTCTGGGGTCAGGTGAGGATACGGTTGGGCATTCCATGGGGCAAGGTATAACCTTCCTACCGCACTGGGATCGTGAGCTGCAGTAGAAATATGGTGATGGTCGTGCTTCTGGTGGTGGTACTGATATTGCTTGTATGAACCCTGTAACATGTACAAAGGTTAACAGAATGATGGAAATGGACCTGCTACGTAAGCTCTTCATGGTTTCAGTTAATGAAACAGGAAACAAAACAAAGCAGGTCAAGTGATGCACGAACTCATCTTCTCTTGTCGCTATATATAGAATTTAACATGCTGCAGGTCAACTGTTAGGATTGCTAATTAAGTTTCTCTTTTGATTTTTGAAACGCTAGGCTCGTATTTCTTGGATGAACATGGGCTAACTTGGCTCGAAGGCGATTAACCAGTTACTAACACCTTCCATGTGCAAGCTGTTGCCTCCCAAGATTGGAGGAGGAGGCGCAGCATGATTGACTGCAATCACAGGTTCGGTGGTGCTTGAGACTGTTAAAGTTAGACTTCATCATCAAGGATGTTGCTATTCGGTATGTCACTGGTTTGAAAGTTTGATTACCATTTTTTAAAATGTTTTTTCTTACTCAGAAAATATTTTTGAAACTCCAGTGTAAAACACCCATAAAGTATAGGCACCAGATAAAGCCTTTAATTTGTATGCTTAATGCTTAAATCTTGGTTAACAGAACCTGACAGCCGACCAGCAAGTTGCTTCATTTTCAGTTCTTTCGATGGATACTAAGCTAAATAAACGATACTTCTTTACTTCCGTGTGCTGTTACTTGATCTGCCCGAAATAGTCGGTTGGTCGCCTCTTATAATTAAAGCTGATCGGGAAGCCCTCAAATTATGCTTTTAGTATATTTATTTATTAGCTTTACCAAGTTAATTTTGGATTTTGGTTTTTCATTTCTCCTATTTGCTATGTATTTTCGTTTTCTTCTCTAGAGGAGGGCTCGAGAAATGTTAGAGAAATAAAAAAAAAATCCAAGGTATTTTTGATATCCAAATGAGAATATTCAAAAACCAAAGTTAATCTGCACGTTCAAGATTGTAAACTTTCATGCGGGCCTGAAGTGAGAAAAAATTGTTTTGATGGACAAAATCGACTTGCAATCTGCTTGGTTACAAGTGTTCCGAAGAAAAGGATTTTCTGATTTTACAACAGACATTCTAACGTGAATATCTTGAGAATCTGATATCCAAATCAGGCAATTGAAAAACCCAAAATAATCTACACATGTAGGATTACAACCTTCATGAAGGACCTGAAGTAGAAAAATCTTTTTGATGGACAAAATCTACTTGCAATCTACTTGGTCAAAACTGTTTTGAAGTAAAAGATTTTCGTGGCAGTGGAAAAATCATATTTTGTAGTGCAAATTATGAGTGATTTATTCAGCCTTAAACCTAAATTGGGTTTCTTGAATAAAACTAGCAAATATCGGGTCAAAATCATACTCGCGACAAGATTTTCTTCTTTTATATTAAACATTAAAATGTGAATATCTTGAGATTTTGATATCCAAATCAAACAATTCAAAACCCCAAATTCATCTACACGTGCGGGATTGCGATTTTCATGAGGATATGAAGTGAGAAAAAATTGTTTTGATGGACAAAATCTACCCATAATCTACGTGGTCAAAACATTTTTGAATAAAAGGATTTTCACGAAAACAACAAAAATCAATTTTTTAGTGCAAATTTTGAGGGATTTATCCAACCTTAAACCTAGATAAAGAAAGAATTCCTAATTGGTCTAAGAATCCTGATGATTTAGGCAACAAAGAAGAGGATAAGAAAAACAGAAAGCAACAAAAACAGGGTTCGAAAAAACATTTTTATTCTTTACTTTTGTCCATCATCCAATAACCATGTGCTAAACTCTTGCATTTGATTTCAAAGGGGTGTACGATATTTTCAGTACATGGGGTCTAAATGAGTACCAACAAATGCCCCCTCTTTAGAAAACTTGAGAAGACAAGACTTGTCAAGTGCTTCGCGTAGTAAGCTTTGTAAAGATAAATTGCTTGGCCCTACTAAAATCCCAACGCTTTTCAAAAAATAGTTTCAATATCATGTGACCTGCCCATTTCAAATTGTCTTAGAAAAACTTGATGCTTTTCTAAAAATGGTCTTAATATTGGGTGTCATAACCCAAAATTGGGTTATTCCCCCAATTCTATCTAGAATAAAACAAAAATAAAATAAAGGGCCAGTGTTGGTAGAAAAATCAATGTGGAAATTTTGGATGTTTTTGAGATCTCGATCGTACCTCTTTTGTGCCCATAAATGAAGGAAAATATGATTTAAGGCAAAAATAATTTATTATTGGATAAATCTATGTAAAAATTAAGTCGAAAAGCATAATTATATTTTTATGGGTCGATTTGATTTAATCGTCGACCAATTTCAAGTGTAATTATATTTGGGAATTAATTTAAAGTCCAATTGAAGGATTTAATTAAGTGCAAGGACTTAATTATACTTTAAGTTGGTCAAAACAAATTTTATTAAGGGCTTAATTGATGAAAAAACAAGTTCTTGAGCTTAATTCCGATTCAATTGAGAAGATTGGAATTTTCGAAGACCGGATTGAATTTTTCCAAGCCAATGGTGCGAATGAGGGGTCAAATTGAAAACAATTGAGAGTTTAATGGTCAATTGAGGGTTAAATCGCACAAATCAGAAACCAAGGACCAAAATAAAAAGGTGTAAATCTAAGGTTGTTGTTGAAAGTTTGACGGTATACAATTGGATAAAATTTAAAGTTGAAAACCAATTGGGGGTGCGATTGAACTAATTAAAAATTGAAGGACCAAATCGTATTTTCACCCTCTCCCAAATCATCATAGACGTGACTTCACCTAAACAATGCAAGCACGCCACTACAGGGTTGCATGTTCAGGTGAAGAGGCAACTCATTTCTGCATGCAATGGACAGCCGAAGGATTGCCTCCTACCTATAAATACATGCATGCAGGGGGAACGAAGGGGAGGTGACTAGAGAAGAAGGGAAAAAAGGACATTGATGGGAAAATTTGCAGAATATGGGAGGAGAAGTTGGTAGAGGGAGGCAAAATATTTACATAAAACTGGGGTGGACAACACAAAAACAGTGACGACTAGAGTCCTCATTTGCCGCCGATCACCACCCTTGTTTTTTTCCCCAGCTCCAACACAGACGCAACAACCATGGTTTCCTTTAAGAACTAGAAAATGGTGGCTCCCATCGCCCTCAGCAACTCTAGAGCTCAGTCCTCGGCACCCACGATGACAACTCTCTCTCGGTCAGTAACTCTCTCTCTCTAAAACCAATCGGTGACAGTTCTCTCTCCTTCCTCTTGCAGCAACCCCAGCTAGCTCCCGCCGACCACCACCTGGTTTCTCTCCACAGTCGAACCAAGCAACAGCCAACCACCACCCAGCCTTCTTTTCCAGCTCTAACAATGAAGAGTAGCAGAGGTGAACGATAGCAACAAACCAACCCAACCACCACAGACCATAGGGACAACCACCTCGGCCTCCTCTACCCGGTGGAAGTAGCAGGTAAGCCTCTCGTCGTGGCCGGTCGACCATCTTGTCACTGTTCACGTTACGTGAAATGTAGAATTAATTCAGCTATTATATATATTCTCTTTCTGCCCTGCTTGGGCTGGACTGCTCTCAGCCCAGCCCAGGTGGTTGGGTCGGGCCTAGCTCAAAACCAGCAGAGTTGGCTTGACCCATTTAGCTGGGGGCCGACTCGACCCAATTTTTTTTTTTTTTTATTATTATTATTATTATTTAAAAAAAACAAATAATGTGTCGTTTTTGTGCATATGGTCGAATTCCAAGCTTTTTCCAAGCATATTTTTTGTAGAAAAAAACATGTTGCATCTTCCTTAAATTTTAAATGAAAATTAGGTATCGTAACCGGTTTGTGATTATCCGCTGGAATTTGGCCAAAATATCAAAAAAAAAATTGTTTTATCTATTCAGGTGCAAAATTACATTGTAAAGTACATTCATAGATAAAAAAAGGTTTTTAACTGTGGTGTAAAATTACATTGTAAAGTACACCCGCAGATACTAAAAGAGTTTTCTCTTACCGCGGTGTAAAATTACATTGTAAAGTACATCCGCTGATAAGAAAAAAAAATTTTAACTGCGATGTAAAATTATATTGTAAAGTACACCCGTGGACAAAAAAAAATTATTTTTGAAAATGCAGTGTAAAATAAAAAACTTTGAAAAACAATCAAACAACAATGTAGTTTACCTTAGGTAGGGTGCACTGGAGGTGACATGTCTTCTCCTTACACAACAAGTCGCCTTACCCAGACTCTCGCAAACCATTAGGTTCCTAGTGACCTTAATACAAGGTGGCGACTCCTGATAATTACATTCATAATTTTTATGACTATAAAAGAACCTCCATTTTCACCGCTCGCTGTTATCTCCCCAATCCAGGAGATGGCGGGGAGCAAAGCACGAAAAAAAATGTTATCGGGTGACCCGCCTATCTTTAGTTGTTTTTTAGAAAAAAACTTTACGCTTTTTTATAAAAAGGATCTCAATATCAAGTGATTTGCCCATTTTAAATTATTTTGATGCTTTTCAAAAATGGTCTCAATATTAAGTGACTTGCCCATCTTTAGTTGTTTTTTAGAAAAAAACTTTACGTTTTTTTTTAAAACGGTCTCAATATTAGGTGACCTGCCCATCTTCAGTTGTTTTTAGAAAAACTCCGTGTTTTTTTCTTAAAAAAATGGTCTCAATATCGGGTGACCTATCTATCTTAAGCTATTTTAGAAAAACTACATGTTTTTTCTAAAAAAAACATTTTTCTACAAAAAAAAAGTGGTCTCAATATCGGGTGACCTACCTATCTTAAATTGTTTTAGAAAAACTCCAAGCTTTTTCTAGAAATGGTCTCAATATAGGGTGAATTGTCTATTTTTAATTTTTTTTTATAGAAAAACTCCATGTTTTTCTAAATATAGTCTCAATATCAGGTGACCTGCCCATCTTAAGATTTCTTAGAAAACTTGCTCTTTTCTAAAAAATAGTCTCAATATCGGGTGACCTTCCCATCTTGAGATTTTTTTATAGAAAAACTTCACGTTTTTTTCTAAAAAGAAACGGTCTCAATATCAGGTGACCTGTCTGTTTTGAAGTTCAAAAGAAATCATCTTACCTTGAGGAATGACCCAACACTGGTCCTCAATTCATATTCTTTTCCGTTCTTCCGTTGACATGAGATTCTGTTTCTCCATGTTTCCTAAAACTTGGAACTATTTTGGCTTTCAACACCTTTCCTGTCAATTAGTGTTATGACAATACAACATGCATGTTTTATTACCTCTTTTGGAAATATAGGTCGCCCTTTTCGTTGTAGCCATGCTCGAGCTTTTGTTTCCATGTGCTTGCCTGACTTGTACTCTTGAAATGGAATGTGCTCCACGCGCTTTATTTCCTATCCTTTTCACGCTTGGTGAAGAGACCTTTGTTTTCCTATAGGGCCTTTTCTTGCTCTATTGAAGTTGCATTTTATTTACTTTTGTTGATGTTTAAATTATCCTTTCCATGAAAACTCAAGAAATAATCTTAAAAAAAAATTCAGATTTGGTTTTGTTTATGAAAGTTGAAACTTTTAATGCAAATCACCATTTTTTAAGCAATTCTTATAAATGGTGTTCAAAAGTTTTATGATGATAGCCCTTTTGGTTTTGGTTCACTATGAACCCCTATGTGCACCTTTTGCCCCCAGTATGGTGTAAATTACATGTCAGGTTTAAAAAAAATTAAGTAAAAATAATATAATTTATATATATAATACATATATAAAAAATAAAAAAATAAAAATAAAAATAAAAATAAATGTCATGAGATTATGCGCTTTATGAAGAAAAAAGTTCTTTGCCATAAGAATTCATTGACGGACTTTATTTCATTGATTAGGAAGTTACAAAATATGTCAGGCATAATATTTCTTTGTAGAGTCAGAATTTACAAGTTTAACTAGATGTTCTTCATCCATTCTAGATAACATCAAAGCTCCTCCTGAGAATGCATTCTTCACCATGTAAGGGCCTTCATAGTTTGGGCTCATTTACTTTGATCTTATCCTAGTAAATACAATATTTTCTTCAGTACCAGATCTCATTTGTGGTACTTTCGAGGTTGGACCTTCTTGTCATATGATTTGGTCATCCTTCTTTGGTATAATTTGATGATGATAGATTGCAGCTGACCACTTTTTGGTGATCAAATTCAATTGTTCATATCTAACTTTTGCCTATTCTGCTTCTTCTAGTTCAGAGTTTATAAATACTCTTAATGATGGGATTTTCATTTCTAAAGGCATCACAATCTCCATTCCATACACCAACGTGTATGGGGTGGCTCCTATTGAGGTTTGGACTATGGTGCGGTACACATGAAGGGAAAATAACAACCTCTCATGTCAATCCTTGTAGGTGACTATTATATTCTGAATAATCTTCTTAACATTCTTGTTAGCAGCTTTTACCGCCCCATTCATCTTTGGTCTATACAGCAAGGAATTAGAATGCTTGATTTTCCATTTAGCGTAGAGTTCTATTATCATCTTGCCATTGAACTTTTGAGCATTATCAGTTATAATCTTTTCTTGTGGTCCATATCGACAAATCAAATCTCTTTCAACAAATTTTTTACCACTTTTTGTGTCATATGAGCAAATGACTCAGTTTCTACCCATTTTGTAAAATAGTCGATAATCACGAGAATAAACTTGTGACCATTGCCAAAATGGTCATAGGTTTATTATACAAAATCTTCCCATCAAGATAAAAATCCATGGCTAACCTCCTCAAGGTCTTTTTTTCGATTTTGGATGCCCCCTTGGAATATGCCCGACTTTAGATTAAATTCTTGATATCATAGTACCAAGGGTTTCCATCTATTTCTCTTTCAACTGAGCAACAATAAGCTGGGCTATTTCTGATATTAATGTGTATCGTCTATAAATTTTATCCTAGGTCTATTCTATCCATAGAAGCTAGTGTGGGCAAATCATCCGCAAACGGATTCCTTCCCTTCATAGATGTGTGAACTCTATTTTCTCAAATTCTCCAACCAGTTTGGACAAGTATTCTTTGTAAGGCCTTAGTTTTTCCTCCTTGGTTTTCCATTCTCTTTGTCTTTGGAAATTAATTAGCATTGAGTCTCCATACACATTTATCTTTCTGATGTTCAACTCGAATGCAACCTCTAAACCAAGAATAAAGGCTTTATACTCAGTTGTGTTGTTAGTGCACCTGAATTGCAACTAAACTGAAACTGGATATTGTTTCTTATGAGGAGAGATTACCACTGCACCCGCTCCACTACCACATATATTTACAACACCATCAAAGTACATAATTGACCAATCTAGTTACCTTTCCTTCACTGAAAGCATATCTTCATCATAAATGTCAAAGTTTAATGGCTCATAATTTTCCATAGCATGGTCAGCTAGGTGATCAACAATAACACTTATTTTCACAACTTTTCTTGTCATATATACTATGTCATACTCAGCTAGTAGAACATGTCATCTTCAATTCGGCTCAACAAATAAGGTTTTTCATAAATGTACCTCATCAAGTCTAATTTGGAAATTAATCATGTCGTATGATACAACATATATTGATATAACCTCTTTGCAACCCATGCTAGTGCACAAAACAACTTCTCAATCACAATATACCTAGACTCACACTCCATGAACTTCTTGCTTAGGTAATAAATGACCTTTCCTTCCTTCATGATTGATCTTGTTGTCCAAGCACACATCACAGCATTGTTTCAGTTACTTGTAAGTACAATATCAATGACCTTTTTGGTACAAGAGGAAAAAATAAGGGATGGAATCAGCATGTACTGCTCAAAAGCCTTTTCACACTCTTTATTTCAAATCCCTAGATTCTTCTTCCTTAACGAATGATAGATTGAGTCACAAGTCGTGGTTAATTGGGATATAAATTGGGCAATGTAATTTAACATTCCTAAGAAATCTCTTATTTCTCAATCTTGGGAGTTGGCATGACTTAAATAGCCTTTACTTTGCTAGGATCCACTTCTATCACTTTGTCACTCACCACAAATCTAACAACTTCCCAGATTTCACCCCAAAAGAACACTTTGTAGGGTTAAGCCTCAGCTTATATTTCCTTAGCTTTTCAAATAATTTCTTCAATATATGGAGCTACGAGCTGCATTGTCAGCTAATATGTCTATATGTGGTAGAGAAAAATTATCTTTAGGGCTAGCCTGATTTAAGTCCCTAAATCCACACATACTTTGATTTTACCTTCCATTTTAGCTGTTACCACTATGTTTGACACCCATTATAGATATTTGACTACTTCCAAAAAAAAACAATGTTCCCTTGTTTTTTCGATTTCTGCCATTACTTTGATCAAAACCTCTAGATGAGTTCTTCTTAGCTATTGCTAATTGACTTGAATCCTTCTTCTAGTGGTACCCTGTGTACTAAGATATTTGTATCCAAACCAAAGCATATCCTCATAAAACCAAGCAAAAACATTTATGTAATCTCTAAGCAGTACAATCGATTCTTGTTTTTCTTTCGGAGTGATTCGAGTTCCTATCCTTGGCTCTCTCTTGATTTCTTCATTGTGCATATCTATAGTTTCTAGTTCCTCTTTAGCTTGTTCATGTTTTCTATTAATTTCATGAATTCCCTAATATTATTTTCATCCCCCATTTCCTCTTATAGCTGCTCTGTATTTAAAAAAAAAAAAAAAAATGGCCATTCATTCTCAGTGTAAAGATAGGTGTTGTTGTGGAAAATCTATTTTTAGGTTCCTGAAAGCAGAAAGTGTGGTGTAAATGCACAATGAAAACATAAAAATGATTTTAAAAATTCATGATCTCATTAAAAGAAAAATTTTGTTTGAAAACAAAGATAGCATCTAATTGACGTCTTGAGTCATGATTGTCAATAAAAACAAAACAAAACAGGAAATGGAAAACCGCATAGAGAACATCACAATCTAACAAGTATTTATGATTACATTTTGAACACTAATGGAGCTTCTTGGGTCTCCATAATTGAGAGCTTATCTCATTCAATTAGCTTTCGATCAAAGGTACTGGTAGCAACTTCTGGTTGTGACCTTTCTTTTCTTTCCATCATTTTTCTTAGTTGAGTGCTGTGAGTTCCAAACGAGGGACCTATGTTTCTCAATTTTGACGATGCATAAGAAAATGCATGATTGTGATAAAAAAAAATGCTTTGTATATTGGGTATGGATGCGTCCTTCTCTTGAAAGATTAATAGCCATCACCTTATAAACATAGGTTCTCTTATCACATTGCTTTGCTAGGAGTACTGCTTTTCGAGTTGTTTGTTTGAATCATATTCGGCAAGAGACAAATTTTGCATAAAAGATGGGTCAACTCCCTTTATATTAATGTTTGGTAATTACATTTGGAAATATATTTCCTAAAAATTTGTCCTTATCCACAATCTGAAAATGAGTTGTTAACTTGTTCATCTCATTCACAATGCAATTCAGATTGTTGATTTGTGATAGCCTCTTAGCATCGCTTTCAAGGCAGTCTCCTTTAGTCAATTGACAATTCAGAATTTTTCTCATATTCCATGATGGAAAATTTTGCAACAGTAGCCATTTCGTTCACAAGACTGCAAGTCAAGATGCTTTTTAGGCTTGTTTTTTATGCAAAAAGATATTATGAAGCATATACCCTAAGGATAGGTTCTAGTTCCTTTATGTGAAACATATGGTAGGTTTACTATTGGTCTCTAAAAGAGAGTCTCTTGTTTTCCTAGTGATCAACCTTGTGAAGGCGATATGGGGGCTTAGTACATAGTGAGATGACACATATATCAATCACTACCAGTCTAGGCACTTAGCAAAGAGTTGGGGTTGACACAAACTTAAACCTTGACTCAAGTCATTAGGCAAGTTGTTAGTCCTCCACTTAACTTAAAGTTTAATGTATGTGTCCTTAAAAAAGATAAAAATAATAAAGGTGATGCATCACATGACATAAATCTGTTACCCATACTGATATACCATGTATGACAGAATGTAAAGATGCATGGTAAAACTTTTGAACAAAAAAACAATTCATAGCAAGCAGGAAAAAAAATCAATAGTAAATAACATAAACAATCAATTTACCAAGCCTAGTCCAAAGGGTCTCAGTGGAGTCGCCATCTTGCCTCACCCTCTGCGAGAGTGCGGCGACCCTCCCTGTGAATGGGAAATTCATGTTGGAGTTTTTTGTTTTGTGAAAAAGGGACTCGCTACCTAGTCTTATGGTTATCAAGAAACTTAAACTAATCTTTTAGCGATTCTAGGGCAAATGACTGGTTGCATAAAGAAAATGTATCAACACCCCTAGTATGCCCTACCTAAGGGAAGTTACTTGGTGTTTTGGTTTACCTTATGATTGCTATGGTGTTGGTGTTATCTAATCAATTTTCCCAGGATACTTTCGCAAGGAAAAAGAACAAAACATTTGATGATAAATTACAACCTATACATTAAGAGACATCTAAAATAGAAATCTAAGGAGATTCAATGGGTTTGAAAGCTCATTTTTCCCTTAAGTATTTCAAGTGTTCGCAACTCGTAAATCATAAAAAAAAGAAACAAAAGATTAGAAATCTAAGAAAATTCAGATCACTTTAAAAGCCTATTTTTGCCTTAATATTTCATACTTTTACGGCTCATAAACTATAGAGTCAAAAATTAAAATGTCCCAAATTATAATCAAGGTTTCTTTAAAAGATGTGTTGATTAAATAATAATAACTTATTATTCTTGGAAAAGTATTTTGGATATTTACCACTTTAGAGTTTCTTTATCCAACTATTAATGGTGAATAATAGTGAATTATCCCCACTAATATTTTAGATATTAACCCTTTTAGGATTTTTTGACCCTAATATTAATAGTGAATAATATGAATCCTCAAAAAATAAGATTTTGATTTTTTTTTTTAATATTGACCAGTACCCTTTGGAATTTATAAACATATTGTAAAATCCAAAAATGCAAAAAAACTATTTTATGTTTATGAGATCCATGCTAAAACATATTTTCTTTTTAACTATGAATATTTGTTATTTTTATTTTATTTTAAAAAAGAATGTTCAAGATATGTTAGTGTATTGGGCGTATGCATGAAAACATTTGTTTTGGGTATATATGTATGTTTTCCGCATCACGCTGAAAACCAGGTATTCTCAATACGAGGTTGATATTTTTACAATATAAAGAAAATAAATACCTTAAACTAAATATATCAAAAAATCATAAATCTCTTCCTCTTAGTTTATTTCTTAGAATGAAAAAGGAAAAAAAAATGTTGGGTCACTTGGCCAAACTAGTGACCCGGCGACAAACAAAGAGGGATGCGTGAGTTGTCTCACGCATGCCTCCTAATTACTGTTCAAGTGAATTATAATTAAGTTGAACTAGTAAACTCAAAGGCAACACCATGAATGAATTAAACATGCAAAGGAAGAAGAATGCATGGGGGCCTTACCTAGTAATTGAAGGATAGAGGTGATACTTGATGGAACTCCTGCACAACCGGTGATCACGGCTTCTAGGGATGCAAAGCTGGTGATGGTTGAAGGGAGGAAGTATGATCAGGATGTTACTAATAGTTTTGGTTGAATGAGAGGCACAGATGAAGGGGAAAAGGCAAAGATGAGTGTTTGTGAGGGTAAAAATCATCTCTTCTTTGGTTCTCTAAAGTACTAGAAACAATTTATTGAGGTTCAACTGATGTCATGATGTCAATCTGTATTTCTCGTTTGTAAATTGATATTTGTTAGATGGGGGGGTTCAATTATAATAATATTGATGCTTAGATAGAAGTTATCTTTGTATCACGCTCCTATCAAATTTGATTTAATTGGTTTTCCAGAAGTTAAATTGTTTGCGTGTGGATTGCTTGAATTTGTAATTAGAAGTTCCACATCATTAACCAACCAAAATCATGACACACCAAGGTTCAAAAGAACATAACATTGAATAGCAAGAAACGACCTTGCAATATTCACTTATTACATCACAAACATCACCAGCACCTCACAGCTAACATTACTTAATTAATTAAGTTTGAAGCTAGGTAAACTTGTATTCTTTTTCATTAGCAGAGCCAGAAATTGCATCATTTACTTCCTGCAAACGATGCCATATCCTGCAGAAGCCCCCTTGGTGCAGTCTAGAGTGTCATAGTTCATGACTGGGGAGGTCTCTTGGTTAGAACCACTTTCTGGAGAGAATATGCAGGAGTTGCAATCGGTAGAGAAAAGGGATGCGATTCTGTAATTGTTTTCACCTCCCAAAACTGGCATTGCCACACCCGGCTTTGCAGGGTTCTCAAAATCAGGCCTGTAAGTCCTGCCAAGTACTCCATCAACTTTTGAGGATAGGTGAAAGAACTTAAACTGCACCTCGAAGTGGGCAAAGCAGTCATTAGCAGGCAGTCGATAGCTATGGATTTTATCATCTTGTTTAGTCACTGGAACTGCAGTGACCATAATCTCTGCTTTATCCTTCAAGGTGATTACGGCACTGTTCTTGCCTGATACTCTCTCTACTTTCACATCTTTTTCCGGCGAGTACCAGGTGGAAAGAGAGCCTTCTGGTATGACCAGATCTTGCCCATCGTAAGAGAATTTTAGATGGTCAACTTCACTGTCCCAAGTCGCGGCCCTGGTGGCCTCGATAGAAAAGGTTTGAGAGTTGAAAAGGATTCCGAGGGATTGAATCCAAGTGAAATCACGGGTTCTGCCCGCTGGCCTGTGACCAATGAAGCGGCTGTTGATTTGAAGATCAAAATCTGATACTAAGCTGAAGTGCTCATTGCTCTTTCCATGGAAATAGAAGACGATCCCGTCACCACCAATGAAGCGAGGATCAAAGCATGCTGATCCTGGGGCATCACAATTTGGTTTGCGCTCTGAAAAAAGAAGAAGATATATATATATATATATATCAGAAACATGCTTCAGCAAAGGTAGTTTCCACAACCAAATTTTGCAAATCAACAGCCAATAAATAAAACATCTAAAAGTTTTTGAATCCTGAACAGCATCATTTTCATTAACAGCATCATCTTCAATGATGTTTCAGCTATCAACCTGATGAACATATTTAGCAGTGCTGATAATGGGAATTGAACGAAAAGAAGATGGTTGTGTCTTACGCCTGCACTGGACCGAGCAATGAGGAGCTTCGCAGTCAACATAGCAAAGTTTTGCTCCGGGGTCAGGTGAGGATGTGGTTGGGCATTCCATGGGGCAAGGTATATACTGCCTAGGGCACCCGCGGGTTCCTGAGTTGCAGTAGACAAATCGTGGTTGTCCTGGTGCTGGTGGTGGTACTGATGTTGCTTGTATGAACCCTGTAACAACGGTTAACAGAATGATGGAAATGGACCTGCTACTTAAGCTCTGCATGGTTTCAGTTAATGAAACAGGAAACAAAACAAAGTACGACAAGTGATGCAAGAACTCATCTTCTCTTATCGCTATATATAGAATTTAACATGCTGCAGGTCAACTGTTAGGATTGCTAATTAAGTTTCTCTTTTGATTTTTGAAACCCCTTTTCAGACGCTAGGATCTTATTTCTAGGATGAACATGGGCTAACATGGCTCGAAGGAGATTAACCAGTTACTAACACCTTCCATGTGCAAACTGTTGCCTCCCAGGATCGGAGGAGGAGGCGCAGTATGATTGACTGCAATGACAGGAGGTGGTACTTGAGACTGTTAAAGTTAGAGTTCATCATCAAGGATGGTGCTATTCAGTATGTCACTGTTTTGGAAGTTTGATTGCCATCTTTTTTTTATGTATAAATATATTAAAATATTATTTTTTTATTTTGTAAAAATATTTTGTATCAGTATATAAAAATAATTTAAATTATTTAATTTTAAATAATAATAAAAATTAAAAGCATTTTTGAAACAACACCCGTTAAATATAAGCACAAGATAAAGCCTTTAATTTGTATGCTTAATGCTTAAATGTTGGGTAACAGCACCTGGCAGCCGACCAGCAAGTTGCTTCATGTTCAATTCTTTCGATGGATACTAAGCTAAATAAACGATACTTCTTTACTTCCGTGTGCAGTTACTTGATCTGCCCGAAATAGTCGGTTGGTTGCCTCTTATAATTAAAGGTGATCGGGAAGCCCTCAAATTATGCTATTTTTTTAATTTATTTTTTAGATTTACAAGTTAATTTTGGATTTTGGTTTTTCATTTCTCCTTTTTGCTATGGATTTTCGTTTTCTTTTCTAGAGGAGGGCTCGAGAAATGTTAGAGAAATAAAAAAAA
>CM055436.1:2954409-3309557 GCA_029228465.1 Salix viminalis | reverse complement strand
CAATTACAATGGTTTAAATAGATAACTATCTTTGCTATACAGAGTGCTATTTGAATTTTTGAATTTAAACAAAATCTGTAAATAAAGGAAAGGAGTGATCTTCGGGCTTCTCATTGATCTTCAGCTCCTCAATCTGCAGATAATATCATTGCATGATTGTCTGCAGATTTCATGCTTAATTATCTTCATTAATTTGCTGGTTTACTTGATCTTCTACATGCCCCCTCAATCTAAGGGGTAAAAGAATTGACCCCTTAGATTGGAGCGAAGAAGTTGAAACCGCAGAGAAGGCAATGGTTTTGTCGGTGCATCCGCATATTGATCCTTTGTGGAAATCAACCGAACCAGTAATTGTCCGTTAATCACTTGATCACGCACAAAATGAAAGTCAATTTCGATGTGCTTTGTTCGCGCATGAAACAACAGGTTACTGGTTAAATATGTGGCACCAATATTGTCACACCAAAGTGTTGGAGGCTGTGTTTGTGTAACCTGCAAATCAGATAGCAATTGTTTAAGCCACATAACTTCTGCCGCTGCATTTGCAAGAGCTTTGTACTCTGCTTCTGTGGAACTTCGCGCAACAGTGGGTTGCTGTTTGCAGCTCCAAGACACAAGATTTTTACCAAGATAAACACAATAAGCTCCAATTGATCTTCTGTCATCCTGATCTGTTGCCCAATCGGCATCACTGTAGGATTCTAATTGCAAATTGGGATCAGGTTGAATGAATAATGCATGGGAGATGGTCGATTTCAAATACCGTAGGATTCGTTTGACAGCCACCCAATGAGGTTCTTTCGGATCATGCATGTATTTACTGACTTTGTGAATTGCAAATGCAATTTCCGGGCCTTGTAAATGATAGGTATTGTAGCCCCCCAACAATGCATCTGTATAATTGCGGATCATCAAACTGTTTCCCATCTGATTTGTTTAACAGTTGGGATGTGGACATAGGTGTGTTTGAAGGCTTCGATTTATCCATCTTACTGCGCAAAAGAAGATCAAGAATATACCTGCGCTGTGTTAAATAGAGCCCCTCAGGTTCTCTTATAGCCTCCACGCCCAAAAAGAAACTCAATTTGCCTAAATCTTTCACTGGAAAATCAACCTTCAGCAAGCTTATAACATTGTGAATAAACGGCTGATCAGCTCCTGCTAAAATAATGTCATCAACATATATAAGTATATAAGTTAATGCAGAATCACGGTGATAAACAAACAGGGAATGATCAGCCTCACTTCCCACAAAACCCATATCTGTCAACTTCTCTGTCAGCCGAGAAAACCATGCTCGGGGTGCCTGGCGAAGTCCATAAATTGATTTCTGAAGTTTGCAAACATGCCGTGGGTACTGGGGATGTTGAAATCCTGGTGGCTGAGCCATAAACACATCTTCGCCAATAAATCCATGTAAAAACGCATTCTGGACATCAATTTGTCTCAGATGCCATCCACGTGAAACTGCGATCGACAACACCATTCGCACCGTCGTGGGTTTTACCACTGGACAAAACGTTTCAGAGAAATCAATTCCCACTTGTTAATTGAAACCCTTTGCAACCAACCTAGCCTTAAAGCGTTCAACACTTCCATCAGCTTTCCTCTTGATTCGGTACACCCATTTACAGCCAAGAATGTTTGCAGCAGGGGGTGAAGGAATCAATGTCCAGGTTTCATTATGTAAGAGTGCATCAATCTCTGTATTCATAGCAGCTCTCCACTCAGCATGCTTGTTTGCTTCGGTGAAGCAAGTGGGTTCAATTTCCAGTGGCTTGACAGTAGCCATTAGGGCCTTTGGGAGGGGGTACCTGATGTGGGAATTTGGTGGATTTTTGGGTTTTTGAATGTTGTTTTTACTTCGGGTAGTCATTGGATGAGTGTTTGTAGGTTGAATTTGGGAATTGATTTGTGAAGTGGGAATGGGTCTGTCAAATTCGGGTAAAATTGGGGAAGGTGGCTGTGGTGAAGAACCGTGATCAAGGTGGTCTGGAGAATGAGCATTTTGTGGAAATTCACATGAGGCACGTGGCAATGGTGCTGGCTCGATGACAAATGAATCTGTAGTGGAAGGAATTAATGAATTTGAAATAACAAGATTTGAAGGAAAAGTGACCGAATCGCGATTTTGAGAGACAGTAACGGGTGACACAGTAACGGGTGGAGAGGACTCGAAGGGAAAAAGATTTTCATCAAATACGACATGACGGGAAACATATATTTTTCCAGTGGAAGCATCTAAGCATTTGTAGCCTCTATGACCAATACTATATCCTAAGAAAATGCATGATTTTGAACGAAAATCCATTTTATGTTTGTTATACGGACGCAAGTAAGGCCAGCATGCACAACCAAAAACGCGTAAAAACTCAAAATCAGGTTTGCAACGATTTATCATTTCGTAAGGTGATTTTTGTTGTAAAATTGGGGTTGGCAAACGATTGATGATAAAAATAGCTGTTGAAAATGCATCTTCCCAAAAACATTGTGGTAATTTTGAATGAGCAAGTAACGCAAGACCAACTTCAACAATTTGGCGATGACACCTTTCAATGGCACCCGCTTGTTGATGCGTGTAAGGGCATGATACTCGATGAGTAATTCCCAGATTTTGTAAAAATTGAGTGAAGCTGCGGTATTCTCCTCCCCAATCAGTTTGGATGGATTTAATTTTGGCATCAAATGGATGCTCAACCGCAGCTTGAAATTTTTGAAAAGTTGGTAAAGCGTCAGATTTTAATTTTAAGGGAAATAGCCATAAAATTTTTGTTGCATCATCCAAAAAACTTATATAATATCGTGCACCTGTAGTGGAAATTGTGGGTGCTGGCCCCCAAACATCGGAGTATAATAACTCTAAAGGTTTTGACGCAGAAACATGTTTATGATTAAATGGTAAAGTGTGGCTCTTGGCCATTTGACAATGAGAACAAACAGGCATTTTATTACTGGAAAATGGAAACGAAATTGCCTTATTCATGACTGGAAGGGAGGCATGGCCTAGACGTTGATGCCATAATTTGGCAGAAACCTGAATGCTGGAAAAGACTTGCGGACGTAGATTTGCAAGTGACATGGAGAAACTGTAGAGACCATTAAGGAGTGGACCCCGATGCAGGACGTTCCCCAAGTAGTCCTTCACAAGAAAGAAAAAACCATGAAACTCAAAGAACACATTATTATCACGACAAAAACGATGGACTGAAAGCAGATTTTTGGTAATATCAGGAACTAATAAAATTTGATTTAAAATGAAGGACTTGGACGGTGAAGACAAGGTGGATTTTCCACTGCGAGTGATATTCAAACCTGCACCATTAGCCACTTGAATTTGATCGTGACCAGTATAGTTCTCATGTGTGAGTTGAATATTGCTCATCTCATTGGTGAGGTGGTGAGTAGCACCTGTGTCAGGATGCCATTCAGTAGAGGGTTGGTTTTGTCGAGCAGCAAAGTAGGCTGAAGGGGTTGTTCTTTGGTTGCTTTGGTCCTGAAATGTTAGATCAAATCTGTGGTAACATTTCAGTGCATGATGACCAGGCTTTTGGCATACCTGACAGACAAGAGCATTGTTTGTGGCTGGGGCACGCTGCTGGTATCGTCCACCCTTATTATTGTGGGGGCGAAATTGATTTCCACGCCGAAATTGATTTCCCATGAAATTACCAGGACGAGAGTGGTGTTGAGGTGTTGATCTTGTAGCCATGTTGACAGAGGCAGCTACATGAATTGAATCATGATGTTGATTGATTCTTGCTTTCGATGAGAAGAAGCATGGAATACAGTTCTTCTAAGGGAACTTCATCAGAACGTGAAGTAATTGTGGATACAAGAGAATCATACTCTTGACCGAGACCAGCCAAAACATATGTCAAAATCTCTTCATTCTTCAAGGGTTGACCTGCAAGAGCAAGATCATCAGCCATGCGCTTGATTGAGAGGAAGAAGTCCTTGGCAGACATGGCACCCTTGCGAGCAGTAGCAAGCTGTGTGCGAACTTGAACTGCCTTTGCCCGTGAGATGGACGAAAAATTTTGTTGAAGAGCAAGCCACACATCCTTTGATGTGTTGTAAGACATAACCTGGGAAAGAACCTCTTCAGTGAGCGAGGAATTGATGGTGGCGAGGATGATGGAGTCCTGACGAAGCCATTGAGCATATTCTGGATTTGGTACTCTTGAAGTGGTACCTGTAACAGAGTTTGTGGCATCAATTTCTTGAGGAGGGGCTGTAATTGTGCCATCAAGATAGCCAAGAACACCTTGACCACGAAAATATGGCAGTGCTTGAGCTTTCCAGACAGGATAGTTGGAATGATTTAGCTTAATATGTAGAGTGAGAGGTAATTGATTGAGAGACGGAACAGAATATGAAGAAGGATGGTTGGTAGGGACTGCTGAAGAAGAAGAAGCCATGAAGAACAGAGGGAGTTTGGAAAGAAAAAAATTTATCGAGGGCGTTGAGTGCATGTTTTTTGAGGCTCTGATACCATATGGAATTGTATATTTCTCATTTAATTGGAACGGCAATTACAATGGTTTAAATAGATAACTATCTTTGCTATACAGAGTGCTATTTGAATTTTGAATTTAAACAAAATCTGTAAATAAAGGAAAGGAGTGATCTTCGGGCTTCTCATTGATCTTCAGCTCCTCAATCTGCAGATAATATCATTGCATGATTGTCTGCAGATTTCATGCTTAATTATCTTCATTAAATTGCTGGTTTACTTGATCTTCTACAATCTGCACGTTCAAGATTGTAAACTTTCATGCGGGCCTGAAGTGAGAAAAAATTGTTTTGATGGATAAAATCGACTTGCAATCTGCTTGGTTACAACTGTTCCGAAGAAAAGGATTTTCTGATTTTACAACAGACATTCTAACATGAATATCTTGAGAATCTGATATCCAAATCAGGCAATTGAAAAACCCAAAATAATCTACACATGTAGGATTACAACCTTCATGAAGGACCTGAAGTTAGAAAAATCTTTTTGATGGACAAAATCTACTTGCAATCTACTTGGTCAAAATTGTTTTGAAGTAAAAGATTTTCGTGGCAATGGAAAAATCATATTTTGTAGTGCAAATTATGAGTGATTTATTCAACCTTAAACCTAAATTGGGTTTCTTGAATAAAACTAGCAAATATCGGGTCAAAATCATACTCACGACAAGATTTTCTTCTTTTATACTAAACATTAAAATGTGAATATCTTGAGATTTTGATATCCAAATCAAATAATTCAAAACCCCAAATTCATCTAATCGTAAGAAAAATAGAAAGCAACAAAAACAGGGTTCGAAAAAACATTTTTATTCTTTACTTCTGTCCATCATCCAATAACCATGTGCTAAACTCTTGCATTTGATTTCAAAGGGGTGTACGATATTTTCAGTACATGGGGTCTAAATGAGTACCAACAAATGCCCCCTCTTTAGAAAACTTGAGAAGACAAGACTTGTCAAGTGCTTCGTGTAGTAAGCTTTGTAAAGATAAATTGCTTGGCCCTACTAAAATCCCAACGCTTTTCAAAAAATAGTTTCAATATCATGTGACCTGCCCATTTCAAATTGTCTTAGAAAAACTTGATGCTTTTCTAAAAATGGTCTTAATATCGGGTGTCATAACCCAAAATTGGGTTATTCCCCCAATTCTATCTAGAATAAAACAAAAATAAAATAAAGGGCCAGTGTTGGTAGAAAAATCAATATGGAAATTTTGGATGTTTTTGAGATCTCGATCGTACCTCTTTTGTGCCCATAAATGAAGGAAAATATAGATTTAAGGCAAAAATAATTTATTATTGGATAAATCTGTGTAAAAATTAAGTCGAAAAGCATAATTATATTTTTATGGGTCGATTTGATTTAATCGTCGACCAATTTCAAGTGTAATTATATTTGGGAATTAATTTAAAGTCCAATTGAAGGATTTAATTAAGTGCAAGGACTTAATTATACTTTAAGTTGGTCAAAACAAATTTTATTAAGGGCTTAATTGATGAAAAAATAAGTTCTTGAGCTTAATTCCGGTTCAATTGAGAAGATTGGAATTTTTGAAGACCGGATTGAATTTTTCCAAGCCAATGGTGCGAATGAGGGGTCAAATTGAAAACAATTGAGAGTTTAATGGTCAATTGAGGGTTAAATCGCACAAATCAGAAACCAAGGACCAAAATAAAAAGGTGTAAATCTAAGGTTGTTGTTGAAAGTTTGACGGTATACAATTGCACAAAATTTAAAGTTTAAAACCAATTGGGGGTGCGATTGAACTAATTAAAAATTGAAGGACCAAATCGTATTTTCACCCTCTCCCAAATCATCATAGACGTGACTTCACCTAAACAGTGCAAGCACGCCACTACAGGAGGCAACTCATCTCTGCATGCAATGGACAGCCGAAGGATTGCCTCCTACCTATAAATACATGCATGCAGGGGGAACGAAGGGGAGGTGACTAGAGAAAAAGGGAAAAAAAGGACATTGACGGGAAAATTTGCAGAATACGGGAGGAGAAGTTGGCAGAGGTGGGCAAAATATTTACATAAAACTGGGGTGGACAACACAAAAACAGTGACGACTAGAGTCCTCATTTGCCGCCGATCACCACCCTTGTTTTTTTCCACAGCTCCAACACAGACGCAACAGCCATGGTTTCCTTTAAGAACTAGAAAATGGTGTCTCCCATCGCCCTCAGCAACTCTAGAAGCTCAGTCCTCGGCACCCATGATGACAACTCTCTCTCGGTCAGTAACTCTCTCTCTCTAAACCAATCGGTGACAGTTCTCTCTCCTTCCTCTTGCAGCAACCCCAGCTAGCTCCCGCCGACCACCACCTGGTTTCTCTCCACAGTCGAACTAAGCAGCAGCCAACCACCACCCAGCCTTCTTTTCCAGCTCCAACAACGAAGAGCAGTAGAGGTGAACGATAGCAACAAACCAACCCAACCACCACAGACCACAGGGACAACCACCTCGGCCTCCTCTACCCGGTGGAAGTAGCAGGTAAGCCTCTCGTTGTGGCCGGTCGACCATCTTGTCACTGTTCACGTTACGTGAAATGCAGAATTAATTCAGCTATTATATATATTCTCTTTCTTCCCTGCATGGGCTGGACTGCTCTCAGCTCAGTCCAAGTGGCTGGGTCAGGCCTAGCCCAAAACCAGCAGAGTTGGCTTGACCCATTTAGCTGGGGGCCGACTCGACCTAATTTTATTATTATTATTATTATTTAAAAAAACAAATAATGTGTCGTTTTTATGCATACGGTCAAATTCCAAGGTTTTTCCAAGCATATTTTTTGTAGAAAAAAACATGTTGCATCTTTCTTAAATTTTAAATGAAAATTGGGTATCGTAACCGGTTTGTGATTATCCGTTGGAATTTGGCCAAAATATAAAAAAAAAATTGTTTTATCTATTCAGGTGCAAAATTACATTGTAAAGTACATCCATAGATAAAAAAAGGTTTTTAACTGTGGTGTAAAATTACATTGTAAAGTACACCCGCAGATACTAAAAGAGTTTTCTCTTATTGCGGTGTAAAATTACATTGTAAAGTACATCCGCTGATAAGAAAAAAAGTTTTTAACTGCGATGTAAAATTATATTGTAAAGTACACCCGTGGACAAAAAAAAATTATTTTTGAAAATGCAGTGTAAAATAAAAAACTTAGAAAAACAATCAAACAACAATGTAGTTTACCTTAGGTAGGGTGCACTGGAGGTGACATGTCTTCCCCTTACACAACAAGTCGCCTTACCCAGACTCTCGCAAACCATTAGGTTCCTAGTGACCTTAATACAAGGTGGCGACTCCTGATAATTACATTCATAATTTTTACAACTATAAAAGAACCTCCATTTTCACCGCACGCTGTTATCTCCCCAATCCAGGAGATGACGGGGAGCAAAGCACGAAAAAAAAATCATCGGGTGACCCGCCCATCTTTAGTTGTTTTTTAGAAAAAAACTTTACGCTTTTTATAAAAACGATCTCAATATCAAGTGATTTGCCCATTTTAAATTATTTTGATGCTTTTCAAAAATGGTCTCAATATTAAGTGACTTGCCCATCTTTAGTTGTTTTTTAGAAAAAAACTTTGTGTTTTTTTTAAAAACGATCTCAATATTAGGTGACCTGCCCATCTTCAGTTGTTTTTAGAAAAACTCCATGTTTTTTTCTATAAAAAAATGGTCTCAATATCGGGTGACCTATCTATCTTAAGCTGTTTTAGAAAAACTCCATGTTTTTTCTAAAAAAAAACATTTTTCTACAAAAAAAAATGGTCTCAATATCGGGTGACCTACCTATCTTAAATTGTTTTAGAAAAACTCCAAGCTTTTTCTAGAAATGGTCTCAATATAGGGTGAATTGTCTATTTTTAATTTTTTTTTTATAGAAAAACTCCATGTTTTTCTAAATATAGTCTCAATATCAGGTGACCTACCCATCTTAAGATTTCTTAGAAAACTTGCTCTTTTTTAAAAAATAGTCTCAATATCAGGTGACGTTCCCATCTTGAGATTTTTTTATAGAAAAACTTCCCGTTTTTTTCTAAAAAGAAACGGTCTCAATATCAGGTGACCTGTCTGTTTTGAAGTTCAAAAGAAATCATCTTACCTTGAGGAATGACCCAACACTGGTCCTCGATTCATATTCTTTTCCGTTCTTCCGTTGACATGAGATTCTGTTTCTCCATGTTTCCTAAAACTTGGAACTATTTTGGCTTTCAACACCTTTCCTGTCAATTAGTGTTATGACAATACAACATGCATGTTTTATTACCTCTTTTGGAAATATAGGTCGCCCTTTTCGCTGTAGCCTTGCTCGAGCTTTTGTTTCCATGTGCTTGCCTGACTTGTACTCTTGAAATGGAATGTGCTCCACGCGCTTTATTTTCCTATCCTTTTCACGCTTGGTGAAGAGACCTTTGTTTTCCAATAGGGCCCTTTCTTGCTCTATTGAAGTTGCATTTTATTTACTTTTGTTGATGTTTAAATTATCCTTTCCATGAAAACTCAAGAAATAATCTTAAAAAAAAAATTCACATTTGGTTTTGTTTATGAAAGTTGAAACTTTTAATGCAAATCACCATTTTTTAAGCAATTCTTATAAATGGTGTTCAAAAGTTTTATGATGATAGCCCTTTTGGTTTTGGTTCATTATGAACCCCTATGTGCACCTTTTGCCCCTAGTATGGTGTAAATTACATGTCAGGTTTAAAAAAAATTAAGTAAAAATAATATAATTTATATATATAATACATATATAAAAAATAAAAAACTAAAAATAAAAATAAAAATAAATGTCATGAGATTATGCGCTTTATGGAGAAAAAAGTTCTTTGCCATAAGAATTCATTGACGGACTTTATTTCATTGATTAGGAAGTTACAAAATATGTCAGGCATAATATTTCTTTGTAGAGTCAGAATTTACAAGTTTAACTAGACGTTCTTCATCCATTCTAGATAACATCAAAGCTCCTCCTGAGAATGCATTCTTCACCATGTAAGGGCCTTCATAGTTTGGGCTCATTTACTTTGATCTTATCCTAGTAAATACATTATTTTCTTCAGTACCAGATCTCCTTTGTGGTACTTTCGAGGTTGGACCTTCTTGTCATATGATTTGGCCATCCTTCTTTGGTATAATTTGATGATGATAGATTGCAGCTGACCACTTGTTGGTGATCAAATTCAATTGTTCATATCTAACTTTTGCCTATTCTGCTTCTTCTAGTTCAGAGTTTATAAATACTCTTAATGATGGGATTTTTCACTTCTAAAGGCATCACAATCTCCATTCCATACACCAACGTGTATGGGGTGGCTCCTATTGAGGTTTGGACTATGGTGCGGTACACATGAAGGGAAAATAACAACCTCTCATGTCAATCCTTGTAGGTGACTATTATATTCTGAATAATCTTCTTAACATTCTTGTTAGCAGCCTTTTACTGCCCATTCATCTTTGGTCTATACGACAAGGAATTAGAATGCTTGATTTTCCATTTAGCGTAGAGTTCTATTATCATCTTGCCATTGAACTTTTTGAGCATTATCAGTTATAATCTTTTCTTGTGGTCCATATCGACAAATCAAATCTCTTTCAACAAATTTTTTACCACTTTTTGTGTCATATGAGCAAATGACTCAGTTTCTACCCATTTTGTAAAATAGTCGATAATCACGAGAATAAACTTGTGACCATTGCCAAAATGGTCATAGGGTTTATTATACAAAAATCTTCCCATCAAGATAAAAATCCATGGCTAACCTCCTCAAGGTCTTTTTTTCGATTTTGGATGCCCCCTTGGAATATGCCCGACTTTAGATTAAATTCTTGATATCATAGTACCAAGGGTTTCCATCTATTTCTCTTTCAACTGAGCAACAATAAGCTGGGCTATTTCTGATATTAATGTGTATCGTCTATAAATTTTATCCTAGGTCTATTCTATCCATAGAAGCTAGTGTGGGCAAATCATCCGCAAAACGGATTCCTTCCCTTCATAGATGTGTGAACTCTATTTTCTCAAATTCTCCAACCAGCTTTGGACAAGTATTCTTGGTAAGGCCTTAGTTTTTTCCTCCTTGGTTTTCCATTCTCTTTGTCTTTGAAATTAATTAGCATTGAGTCTCCATACACATTTATCTTTCTGATGTTCAACTCGAATGCAACCTCTAAACCAAGAATAAAGGCTTTATACTCAGTTGTGTTGTTAGTGCACCTGAATTGCAACTAAACTGAAACTGGATATTGTTTCTTATGAGGAGAGATTACCACTGCACCCGCTCCACTACCACATATATTTACAACACCATCAAAGTACATAATTGACCAATCTAGTTACCTTTCCTTCACTGAAAGCATATCTTCATCATAAATGTCAAAGTTTAATGGCTCATAATTTTCCATAGCATGGTCAGCTAGGTGATCAACAATAACACTTATTTTCACAACTTTTCTTGTCATATATACTATGTCATACTCAGCTAGTAGAACATGTCATCTTCAATTCGGCTCAACAAATAGGGTTTTTCATAAATGTACCTCATCAAGTCTAATTTGGAAATTAATCATGTAGTATGATACAACATATATTGATATAACCTCTTTGCAACCCATGCTAGTGCACAAAACAACTTCTCAATCACAATATACCTAGACTCACACTCCATGAACTTCTTGCTTAGGTAATAAATGACCTTTCCTTCCTTCATGATTGATCTTGTTGTCCAAGCACACATCACAGCATTGTTTCAGTTACTTGTAAGTACAATATCAATGACCTTTTTGGTACAAGAGGAAAAAATAAGGGATGGAATCAACATGTACTGCTCAAAAGCCTTTTCACACTCTTTATTTCAAATCCCTAGATTCTTCTTCCTTAACGAATGATAGATTGAGCATAGAGAACATCACAATCTAACAAGTATTTATGATTACATTTTGAACACTAATGGAGCTTCTTGGGTCTCCACAATTGAGAGCTTATCTCATTCAATTAGCTTTCGATCAAAGGTACTGGTAGCAACTTCTGGTTGTGACCTTTCTTTTCTTTCCATCATTTTTCTTAGTTGAGTGTTGTGAGTTCCAAAAAAGGGACCTATGTTTCTCAATTTTGACGATGCATGAGAAAATGCATGATTGTGATAAAAAAAAAATGCTTTGTATATTGGGTATGGATGCGTCCTTCTCTTGAAAGATTAATAGCCATCACCTTATAAACATAGGTTCTCTTATCACATTGCTTTGCTAGGAGTACTGCTTTTCGAGTTGTTTGTTTGAATCATATTCAGCAAGAGACAAATTTTGCATAAAAGATGGGTCAACTCCCTTTATATTAATGTTTGGTAATTACATTTGGAAATATATTTCCTAAAAATTTGTCCTTATCCACAATCTGAAAATGAGTTGTTAACTTGTTCACCTCATTCACAATGCAATTCAGATTCTTAGCATCGCTTTCAAGGCAGTCTCCTTTAGTCAATTGACAATTCAGAATTTTTCTCATATTCCATGATGGAAAATTTTGCAACAGTAGCCATTTCGTTCACAAGACTGCAAGTCAAGATGCTTTTTAGGCTTGTTTTTTATGCAAAAAGATATTATGAAGCATATACCCTAAGGATAGGTTCTAGTTCCTTTATGTGAAACATATGGTAGGTTTATTGGTCTCTAAAAGAGAGTCTCTTGTTTTCCTAGTGATCACCCTTGTAAAGGTGATATGGGGGCTTAGTACATAGTGAGATGACACATATATCAATCACTACCAGTCTAGGCACTTAGCAAAGAGTTGGGGTTGACACAAACTTAAACCTTGACTCAAGTCATTAGGCAAGTTGTTAGTCCTCCACTTAACTTAAAGTTTAATGTGTGTGTCCTTAAAAAAGATAAAAATAATAAAGGTGATGCATCACATGACATAAATCATGTTACTCCATACTCGATATACCATGTATGACAGTAATGTAAAGATGCATGGTAAAACTTTTGAACAAAAAAACAATTCATAGCAAGCAGGAAAAAAAATCAATAGTAAATAACATAAACAATCAATTTACCAAGCCTAGTCCAAAGGGTCTCAGTGGAGTCGCCATCTTGCCTCACCCTCTGCGAGAGTGCGGCGACCCTCCCTGTGAATGGGAAATTCATGTTGGAGTTTTTTGTTTTGTGAAAAAGGGACTCGCTACCTAGTATTATGGTTATCAAGAAACTTAAACTAATCTTTTAGCGATTCTAGGGCAAATGACTGGTTGCATAAAGAAAAGGTATCAACACCCCTAGTATGCCATACCTAAGGGAAGATGCTTGGTGTTTTGGTTTACCTTATGATTGCTATGGTGTTGATGTTATCTAATCAATTTTCCCAGGATACTTTCGCAAGGAAAAAGAACAAAACATTTGATGATAAATTACAATCTATACATTAAGAGACATCTAAAATAGAAATCTAAGGAGATTCAATGGGTTTGAAAGCTCATTTTTCCCTTAAGTATTTCAAGTGTTCGCAACTCGTAAATCATAAAGAAAAGAAACAAAAGATTAGAAATCTAAGAAAATTCAGATCACTTTAAAAGCCTATTTTTGCCTTAATATTTCATACTTTTACGACTCATAAACTATAGAGTCAAAAATTAAAATGTCCCCAATTATAATCAAGGTTTCTTTAAAAGATGTGTTGATTAAATAATAATAACTTATTATTCTTGGAAAAGTATTTTGGATATTTACCACTTTAGAGTTTCTTTATCCAACTATTAATGGTGAATAATAGTGAATTATCCCCACTAATATTTTAGATATTAACCCTTTTAGGATTCCTTACCCTAATATTAATAGTGAATAATATGAATCCTCAAAAAATAAGATTTTGAAAATTTTTTTAATATTGACCAGTACCCTTTGGAATTTATAAACATATTGTAAAATCCAAAAATGCAAGAAAACTATTTTATGTTTATGAAATCCATGCTAAAACATATTTTCTTTTTAACTATGAATATTTGTTATTTTTATTTTATTTTAAAAAAGAATGTTTTCAAGATATGTTACTGTATTGGCCGTATGCATGAAAACATTTGTTTTGGGTATATATGTATGTTTTTCGCATCACGCTGAAAACCAGGTATTCTCAATACGAGGTTGATATTTTTACAATATAAAGAAAATAAATACCTTAAACTAAATATATCAAAAAATTATAAATCTCTTCCTCTTAGTTTATTTCTTAGAATGAAAAAGGAAAAAAAAGTGCTGGGTCACTTGGCCAAACTAGTGACCCGACGACAAACAAAAAGGGATGCGTGAGTTGTCTCACGCATGCCTCCTAATTACTATTCAAGTGAATTATAATTAACTTGAACTAGTAAACTCAAAGGCAACACCATGAATGAATTAAACATGCAAAGGAAGAAGAATGCATGGGGGCCTTACCTAGTAATTAAAGGATAGAGGTGATACTTGATGGAACTCCTGCACAACCGGTTATCACGGCTTCTAGGGATGCAAATCTGGTGATGGTTGAAGGGGGGAAGTATGATCAGGATGTTACTAATAGTTTTGGTTGAATGAGAGGCACAGATGAAGGGGAAAAGGCAAAGATGAGTGTTTGTGAGGGTAAAAATCATCTTTTTTTTGGTTCTCTAAAGTACTAGAAACAATTTATCGAGGTTCAACTGATGTCATGATGTCAATCTGTATTTCTCGTTTGTAAATTGATATTTGTTAGATGGGGGGGTTCAATTATAATAATATTGATGCTTAGATAGAAGTTATCTTTGTATCACGTTCCTATCAAATTTGATTTAACTGGTTTTCCAGAAGTTAAATTGTTTGCGTGTGGATTGCTTGAATTTGTAATTAGAAGTTCCACATCATTAACCAACCTAAATCATGACACACCAAGGTTCAAAAGAACATAACATTGAATAGCAAGAAACGACCTTGCAATATTCACTTATTACATCACCAGCACCTGACAGCTAACATTAATTACTTAATTAATTAAGTTTGAAGCCAGGTAAGCTTCTACTCTTTTTCATTAGGAGAGCCACAACATGCGGCGTTTACTTCCTGCAAACGATGCCATAACCTGCAGAAGCCCCCTTTGTGCAGTCTAGAGTGCCATAGTTCATGACTGGGGAGGTCTCTTGGTTAGAACCACTTTCTGGAGAGAATATGCAGGAGTTGCAATCGGTAGAGAAAAGGGATGCGATTCTGTAATTGTTTTCACCTCCCAAAACTGGCATTGCCACACCCGGCTTTGCAGGGTTCTCAAAATCAGGCCTGTAAGTCCTGCCAAGTACTCCATCAACTTTTGAGGATAGGTGAAAGAACTTAAACTGCACCTCGAAGTGGGCAAAGCAGTCATTAGCAGGCAGTCGATAGCTATGGATTTTATCATCTTGTTTAGTCACTGGAACTGCAGTGACCATAATCTCTGCTTTATCCTTCAAGGTGATTACGGCACTGTTCTTGCCTGATACTCTCTCTACTTTCACATCTTTTTTCCGGCGAGTACCAGGTGGAAAGAGAGCCTTCTGGTATGACCAGATCTTTTCCCATCGTAAGAGAATTTTAGATGGTCAACTTCACTGTCCCAAGTCGCGGCCCTGGTGGCCTCGATAGAAAAGGTTTGAGAGTTGAAAAAGGATTCCGAGGGATTGAATCCAAGTGAAATCACGGGTTCTGCCCGCTGGCCTGTGACCAATGAAGCGGCTGTTGATTTGAAGATCAAAATCTGATACTAAGCTGAAGTGCTCATTGCTCTTTCCATGGAAATAGAAGACGATCCCGTCACCACCAATGAAGCGAGGATCAAAGCATGCTGATCCTGGGGCATCACAATTTGGTTTGCGCTCTGAAAAGAAGAAGATATATATATATATATATCAGAAACATGCTTCAGCAAAGGTAGTTTCCACAACCAAATTTTGCAAATCAACAGCCAATAAATAAAACATCTAAAAGTTTTTGAATCCTGAACAGCATCATTTTCATTAACAGCATCATCTTCAATGATGTTTCAGCTATCAACCTGATGAACATATTTAGCAGTGCTGATAATGGGAATTGAACGAAAAGAAGATGGTTGTGTCTTACGCCTGCACTGGACCGAGCAATGAGGAGCTTCGCAGTCAACATAGCAAAGTTTTGCTCCGGGGTCAGGTGAGGATGTGGTTGGGCATTCCATGGGGCAAGGTATATACTGCCTAGGGCACCCGCGGGTTCCTGAGTTGCAGTAGACAAATCGTGGTTGTCCTGGTGCTGGTGGTGGTACTGATGTTGCTTGTATGAACCCTGTAACAACGGTTAACAGAATGATGGAAATGGACCTGCTACTTAAGCTCTGCATGGTTTCAGTTAATGAAACAGGAAACAAAACAAAGTACGACAAGTGATGCAAGAACTCATCTTCTCTTATCGCTATATATAGAATTTAACATGCTGCAGGTCAACTGTTAGGATTGCTAATTAAGTTTCTCTTTTGATTTTTTGAAACCCCTTTTCAGACGCTAGGATCTTATTTCTAGGATGAACATGGGCTAACATGGCTCGAAGGAGATTAACCAGTTACTAACACCTTCCATGTGCAAACTGTTGCCTCCCAGGATCGGAGGAGGAGGCGCAGTATGATTGACTGCAATGACAGGAGGTGGTACTTGAGACTGTTAAAGTTAGAGTTCATCATCAAGGATGGTGCTATTCAGTATGTCACTGTTTTGGAAGTTTGATTGCCATCTTTTTTTTATGTATAAATATATTAAAATATTATTTTTTTTTATTTTGTAAAAAATATTTTGTATCAGTATATAAAAAATAATTTAAATTATTTAATTTTTAAATAATAATAAAAAATTAAAAGCATTTTTGAAACAACACCCGTTAAATATAAGCACAAGATAAAGCCTTTAATTTGTATGCTTAATGCTTAAATGTTGGGTAACAGCACCTGGCAGCCGACCAGCAAGTTGCTTCATGTTCAATTCTTTCGATGGATACTAAGCTAAATAAACGATACTTCTTTACTTCCGTGTGCAGTTACTTGATCTGCCCGAAATAGTCGGTTGGTTGCCTCTTATAATTAAAGGTGATCGGGAAGCCCTCAAATTATGCTATTTTTTTAATTTATTTTTTAGATTTACAAGTTAATTTTGGATTTTGGTTTTTCATTTCTCCTTTTTGCTATGGATTTTCGTTTTCTTTTCTAGAGGAGGGCTCGAGAAATGTTAGAGAAATAAAAAAAATCCAGGTATGAATTAAATATATTTCGATAAGTTTGAGCCATTCAGGTTTTCGAAAACAAATGAAAGCAAAATATTTTTCGAGTCAACTCGCACTCATTTCCACTTTTCCAGGTCCTACAAAACCCTAACAGAAACTCCCTCTTTATTTCTCCGGAGAAAACACACTACTCCATACCCTAAACTCAACTTGTGAGGAGAGGATTCCAAAGGTTGGTGACCCCCTTTTTTCCCATTTCTTCAATAAATTCATGCACAAAATCTTGGGTTCATTTTTATTTACTGTTTAACATAATATGCGACACATTATATACAAAATATATCGAATCTGTTGTATCCATAGTCAACTATTACTAATTTGAACTTTCAATTTAAGTTATCTTTTATAGCTATGAATCTTCAATCAGAGTCAAAAGATCTGGTTTGAAGTTAAGTTTATAAGCTTAAAGAGCTTTAACCTGTTGTTTTTTGTATTATTTTAATACTAATATGAAATGGGTTTAGTAATATTTTAGTGAATTATTGGTGGGTTTTAAATGGAATTGATAAGTGAGACAGGTCCATGTGGTAGTTTTTTCCTTGCTTTTGAGATGGTATATTCATAGTAGTCAAATCCGTTCCGGGTGCCATTCCGATTTTGTGATTGGAACGGAACGTTCCGGTTTCGGTGCATTCCGGTGTGCTGTTCCGGTTTTGTACTGTTCATATTTAAATAATTATATATATGAAAAAAAATAAAATATTAATTTAACAAGTATAATTTAAATTCAAGATAAATGAACTTTAAATTATACAATACAAACATAATCTTAAAATTAGAAACATCTCTAAAATTCCAAAATATTATGAAAGTAAAATGTTCTAAAATAAAAGAAATATACATCAAACATCTTCTACATCATTAATATAAAAATAAGGATCTTGATCTGATATCTTTTAATATATTTATTTATATTTTAATATTAAAAACCACAGTAAGCAAATTTGCTTTCGTTCACTAATTAAAAATAATTAAAAATCAAAATCCTTGAAAACCAATAATATCATAATTAGCAAACAAATGGCAGTATGGCACTCTCAAGTCTCAAAAGCAACTCTCACTGCCGTTTTGGCTTTAGCCTTCACTGTCCTCTCCGTTCACGCCGCAGCTCCAGCTCCTGCACCAACCGCCGCTGCCGCCGGGATCTATCCTTCCTTGGGCTCTGTCTTTGTCGCAGACAATCGTGGCTCTCTTCTTTGGACATGGACTCAAGATCCGAAGGGAGCGACATGGATCTCTCGAAGACCGGGTGTGGGTTTGAGATTTACTTAGCCCCCTCCCTCCCGCCATCTCCCGGTCGACCCTCCCTTTCTCAACTTCTCCATCTTCAGAACCCGCCCCACCCTCTCTTTCAGACCCGCCCCTCCCTCCCCTCTGCTTCTCTCCTCTTTCAGACCCGCCCCTCCCTCCCCTCTGCAAGTTTGCTCAATATATATATGGGTTCGAAAACTTGAGATTTCAGTTGAGATTTGCCCGGAACGGTACGCCCGGTACCAAACCGAGTCGTTCCGGCCGGAATTCGCGGAACACCCCGGAATTAAAACCGGCACAAAAACGTCGCCGTTTTGTGCCGATTTTACGCGTGGAACGACACGTTCCGGCCGGAACGGAACGGATTTGACTACTCTGGGTATATTAGTGTTAAAAAAAAAGAAATTTATGTTGTTGATTGATAAATGAAAAGTGTCGGTGTTTTATAAGAGACTGCTTAAAGTAGAATAGCTTGTTATGTTTGTGATATTTTTGAAGATCAGATTGAGTTGTGTAGAAGAACAAGTAACGGCTACTGATCTTAGGGATGAAGATCAGGAGGATGATCCACCATAGGCCCCGTAATCACAGCAGCAGATATCAATCTCGTGATTGTAGCAACAGAGAGCAATCCTGAGTTAATGATTTGATTTGATTCTGTAATTTAAATGTAGAGATGTTACAATGTTAATGTGCTATATATATGGCAGTATGTATATAGAAAAGTATCAATGAAAAATAGAGTCAAAATACAATTGTTATCTTCTTAAACTCTTTAAGTTGGAAGGTTGATTTTTAGTTTGTAATAAGAGATGGACACCCCGAAATGGGATAGTTTGCCTAGAAAACGGTCGTTGAGGAAGAAGTTTGGTGCACGAAATTATGATGAGAATTTGATGGATGAATTGTGTTAAACATTACAGTTAGAATATAGTTGTTAAACTTTGTACATTAGCATAACTGATTTTGTAATTTAGTGTTAGGTGAGTTTTTTGTGTGTGTTTGTATTTTAATGTATTTATTGCTATAAATACCTGCACTGTAACATTGAATGATTATTGAAGATTAATACATTACTGAAAGTTTACATGGTATCAGAGCAAATCTCGAATTTTTCCTTGAAATCGAAGTACTGAATTTTTTTTCTTGTTCGAAACCCAGAACTCGAATCTGCACAGTGCGTGTTCATCAACTGTACTTTTCATTGAAACACAAACCCAGAAATTTGATCGCTATAGTATTAGTTCGTCAACAATTATTGTAGCAATCAAGAGCCAAAATCATCACTGTTCATTCACACAAAAAAAAAAACCCAGATTTTGCCGGAAAACCCAGATTTTCCAGGAAAACTTGATTTTTCCTGGAAAAATCATCCCAGAAATCACCCATCAATCCTTTCCTGCCCGAAATCAAAATCCCAATCCCCAATCCCAGAAAAACCATCACCAACCCAAAAAACAGCAAACATCGAACATTAAAACACAACCCGAAACCCAGAAAACAAACCCAGAATTTCCTGAGAAAACAAACCCAAATTTTTCCTGAGGAAACAAAACCAGATCGAGCATTTCTGGAAAAAAAAATTTGTATATGAAATTATTTTTCGAATCGAAGAGAAACCCATCATTTTGTGTTGAAAGACACCCACCGAAGAACACCCACCAATTGTTGGGTTCTCTACCCATCTAATGAAGCGTATTCAGAAGGGACCAGTTCGTGGAATCTCACTAAAACTACAAGAGGAAGTGTGTGAGCGTCACATGGACTTTGTGCCAGAGGGGATGATACTAAAGAAGAGAAATGAAGAGCTGGAGAAAACCTTAAAATCAAGCAAGCAGAGGGAGGAAAAGATAAAATCAAAGCTACAAAGGGCATGGGAGAGGCTCAGAGTGGCAGAGGAGGCTGGCCGAAGGCTTGAAAATGAAGGGAACGACAGAGGACACGAGGAGGCTGACCGAGATAGAAATGAGGTGAAGATATGTAGTCCAGGAAATGCGACGCAGTTTGAAGGAGGGGGAAGAGAAAGAGAGGAACAATGTTTAGGGTGACATTTAAAGGTTGACTAGGCTGCTGACCGAACTTGGGTAAAGGCTGATCGGGCTGCTGGCCAAAATAGGGTTGACCGAAAATACAAAAATGCAATTGGGTTGATGTGTTCTCATTGCGGTGAAACGGGACATTCGAAACAAAGGTGTTATGAAATTATTGGCTACCCAGACTGATGGGACTTTACGAAAAAATCTCAGAAAAATATCTGAAAACCTCTGGTCCATCTGACAGAAGCATATCTAGCACAACTCACATCGAATGTGGCCCATCCAGGTATCATCAAAAACAATTTTGCACATTCTATTATTACAAAGAATAGTACTTGGATAATTGATACAGGTGCATCAAATCACATGACTAGATATTCTGATAATTTAATATGCCATAAACCCTTTTTACGAACAACTATATGCACTGCTAATGGTAGTACCTCCCCTGTTACGGGGGAAGGATCTCTTATTTTAACTGACACTATTACACTAGATATTGTTCTTATTGTTCCATCTCTTGCGTATAATCTACTGTCGGTTAGTCAAATCACGACTACCCTTTGAGTGCATAGTAACGTTTTGGCCTCTGTTTTGTGTTTTTCAAGATATTCTAACCCGGAAGATTCTTGGTTATGGTGTTAGATGGGGCAACCTGTATTACTTGGAATTAACAAAACAAGGGGGGTTAAAACTGGGTCATGCACATCAGACTAGAAGTACGGATCAAGCTCATGCTCTCGTATGGTTGTGGCATCGACGACTCAGACATCTTTCATTTGGGTACCTTAAGAAGTTACAATTTTCGAATGTAAGTATTTCGGATTTTTAGTGTGAAATTTGTGAACTGACAAAAAGCCACCGTATCTCCTATTTGCCAAGTTTGCATAAAAGTGTAGAACCATTTGCAGTTATTCATTCAGATGTTTGGGGTCCTGCAAAGGTCTCCTCTTTTTCTAATGCACGATATTTTGTTACATTTATTGATGAATATACTCGAATGACCTGGATATCTCTCCTTCGAAATAAAAGTGAAGTAAGTATAGCATTTCAGGAATTTTAGAAAATGGTGCTGACCCAATACCAACGGCACATTTGTACACTTCAATCTGATAATGATACAAAATTTATGGATCAAGTACTAAGTAATTTTTTACAGCATCATGGAATTCGTCATCAGACATCCTGCACATATACTCCACAACATAATGGATTAGCCGAACGGAAGAACAAGCAAATTATGGAAATAGTTCGTGCTTTGCTATTTGGCATGAATCTACCAAAATACTATTGGGGTGAGGTAGTCAAATCCGCTACGTACTTAATGAATTGAACATCATCCAGTGCAACTGATTTTCAGTCTCCTCAACAGCAAATGGAATCTCTTCTCTCGGTTCCTCACCTTCCAAATTTGGAGTCTTGGGTATTTGGTTGTACGGTATATGTCCACATTCCTAAGGTTCTGCGAAGCAAACTAGATCCGTGTGCAAAACGGTGCGTGTTTGTAGGTTACTCGGAGTTTCAGAAAGGATATCGGTGTTATGATCCTCATCATCGAAAGCTACATGTGACCTTGGATGCATCATTTCGAGAATCTGAACCTTACTATTCAGGGGGAGTTCCTGGTTCTTCTCTTCATGGGGAGAGTAAAAATGAAGAGAATAAAGATATATTCGAATTAGAGGAAATGAGACCAAGTCGGGATGATAACTTGGAAGTCTGCACAGACCATAATGATAACCTGGAAGTCTGCACAGACCAAAATGATCTTAGTAATGACCCCCCTATGTCTCTTGAATTACCAACACCTACACCATTAACCGAAGAATCAACTAAGAATGTCTCTCCTCAGTCCCCTCAGGTAACCCTAAATCCTATCCCTAATGAGATAAATGAAATTCCTGTCTTAGAAAATAATGTGACTAATAGATACCCACAAGGACTAAACAGAGAAGTCCCAAAAAAACAGTATGAACCTGATCCAAAACACAAAACTCAATACCCCATTAGCAACTATATCTCTACCCATAGATTATTGGAATTATATGCATTTACTGTTAATCAATTATTTAATGTGTCTATTCCTAGTAATGTACAGGATGCATTAGCAGACCCAAAGTGGACCAAGACGATGAATGAGGAAATGGAGGCTTTGCAGAAGAATAACACATGGGAGTTATGTCAACTACCAACAGGAAAGAAGAAAGTTGGGTGTAAATGGGTGTTCACAGTAAAGTTGAAAACAGATGGGAGCATTGATAGATACAAAGCAAGGTTGGTACCAAAGGGATATACGCAGAAGTATGGGGTGGACTACCAAGAAACTTTTGCCCCGGTTGCAAAAATGAACACAATCCAGATTCTCATATCGATAGTAGTGAATCGAGACTGGGCCTTACAACAATTTGATGTCAAGAATGTCTTCCTGAATGGAGATCTTGAAGAAGAAGTTTATATGGAATTGTCACCCGGAGTGAAAATCAGGTGCTCACGAGAAATGAAAGTGTGCAAATTAAAGAAGGCTTTATATGGGTTAAAACAGTCACCCGGGCATGGTTCGAAAGATTCTCATCCACGATGAAAGAGTTTGGCTATAAGCAAAATAATCCAGATCATACTTTGTTTATAAAGCACAAAGGAGGGAAGGTAACGACTTTAATAGTGGTTGATATGGTCTTAACAGGAGATGATCCAGAAGAAAGAAAGGCTCTACAACAGTTTCTGGCATCGAAATTCGAAATGAAAGATCTCGAACAACTGAAGTACTTCTTAGGGATTGAGGTCTTGAGGTCAAAAACGGGGATATGTCTTTCACAACGAAAATATGTGTTGGATTTATTGGTAGAAACTGGAATGTTTGCATGCAAACCGGTAGATACACCTATGGAAATGAATCACAAACTGGGACAAGCAGAAGATCAGACGCCAACTGACAAAGGACGTTACCAATGACTAGTCAGGAAACTGATATATTTATCACATACATGGTTAGACATAACCTATGCAGTTAGCGTGATAAGTCAGTTCATGCATTCATCAGGAGAGGAGCATATGGAAGCAGTATATCGGATCCTAAGATATTTAAAAAGTGTACCGGGAAAAGGACTACTATTCTCAAAGAATGAAGTTCATGAATTTAAAGGATACACAGACTCAGACTGGGCAGGAGATCAGACAGATAGAAGATCGACATCAGGTTACTTTACTTTTGTAGAAGGTAACCTAGTAACTTGGAGAAGTAAGAAACAGAAAGTGGTTTCTAGATCGAGTGCGGAGGCAAAATACCGAGGTATGGCTCATGGTGTGTGCGAACTATTATGGATAAAACATGTGTTATAGGAATTGGGGGTTGATTATGGGTCACCCATGAGTTTATACTATGATAATAAGGCAACTATCAAGATTACACACAATCCTGTACAACATGATCGTACCAAACACGTAGAAGTCGATCGACACTTTATTAAAGAAAACCTTGATCGGAAAATTATACAATTTCTGTTTGTAAGGTCGGAAGATCAATTGGCGGATATACTCACAAAGGCGGTTTTAGGAAAGACATTTCATGGAGCAATTAACAAGTTGGGCTTGATAAACATCTACGCTCCAACTTGAGGGGAGTGTTAAACATTACAATTAGAATATAGCTGCTAAACTTTGTATATTAGCATAACTGATTTTGTAATTTAGTGTTAGGTGAGTTTTTTGTGTGTGCTTGTATTTTAATGTATTTATTGCTATAAATACCTGCATTGTAACATTGAATGATTATTGAAGATTAATACATTACTGAAAGTTTACAAATTGATAGAGAAGCATTTAGGTGGTGCTTTTAAAAAAAGAAACAAACTAAGGAGGATTTGGAAAGAGACTGAAACTGAGGCAATGATAGCAATTTCTCTAGGGTTCCCAATCGATGCATTGCTTGAGGAGGAGATTCGGGCTGGGGTGGTAAGACAGCTGGGTGGTAAAGAGCAGAATGATTATATTGTTGGCAAGAACCATATTCTGGCTAGATGGAGGAGTAATGTGGAGGTGTGGCTATCAAAAGGGCAGATTAAAGAAACCGTGAGTAATGAATATGAGCATTTGATATCTGCTGCATATGACTTTCTTTTGTATAATGGATATATTAATTTTGGAGTTTTATTACCACTGACATCTCCCATGCCAAAACTGACAAATGAAGGGTCTGTGATAATTGTTGGTGCTGGACTTGCTGGTTTATCTGCAGCAAAGCAGCTCATGTCCTTTGGTTTCAAGGTCATTGTTCTAGAAGGTAGGAATCGTCCTGGGGGGAGAGTTTATACTCAAAAGATGGGTAAGAAGGGTCAATTTGCTGCTGTAGATCTTGGTGGCAGTGTTATAACGGGTATCCATGCCAATCCTCTTGGAGTTCTGGCTAGATAACTTTATATTCCGCTTCATATGGTCCGAGATAACTGCCCTTTGTACAAGCCGGATGGTGCACCTGTTGATAAGGGTATTGACTCCAATATCGAACTCATTCATAATAAGTTGCTTGACAAAGTGATGGAACTAAGAAAAATAATGGGTGGATTTGCAAATGATTTTTCGCTTGGTTCTGTTTTGGAGAGACTCAGGCAACTGTATGGCGTGTGGCCAGATCCACCGAGGAGAGGCAATTGCTCGACTGGCATCTTGCTAACTTGGAATATGCAAATGCTGGATGTCTTTCAGATCTTTCAGCCACATTTTGGTATCAAGATGATCTGTATGAAATGGGTGGGGATCACTGTTTTCTAGTATTACATGGAGTTCAAGTTAGCATATTATTCTTCTAAGAAAGCAAGGAAATTCGGTTAGATTACTTTCTAAAGAAGAGAATTTTTTAGCATTCAAAAGAAGTTTCTTAATTTATGGATGACTCTTTAATAATTCTCATAGTCTAAAAAGACTGAAGTCAAGAACTAAAAGAGGTTATTTGCATTATTATTTATCCAAGTCTTGTGATGAAATCCAAGCAAAACATGAAAACAAAGGGGCGATAACATTAAAGACCAAATCAGACTTTTTTTTATCTTATTTGTATGAGACAACAACTTAGAGTTTTTATTTTAAAGTCTTATTTTGTTTTTTAAGGGTAATAAACATCAATTGGGCTTAGACATTTAGGGATTTACGTGGATTGTAAGTGGGTTTGTACAAATCAACATCTTTGGGTATTCTAGGGTTTAATTTTGGTTATAAACATATACGTAACCTAAGTTTCATATTATATTTTGCTTAATGATATTCAGAATAGATGTCGTAATTTTGTGTGTTTGTGAGGGTGAAAATTATTTCTTCTTTGGTTCTCTAAAAGACTGAAAACGACTTATTGAAGTTTAACTGACTTCGTGGTGTCAATCTATAATTCTCGTTCATTAATTGATACTTGCCAGGTGGGGGTTTGAATAAATAGTATTGATGTATAAATACAAGTTATCTTTGTGTCATATTTATATCAAACCTGATTTACTTGTTTTGTAGAAGTTAAATCGTTTACGTGTGAATTGATTGAACGTGTAATTATAAGTTCCACATCATTAACCAACCCAAATCATGACACGCCAAGCTTCAAAATAACATAACATTGAATAGCAAGAAACGACCTTGCAATATTCACTTATTACATCACAAACATCACCAGCACCTGACAGCTGACATTATTTAATTAATTAATTAAGTTTGAAACCAGGTAAGCTTCTATTCTTTTTCATTAGCAGAGCCAGAAATTGCAGCATTTACTTCCTGCAAACGATGCCATATCCTGCAGAAGCCCCCTTGGTGCAGTCTAGAGTGCCATAGTTCATGACTGGGGATGTCTCTTGGTTTGAACCACTTTCTGGAGAGAATATGCAGGAGTTGCAATCGGTAGAGAAAAGGGATGCAATTCTGTAATTGTTTTCACCTCCCAAAACTGGCATTGCCACGCCCAGCTTTGCAGGGTTCTCAAAATCAGGCCTGTAAGTCCTGCCAAGTACTCCATCAACTTTTGAGGATAGGTGAAAGAACTTAAACTGCACCTCCAAGTGGACAAAGCAGTCATTAGCAGGCACGCGATAGTTATGGATTTTATCATCTTGTTTAGTCACTGGAACTGCACTGACCATAATCTCTGCTTTATCCTTCAAGGTGATTACGGCACTGTTCTTGCCTGATACTCTCTCTACTTTCACATCTTTCTCCGGCGAGTACCAGGTGGTATGACCAGATCTTGCCCATCGTAAGAGAATATTAGATGGTCAACTTCACTGTCCCAAGTCGCGGCCCTGGTGGCCTCGATAGAAAAGGTTTGAGAGTTGAAAAGGATTCCGAGGGATTGAATCCAAGTGAAATCCCGGGGTCTGCCCGCTGGCCTGTGACCAATGAAGCGGCTGTTGATTTGAAGATCAAAATCTGATACTAAGCTGAAGTGCTCATTGCTCTTTCCATGGAAATAGAAGACGATCCCGTCACCACCAATGAAGCGAGGATCATAGCATGCTGATCCTGGAGCTTCACAATTTGCTTTGCGACCTGAAAAAGAAAGAAGATATATATGTAAACAGATCAGAAACATGCTTCAGCATCATTTTCATTAACAACATCATCTTCAATGATGTTTGAGCTATCAACGTGATGAACATATTTAGCAGTACTGATAATGGGAATTGAATGAAAAGAAGATGGCTGTGTCTTACGCTTGCACTGGGCCGCGCAATGAGGAGAGTTGCAGTCAGCATAGCAAACTTTTTCCCTAGCGTCACTTGAGTAACTGTTTGGGCATTCTGAGGGGCAACGTATAAAATGCTGATAGCACCGGGTTTCTGGGCCGCAGAAGAAAGTTGGTGGTCCTGCTGTTGCTTGTATGAACCCTGTAACAACGGTTAACAGAATGATGGAAATAGGCCTGCTACTTAAGCTCTGCATGGTTTCAGACAATGATACAGGAAACAAAACAAAGTACGACAAGTGATGCAAGAACTCAACTTCTCTTGTCGGTATATATAGAATTTTAACAAGCTGCAGGTCAACTGTTAGGATTGGTAATTAAGTTCTCTTTTGATTTTTGAAACCCCTTTCCAGCTTGTAAATTAATCTACGCTACGTTCATATTTCAAGGATGAACATGGGCTAACTTGGGTCGAAGGCGATTGACCAAACACTACCACTTCTTCCATGTTCATATCATACCTCAGCATGATTGACTGCAATGATAGGAGCTGGCACTGTTCAGTGGGTATACGCACCGGATAAAGACTTTAATTTGTATGCTTAATGCTTAAATCTTGGTTTACAGCACCTGACAGCCGACCAGCAAGCTGCTTCATGTTCAGTTCTTTCGATGGATACTAAGCTAAGTAAACGATACTTCTTTATTTCTGTGTGCTGTTACTGTGTTCTGCCCGAAATAGCCGGTTAGTTGCCTCCTGTAATTATAAAGGTGATCAGGATGCTCTCAAATTATGCTATTTTTTAATTTATTTTTTTACTTTTACCAAGTTCATTTTGGATTTTGGTTTTTCATTTCTCCTATTTGCTATGGATTTTCGTTTTCTTTTCTAGAGGAGGGCTTGAGAAATGTTAGAGAAAAAAAATTATAAATAAAATAAATTTCGATAAGTTTTGAGCCATTCAGGTTTTTCTAAGAGAATGTAAGCAAATTATTTATATATATTAAAAATGTGTTTTTAAAAAATAAATTAGAAATTTTATTTTTTGAAGATTTTTTTAAATTGCATCTGTTGATAAGTTGTTAAATATTTTTATCTCCTATATATTTTTTTAAAAAAATAATTATTTTCTAAAACATTTTTTCAAAAAAATTAGTAGTTTAGAACTTCTTGTTGTTGTCTAAAAAATCATTGTTTCAATTTCTTAAACGCTTTCAAGATTTATTCTTATAAATATTATTTTTTTTCAATGTTTTAAAAGTGTTTTCTGCATCATGGGAAGGTATTTTTTTTTTATTCTTATATCATTTTCAATGATAATCATTTTATAGCCTACTTTTAGATTGAGTAAATCTTGTTAACAAATCTTTTCCGTATAGGCTTATTTGGGAAGTTTATCCAATTTAAGTTAAATTCCTCCATTATTCTTTTTAATTTTACACTTCCTCTTACTTTTATGTGCTTTAATGTAAGCTTTTAATTTTCAATTTCGATAAAAATAGCACTGAATATTTTTAAATTATCGAACCAATAAACATCTCAGATCTATTTTTATTTAATTTTAATTAGACTAATACAAAATCAAGAATCAAAGGGAATATGGAAAGGCTTTTTACCATTTTTAACCATCCAACACTCATCTGAATGATGCCATCAACCCATTATCGGCCCACCCAAAACCCAATTTCCATACCTATCAGTCTTCTGCTTTCGCTTTGCCCTAAACCCATTTCCAATAATATCAACCGATGTAGGCCCAGCCCATCATGCCCTTTTAGTTCCCTCCAATCTAATCAAACGAGTTAACTCGCACTCACTTCCACTTTTCCAGGTCCTACAAAACCCTAACAGAAACTCCCATTCAAGTTCTCCGGAGAAAACACGCTACTCCATACCCCAAACTCAACTTGTGTGGAGAGGATTGCAAAGGTTGGTGACCCCCCTTTTTTCCCATTTCTTCAATAATTTCATGCACAAAATTTTGGGTTCATTTTTATTTACTGTTTAACATAAGATGCGACACATTATATACAACATATATCGAATCTGTTGTATCCATGGTCAGTTATTGCAAATGTGAACTTTCAATGTATGTTATCTTTATAGCTATGAATGTTCAATCTGAGTTAAAAGATCCGGTTTGGAGTTGAGTTTATAAGCTTAAAGTGCTTCAATCTGTGTTTTTTTCTATTATTTTAATACTAATATGAAATGGGTTTAGTAATATTTTAGTGAATTATTGTTGGGTTTTAAATGGAATTGATAAATGAGACAGGTCCATGTGGTAGTTTTTTCCTTGCTTCTGAGATGGTATATTAGTGTTAAAACAAAATGAAATTTATGTTGTTGATTGATAAATGAAAAGTGCCGGTGTTTTATGAGAGAGTGCTTAAAGTAGAATAGCTTGTTATGTTTGTGAAAGTATTTTGAAGCTCAATTTGAGTTGGAAAGTTGATTTTTAGTGTATAATAAGAGATGGACACCCCGGAACGGGACAGTTTGCCTAGAAAGCGGTCGTTGAGGAAGAAGTTTGGTGCACGAAATTATGATGAGAATTTGATGGATGAATTGATAGAGAAGCATTTAGGCGGTGCTTTTAAAAAAAAGAAACAAACTAAGGAGGATTTGGAGAAAGAGACTGAAACTGAGGCAATGATAGCAATTTCTCTGGGGTTCCCAATCGATGCATTGCTTGAGGAGGAGATTCGGGCTGGGGTGGTAAGACAGTTGGGTGGTAAAGAGCAGAATGATTATATTGTTGTCAGGAACCATATTCTGGCTAGATGGAGGAGTAATGTGGAGGTGTGGCTATCAAAAGGGCAGATTAAAGAAACCGTGAGTAATGAATATGAGCATTTGATATCTGCTGCATATGACTTTCTTTTGTATAATGGATATATTAATTTTGGAGTTTTATTACCACTGACATCTCCCATGCCAGAACTGACAAATGAAGGGTCTGTGATAATTGTTGGTGCTGGACTTGCTGGTTTATCTGCAGCAAAGCAGCTCATGTCCTTTGGTTTCAAGGTCATTGTTCTAGAAGGTAGGAATCGTCCTGGGGGAAGAGTTTATACTCAAAAGATGGGTAAGAAGGGTCAATTTGCTGCTGTAGATCTTGGTGGCAGTGTTATAACTGGTATCCATGCCAATCCTCTTGGAGTTCTGGCTAGACAACTTTCTATTCCGCTTCATAAGGTCCGAGATAACTGCCCTTTGTACAAGCCAGATGGTGCACCTGTTGATAAGGGTATTGACTCCAATATCGAACTCATTCATAATAAGTTGCTTGACAAAGTGATGGAACTAAGAAAAATAATGGGTGGATTTGCAAATGATATTTCGCTTGGTTCTGTTTTGGAGAGACTCAGGCAACTGTATGGCGTGGCCAGATCCACCGAGGAGAGGCAATTGCTCGACTGGCATCTTGCTAACTTGGAATATGCAAATGCTGGATGTCTTTCAGATCTTTCAGCCACATTTTGGGATCAAGATGATCCGTATGAAATGGGTGGGGATCACTGCTTTCTTGCAGGAGGGAATTGGAGATTGATAAAAGCATTATGTGAAGGGGTTCCCATATTCTATGGGAAGACTGTGAATACTATTAGATATGGACATGATGGGATTGCAGTAATTGTTGGTGAACAAGTGTTTGAAGCGGATATGGTCCTATGCACTGTTCCTCTTGGAGTCTTGAAGAAAAGAACCATCAGATTTGAACCAGAATTACCTGGAAGGAAGCTTGAAGCAATTGAGAGAATGGGTTTTGGGCTGCTCAATAAAGTGGCTATGGTTTTCCCTCATGTTTTTTGGGGGGAGGACCTGGATACATTTGGATGTCTCAGTGAGCATAGCAATAAGCGTGGGGAGTTCTTTTTGTTCTATGGTAACCATACTGTTTCCGGAGGTGCAGCACTCATTGCATTGGTGGCTGGAGAAGCTGCGCAAATGTTTGAAAACTCAGATCCATCTATGTTGCTTCATCGTGTCCTAAGCGTCCTCAGAGGTAGGACTTGTGATGATTTTCCTTTCATACTTTTTCCTAATCTTCTGAAAGCATTGTAGTTATGGTTCTTTTGACAGGTATATACAATCCAAAAGGTGTTGATGTTCCTGATCCCATACAAACAATATGTACAAGATGGGGTGGTGATCCCTTCAGTTATGGTTCTTATTCCCATGTCAGGGTACAGTCATCGGGCAATGACTATGATATTCTTGCAGAAAATGTTGGGGGACGTCTTTTTTTTGCTGGTGAGGCCACAACCAGGCAGTATCCAGCCACCATGCATGGTGCCTTCTTGAGTGGCTTAAGAGAAGCTTCTCGCATTTTAAGTGCCAATAGAAGTCAACAAAACAATTCAAGGAAGTCTTTGCCGAAGAATCTTGGAATTAATAATGATACCTTGATTGGTCTATTCAAGTGGCCTGATCTCACATTTGGAAACTTCTCATTTATATCTAATCCTTTGACAGAAGACCCAAATTCAATGGGGATTATGAGGGTTACTTTTGACAGCTGTGGAGATGATTTGAAGGAGGAATTAGAGAATAGCTTCCAGCGTCCCCTGAACTTACCATTACAGCTTTACACAGTGTTATCTCGTGAACAGGCCGAGAGTCTTCAACTGGTTACTGGAGGGGATGACATTAAGTTGTCACATTTGACTAGAAATCTTGGTTTGAAGCTAATGGGACCTAGTGCTCTAGTAAATTTTGGTAGCTCCCTAATTTCTACTATTGCCAGCTCACGAAAAGGAAGGGGTAGGAACCGTGTAAGTTCTGGGAAAATATAGTACTGTTTGGAGATGGTATCATATGATTGGTCAAACACTCAGCCTCCCTTTGATCATATGATTCCTATATGAAATGGCATATTTGAATTTGAAGAACCTTTTAGTCCTCAGATCTGTATATAATCTAGATGTATGGGCTAGTTTCCCCCTCCAAGAGGTAGACAGTTATCTGGAGTTTGTGAAGCACCATTTGTTTGTTGACTACTGAACTGACCGATTTGGCATTAGTGCGTGTAGCTGCTAATGTTTAGTGCAGGTAAAACTAAATGTACAAGCTACTCATCTTACTTGAGGATGAAATGTTGTGGAAATTCCTGTACTTTTTTTTTGGCCCATCTTCTGTGCCAATTCATCTTTTTTTTTTACTCTAGATTAGCCTGAAACATTTCTTTTAGAGTAATGATATAGTTCTCTCTCCTCTAGGTTGTACCTCCTCGGATTCAGAATTTGCACAAGCTTACAAGAGACATCTTTTCTTAACAATGGTTCCTCCCAACAGCCTTTCAGGACTCAAATTTTCACCCTCTTCTTACCTGACCTTGGCAAGAAAGCATTGTAAAAATGCGAAAGATTAGGGTGCTTTCGGCTCTGAGTTCTGCATATAGTCCACGCAGATTCGACTACAGTCAACTAATTTGCCCTTGAGACCAGTGTTGTTAAGCTTATTCTGTTGTGGCCGAAATGTTTTGTACAGTTAAAAAAATGAGTTAAAATGGTATAGTATTTACTTCGTTTAAAATTTTAATCTATTCCAGAAATTTTGGTTGGAATGTTTCAGTTTTGTTTTATTCGTTTTGTTTCGGTCAAATAGTATTTTTTTTTAAAAGTAATGAATAATTTTACAGTATCAATCATATTTCGTAATCTGATTGTTAGATTGTAAAGAAATTTTACAAGTTTCTTGACATATTTATATATATTATGTTAAAATTTTAGAGCAATCAAAGAATGTTATGACCTTGCAAGATTGATGATGACATTCTTGTAATATTATACATCATAATTTTGTTTAAAAACATTATTTTATTGTTTTTTTTAGATTAATTTTTTTCTCAATTTCATTATTCAATGAGTTTATTATGAATTGAATTTTATAATTGAATTTGATTTGTTTTATTTAAGGTTATCATGGTTTTATAATGGAGGTCACATATTTGAAAGGTTCACTTAGGTTGACCCAAGTTGATTTAATATATCGTTGTTTCAATATTTTTTTTAAGATGTCAATTTGATTTGTTTTAATTAAATTATATTTTTATTAATTTTTATGTTATCTTTGAGCTCATTAAGTTAATTGAGTTATATTAGTTTAACTCTCAATTTTTTACTTATGTTTCAAATTTAAATTGTAGAACTCTAAATGATTTATTTGTGGATATGAACTAAATATTTTTTTTTAAAAATTAATATATTTAATTATATATATGGAATGCTGAAACACTTTAAAATTAAAATATTTATTTTAATTAAAAAAAATAAAACACTAACAAAAATGGAATCGATAAAATTGCTTGAGACGTCCAAAACAAACACTAGAAGTGTGATCATCACATGTGGGTAAGCGAGGACAACCTCTGCGGCTTTTACTGCCTGTTATCTCTTCTTCATCGTTGCATGTCATCCTGTATAGCCAGCTCAAATAAAATATCTAGCATGCAATCGAGGCCTGGAATTGATGAGATGATCCTGTTTCCCACAACGAAAATCGTGACCAAAGGGGCATTAATTAATAGAGACCTATGTATTGTTTTTTTTTTCCCAACTAAATCTGAGATTGATATATAATCTAACAAAAAGAGAAAAAAAAAGCACAAAAAGTATAAAATTAAAAAATATATAAGTAAAAAAGATTGAGTTGTTAAAGGATAAAACTAGCTAAATGCCCGCACTACGTTGCGGGTGTAGTGCTGGCGGAACAAATAATTTTTACAACTGTTGAGATTAAAATATAATATTTTAACATGTAAAATTTGATATACTGAAAGGGATCATCATCCTCTATTATACAAACAGTAATATCGAAGTTTTAACTTCTAAAATTATCGTTATTATTACTGTCAAAACAATAAATATCATTCAACAAATCTGAGAGAGAAACAAAAAAATATTAATAAAAAAGCACGTTGGAACAAAAACTAAAATTATTATTATTATTCTTAATATTAATATTATTATTGCTTTAATAACGGGAAGAAAACGAAATTAAATCAAAGGCTAAAAAAAAGCTTAAAAACATTAACAAAAGAGCAAATAAAAAAATAAAATAAATGAAAAAAAAATTAAAATTATTGACTGGGAAAAAAATCATTTGGCTTGAAAATTAAAAAAATTATCACACTACGTTGCGGGCTGAGTAAGAAGTTTTTATAATTGTTGATGAGAGAAATTAATAGGATATGTTGGTCCGAAATTAAAATATAATATTTATATATGCAAAATTCAATATAATAAAACAGATCACCACTTCCTATTATAAAAATAGTAACATCGAAGTCTTAACATCTAAAACTATCATTGCAGTTGTTGTCGAAACAATAAAAAATATCAAATTATCCTGAGAGAAAAAAACTGAACTTCTTCTTCTTCTTCTTCTTCTTCTTCTTATTATTATTATTATTATTATTGTTATTATTATTGTTGTTGTTGTTGTTGTTGTTGTTGTTGTTGTTGTTGTTGTTGTTCTTATGTTAATAATGAAAAAAAACCAAAAATTAATGAAAGATTAAAAAAATACAAATAATTTTAACAAAAGATCAAACAAAAAACTAAAATAAAAATTATGAGGTAAAATTTTTTTTACTTCACTAGAAAAAAAAAACCAATAAAAAAATAAAAGAAAGAGCAAATAAAAAAATCAAATAAACGATAAAACAAAAATAAAAATTCCTAACTGGCAAAAAAATTACGTGACTTGAAAATTAAAAAAAAGGATCACACAACGTTGCAGGCTGAGCAAACAATTTTTATAATTGTCGGGATTGAAAAAATTAATAGGATTTGCTAGTGCAAAATTCAAATATAATATCTATATATGCAAAATTTAATATAATAAAACAGATCACCACACCCTATTATAAAAACAGCAACATCGAAGTCTTCACATTTAAAATTATCATTGTTATTACTATCAAAACAATAGAGATTATCAAATTGTCCCGAGAGGAAAAAACAGAAAAACATTAATATAACAATAAGTAAGGAAAATAACTGAAATTATTATTATTATTATTATTATTATTATTATTATTATTATTATTATTATTATCGTGTTAATAATTAAAAAAAACTAAAAAATCATAATAATTTTAACAGAAAATAAAACAAAAAAATAAAATAAAAATTATGAGGTAAAAAAAATCCATATGATTTGAAAATAATAATAATAATAAAACAATAAAAGAAATAAAAGAAAGAACAAATAAAATAAATGGAAAAAAATGAAAGACTAAAAAAATCATAATAACTTTAACAAAAGATCAAACAAAAAAATCAAATAAAAATTATGATGTAAAAAAAATTTATTTGATTTGAAAATAATAATAATAAAACAATAAAAGAAATAAAAGAAAGAACAAATAAAATAAATGATAAAACAAAAATATAAAATACTAACTGGAAAAAAAATCATTTGACTTGAAAATTAAAAAAATAGACCGCACTACGTTACAGGCTGAGCAAACAATTTTGATAATTGTTGGATTTGAAGTAATTTATAGATTTTACTAATTTAAAAATATAATATAATATCAACACATGCCAAGTTTGATATGATATAACACATTAATACACACTTTCACCTTGTGTGAGTACGGTTACTTCTCCCAGATCCTTTTTTTTATCATATTGTATAGAATTCTATATTTTGAATATTTGTCTTAAAATAATATTTAAATTATGAACACAGTTTCCTTCTCCCATTGCACTTGATTTTCAAGAAAAACAGTTAACACCACCACTTCTAGAGACCAACAGTCGCCGCCATGGCCGAGCACCACCACCACCATCACGACCAGCCCCTAATGACCTTATCCGTCCCCTCCACGAGCCGCCACAACTATCTCCACCTCCATCTCCTCAGCCACCCCCACCAAATCCAGACCCTACCCTCTCTACCCATACACCTCGACGACCCCGACCCCAACACCATAAAAAAAACGACTCTCCTCCTTTCCTTCCAAATCCTCTTCAAATTTCTCCTTTTACTTCTTCTTCCTCCTCTTCTCTGTTAACTTCTGATTAGTTTGACTAAGTCAGTTGAAAGTAGTTTGTTATGACTAAGTCAGTTGAAAGTGTTTTAGTTGTTTTAGTATTCTTGAATTGTAAAGAATAGGACTGTTGCTCTGTATTCTTAAATTGGCTATATAAGCCGAGAATCAATACAATGAATACATCGAATTTTATTCAGAAAATCCTGAGCAATTTTATCAATTGGTATCAGAGCCTCCTAAAACAAAAAACCCGAGTGAAAAGAAATAAAAGAAAACAAGAAAGAAGAAAACAAAGAAAGAAAGAAAGAAGGAAGAAAACCTGAGAGCATCAAAACAATGACAGAGGGAAACAAAGACTCGATACTGCACTCCAAGTTTCTAGGACACTATGACCACTCGGGTCGAAGTTGATGGAGAACTTACTTCGTTCCAAGGAGTTCTGGGATGTTGTGGAAAATGGCAACATGATGAAGGTTGCAGAAGAAGCAAGAACTCTCTCCGCAGTAGTGACAGGTGGTCAACAAACTACAGAGGCTCAAAGAAAGGCACATGATGAAAACAGGCTAAAAGATTTAAAGGCAAAAAATCTTTTATATCAAGCAATTGATAGGGAGGTGCTGGAAACCATTCTTGACAGAAGTTCTTCCAAAGCCATATGGGATTCTATGAAGCAAAAATTTCAAGGCTCAACAAGGGTCAAGAGAGCACAATTGCAGTCACTACGCTGTGATTTTGAAATACTACGCATGAAAGAAGGAGAGTCTGTAAATGTATACTTTGCCAGAGTTCTATCTATAGCCAACAAAATGAAGGCTCATGGAGAAAATCTGAATGAAACAACGATTACTGAGAAAATACTTAGGTCTATGACACCTAAGTTCAACTATGTGGTGTGTTCGATTGAAGAGTCGAACAACATGACATCAATGACTGTAGATGAACTCCAAAGCAGTCTCCTTGTGCATGAGCAGAGGATGAGGAGTCAAATGGAAGAAGAACAAGTCCTCAAAGTCACCCTATAAGGAAAGACAGGAAGAGGAAGGGGAAGAGGAGCATGGAGAGGTGGACGTGGCAGAGGTAGGCAGACCTTCAACAAAGCCACAGTGGAATGCTTCAAATGCCACAAATTAGGGTATTTTCAGTATGAATGCCCTAATTGGGAAAAAGGTGCTAACTATGCTGAAGTGGAGGAAGAAGGTGAACTTCTTCTGATGGCATATACTTCAGATGAGGAATCAGCTAACTATGCTGAAGTAGAGGAAGAAGGTGAACTTCTTCTGATGGCATATATTTCAGATGAGGAATCAGAAAATACATATGCCAGCATAGAAGAAGAAGAACAACCAATTCTAATGATGCATGTTCAAGGTGAGAGGTCAAGCAAAGATAGTGCATGGTTTTTAGACTCAGGTTGCTCGAACCATATGACAGGAAACAAAGATTGGTTCGTGGAGTTAGACGAGCAATTCAGACACTCAGTGAAGCTGGGAAATGGTGGAAGAATTCCAGTAATGGGAAAAGGAAGCATAAGGTTTGAAATTGAGGGGCTAATTCAAAAAATATGTGAAGTATTCTTTATCCCAGACCTCAAGAGCAACCTGCTAAGCATTGGCCAAATGCAAGAGAAAGGATTGGCCATTATGCTGAAGAATAACACATGCAAAATATACCACCCCACAAGGGGTATTATTATGCAAACAGCCATGACAAAGAACAGGATGTTTGTTCTGCACGCCACCATGACCACTCAAGTAATGAATTGCTTGACTACAAGTGAGGAGGATGTATCAGACCTGTGGCATAGGCGTTATGGGCACGTGAATCACAGCAGCCTCAAGTCATTAGAGAACAACAAGCTGGTGAGAGGACTTCCCCAAATCAGCACCACAAGCAAAGTATGTTCAGTATGCAGTGTGGGTAAGCAGCATCGAACAATGATCCCAAAGAAAAGCCAGTGGAGGGCCTCAAGGAAACTCCAGCTAATACATGCAGACTTATGTGGTCCAATCACACCAATTTCAAGCAGCTTCAAAAGGTACATATTGTGCTTTATAGATGATATCAGCAAAAAGGCTTGGATTTATTTCTTGGCTGAAAAAAGTGAATCCTTCTCTATGTTCAAAATCTTCAAAAACATGGTGGAAAAGGAATCTAGGTACAATATATGTTGCCTAAGAACTGATAGGGGGGGAGTTTACATCTAAAGAATTCAACATGTTTTGTGCTGATCAAGGAATTAAGAGGCAACTTACGGCTGCCTACACTCCCCAGCAAAACGGAGTGGCAGAACGTAAGAACAGGACAATATTAAACATGGTTAGATGCATGCTTTGTGAGATGAGAATGCCTAAGCATTCTGGCCTGAGGCTGTCAGGTGGGGGCTGCATGTGTTAAATAGAAGTCCAACTGTTGCTGTGAAGGGAATGACTCCTGAAGAATGCTGGAGTGGGATTAAACCGAAGGTTGATTACTTTAGGGTGTTTGGGTGCATTGCATACGTGCACATTCCTGATAAAGGGAGGACTAAACTGGATGACAAGAGTCACAAATGCGTCTTCCTAGGGGTTAGTGAGGAATCTAAAGCCTATCGGCTTTATGATCCTAAAACAGAAAAGGTAATTGTTAGTAGGGATGTGTTGTTTGATGAGAACAATGGCTGGAGATGGGGAAAGCAGGCTGAGGAAGATGATGTCTTTGCTTGGAGTGATACTGATGAAAATGGAGAAGTTAGTGACTATGATGAGACACTAGCAGAAGAAGAAGCTAATCAAAACAGTGAAGCAATTATTGAGGCCACTGGGATTGATGAAGCTGCTGAAAATGGAAATGTTGAAACAAGCGGTCGACCGGATGGAAATGTTGAACCAAGCGGTCGACCGGATGTTGAACCAAGCGGTCGACCGGATGGAAATATTGAACCAAGTAGTCGACCGGTTATGACTACAGCTTCAGAAGGGAATGCTGCAGCAGAAGAGCACATTGTCTCGGATGAAGATTCAATGGATCACTCAGCAGGAATTAATGACAGTAGAACATCAAGAGGAAGAATTATAAGAACTCCTGGATGGATGGATGACTATGTTCAGGAAGCCACACTTTCTGAGGATTCCATATGTCTGATGGTGAATGATGACCCAAAATGCTTCAATGAGGCAGTGAAGCAACAAAAATGGAAAAAGGCAATGGACTTGGAGATGGAAGCAATTGAAAGAAACAAGACATGGGAACTTGTAAACCCACCAGATGGTGTACAAAAAATTGGGGTGAAGTGGGTGTACAAGACTAAATTGAATGAGAAAGGAGAAGTTGACAAGTGTAAAGCACGATTAGTGGTAAAAGGTTATGCACAGAGGCATGGAATCGACTATGGTGAGGTCTTTGCACCTGTGGCTAGGTGGGACACTATAAGGCTGATCTTGGCTCTAGCAGCACAAAGGAGATGGACGGTATTCCAGCTGGACGTCAAGAGTGCATTTCTCAATGGAAATTTAGAAGAAGCAGTGTATGTGGAGCAGCCTGAAGGTTATATTCGAAAAGGAGAAGAACATAAAGTGTTGAGGCTTAGAAAGGCTCTTTATGGTCTGAAACAGGCTCCAAGAGCCTGGTATAGCAGAATTGAAGGTTTTTTTATTAAGCAGGGTTTTGAGAAATGTAGCTGTGAGCACACCCTATTTGTCAAGCATGAAGATGGAGACAAGTTTCTAATCATCAGCCTCTATGTAGATGACCTAATCTACACAGGAAACGACATGGAACTATGTGAAACTTTTAAACAGTCTATGAAAAACGAATTTGACATGAGTGACCTGGGCAAGATGAAGTATTTCTTAGGGGTTGAGGTGCAGCAAATTGAAGAAGGAATACACCTGAGTCAACAAAAGTATGCGAGAGAGCTACTGGAGAGGTTTGAAATGGGGAGCTGTAATTCTGTAAAAAATCCCATTGTGCCAGGGATGAAATTGACAGCAAACAATGAAGAGCCAAATGAGGATTCAACTCTGTTCAAGCAATTGATTGGAAGCTTGATGTACCTGTCAGTGACTAGACCCGACATTGCCTTTGTTGTGTGCATGTTAAGCAAATTTATGACAAATCCAAAGGCATCTCATATGGCAGCAGCAAAGAGGGTGCTCAGATATGTAAGAGGAACTACAAGCCTAGGGCTATTTTACAGAAGGGATGCACAAAACTCAGACAATGAACTCAAGGTGTATACTGACAGTGATTATGCAGGTGACACTGAAGATAGAAGGAGTACCTCTGGATATGTGTTTATTTTGAATGGTGGTGCAGTTGCTTGGAGCTCGAAAAAACAACCAATTGTGACTCTTTCTACCACTGAGGCAGAATATGTGGCTGCTGCTGCATGTGCTTGCCATAGTATTTGGATGAGAAGAGTGATTAATAATCTCGGGTGTTCATCCTGCAAATGTGTGAAGATATTCTGTGATAATAGCTCTACCATCAAGTTATCAAGAAATCCAATTCTTCATGGGAGAACTAAACACATAGATGTGAGGTTTCATTTTTTACGTGACCTGGTAAAAGAAGGTGTTGTGGAACTAATTCAGTGTGGAACAAGTGATCAGGTGGCAGACATTCTGACCAAACCTCTAAAGCTAGAATCCTTTCTGAAACTTAGAGATTTACTGGGAGTACAAAGTTTGGAAGATGTAAACTGACTTGTTTTTGCAAATGCAGTTTAGGGGAGGATGTTAACTTCTGATTAGTTTGACTAAGTCAGTTGAAAGTAGTTTGTTATGACTAAGTCAGTTGAAAGTGTTTTAGTTGTTTTAGTATTCTTGAATTGTAAAGAATAGGATTGTTGCTCTGTATTCTTAAATTGGCTATATAAGCCGAGAATCAATACAATGAATACATCGAATTTTATTCAGAAAATCCTGAGCAATTTTATCATTCTCTCTCCGCTCCCTCTACTCTCTCGTCCCTTTCCTCCAATTCCCTCCTTCCTCCTTCAATATCTTCCCTTTCGCTTTCCTTGTCTGTCTCCTCTCCTTCCTTCTATCTCTCTCTTTTCTTCTCCCCTTTCTCCTCCTCTAAAATCCCTTTTCACTTCAGAACAAACCCCAACCAACCCATCTTAGCTCTCTCCTCAATCTCCCAATCACAACACAGGCTCTTGTTTTCCAAGTCTCTCCTCATTGCTGTTGTTTTTCTCCTCTGATTCCAAGTGCTTCGGTATTGTGGACTGCTGCCATGATTCTCGCTGAATTATTAGGTAGTGTTGCGTTTTTTTTTTTGTCTTTTTCGGGGGGTTTTTTAGTGAATACACTGTTCATAATAGAAAAAAATGGATGAACGCTCATGAAGCACGGACGAAAAATGTCCAGTGAACAGTGAACACACTCAGAAGCTACAGGAACGACTTGATCTGTTTTAGTATATAGGATAATTGGGAAAAAAAACAATTTAAGAAAACAATATATGAACCAAGTAAACTTGTCAAACTTGTTACTCGAGCTATGAGATTAAGATAATCCTATAAAAATTCAATTGGAAATATCAAGAACCCTAGTTTTCATCAAATCAATATTGTGGGATGACATAAGAAAATCAATTAGATAAAGGTGAGCAAAAAAATTAACTTAAATCAACCTGAGTTAATTTATTAAACCTATAATTTTCATCATGAGATCAAGATAAAGTCATAAAAGATAAATTAAAAAAATTATAAAGGTTAATTTTCTAATGATTCATTGTTTAAGGTTCAAATTAAAAAAAAAAATGCACAAATAAAAAAATGATTTGTTTAAGGTTCAAATTTTCTACCTAACAAAATTAAATTAAATTAAAAGCATAATTTTCAAAATAATCTAACAATAAAGAAAAAAAATAAACCATAAAATATCACAGAAATACTATTCCAATTAATAGTGTTTTGTGATTGTGGTTATACTGAATTGGTCATAACCCTTTAGTTTTTTGTTTTAAAAATTAAATATATTAATAGTGCAGAGTAAATCTGAATTAAAATTATGAAAACAAGTACAAGAATGCGAGTCAGATAAAGATTAACGATACTTTTAATTTCTAAAGAAAATATAAGGTCTTTTTTTATGATATAAATTAAATATTTAATTCTTAGACATACTGTTAATTAAATTTTACTTTCATTAAATTTGCCCCTCCCAGTACGTGGCACATGACAATTTTACTTTCATTAAATTTTATTTTTATTTTTATTTTTGCTTAGTAACAGTTTAATGCACTTCAAACTTCATAATAAAAGTAATTTGAGTTAATTATAATTAGACCCCTAGTTTAGCAAAACTAACTGGTTATATTAGTCCTTATTGTCTCAGAAAATATTTATTTAATACCTATTTTCTTAAATCTATTTATTATTTAATCCATTTGGTCTATTTTATTTTCACCTTATTAAATTAAATATATTTAATAATGATCAAAGTATTATTTAATTATTTTTTCTATCACAACAATACATTAATCTATTTTGATACACAATCTAAATTATAATTAATGAATAAAAAATCTTTTTCGAAAGAAAACAATAACAAAAAAGGCTCTATTACTCTGCCGCCTACAGTAACCGGCAGCAGCTCCGAGAGTTTGGAATGAAGATGTGGACCTTATCCTGCGCCACTCCTGTTGCTTATCCTGCAAACTCCGTGAGAGTTTCCATGCCATCAGTTAAAGCTCCTTCAAGCTCTCAAATTTCGTTTAAGCACAGTGAAAGTCCTTTTGTTCCAGAGGTAATGAACCCAAGAACCTATTACTCCAGTTTGCTCTCTTCTCTGTTTAGTTCAAAAGAAAATGCGGCAAAGTAGTGCAATAAAACTGAAATTTTGACTCTTTTCTGCTAGGACTAGAGAACCTTTACTTGCTTTGACTCAAATTTTTTTTTTTTAAATAACCCAGTAGTTTAATCTGGTTGTTGCTCTTTTTGGTTGCATCGAAAGTGCTGGAAAATGAAAAGCTTGGATTAAATTATGTTGTGATTGTAGCCTGTTTTTATCACATTGTCTAAAAATGCTATGTTTGATGAGACAAAGACTGTCTTTGGTTTATGAGAGATTGGGAAAAAGGAAGAAACATCAATACAAATAAATTTATTGGTTTGCTATTTTCAATATAATGATTCATTGTTGGTCTTTTTCTGAGGAAAACGACTTTTGTTGCTGGGATATGTAGGAAATGACTAGAAACTAATATCTTCCATCAATTTCATGGTTATTTTGGATATGGAGGAAAAGGTTTTCTGCCTGCGGGCTTATCATCAAGTGATAAAGCAGTGGGTAGGTCCGGGCTGTGGATTGTGTTCTCGATTTCAAAAGATGAGAAGAACTTCCCATTAGATGTACTAGATAGTGACTTAGTTGAGACTTGGGATGAGCTATGTGTTAGAGAGTAATATAAATCATATTATGGGGCCTCACTTACAAGCTTAAGCTTTTAGGTGAGATGATTCTATAATATGGTATCAGAGCCTTGTTGACCCAGCGGTCACGAGTTCGAATCTCACCACCCCCATTCTATTTGATAAAAATCAAGCACAAGGTGATGTGGACCTATGCAAGTTTCAAGCCCAAAGGTCTTTCACTTGAGGGGGTGTGTTAGAGAGTAATATAAATCATATTATGGGGCCTCACTTACAAGCTTAAGCTTTTAGGTGAGATGATGGAGGAAAAGGTTTTCTGCCTGCGGGCTTATCATCAAGTAATAAAGCAATGGGTAGGTCCAGGCTGTGGATTGTGTTCTCGATTTCAAAAGATGAGAAGAACTTCCCATTAGATGTACTAGATAGTGACTTAGTTGAGACTTGGGATGAGCTATGTTTATTTTTCTCATGTGATTCCCACAATTTGCTCAGTAGTCAAGCTTTTATACTAAAATCCTCTACTATACTTTCTGATTTGGTATACTCATTACACCATCCATGAACTAGAATACTTTCTTTGTAGTTTAGACATTCTATTTTCTTTCAATGTACTGCTTACTGTATGTGTTGACCACTGAATCTTGATCCGTATGACTAATATGCAGGTTGTGAAAGCAGTAGATTCCTTGTATTCAGAGTTCAGAGCTGTGGATAATTTGGTGGCATGCAATACTTCTCGTGTTCTTAAAGCTTTCCAGAATGTTCGGCTTGGTTCTCATGTAAGTACAAAAACTATTTATATGTAACTTTCAAGTTGATATTCAATGGTTATCAATAAAGTTTCAGGTTGCCATTAAGGTTTCTCATTCTCATGTGCATGAAGTGTACAAACAAATAGTCGCTTTCCATAGCATAAGTGCCATTGGATGTGTGCTTACCTGTTTTCCTCTCTAAGAATGAATAAATATATTCACATATAGTGGTGTTTATATTGCCACTCTTGTGGTTATAACCAGCACTTCAGCGGGTCCACTGGCTATGGTCATGATGAAGCTGGTGGACGTGAAGCACTTGACCAAGCTTTTGCAGAGATTGTTGGAGCCGAATCTGCAATAGTTCGCTCGCAGGTTTGCCCTATTTTCTATTGTATCCTTGATTCTTAATGTTATTCTTTTTTAATCCAGTATGCTTTGTTAATTCTCTGCTCCTTTGGTCATTCATTAGTTTTTCTCAGGAACCCATGCTATTACGTGTGCGTTGTTTGCATTTTTGAGGCCAGGAGATGAGGTGAGCTGTTATTTTGAGGTTTTCTTCAATTGTTGTTGGAAAGCCATGTCAGTAGTTTTATAATGTTCTCTGCTTTAATTGGCTTCCACAAGGAGGAGTTAGATTAATTTGATTGTCAGCTCTTGGCAGTTGCTGGTGCTCCTTATGACACCTTAGAGGAAGTTATTGGAAAGAGGGACTCCAATGGACTGGGTTCCCTTAAAGATTTTGGTGTGGAATATCGAGAAGTTCCTGTATGTTACTAATAGCAAAATTAAGCAAATTTTTTTTTTTTCAAATTTCACCTGTAAATTTTTTCTTACCTTATGATATTGCAGCTTGCTGAAGATGGTGGACTTGACTGGGATTGTCTTATGCATGCTTTAAAGCCTCATACAAAATGTGCCCTCATTCAAAGGTCATGTGGTTATTCATGGCGTCAAAGTTTAAGTGTAAATGAGATAGGGAGGGCTATAAAGATGATCAAGGTATGCGCATAGAAATATGCAGTAATTTCTGAGGATCATGATCTGAAATTGTCAGTGAAGTTGGCTCATTTCAAAATGCTTTGTATTATGCATTTGGGATCTCTATGCTTGCAGTGGTTTTATGTTGGTTCGAGTGGTAAAATTGTAAAATCATGGAATTAGTTGCCTCTCCCTCCTTTATTGCTTTCAAGATCATTGGTTGTTTATAGTTCATGTAGTTAATAAATCGATGTGCTCTGTCGCTCCTTTTTACACTGCTGTGTTATCCACTGTTTAACATTTTTCATTTTCATCGATGTCCCTTCAAATGTGTACTTGCAGATGCAGAACCCTAATTGCTTGGTCATGGTGGATAATTGCTATGGTGAATTCGTTGAAAGCATTGAACCTCCATCTGTGGTATGTGATGTAGCTTTCATCCTTTTGCTGAAGAAGGGTAATATTTTTATTTATTTTTCTTGGTTAATGTTGGGGCAGGGTGCAGATCTGATTGCAGGTAGTTTGATTAAAAATCCTGGCGGAACCATTGCACCATGTGGTGGATATATTGCAGGGAAGAAAAAATGGGTAGAAGCAGCAGCTGCTCGTCTATCTGCGCCAGGGCTTGGGATAGATTGCGGCTCAACTCCTGGCGATGTAATGCGAGCTTATTTCCAGGGATTGTTCCTTTCGCCTCAAATGGTTGGCGAGGCAATCAAGGTATTCAATTATGCATGTCCTTGCCATAATACTCTGCTGTGTTTGGCAGTGGGTTAATCGTTTCTTCTGTAATAAAGGGGACTTTTCTAATCGCTGAAGTCATGGCATCTAAAGGATATCAGGTGCAACCCCTACCTCGTGCCACCCGTCATGATACAGTCCAGGTTTGTTTTGTTGTTTTGTTGTAAGTTCTGAAATAATTTGACAGCTGAAATTCTCACTGATTTCATGATGATTTTCAGGCAGTGCAGCTTGGTAGCCGTGAGCTTCTCCTTGCTTTCTGTGAGGCTGTTCAAAGAAGCTCCCCTGTAGCTTCATATACTAAACCAGTTGCAGGCTCAACTCCTGGATATGCATCAGAGGTCCTGGCTGTATTCACGTTGAATTTTATACTAAAATGCAGTTAAAAAGTTTTTTGAAGCTCAATGTGAGTGCTGCTTCTAGGGCAGTATGCTCTAGTCCGATGGCCTACTGCACAGGTTTCATCAATTCGAAGTTCTCATTTTTGCCATCATGGTCACTTTACTAGATTAATAAAAAGGATACATCTTTGTGTTTTAAATTTTGAGGGAAATACTCATGGTAGTGACTATACTGGTGTTGCACAGATAAATATTTCCATATACATTAGCTCAAGACATGGGGGACTCTTTGTATATAGATAATTTCTTTTTAATTTTGTGATTATTTTTCTCTTTTGTAACTAGAATTTTAGTAGTTTTTCTGACATGAGTATCTCAAATATAATGTATCAGGTGATCTTCGCTGATGGAACCTTCATTGACGGGAGTACAAGTGAATTATCATGTGATGGACCCCTAAGGGAGCCTTTTGCTGTATATTGCCAGGTACATACTCGGCTCGTGCATCTCCATTCCATGAGCATTGATGCATTAAGAAAACGAGAAATACACTACAACATATTTTATTGTTAGTAGATAATAGTTAATTTACTTAAAGTTTTGAATTCAGTTTCTCTATTGATGCAGGGTGGAACTCACTGGACTCAATGGGGCCTTGTTCTAGGAGAAGTTTTGAAGCACATCTGATCTGATCCTATTTTGATTTTTGTCCAAACAAGAGATCACAAAGTAGTTTCGGTTAAACTTTATAGTTGAATGGTCTATTGATCATCTTCATCTTCGTCAGAATCGCTGCTTCGATGCGTAAACTGGTGTTAAAAAACTCGGCTCAGTGTCGAATTCAAGGTGGTTACAGAGCTCATTGTAATTTTTCATTACAACTTTGTTTATGGCAAGGATCTTGTCAGTGTGGTGGAATGTTATATATTAATGAAAGGGTCTTCTTGTAGTTTAGCAAAATCACTTCAACTGCCAAATATTGGAGACGACTACAACAGACATTGATTTGATGTAGCTTGGCTTCCACGTTATCATAGATTTGAGATTCTCATGTGGTTTCTGTCTTCAAATGATGTGCAGCTGCTTCATTTTAACAAAATGGTTCGCCTTGACAGATCATAGAATTTGAATCGAAACCACAGGAAGATAAATCCGTACTCTTTTTTTTTTGTATAAACCACGCGGTGTCCTAGACATTGGTCCAGACTAATCCACGTTCGCACCGGGTGGGCCTTGAAGGGGTGAAAGTGCTTCCCAAATGGCCAGTTTCATACAAGAATAGGGATTGAACCCCTGACCTCTCTTAAGGGACGAGAGCGCCCTCATCACTCACGCCAGGACCCCTTGGGTTAAATCCGTACTCTTTGATTATAAAACAGCTCAAGATAAATCATCAGCAGGAAAAAGTAAAAATAAAAATAAATGCGGTGAGCGTGGATCGAACACGCGACCTTCAGATCTTCAGTCTGACGCTCTCCCAACTGAGCTATCCCCGCATTGCGTTAACTATTTCTGATTTACAATATAAAAACTATCAAACTACACCGTCAGAGGTAAGAAAGAACTAGTCATGGGATCAGCCGGAGGTGTCCATCCCCATCATCTTGACCATCCAAATTGCGCTTGCTGGCTATTGCTTACTGCTTAGTAATAATGCCTTGCATTCGGACAAAGAACACCACGTCCCAGAATTTAAAACTTTTCACCCTTCCTTCCTCGTATCAATCAACCAAACGAACCATACAGCGCAGACAGACCCCCCCGGCAATCGTCAACAGCAAAACAAAACTATTATCATGTTCTGTTAGAATAGAATTCATGGGTGAAGCAATGAAAAGAAACCCTGTAATTCCTATGCTGCCAACTACCTACTTCCATTTCTTGGTCTGGTAAATTCACTTTTTTTTTTATAACGCTTACTATCTAAAGTCTTTTACAAGATTTTAGTCATAAGTATTGTAAAGAGAGGGGCAACTGTCATAACTCAATTTCTGGGTTACTCCCCAAAATCCACCAAAAAAAAATTAATAATAAAAAGGGTCAACATTGGCAGAAAAACCAATGTGGAAATTTTGGTTGTTTCCACGAGTCCGATCATATCTCTTTTGTCCCAAAAAATAAAGAAAAATACAGATTTAAGGCAAAAATAATTTATCATTAGATAAAATATATTTTATGGGCCAATTTGATTTAATCATCGGCCAATTTAAAAGTATAATTATATTTGGGAATTAATTTAAGGTCCAATTAAAAGATTTAATTAAGTGTAAGGACCTTAATTATACTTAAGTTGGTCGAATTAATTTGATTAAGGGCGTAATCGATGAGAAATCCAGTTCTTGAGTGTAATTTGGGTTCAATTGAGAAGATCAGAATCTTCGGAGACCGAATTGAACTTTTTCAAGCCAAGTGTGCGAAATCAGGAGTCCAATTGAAGACATCGAGAATTTAATGGTCAATTGAGGGTCAAATAGCATAAATCGGAAACCAGAGACCAAAATAAAAAAAGACGCGCAAATTTAAGGCTAACATTGAATTTTGACGGGGATACAATTGCATAAAATTAAAAGTTTAAAACCATTTAGGGGTGCGATTGAACCAATTAAAAGTTGAGGGACCAAATTGATTTTTTCACCCTCCCCACAATCATCACAGCGTGATCGTACATTGTTCAGTGATCGAAAAGTACATGCACGCCACTGCAACCTGACAGGCGGGTAACCCATCATCACTGCGCAATAGGGCGGTAGAAGGGTTGCCACCTCCGGCTATAAATAGCCTGCATGTATATGCAGACAGGGGAGGCAGAGGACAAGATTTAAACAAAACAGAGTTTTATTTTACAGAGGAGATTCACATTGAGGGAGGAGATATTTATGTGATAAATACACTAATAAGATCAAAGGATCACTTTTCATCTCCCTCGTCTCCGGCGTCACTCTCTCTCTCGGTCAGTCCACCCGCTGTCTCTCTAAAACCAGCCACCTTTAGCTCTCTCTCTCCCCTCAAAGACTCGTCGGCAAGCCACCAGCTTCATCTCCGGCAAAGCCAGCCTCCACCACAGACGCAAGTCCCTCTCTCTCTCCCCTACAATTCCTTCTCTCTCTCCTCCTGCAACAGCTCTCAGCGAGCACAGCAGCAGAAAGCACCTCCATCGTGACCTGCAACAGCTCTCGGCGAGCACAGCAGCAACAGCCACCTCCACTGTGACCTGCAACAGACCATCCTTCTTCTCCGACGACAAGCAACGCAGCAGCAGCCACGAACACAGCACAGGTCAGCTACTTCCAACGCCTCCTCCGGCCGCCACGGGCCACCATTTTCGATGTCACCACCATAGAGACAACCACCTCGACCTCCTTTACCCGGCGGCAATAGAAGGTGACCCTCTCGTTGTGGTCGGCCGACCACCATTTTACTATTCACGAAATACGTGAACTGTATTTAATTCAGATGTTCTAAACGGTGTTGTTTTGTCTTTTCCTTTTTTTCCTGTGTGTCTTGGGCTGGACTGCTCTCGGCCCAGCCCAGTTGGATGGGTCGGGTCCAGCCTAGCCCATTAAAATTGGGCTTTGACCCATCTTGGTTAGCTGACCCATTTAGTTGGGCCTGGCCCAGCCCGAATTTGTTTTTTTATTTAAAAAAATACAAAAAATTGCATTTAAGAAAAAATAAAAAAAATGTGTTGTTTTCATGCATACGGCCGGATTACAAGATTTTTTCCATCATATTTTTCACAAAAAAAAAATATTTTGCATCTTCCTCATGTTTTAAAACAAAAATTGGATATCGTAACCAGTTTATGGTTATTCGTTGAAATTTGGCCAAAATATAAAAAATAATTATAAATATTTTTGTTTTATCTATTAGGGTGTAAATTTACATTATAAAGTACATCCAAGGATATAAAAAAAAAAGAGTTTCAACTATGGTGTAAATTTATATTGTAAAGTACATTTGTAGATAATAAAAAGGATTTTTTAAATAAGGTGTAAATTTACATTGTAAAGTACATCCGTAGATAAAAAAAAAGTTTGTAGTTGCGGTGTAAAATTACATTGTAAAGTGCACCCGCTGAAAAAAAAAAGATTTTTGAAAATGCAATGTAAGAAGTTTAACTTAGAAAAACAATCAAACAACAATATAGCTTACCTTAGTAGGGTGCATTAGGAGTGATACGTCTTCCCCTTGCACAACAAATCTTCTTATCCAGACTCTCGCAGACCAATAGGTTTCTAGTAACCTTAATACTAGGTGGCGACTCCTAATAATTATAGTCGTAATTTTAGGACTATATCACCCCCCCTATTTTCACCGCGCGTCGTTATCTCTCTAGAGAAGGATGGCGGGGCGCAAAGCGCATAAAAATTGTCGTCGCGACAGCAAGGACGAAGGAATAAAAAGATGTTACTAAGTTTGCGGGGATTTGAAGAAGCTCTGATACCATAAAGATTTCAAGGAATTGGTTTTATTTCATAAATTCACTTAAAATACAATAATTTTTACATCCTTTTATAGATCTTATTTCCTTTAAGGGAACAGGAGCCTAACTCCTTGAAGTAAAAGAACACATACAACTTATCTCCTCAAGGGAATAGGAAATAAACACAATACTATAATCAAAAACCAATTAAAGACAGTTTTCTACAGGCACCATGCATTCCAAAAGCATTTTTTGTAATTCCTCAACGTATTTGAAGAAGCATGAATCCTAGTCCAAAAGGGCACAAAGAGACGTGAATATCAGTATAAAATCAATGGAATATGAGGTAAAAAGCCAAAGAAATCAATGTCTGATATATGAAAATCCACAACGGGATCATTAAAAACTGGAGATAGAGAAACAGAGGGGCTAACCATTGGCCAGGCATTTAATTCGAGAAATGTGATAAAATCAATTGAATCGACAATGGTTAATGGATGTTCGTTGAGCTGCGCTTGTCCCATTCCATTGAATCCCACCATTCTTTTGGATACAACCAGATTTTTCGAATTGATGGCGGGGCACGAGAGAATGGTAACCTCTTGAGCTTCAAACAGTGAACAACATCAAGTTCTTGGAGAGAGTCACAAATCATTACCCCGCTGCAAATGCTTTTTAGCTCCGATAAATTTCTCAATTTTAGTAGCCGCAATTTTGGCAGCCTGACTTCCATAGTGGCATCAATGGAACGGCTGCTGCTGTTTCTTTCTTCACCCATAATCCCGCCTTCATCTTCTTCCTCCGCTGCTATTATCTCCTCCATGCTGTCACAAAACTCTACTTCAAGTTCTTCCAGGTTTCTGAGGTTCGGTAGCAGGCCGGGAGGAAACAGCTTTTTTATACTTGGACAATTAAACACCTCAAATGCTCTGAGACAAGAAAAGGTAGCAATAGATAGGGATGGTTGTAAAGCAGTTCCTTCTCTGCCAAAGAGGGCAAGCAAGTTCTTCAACCGGAATAGATGAAGAGTTTCGAGGCTTTCAAGTATGTCAGTGGAAAAGCTGGACAGCTTGAACAGGAACTCCACATCATGGCACTGACAAATTACAAAAGACTTCAGCCCAGTTGCCTGTAAATTGCAAAAGTTTCTGGCATCATTGCATTCAGCGATCACCAGTTTTTGTATGCCTTCAGGAAGTGCTAGAAAATCTCCTCTTTCACCAATATTGCAGTTGTATAGCCGAACCTCTTTATTTGTATCTTTCTTTGAGATCGGAGAAAGTATGAAATCTGTGAGCACACTGTCACCTTGCTGTCCAATTTTGATATTGTAAGTGTGCAACGGTTGCCCCTCTTCTTGAGATTTAAGATACTTGTTGAAATCAACAAGTTCATAGAAATGGCATTTCAAAGATTCCAACTTTCTCAAGCCTGCTAGTCCCTCTACTTCAACTGCTGTGAGACCTCCGAAAGACTGGTGCAGGTGGAGGAATTGTAAATCAGAGAGTCTAAATAACATTGTGGCAGAAAATTCCTGGAGTGTAGTCCCGTCGAGATTAAGATACCTCAATTTGAAAAGAAAATCTACACCATGAGGCACCTCTTCAAGTGGAGCATTTCTGAGATTCAGCATCCTCAGTTCCCTGAGATTTGTTAATGATGGTACACGTCTTAGCTTGTGACAGCCCATCAGTGATAATCCAGTAAGATGCACAAGACCAGAGATGGATCCTGGCAATGCCTGAATAGCGGTAAAAGAGAGGTCAAGAAACTTGAGCCTGCATAATCGTTTGACAAAAGAATCTGTGATCAATCCCAGTTTGTGATTTTCGCATAGCAGCAAGGTCACCAGATTGGTAGACCTTGGCGAAAAGTTCGATGGAACTTCCTCGATGTCATTTCTCATTAATGAAACTTGCGTAAGGCCCTCGGTCCATTTCTCCTCATCTGGGAATTCTTTTAATTGAACACCAGCTTTAACCATTGCTCTTGAGTTCATGATTTGAAGGGCCATATCCCTCATCAAGTCATGCATCCTGACATATCTATAATCTTCAGTTATAAAGCTCTCCAATAAGCAGGCATTTTCAAGCTTATTAAGCATGGAGTGGCCCTTAGCAAATTGAATTTTCCTGCTCCCTAAATCTTCTATTATTCTCTCTGCAATCAAATACTCTATCAAATCATTTCTGTCGATCTTGTAATCCTCTGGAAATAACGCGCAGTATAGCAGACATTGTTGCAAAGATAAGTCATTCAAATGTAAATAACTAAATTCCAATATCGGAAACACACCACCAAGCCCCATGCTACCTTGTCTACCTTTCAGTTCTTCCAATTCCTGTAATGATTCCCTCCACGCAGAATCATCTTCCACTCCCCTCATGCTTCTCGCCATTGTTTTAATCCCAAGTGGCAAGCCAGCACATTTTGTGGCAAGAATTTTTGCCGAATGTTCCACTTCGGTATCATAATTTCCAAGCTCCTTAGCAAACAAGCTCCAAGCCTCTTCCTCAGAAAGAGGCTCGACCTTGACCATGTTCTCCGGGCAGCCCATCCATTTACAAACATTTAGTGATCGAGTTGTAAAAATCAACTTGCATTTATCCCCTCTGATAGGAATTCCCACCTTCTCCACATCAAAATGATTACTCAAATTATCTAATATCAGCACAGATTTCTGTTTTGTTAAAAATGCTTTTGAAAGTTTTGCAGCTCTACTCTTCTCATCTTTTTCATTTGAAAGATTTAAATCAATTTTTTTGGCAATCATATTCTGCAAATTATAAATGCTAAAAGCTTGTGTTACAGTAATCCAATAAATATGATGAAAAGAGTATGTTATTTTCTGAAGCAGGTTACGGATATGCCTTACCAGTGTTGTTTTGCCCATCCCCCCCATTCCACAAACACCAATAGTTAAAACCTGCTCCTTCTTCAACAAAGACCAAATCTTATCCGTGTTTCTTTGAAAATTTTGACCCACTAGCTCCGTTCTCTCTATAGTAGTCTCATGTAACCCTTCCTGAATCAGATCTCCAGCCATGTTCTCTCTGCTGCTATTCAAATCATCGTTTTCCTTTGACGAATCATATATCTCTTGCCAATCTTTTTCAATTGATTGACCGAGTAGATCCATTCTTGGCAATGCACTTCCTCCAGTCTCGTGTACATCATCAACATTCCCTTCAACAAACTGGATCAATTCTGCAGGACTTTTGTTCTCTACTTCATCTGTGCTTTCAAATTCCATCAGCAGCTCCTCTATATCCCTTGCAATAACTTCAACCTCATTCTTTTCTTCTAGTGAAGAAGAAGAAGAAGAAAACTTATCAGCCACCTCATTTTTACTAAAACTTGGCATGGTTTTAAGTTTCTTTCTTGAGCCATGAATAGCTAAATAGGATGCTTCTTGAATCTCTCCAGGGACTTTTGTACAGATATTAACACCACGTCGTTTCACTCCTGCGAAATGTGATTTGATCCTCGAAATTGAAGTAGCAACAGCAAATCTATACTCGCAAAACTTGCACTTCAAAGGACCACCGGTAATCTTCTCCACATAAGCCCAAAAGGGATCGTTCGGTCTAACCATTTATATCGTTGAATCCTTACACGCAGAAACTATATTCAGTTTAGAAGAACGGGATTAGAATTTATTATTTGATGCAAATAAGAATATTGAAAAGATTAGAGAAAGGGAACAACTAACTTGTAAGGAGGTGGATGATGATACCAAGTAGCAATTACAGACCAAACAGAAACTCTAGAAATAATCTAGAGAAATAGAAACGAATAAATAGGAGCATTGAATGAACAGAAGACAACATAGCTTACCTTACTGGTCGGCTCTGTTGACGTGGCTGTTGTCTTAGAAGATTCCGATCAGTTTAGTTTAGAGCGAATACAAGAAGAGAACCGGCAAGACCATTTGTAGGATTCTTAACCTTAAAGTTGAAAGAGTCAACGCGAGATTTTTCTTGGGAAATTGCTTGCAGGTTAAGGGAAGTTGTTGATAACTCGAGCTGTAAAGCGCAAGTTTTTTCCTAGCAACAAGATCATAACTAATTAATTTGAAATTAATTTTAATTTTTGTATGACATGGTTAAAGTTATTTGAAAATTATCTTATCAAGATTTTTTTAACAATAAAGAGAAAAAATAAAACGAAACGTGAACCATCGGGCAAGTAAAGCTGTTCTTTCCTTCAGCCTTACGGCATCTCAGGACCTCTTTGACACGCAGACCTGTCAAAGAACAGATGCCACCGACTGAACGCCCACAAAGGCTAGAGAGATTCTACGTTCAAACGAAGGTTTTTGAGCTCTATTTTGCGATCTCCTCCTGAAATTCTCTCCTTTTCTTTATCTCAATGACTGAGCTCGACACCCCTTCAATTATATTTCATCTGTTTTTCTTTATTTCAATGACTGTTTCAAACACCCTCTTAAATATAATAATATAAAAGGAGCATCGGTCAAAACAATTTATAATTACAATTTGAGATCCAAAAATAAATAATTGATTCAGGAGTGTCCATCAAAATAACCTAAAAGATCAATAGGGCCAAAATATATCAGTTATCGCCATCTGCCAGGAATCCATCCACATGGACAAAACATAACCAAAAAACATCTTAACATGTGAATCACCAGTTTGGCACAACCCATTCCCCCATCCCGGGAAAGAAAATGAAAGAAAGAAAGAAAACAGAAGCTAAGTTCATGACTGAAGGACTCAATGCACTACTGAAAAAATAGGCCATTAGCAACGGATTTTAGCAATGAAAAACTTCCGTTGGTAATATTTTGCTTAGCAACGGATATTCCGCTGCTAAAAAGTGATTCCGCTGCTGATAAATAAAATATCGCGGTGGATTATCCGTTGCTACGGATTTTCCGTTGCTGAAAATAATCTGCAATGAGTTTTTCATTGCTGATCATGCATCACTAGTTACGGGTGGTCAGTTAACATGAAAGGGGAATAACAGAAACTTCCAAAAAAACACAGTTTAAGAGCACGGGAACGTATGTAGAGTAGAAATCTGATGAACAAATGGAAGAGAGGAGACGCTCAGCATAGTTTTGGGCAGAATATTTGGCCCTTGGTCTTTTGTGTTTGTTTAGGCCCTGGTGATAGCCTGTAATCATTAAGGAAAGGTACACAAATGAATTACTTATGAAATGAGCAAGCAAATCATCCATTGGTAATTAGAAACATTCAATCTGTACACATTTATGACAGGCCAAGAGAAAAGAACAAAAATTGAAGATAAAAATTGGGCAGAAAAAGGCAATGCCTCTTGTAATCTAGAACGCTCACTCATATAATAATGAAATCTTGAAACAGAGAAAGAGCTTGGGCTATGAGATAAGAAGCATTAAAAAGGGCTATATATGATTAAAGAATTTTTCTTTATAACTAAAATATGATATGCAAAGATGACACTTATATGACAGCATCCAATATCCCAGCATGAAAATAGAACTAGACCATGGCGAGGACCCGGACTGCCAATGGCAACCTCTGCAATGATGAACAAAGTTACACGGAAATGCATGAGATGATGCAAAAAGAAAAATGACTTGAAATCAGATCGCAGAGGGAAAGACAGGAAATGTTTTAGCTCAGTCCAAAACATTGTTGCAAAGAAGCTAGTTGAGTTCAACAATCTAAGCACAAAACAAATAACCAAAACCGAATTTACATTACATGCCAAATCTTCAAGATAGATAAATTTTCCATCATACCCATTTCATCAACTCAAAAAGCAAATACAAAAACCAAATTCCAACAAACAAATTTCAAGCCAGCTCACCATAACACTGGCAAATCAATCGCAGATGCAACCCAGCAGAAATCAACTCCAATTCCTTATCTTGTTGCCCGGTCCTCTAACAAAATCCAATATAAGGGATAATCTTAAATTATAATTTTTCTCAATCAAAATTGCTATATTTTAATACCTGAATGGACAAAGTTGAAGAATTTTATTAAGAACCCGCAAACGATGAGAAACATAACTGCTGGTTGCAGGAAGTTGATTCATCCTCTTAATTTCTTGATGAAACGATGTTGACTTCTCTTCATTACCCATTTGGTTCCATCTAATTTTTGGCTCTGTATTTATAGCAATATTGCTAGTGCTATTTGCCGAATTCATCGCTGCCGATGTTAGGTTACCGCTGTCAATCACCGCTGAATTCTGGACAGTGTGAATTCGTTAGCGTCTCCGCGCCTAGTGCTCTAACACTATCCATAGCCTCCATCGTAAGTCAGGCAGCGAAAACACCACTTTCCTTCAAATTTGTGCATGGCAACAATAAGAAAATCTTATAGACGAAAAATAAATTCGTAATTCAAAAAAATAGTGAAATTGTTCATTCAAGTAATTGTCTAAAACAATCGCTTCGGGAAACTGTATGGATGTTGTGAGAATAGACGGGGGAAACAGAAATGGGATTTTCTTTTCCTTTCTACTTGTTTCTTGGAACTTCTTGGTAACCAAACAGAGCGTGAAGTCTGAGAGAGAGAGAGAGGGACTTACGAGTGGCGCAGCTAGCAAACAACGTTTTATATTTTTTTCAACGAGTGTATTCGGCTACTAAAATTAATGATTATATAAAATAAAATTATTATATTAGCAAGATATCGGACCTAGAATCAAAGTTAAACAGCTCCTATTACCACCGACCACCTAGATGGATCAGTTTACACCAAGGTTGTCAGCTGTTTCGTTTGCTGTTCTAATTTTTCTATTAGAATAGAATGTTTTGGTTTTGGAACGTTTGATATGTCATTTCAAGGTTATACTATTTATATATAATTAATTATATATATATATATATGAAAAAAATTAAAATATTAATTTAACAAGTACAATTTAAATTCAAGATAAATTAACTTTAAATTATACAATACAAACACAAAGTCAAACAAACATAATCTCAAAATTAGAAACATCTCTAAAATTCCAAAATATTATGATAGTAAAATGTTATAAAATAAAAGAAATATTATGATTTTGAGACAGAACGGCACGGCCAGAACGGTACCGAAATGTTCTGGTCGGAATTTCCAGAACAGGCCGGAATTAAAACTGAGATAAAAACAATATCATTTCATCTTGATTTTTTTAATGACACGGAACATTCTAATCATTCTAACCGGAACAAAACAGAATTAACAAGTCTGATTTACACTTCATATTGAAACGGGAAGTTGATCCACGAGGCTGAAAGCCTGAAACATCACGTATCGAGTAATTTTATTTATAAAATACAAAATGAATATCCTATTTGTACTAGTTCAGTAATTATATAATTATTTTAGAAGTTTCTAAGCAAAAGAAAAAAATAAAATTATTTGATTTTCTAAATTCGATATAAAAAAAAATTAGAGTAATGTATTTTCTAAACTAAATAAATAATAATATATAACAGATAGATAAATAAAAATAAATAAAATATAAGAAGATAACAAGCAAAGATAAATAGAATTCATGGTCTAATTAAAAAGTATTTTAAAGCTCATATAATTAAAATCGATAGTCTCTATAGAAATTGAACCTATAAAATCATCTAGCAAAATTTGAATATGATCTAACGATGAAATTGTTATGGATTTTTTTTGTCAAGTTATTTGTCTAGCATGAACATATTTCTTTTAGATTTAGCTTTGTGATAAGCACAAAATAAAATAAAAAAAATTGAACAATACATATTTTTTTTTATATAATTTTTGTATATTAATAAACTCTCTTTTTAAATGATTTTAATAACCCATTTTTTATATTTAGTGCCACTTTCCATAGTTATGGGGATTTATCCAACATAAAAATGGTCATGATCAAAGTGTTATCACATTAAGTTACTCTAGAAAGATGATGGTATTATATATAGTGTTATTTGGAGTGTAGTTGAGGTTGTTTTTTAAAGTATTTTTCGTTCAAAATGCATCATCAAATTAATATTTTTATTATTTTTTAAAAATCAGATTTGACATTAGTAGATGAAAATAATCTAAAAACACCAAAAAAATTTAATTTCAAATAAAAAAATTTAAATATTTTCAAAAACACTCTTGAAATACAGTGTCAAATAAAATAATAATATTGTTAATTATTCAGGATTTTGTTTTCATGTCATTGACAATAGAATTTCGAGTGTCTTTTCTGTTTTTCCCCACCTATGGTATCAAATTTAATGTATTTTGTTTTTTGGGAAATTCTTGAAATTAATACCAGACAAAAAGTCATATTAAAAAAAAAAAAAAGAATAAGCTTTGTTGCTTTGTTTGTGATAGTTTATAGGCCATCAAACTTCTTGAAAGAACAGTCTCATAAACGCTTATTTGTGATAAATTTAAGATAAAGTATCAATTAAATGTAACATTAATATGAAAAAGTTACCATTTTTTATCTAATAAGTTAGAGAATTTATCCTTCTATTATTTTGGATCTTCAATGAAATTCAATTTATGATGACGTGGAATACTTAAGCATCCACGCAATACACCTAGCCTAATATGTTTTGAAGCAAGGCTTAATATAAATATATGCCTCATCACCACTTGTTTTTCTTCGATATAATATATTTCCCCTCTTTAAATATTAATTTTCAACTAGATTATTTACCCGAGTCAAATTGATTTTTAAAAAAATATACAAAAATATTCATACATTGCTAACTTGTTTTCTAGTAGAGGAAATTTTTTAAATGGGTGACGGTTGATTTGATGTGATGAAATCAACTTTAAGGATAAAAAAAAAAAAACAAAACATGGACAATCATTATAAACATAGTTGAGATAAAAAAACTCTAAGTTGATATCTTTTTAAAAAAATATTAAAATGATAATATATTAAATAGATCCTGATCGATCAAAGTTAACTTGTTAAATTCATGGTCTAGATCATAAGATAAGAATAACTCTATATAAAATAAATTGAACAAAAACAGCATAAGTTAACTCAAGTTAATTGATCAAACAGTGAATTAGATCATTAGACCATGATAATCTCATTGAAAGTAAACTAAAATAAATTATTAAGTTTCGTTTTTAATCAACTCAATGTTGAAGTATAATTTTTTTTAAAAAATAGAAAATAATCCAAATCAATTATGTTAATTGATCAAACAGTGAATTAGATCATTAGACCATGATAATCTCTTTGAAAGTAAACTAAAATAAATTATTAAGTTTTGTTCTTAATCAACTCAATGTTCAAGTATAATTTAAAAAAAAATAGAAAATAATCCAAATCAATTATGTTAAGCCCCCCCCACTCGAGTCATGATACTAAAATAATTTTATAAAAACAAACAAAAACAAATTATGAAGTTTCATTTTTAATTAATCGTTGAAATATGAAATAAACAAAATAAAAATAAAACAAAAAAAAAAGCTCAAGTTAATTGGGTTAATATATTAAACTTGTGACTTCTCTTATGATACTAAGATAACCTAATATAAAACAATTAAGATAAATTATGAAACTCAAATTAAATATTAAAAGATAAAGCAAGAAAAAAACCCGATGAATAATGATTTGTGAGGAGGATAACAATTCTTTCCTCTCTTCAGTTAGTTAGTTCTTATTAACATAACTCTAAATTTAATATTCAAAATCTTTTAAATAAAACAAACTAATTCTTATATATTGAAATATAAATAATACATTTGCAAACAAACTTATTATCTATTAATAATGAAGACTAGCTTAAAAATATTTATTCTTGTAGAGTAAGGGGAAAAAATACAAACATTATGATGTTATTTTGTTTAGCTTGTCAAACAACAAATCAACCACTCATACACTATTGTTTTCTCCGATTATCTAGTTGTTTTTATATTTTAAAATTAATTTTAAAAAATAAAATATTTTTTTTATTTTAAATTAATATTTTTTAATGTTTTTAATTTTTTTTTGATGAGCCGATATAAAAAATGAATTTTAAAATTTTAAATAAAAATTATTTTAGAAAATATCAAGAAAACTAAATTCTATTGCGTGCAACGTTTTTGACTAGGACCGGATGATGAAACCGCAAAACTGTATCATACGAGTAGCTCATACATACATTTCTCTTCCGCGTTTCGTGACTCAAACCCATCATCCCACACGCACCAAAGATCATTTTACACGTGCGAAAAAGGACATTCAACAAATGACCAAAAAAAAAAGATGAATATATTTTATTAAGGAAACGCTTTTTCTCTCCTCCTCTTCTTATTTGGCAGTCTGGGTTGCAAAATAATCAGAGCGAAAAGAAAGAGAGAAAGAGAGGAGATTGTGGTGTAAAAGACCAAATTGACCTCGACTCCTCTCTCCCTAACCTTTTGCAGCCGCGACGACTTTCTGTCTCTCTTTCCCTCTCTCTCGATAAGCCGGTTTCTGCTTTTTGGCGGTTATTTGCGGTCACCATGAACGAGAAGGCCAACGTCTCTAAAGAGCTCAATGCTAGACACAGAAAGGTTAGTCTTCCTTCCTTGATCGAGATCCCAATCCTGCCCCTGCTCGCTATCTCTTGTTTTTGTGTTCATCTCGATTTCTTTTTTTATTTTGATAATTTCATCACGCTCTGAATTAAACGGCGATTGATTTGATCTGATTTGCTCTATGACTATAGATTAACTAGATGATTAATTAGATCGTTTTTTTTTATTTCTGCGTGATTATGCATTCGATCTAATATTTTACTGGTAATTGATGAAACATGGCTTGATTAATTAATGTTGATTGCGTTAATTTTGTGGACTTTATTTCATTTTTTAGCTATGCGAATTTCAAGTTTTAGATTGGCTGAGATTTATATCTGATATGATGCTATTCGTTTGTGTTGCTAGTTTGGTTAGTTATATAATACGCTGAAATCTAAGTTTAGAAGATTTTCTGTCATTAAAATTGCATTTTTTTCAGATTATATCTGTGAGGTGAAAATCTGGTCTCATTAGAAACCAAGAGCCAAGAAATGTTGACGTTTTTGCATTTTGTAGATATTAATATTGGCTCATCTATATTAATGTCCTTGATGATTTTGTTGCTCGTAATTTTGTTTCTTCTGTAATGATAAATATAGGTGTTTCTAGTTTGTCTTTGATGAGTGCTGCTGTGGCATTCTCGAATGAGGAGGATTGGGTTTCTTCAGCCTTAAAATTTGTTTGGGTTTTGTGTGCTAGCTACTGAGCTCATATGCTATTTGTATGTTTAATTATATTATCTTGTGTTGAAGGGAATGTAGTGTGTTTTTTTATGAACAAGTCTGTTGCCTGTATGTATTGCATAACCTGCTAAATTAGCAGTGTGATTGTCTCATTCTTTCATTGAAGCTATTTTGAATTGAGTGTTTTGGATTAAATTTTAGTTATTTTACAAGCAGCTGGAAATGCTATTTTGTCCCAATATTTAATTCATGGCTGAACTCTGTGGATTTTTCTGGAGTCTTTATTGGTTTCCAAATTGACCCTTGTATAATGTATTTCATTCCTATGGTGATTATTTGAACCTTATAGCAATGGGTTACTATATTGATACATGTCAAAGTTTAGACTTTATGACTTCCATTGATGCTAACTACATATGGTGACATTTGTCACTGAAGTGAATTATATGATTTTTGTTTATAAAATTTTTGCACAGGTGTATTTTTTTCGTATTCTGATTGTTTTTTATTTGTGATTGTAGAAGCTGTACTATTTATTCCCCTTTATTTCTTAACAGTGTATTGGCTTGAATTACTTGCATTTTTTCCCTGTTTTGCATATGCAGATCTTGGAAGGCCTCCTCAAATTGCCTGAGAACAGGGAATGTGCTGACTGCAAAGCCAAGTATGTATGGACAAGAATATGAGAATCTGATATAATTAGGATAATAGTAAATAATTAGAAAAACAAATATACATAATTATTTAACAGTCATGAATCTTCGTAACTAGCTTGATGCTGCTAGTTTTCTTATTGTTGCTCTACTATCAGTTTGAGCTGCTGATGTTAACCAGTTTGCAAATGCAGAGGTCCAAGATGGGCAAGCGTGAATTTGGGTATCTTTATATGCATGCAGTGTTCAGGGATCCACAGAAGTCTTGGGGTACACATATCAAAGGTGACAAATTGCTTTCTAAATCATCATTAACTTTTAATATAGGATTATAATCTTAAACAAAAGATAAGAAAATGGTTGTTTTTCTTTGAGCACATAAAAGAAGTTTTGTAGATAAGGCCTTCAAGGCTTCCATGAAGAGTTGCTTTGTGGAAAACAACAAGGAAATAGTTTTTGTATTAGCCCTTTTTATTACAAAACGGGAAATTGAAAGAAAGATGGTATGGCGGTCAAATTCATGGTGATTTTGAATCTGTATGAATGGCTGTTATTTCACCATCTTTTATGGCTTAAAAGCAATGTTTTAGTTACATAACTATCTCGTCTCACTGGGTAATATTGTGGGCTTACCATTACCTTTCCTGATGTTACCAAGTCCTAGGCAAGTAGCATATTGTCTAGCTTCTTTTGATTATGTTTATACTTGATATGCCATTTAATAGTGCTCCATTCATTTCTACAGTTTGGTTTCTATTTTCATCAACAATGGTTAATGAAGTTTTTTTTTCTCTCTTTGGCTTCTGAGCTTCAATTTGTGCTCTCCAATTTCCTAATGATTTTGCTTCTTTTTTTTTGTTTTGTTTTTCTTGGATTGATTGATCACAAGCAAGCACAATGTTTGTTGATGTGCCGTTCATTTTCTTCTTTTTAAAAATATAATTGACATGCATGGTAACTAGGCCTACTGTTGGTTGATCAATGAATTTATATCTTGCTGTTGCCTATATGTCATGAATCTGGTTATGTGTTTTTTCTCCTGGAGATGCTGTTTAATATGCATCAAAGTGCTATTATCCTTGAGGATATTTTGTCTCCTCATTGGTTTGCTTCTGCAGGTTCGATCTGCAACCCTCGACACATGGCTTCCAGAACAGGTTGCATTTATTCAATGTAAGCTCATTGGCTTGTTGCAAACTTGTGATTATTATGATTGTTTTTCAATTACTTTTGGGTTTAATAAACAGCTTGCTTTGTACTGTTTGTTTAGCAATGGGGAATGAGAGGGTTAATAGTTATTGGGAAGCAGAGTTACCCCCAAACTACGACAGAGTTGGAATTGAGAATTTCATTCGTGCGAAGTACGTGTATTTTTATAACTCTATTATCAGCAAGTTTTCTCAATCCTTTTTGTGTGTCAATATGATTGCAGTGCACCTGACTTTTACAATTTCTATCAGGTATGAAGAGAAGAGATGGGTCTCTAAAGATGGAAGAACACAATCTCCTCCTAGTGGGCTGGATGAAAGATCTTCTCTGCATCAGAGACCTGATGAAAGAAGTGGGCATGGACGCACCAGAAGTTCTGAAAATTTGTCTGAGGAAAAAAAGAATTCACAAGTATCAAGCTCAAGGAACAGTGCTCCTGCTACAAGAATAAGTGTCCCTGTTCCTCCAAGAGGACCCAAGCAGGTATTCTGAGTTTTATCTTCTTAGTCCAAGTGGAACAGTCGTATATTCAAAGAATCTGTAATGAAATAGTTGATCTTTTCTTTCCTTTTGTTATGTTTTGAAAAGAAAGCTTCAATAAATCCTAAAATTTAAGCATGTAAAATTTTGTTGGGAAGAAAAGGTTTTGATGTTAGCCTTTGGCCTCTCATGAATAAAATCTATCTCCAAAAGCACAGCCACTCACAACAGCCAGTGTTTATGTGCAATTGAATTATGCCTTATCTTAGTTGTTTTGATCTAATTTTTGCAATTCACCATGCTTTCCTGTGTCTATTGTGCAATGAATGTTGGTTAGAGTAACTACATGCATGATTCTTATTTCTTCCTCACTTTGTAATCATTTCGCCTCTCTTTTTTTTCATTCCCGCCCAGAAAGTTCCTACATGCACAATGATTTGAGCATGACATTTTTTCATAAACAGGTTACTCCTGCAAAGCCTCAACAGGTTGTTGAAAAAGCTGAACCAGTGGTGGAAGTTACTGAAGCTGCAAAGAAAGTCGCAGATGCTGCTCCAGCTGTCTCTGCACCCAAAGTTGATTTTGCTACTGACCTTTTCAACTTGCTCTCCATGGATGGCCCTAGTGAAAATGGCTCAGCGGCAGCTTCCAATGAGGATAATGGTTGGGCAGGTGTTCAATGTATGACTTCATTTGTTTTGACAATTGTTACTTGCTATGATCTCCTATGTGTTTTTTGTTGGTATTTCTTTTTCACACATGTATTGGTGATTCTTGCTATCATTGTGGACTATTCCAAAATATGCAGCTGCAACAGTTGCTGAGGAATTATCAACGCCTGGAAAAGCTGTTCCAACAAAAGCTGTAGAAAATAAAACTCAGTCCAATTCTGGAATCGAGGATTTATTTAAAGATTTGCCTTCCTTAGATACCCCTTCAGTCTCGGAGAAACCCCAGAAAGATGTGAAAAATGATATAATGAGCCTTTTTGAGAAGGTATGTACTTTTGACATTTTTATGCGTCTTTAGAACATTTCCTCTTAAATTTGTTTGATAATTTATCATATCCTGGCTGTACTTTCCAAATTCTTTATCACGTCTATTACCTATGTAAAAACCAACTTTGGTTTGGGTGCACGCAAGAGTTTAGCGTTTTGAAGTTTATGTGGAGATGAATTATTACCTGATGATTTTGTTTCCAACATTTTATAGTCCAATATGGTATCACCATTTGCGATGCATCAACAACAACTTGCTATGCTGGCACAGCAACAGCAACTTCTTATGGCTGCTGCAGCAAAATCTGCTGGGGGGAACCCAAAAGTGATGAATCAACAGCAACTTGCTATGTTGATACAGCAACAGCAACTTTTGGCTGCAGCAGCGAAGCCAGTTGGTGGGGACCTGAAACTTTCAGGCAGTATTCAACATCAAGGGCCAAATGGTATAAACATACCTGCACAAAATTGGCCAAACATGGGGTACCAAATTCCTGGTTTGATGATGCCAGTAGCGGGGCAGGGTGACTTACAGAAACTTATGCAGGTACATATCATGGAATTATGGGTTGCTTTCACATTTACTGTTACTTAATTAGCTTCATTCGGTAATATTCTGATGTTGCTGGTTTTTCTTTTTGGTGTTAGACTGGTAATATAGGAATGACACATCCAGGGGGAAGCGCTGTACAGTATCCAGCATCTAGGTATACTTGTTTTTTTCAGTCTGCTATGGTGTTGGTGAATAGGGAAATATGTGATTGTGCTTTGCACGCTGGTGGAACTGAAACCATGGATATTATAACCACTTTCTTGTTCATTTCTTTTCTTCTCTTCTTTCTTTGTTTTGTTTTTCAGATGCTTAGTTTTTTTATGTTGCTTTCCCTCCCCACTTCTCTATCTGTTTGTCTGAATCCTGACTGAGTTTGGTCCTCAGTCTTGCATTGCATCTAAAATGTATTTGCATGGGTTATAAAATTCACATATTACTTCAATTATTTCCAATTGAAGAAACTCACTTGATTTTGAGGAGTGAAGAAAATGGCAGTGAGGAAGCTATAGCATAAGCTTGCAGCTACATTTCTTTCTTTTCCCCGTTTTGTTACTTACAGGATTGGATATGGCTTTTCCCGGGCTTTCAATCTTTGAGCTTTTTGAACCCACATTCATTTCCGGTCATCTAGGTTGCTCCGTGCCACTTAAAAACACGGCAGTTTTAAGTTTTAGGAGACCAATATCTCTGTTTGATCACTCCATAGTATGTAAAATCAGTCTGCTGATGCATTTCCTGTGCTGGTAAAATGATTCTGTCCATCATAGAACAATTAGAAATTCAATCATCTGAAAGCTCTTACAAGTGCATTTTGAGATCAGATCCATTCATGTTTTTCCTTTCCACCTCAAAACTTTCGTCTCCTGTCTAGTTTCTGTATTAGATTCCCTACCCAAACTCCTGCCATTTGTTGTTTGCAGCTTCTATGACATGGGGCAAGCTACCCCTGCCAATGGTGTGAAAAGCTCTGGAGCCAGTAAAACTCAACCAGCAGCTCCGGTTTCATCTGGTGGTACAAAAATACAGGCCGGAAAGGATTATGATTTCTCCTCTTTAACTCAAGGCATGTTCTCAAAGCATTGAGGGAGTTGATGTCGGCGGCTTCAGCATACAATACTAAAATAGGACATTGAAAGTTTTTGTTTCCTCCCCCTGGATTTGCGATTGTAAACTATTTTGTGTAGAGGCAGTTCCAGTTTTTCCCTCATATTTCGTTGGTGGCTCATTTGTACGAGTAGATGTATTCAGAACAATAAAGATGGGCTAGATTGATTGGCTGTCTAATTTCATTACAAATCCATCAAAATTCGTCGAGTATAGACATAATTAAAACAAAAGAGGGGACCAAGAAGTAAAGCAAGGAGAAAAAACATGGCTAATCTAAAATTATTAGAAAGTTCTATTTAGCCCTCAAGCTTTTCTTTCTCTTTCTCTTTCTCTACCATCCCTATACTTTTAAAAAAATTTAATTTTGATTCAAAAGTTCATTTTCTTTGCATTTCAGTTCTCGAGGTAGAGATAGGAGAGAGATTTAAAATCACTTATGAGAGAAAATCATTGGTTTAATCACTTTTCAACTATAAAAATTATTGTTTTGAATGTGTATGGCTTTAAAGTTTGATAGGTGGTTGAGAGTTGAGACAGGGTTTTATGGTGTTTTTACTTTTTAGATGAAAATAACTTGAAAAACATTAATTTTCACCGAAAAAATATCTCCCTTAAATTTCTTGTCAGCTTTATGGTAGTCGGATTCTAAATAGAAAATGACATGTTGTCTATTTATTTATTTTAAAATAACAAATGCTCCTTAAAAAAATTAGTGTCTGAGACACGTGGATCTAATAATTTTTTAAATTGTAGCTTTATATGTCTAGTTTCATGATAAAACTGTAAAACAATTTGAGGATATATATTAAAAAAATACCTTGAATTTTTTGCTACAAATTTAGATAAACAAAATGTTTGTAGAAATCTCCTCAAATTTTTCCATATAATATCTTAAAAAAATCATTTGAGAAAAACTAATCTCTTGAATGATTAACTATTAAAATGTTTTGATATATCATGTCGGAAAGCGTCAGGGTTTAAGAGCTGTCATCTACTTATTTGGTTAGAGTTACTAGAAAACTTGAATATTCTTGTTTTTCTCGGAGGTTTGATGGGTAAGAGACTAGTTGTGTTAAGAAAAATATTGGCACTCATAACACAGGAAAGTATTGGCACCCATAACACACCTTATATCTTAGGTAAATTGTTTTGTGTGGTTTTATTGTGGTTTAAGAGTTTGGTGATTTTCTAACAGATAGTTTGGTTTATAATTTATTTGTATGAATAAATCTAACTTTGAATTTGTTATGGTTCATATACCCAAATACATTTTTATCTCTAACTTTTTGAATCTGTTATGGTTCATATACCCAAATATATTTTTATCTGGGGAAACTCATATAGGTGCTCTAATAGAGGTCATATATCTTGAATAATGTATTTTTTTTGTTTATTGTTATAAAATACTTTCAATTAAAATTTGTGAATATTTGAGATAACTCTACAATTTTTGGATTAATTACTTATTTTTAATACAAGCCTACTTGTAGGTCTAATATTTATATCATAGTATTTACCATTTATTCTCATGAATTAAGATAAATTGATGGATTTTTTTAAATATTGGCCAAATCCTCAGGGTTTTAACAAGCTCGTTATTAAATCTTAAAACATGTGCAAATTTTTTTTTGATTTTTTTAGATTTCAAAGAAAACTGGATACTTGTTAATACCGGGGATTCATATCTTAAAGTATAAGTCCACGAGTCAATATTAAGTATAATTGTTAAAAAAAAAAATATATGAGAGATCTATAGATAAATTTAAAATAATCCCTGTTTTTTTTTTAAGTTTTCTAAAATATTTTAAGGTGTAGATAGTAAAAATAAGAACAAGTTAAAAACTAAGGGAAAAATATAAGAATATGTTTGTCAAACACACTTTTAGCTCAAAGGTTGGGTTGGGTCTGAGGCTAAAATACAACAACTTTATATATATATATATATATATATATATATATATATATATATATATATATATATATATATATATATATATATATATATATATAATGCATCGAGGTTTCACTTTTGATGTTTACTATAGATTTCAGCAGTAAAATTATTATTTTACCCTTAGAACAACCAAAAATTAACTTCGGTGTCGGGGTGTTTTGGTTTTTTCAATATTTATTGCACAGTAAAACTACGCATTTACCCCTGGAAGCTAACAAAAAGAAAAAGATTGATAGAGGATATTTTGGTTTTTTCACATATTGTTGAACACTACAATTACTTACAATTCCTCCCAAAAAGGCAAAAAGGAAGTTTTGTGGCTGGGGGCATGGTGGTACCTTCACACCTGTATTTTTGTGTTTATTGTTGGGTTCAGGGGTGTTTAGATAATTTGTCATTTTATTATTATTATTGTTCCAAAACACTGCGAGCGCGTCGTTATGATGCACCGTTTAGGCAGCACATGCGACGTTGTTTTGATGCCGAAAGTGTCCGGTCGTCATGTCACTGGGTGCGCCACCCTGTCCTCTGCCTCCTGGTGTAGGGCGTGTCCTTTTTTGGTGATCGGGGAAGCACTAGTGGATGGTTTTTGGTCTTTTCTCCATTTTCTCTCTTTTGCCGCCGGAAAATACATGACAGTCCTTCATGTTTGTGAGTGTTTTATTTTGGTTCCTGTTCTTTTGATTTCAATTTTATTCTTGATTTGTTCAGTGAAAATTTTGATTGTTTTCAATTGTACGGTGTGTTAAAAAACTATCTCATCTAAAAGTTTAAGCTGATAGATAAGATCTTAGAATATAATTTATATTATTCTCTAACACGGTAGCTGTTGTGACTAGAGAAGAAGCTGAAGACGTCGTTGATGTTGGCACAACCCTTAGATGGATCTGTATAGTACTGGAACAAGTTGCTAGCCTTGAATCTTAGATCTTTTGCTACTTGTTACATTGGAATCTCTATTGCTCATGATCAAGTAAAAAACTTTGCTGCTTTTGATTGAATCTTCTGCTGAAATTTGCAATGCGGCTGTGATCAGATTCCATCGATCATTCTGGTGAAAGTGATATCTTTCACTTCTGCTAATTCTCAGCCATTCATTTGATAGCTTAGAGACAAGGTGTAAAGAAAAATGGACCTTTGAGTTAAAAGGATTAATTGCAAATCATTTGATTAAAAAGAGAGTTGATCGTGATAGTCACCTGAAAAGAAAAGAAAAAAAGGGATACGTGTAAAAAGGGGACAATGATTGGAAGGAAAATAACTATTTTGTGTCTATCAGTGAGTTTGGTTTATAATTTATTTATATGAATAAATCTAACTTTTTGTATGGTTCATATACCCAAATACATTTTTATCTGGGAAACTCATATAGGTGCTCTAATAGAAATCACATATCTTGAATAATGTATTTTTTTTTGTTTATTGTTATAAAATACTTTCAATTAAAATTTGTGAATATTTGATATAACTCTGACAATTTTTGGATTAATTACTTATTTTTAATACAGGCCTACTCGTAGGTCTAATATTTATATCATAGTATTTACTATTTATTCTCATGAATTAAGATAAATTGATGGATTTTTTTAAATATTGGCCAAATCCTCAGGGTTTTAACAAGCTCATTATTAAATCTTTAAAACATGTGCAAAAATATTTTTTGATTTTTTTTTAGAATTTCAGAGAAAACTAGATACTTGTTAATACCGGATTCATATCTTAACGATATAAGTCTACGAGTCAATATTAAGTATAATTGTTAAAAAAAAACATATGAGAGATCTATAGATAAATTCAAAATAATCCCTATTTTTTTTTAAGTTTTCTAAAATATTTTAAGGGTGTAGATAGTAAAAATAAGAACAAGTTAAAAACTAAAGGAAAAATATAAGAATGTGTTTGTCAAACACACTTTTAGCTCAAAGGTTGGGCTGGGTTTGAGGCTAAAACACAACAACTTTATATATATATATATATATATAATGCATCGAGGTTTCACTTTTGATGTTTACTATGGATTTCAGCAGTAAAATTATTATTTTACCCTTAAAACAACCAAAAATTAACCTTGGTGTTGGGGTGTTCTGGTCTTTTCAACATTTATTGCACAGTAAAACTACGCATTTACCCCTGGAAGCTGACAAAAAGAAAAAGATTGACAGAGGGATATTTTGGTTTTTTCACATATTGTTGAACGCTATAATTACTTACAATTCCTCCCAAAAAGGCAAAAAGGAAGTTTTGTGGCTGGGGGCATGGTGGTACCTTCACACCTGGTTTTTTTGTGGTTATTGTTGGGTTCAGGGGTGTTTAGATAATTTGTCATTTTATTATTATTACTGTTCCAAAACACTGCAGGCGCGTCGTCAGGATACACCGTTTAGGCAGCGTGTGTGGCGTTGTTTTGATGCTGAAAGTGTCCGGTCGTCGTGTCACTGGGTGCGCCGCCCTGTCCTCTGCCTCCTGGTGTAGGGCGTGTCCTTTTTGGTGATCGGGGAAGCACTAGTGGATGGTTTTTGGTTTTTTCTCTATTTTCTTTTTTTTGCCGCCGGAAAATACATGACAGTCCTTCATGTTTGTGAGTGTTTTATTTTGGTTTCTTGTTCTTTTGATTTCGATTTTATTCCTGATTTGTTCAATGAAAATTTTGATTGTTTTCAACTGTATGGTTGTTGTTGTGACTAGAGAAGAGGCTGAAGAACGTCGTTGATGTTGGCACAACCCTTAGATGGATCTGTCTAGTACTGGAACAAGTTGCTAGCCTTGAATCTTAGATCTTTTGCTACTTGTTACTGTTGAATCAGAAGCTCCTCAATGCAACCTCAACTCACATTGGAATCTCTATTGCTCATGATCAACTAAAAAACTTTGTTGCTTTTGATTGAATCTTCTGCTGAAATTTACAGTGCGGCTGTGATTAGAATCCATCGATCATTCTGGTGAAAGTGATATCTTTCACTTCTGCAGGAGCTATAGATTTTACGAGCTAACTTACCCGCGCGATGTGTTGTGTTTGTTTTCTATGTACGAAACTAATTGATTTTATACGTGTTATTACTGGTTAATTTAATATTTTCTATGTACGAAACTGATTGTTCTTGGTCGAAGCAGGAGCTATAGATTATATGGTGCCAGTTGCTGCTGAAGATGTTTGAAGTTGGTGGACATGGAGGCTTGAGTTGATTATTTTCGACTCCCTTGGTTTTCTCGGCTATCTTTTCTGTGAGGCTGGAGACACTCTTTTAAATTTGCTGAAGATCTCTTAAATGATTTTTCCTCCTCTACCTAATTCTCAGCCATTCATTTGATAACTTAGAGACAAAGTGTAAAGAAAAATGGACCTTTGAGCTAAAAGGATTAATTGCAAATCATTTGATTAAAAAGAGAGTTGATCGTGATAGTCACCTGAAAAGAAAAGAAAAAATGGATACGTGTAAAAAGGGGACAATGATTGGAAGGAAAATAACTATTTTGTGTCTATAAGTGAGTTTGGTTTGTCATTGTTTTTAAAAATATTTTTTAATTTTTTAAACATTATTTTTGATATTATTATATTAAAATAATTTAAAAATATAAAAAATTAATTTAAAATAAATAAATAAAATCAATTTTTTTAAAAATATTTTTTGAAATGCTGTGTAAAACCTCTCTTTATTTTGTTTGTCTTCCACTGTTTGTTTATTATTGTAATAATAAATGTTCTTTTGAAGTATTTTTATTTAAAATAATTCTTTTTAACACCATTATATTAAAAAAAAATTCAGAAAACGCACAAAATATTTAATTCAAATTTATATATATATATATATAAAACACAAAAACAAATAGATAAATACCCTGTCCAAAAGTCCAGAATTTCGAGATCTTCGGTCCACGTGTCCAACTTCCTCACCAATCACCCGACCAGTCAATTTTGTTGGGTCCACATCATATGATTTTCCACACCAAAATTAGGCAAATCCTGGACTAGAAAACGAAACTACTGGGTGGCTGGATCTCTGGGGAACTACAAAACCACTTCAAGGAAATTATACATGGACACGTGTCGGACGTATGTTAGCTGGACGGTTCCATCTTTTATTTATTTATTTTTTTTGAAATGAAATGATTGACACGTCATTCACTTATAATATTTTTGATGTATATCTTTGTCCATGTTCTTTCAAATTTTGTTTTTAAGAATACCTAAATTCAATTTTGTATAATGGATCTTTAGTTTAATATGGAGTATCACATCACACTAGCATGCAAATCGAAACATATTACAATATATTAATTATTGTCAACCTAACTTACATAATTAAAATTGAGAAAAATATATAGTTAAATGAATGAAAAGAAAAACATACAAGTTTCAAGGACCAAAGATGAAGAAAAAAGGCTATGAATATGAATAGAAAAACATGAAAGAGTGAATAATGTTCAAAACAAATTATTTTTTTGTTCAAAACAAAAAAGGCATCAAATAATTGACTCTAGTTAGTTTTAAATTTGTTAAAAAAGAAATAATATAAATTATATTCTAGTATCTCACCTAACTGCTTAAGTTTTTAGATGAGATGATTACTTAATATAATATCAGAGACTTGTTGACCCAACAGTCACAAGTTTGAATTTTATCACTTTCATTTTATTTTATAAAAATTAAGCATAAAACATTGTGAACCTGTGCAAATTTCAAGAACAAAAGAGTTTTTATTTGAAGTAGTATTTTAAAGAATAATATAAATTATATTTTAAAACCTCACCAAAACCAAAATTCTAACCTATTGGTTGTGGTGTTACGATCACACAATCAAAAAATAAAAAGAAGCACATATGTTTAAGCTTGTTGGTTTGTCATCTCCTACAAGCAAATGACCAACTCACTTGACTAGGTAAAAGAGTGGACAATGGAAAGTATAGCCACGTCCTTGGAAATTAGGCAACCACATATTATCATTGCGTCTTTGAAGTGACTGTGTTTCCTACTGTCACCTAAACCCAACAGTTCCCTACGTCTGACATGAAATTTCCATGGATTTCAGACGGTTCTCCCTTATTATTATTATTATTATTATTATTATTATTTATTATTATTATTCAAAGTTTGAACGTTCCTTAATGCACTTGCGATCAGTTGGTCGGCTGTTGTGGGGCTAGCTTCAGAGAAGACAACTAAAGAAACAACATTTTAATTACTATTTCTTGTTTCTGTTTGATTTACCGCGCCATATAAAAACATATACAGTCTTTTGTTCGAGCTACAGACTAAGACAGTGGTCGGTGAAGACTGCACCCCCTGCCTAGGCTGATCGGCACATTTTGCAGACCTATAAACCTCACCTCTCATTCTCAATCATCGCCCAGGGCTCGCGCTCGGTGCAAGAGAGTAATATAAATTATATTTTAAAATTTTATATGATAGTTTAATTTTCTAGGTAGGATAGTTTTTTAATATCATATCAAAAATTTATTGACTCAGCGATCACAAGTTTAAATCTTATTATCTCTATTTCTATTTGATAAAAAAAATCAAGCACAAGATAGTGTAAGTTTGTGCAAGTTTCAAAGTCCAAAAAGCTTTCACTTGAGGGGAGATGTTAGAGAGTAATATAAATCATATTCTAGAGTCTCACCTAATAGTTTAAGTTTTTAAATAAAGATGGTTATTTAACATAAGGATCCTTGAACAATTCTAATGACGACATTATGATAAATAGTAATAACACCATCAACATGTTCTGGCATCACCAAGCATGAAAAGCTTAGGATCAACTTTACCTTCTGGTTTTAAAAGCTTCCCCTCACTGTATCTCTAGCCCTTAAATGGTGTGTGTGTTTTTTGTGGATTCTTAAGTTTTTATAGGGCGGGTAGAAGAGGGGCTTAACCATATAATTTTTTATGATATTATAAAATTTATGGGACTTTAAGAGGTTGTCGTGCTTGGATTCTCTTGAGAATATTATTATTATTATTATTATTCAAGTTTAACCAAGATTATATATGATTATATGTTATGAAAGTGAAAGTGATAACGTCTTGGTCAAGCATCTACACTCCAATAGGAAACATCATTAGGTTCCGCTACAAATATATATATATATATAAGGAAAAATCCAGACGCCAAACCTCCTAGTTTAAAACGATAAGCATGGGCATCGGTATATATTCTGCAAGGGCATGTGCATGTAGATATTTGTTTAGATCTTGATTTTAATAATAATAATATTAAAATTAAAATATTAGAAACCCACATTAAAATGATCTCATTTTTTTGCACCTTCATAATAATTTTCTCTGATTGTTTGAACTTTCAAGAAAAAAGAGTTTCATTCAACAGATCAAATAGCACCTCAATTTTATAATGCTGGTCAATTTATTTATTATGATTATGATAATTATAACATGACTCTTGGTTTTGTTTCATGATTACCCCTGCATAGTTATATGGAAAACAATAAATCAAAATACCGCTGCACCTCAATTTCAAATATTAAACCCCTGCTCCGGATTGTGTTGCAAAATTATCAGTTTTGTTGCGGTATTTTTAAAAAAAATATTTATTTATTTTAACTTTCCAATTGAATATTTGATTGAAATTAATATATTTATTATTATTTAATGAAATATATAATTTTTTATTTATTTTTACTATGTTTATATATTTTCTTTAGTTTATATTTGAAGTTTTTCTTGGTTGTAAGAAAAAACGCTAACTCCACCCGAACCCTTTAAAAAAAAATGTTTCAATAATAACGCGGAAAATCAAACTAGTGTACTTCTCAACACAATCTCTTTCACCTCTCTTTCCGACTCTACTCTCTATATATACACACGCACCCCTTCCAATTCATTATTTCTCTACCCGCGAACTCTCTCTTCCATCTCTCTCTCTCTGCATTCTGCACTAAGAACCTGAGGATTTTGAACAATCTTAATTCTTGAAGCTCCGTTTAAGTGTGAAAAACTATGGTGTTTCCTACATCAGGTTCTGGAAATCTAATGCTCTCTCTCAAAGTGGCTTTGATTTCAACTGGGTTGTTATCTTTAGCAGTGATATTAAAGCTATCAGTAGTTCCATTTGTGACAGACTTTGCGCTCTCTGAATTGCCAATCATGTATTCCTCCGTTATTTCTTGGCTTCAGCCACCTTATCTTTACTTGGTCATCAACTGCATAATCATCTCTATACTTGCCTCTTCCAAGCTTCAGCTTCAAAATCCAATCCAGGAACAGCAGGTACTCTTGTCACCGGCGGATATTATCGTCCCTCCTGTGCCCATGCCGGTGACGGTGGAGGAGGAGGATATATCTGTTCTTGTAACGAGTACTGCTTATGTTAATGATTCTGTTGCTGCAAGTGATGGATATGGTGATTATGAATATTTGGGTGTGGAGGATAAGACTGTGATTGTGGAGGATTGTGCGGTGGCGGAGAGTGGTGAAGTATATGAAATTGAAGCGGATAAGGCAGCCCCATGCAGGAGTGATTCTATAGAGTGTTTGATCGAGAAAGATCAAAACAAAGAGAAACCGATGGTTTCTGCAAGATTAGGTCGCAGGAAATCTTTGAAAGGAATTCCTGAAGGTGAATTCTCTTCCTTTATTTTATATTTTTTTCACAAACAAACAAATATGTTACCTGACAAGTATGATTATTAAAACAAAATATGCAAGAACCACCGAGAAGAGCTGCAGAATGAATCGGTGATTTCTAACTTTGACTTTTGATGTTAATTTAGGTGGTGGGAAGGCGGCGGCATTGGGAGTGTCAAGACCGAAACGGCACGACACGCTGGAGAACACGTGGAAGACTATAACTGATGGTCGTCCACTGCCACTAGCGCAGACACCATAAGAAGTCCGACACGTGGGACTCGCCCGTGCGCCGTGAGCATGCTTCTCCACCGAAAACGATGATGACGAAGAGATCCGAGACTTTTAATGATAGCATCAGCAGCAGGTCAGAGGAGCTTAGTCGGAGTCCTCATGGATCAGGGAAACTCAGGAAAGAACCTTCTCCGAGTCAGGACGAGTTGAACAAGCGAGTCGAGGCGTTTATAAACAAGTTTAACGAGGAGATGAGGTTGCAGAGGCAGAGGTCTCTGGATCAGTATCAACAGATGATTAGTCGGGGAGGTTATTAGGATTAAATTTTGTTTGGGAATAATCATTTCTATTTCTCGAATCAAAGAGAAGAGATCACGAAGGAGAGGGACAAAAAGGAAAAGATTCATGATTACGGAACAATTGACTTAAAGTTTAAACCCATCAGAGGTTGTCTATTCCCAGATCTGTGTCCTAATTTCTTTTTTTCTTTTTTGGGAATTGGGAATTAATTTATATATAAAGATCATTAAGTTAAGGTTATATTTAGTTTGAGATTAAAAATTACATCTTTGATATTAAGAGGGTGAAAAAAATTGAAGATGAACGTATTAAGAAAGTTAATGTATAATTTTAAATGAAAAATAATTCGGATGGTATTCATGAAAGGTTAGAGGTAGACTTAATTTACTACTTTATTTTTATGGATATTTTGTTTTTTTATTATTGTTTTTTAGGCCACAGATGAGACGGTATTGCAGTATAATTTTAAAATATTTTAATTTTAGTCTTTAAATTTTTTTTGATTTTTTATAATATTTATTCTTCAACCTTATATAATTTTTATAATAACACCCCTAATAGATTTTCTAGTTTATCCCATCCTCAGGTTTTTTGACCAAGCGAACGCTCGGTTTTCTGGTCTTTAATTTCTGGGTCTACTCAAAAGCCGTACATACAAAATAATATTGTTTTTGTCTGATTTTAGCTTAAAACATTTAACTACTTGATTTAAAGACAACTACTTTATAAAATAAAACCATTTAAAGACAATTACTTTATAAAAAAAAAAAATAAAATGTTTCAAATAACTAGATTAAGATTTTGTTTGGCATTGCATTTTAAAAGTATTTTAAAAAAAATTAAATTATTTTTATTTTGTATTTTAAATTTAAAAAAATTAGTGTTTGTATATATTTTCATATGTTAATGTAAAAAATAATTTTAAAAAATATATAGCAAAAGAAGGTGGACCTCAAGAGCTCAAAAAAGCCTCATAGCTCGCTCGAGAGTAAGACTGGCCGGGCCGGTGATCTTATCCCATTTTATCGATCGATCGCCGGGTATTTCCAGACTTGGATTAAGCATAGCAAAGAAATTTAACAGAAATATGAAGTACGACAAGCTCTTCAACATGTATAGAATTATAGGTCCCCGAGGGTGGGGTGCAGCGGCAAAGGCCTGGGGTTGCTTAAAACTCATCACCCAGGTTCGAGTCCTGCGTTCATTCACTCAGTAATCACCTTTAGGGACAGTTGAGGGGGTTTACCGCGTCTCGGACTCACTAAAAGTCATGCTTTCGAGTCACGTGGTTCCCCGCTTCCAAAAATGTATAGAATTATAGAGTTTCCAATGATCATGATCTGACAGATTTCCCTGCGCCGCCCATGATAATATACACCGGCAACTTGCATGCAAAACCATAAGCGATCTTTTAAAATAACAAATCTTTCGTTTCCACATTGCAAAACCCATGACAAACTCCACATCTTCATCGACAGGATACAGGCTAGAACATTTTTGAAGACCTCGAAGCTAGGATACCTATCCTCTTTTTTTTGGATTCTACAAAACCACATCCCGGAAAACACACTTTATAGGTCAGGTCCAAATAAGTATGTAAAATTTAATCTATTACATGTCTGCTGCCTGCTGTTCAGTTCTCAAACTCTTTGTCATCGTAGCATACTCTTGGGATTAAGATACCTATCCGCTATCACAGAGCTCCACTAAATCTTATACCCTCACGACAAACCTCTGAAACATGTGTTTAATCCTAAAGCATGTCTCTTTATGAGATTTCATTCCAAAACATGCCCAGATCCTGGTTAATAACAGCAAAATCAGAGTCTACAAAACAATTATTGCAGTATGAGATATGATATGCGGGCTATAAAACTAAATTCAAGACATAATTAGTTGCTATACATAAGCAAAAAAATGAAACAGAAAGCCACATTAGCACTGACCTAATAGAAGCAACAGAAGCTGGGTTTTGAGCTCCATGCTCTGACGTGGCTTTTTATTACCTTTTCTTGGAAACCAGGCAGAAGCGATAAAAAAAAAAAAACACTAACAGAAAAGAGCATATTATAGTAGAGTTCCCTTGATGGATATCAGAAACAGTGGGCTCCGTGACGTCCATAGAAACGGCACCGTTCTTCTTGATGCTGTTGTTTAGGTTATTTGAGAGTGTGGTGGTGGTTTATTTTTATTTATTTTTTAAGAAAATATATATTAAAATAATATGTTTTATTTTTGATAATAATATTTTTTACAACAATACAATAAAGTAAAATATAAAAACAAGCATATTTTCAATGTCGTTGAAGTCGAAAACGCCCTAGCTTTTACATGCAACTGAATGGAAGGCTCTATGGGCCTTATCATGGGACTTCACACAGGTACTATTATGTTTAGAGAAAATAAGCTGGGCTCGTATAGACTAGTCAGTCTGCATTATTTAGAGTTTTTGTTTTTATATTTTAAAATATTTTTTATTTTAATTTTTTTGTATGTCTTCATATTGTTTTGATGTATATATGTTAAAAATAAATTTTAATATATTTTCAAATAAAAAATATTTTAAAAACACAACTATTATCACAATATCAAATATGTTTTTAATCTTGAATAAGTTGAAATAGTATATAATTCTCTTAAAATTTGCTTATATGTGATATGCATTTGCATGGTTGTATGTTTTGCTTTTATTTACTTGTTTTTATCTGTCAATTAACTCTATCATAACTGTTTGATACTGTGTTTTAAAAGTATTTTTGAAAAAATTGAAATTTTTTTATTTTTATTTTAAATTAATTATTTATTGTTTTAAGATTATTTTGATATCTGATTTTAAAAATATTTTAAAAATAAAAAATATTTAAAAAAGAAAAGGTTGCAAGAAAAGTAGCCACGGGGTCCAGGAACAGAAGCTCCATTAACTTGGTAAGAACTCAACTCAATCAAGGCAATGGATTTGGGAGGAGCCAGGAATGTGATTATCCGAGCAACTTTGGCAGCTTCTTCTGGGCCATTCTATGAATCACTCTGCTTCTTTTAAGACATTCTGTACGAGTCAGTAATATTTCATCACAGTGATGTTCAATCATTAAAAAAGGTGTCTGAGCACGTGCCACGAAAAGACCAGCAGGCATTCGATATCTCAACTGCTGCTCTTATTCAGGTCCCACGTGTCATCACCATCTCTCTCTTTTTTATCAGCAAATTCACGGTGAACTTGGATTTATTTATTTTGACTAAATTATTCTTTATATAAAAATAAATTAAATTACTAGTTCTTATATAAAATCCAAAACCTTAACACTAAATCAACCAAGTTACTATTATGTTTTGAGATTGATTTTCAATATATACATAACAAACATGAAGTGTAGTTTTTAAATCTGAGATAATATTTATATTTTATAAAAAAAAATAGAATTATATTAAAAATAATATTTTGATTTTTTAAATTTTATTTTTGATGTTCATATATAAAAATAATTTAAAATAAAAAATATTGTTATTCTGAAAAAACAAACGCTACTGAAACTATCTGTGCTCAATCAACACGGTTATTTTAGATGCATTCCTACCACCTTCTGCGTTGGCTCACTTTAAGAATCTTGTACTGATGGTAAAGCTTCTTAGAAATACGTAGCAGTGACAATCAATTCAAGAATAGGGCTCTTTCTTTAATGGTTGGAGAGAGTTTCGAGTTGCCTTGGAGCACGGGTAATCATTTTCGATCCCATTCGATTTTTATTAATAAAAAAAAAACACCAAAATCAAATTGGATCCCATTTAAATTAATGAGTTTGGATTCTGTTTTTTAACTAAAAAACCAAAAAATCATTTTAGATTTTTTAGATTTACTTTAACTAAATTTTTCTCTTTTCTCATTTAATCAAACTGAAATCAAATAAAAAAATTTGAACTTAATGAGGAAAATAAAAAAATATAGTATATTGTTTTTATTTGAACCGGTTCGATTCTACTTTACTAGTTTTTTCTTAAAAAACTAAAAGCCGGACCGAAAGTTTTTTTAAAAAATATAATCAGTTTTCTTAATGGTTTGGTTTTTCTCGGTTAATTTTTTATTTTATTTTCTCAATTTAATTTGTTTTTTAATTTTTTTCTCACCCCTACCATGAAGGACTAATAAGATTTATTTGGTCTCCCGAGGACTAGGCGGGTTAGACGTCGACCAGGTCTTACCAAATGAGACAGTCTTCAAGGCGAGGTGCATGCCATGGGAACATTTTCATGAAACACGTAGCTTTTTTCTTTTTTTTCTTGGGAACTAGAAATTGCAAATCCAGAGGTTACTTGTAGCCATAGTTATGAATCCCGTTCCGTTCCACTTCAAAATCCGGGACAAAACGACGACGTTTTTGTCCCGGTTTGAATTCCGGTCAAATCCGGAAAATCCGGCCCAATTCCGGCCGGAACGCCCCGGTTCCGTACCAGACGTTCCGTTCTGGGTCCAGCCAAAATTAAGAGGAGAAAGAGCAGAGTGACGGAGGCAAAAATAAGAGAGTTGCAGAGGAACCAGGATGAGGACGATGAAGAAAAGGAAGACGAGGACGCAATTTCAGACCGGAGAACTTGAGAAACGAAGGCAGGAAGTACAAAGAGGAAACACAAGCACCCATCTGTGGTTCTTCTTTCCAAAATAATTTTGAGGGCGGGCGGTGTCTGCTGTAGAAAAGATGTGAAGCGCAGGAAATGGTTATTAATCCGATCTGGTAGAAGATTTGAGAAGGAGAGGAGAAGCGAAACAGGTTGTCCGTGAAGAAGAGAGAAAATGAAGGGAAAATGTGGAACAATTGGTACTGCTAAGCATAAAATAAAATAGATGATTATTTAATTACTAATAACCGGCACATTTTAATTAATTTTAAAAATGAATTACCACCGAAAAAAAATGTGGGCCAAGTTCATACGTGTCTAGCCTAGCCGAGGCTAGCAATGAAAATAACTTTGAGTGACGTATTATATAATTATAAATAATAATAATAATAATAAATAAAATGAATGAATCATCACACAACTGTGCAGGAAACCGCGTTTTGATTTCTTCTCTCTATCAGCTTATTTTTTTAAATTATCTTGAATTTAAATGAATGAATCTATCATATTATGTTTGTATTATATAATTTAAATTTCATTTATCTTGAATTTAAATTACACTTGTTAAATTAATATTTTATTTTTTTCATATATATAAATATAATTAAATAAATATAAACAGTACAAAACCGGAACGGAACGCCGGAATACACCGAAACCGGAACGTTCCGTTCCAAACAAAAAACCGGAACGGTACCCGGAACGGATTTGATAACTATGCTTGTAGCTATCATCAAGGTATTTAAATTTTGGAATTTCTTGACGATCAATCAAGCAATTAGTGCCGGTGAAATTATGATTGAGATTGTTTTTTAAAATATTTTTTATTCAAAATTATATTAAAATAATATTTTTTATTTTTAAAAAAATTATTTTTAATATCGGTAAATAAAAATAATCTAAATACACCCTAAAAATTTAATTTAAAATAAAAAAAATTATAAATCTATTTAAATTAGTTTTGAAACGCAACGCAAAATATGACCTTAAAAATAAAAATTTAAAGTGGTTTTTCATCAATATATCTATTTATTATGTTTTATTAGAACTTGCATTGTTTGATTAAAAAAAAACATTTTCAAATATATCCCTAAACATTAGCATTGTTATTAAATTACTAAACTAACGATGCATGTATAGTTGATGGGGATTTTATTTGTTTTGGAAATACAGTTGGTAACATAATTCTAAAAAATTATATACAAAATTAATAATTATATTGTTTGAGGGTTTTTAAAAATAATTATTTAATTATATAACATATTTTCTATTAATTGCATAATTAAATTACATACAAAATAATTGCACTATATTCAAAATAATATATAAAAAAATGGCTCTACAAAATAACTTTTACCATTGGAGCACGCATCAATAAAAAAAAGTCATATATACACTATTTCAAAGAGTCATTTTAATAGATTTGACTCTCCAAAATGACTCTTGCCATTGGAGTTGCTCTTAAGCTATAGATTTTTTAAAAATAAAATGATATTTTAATTAAATCAATTCATCTAATAATCATGAAATAAATTTAATAATTTAATGATATGGTTTTTTTTTCAAGTGAGTTTCTCGATGAAGTTTACTTGACCAACAATATGGCATGTTGGTCTAAAGGTGCAATAATGCCATGAAATATGTGGCGCCATTAAAAGCGGTCAACAAAATATTACATAGCTTTAAAATAAAGAGTTTGAATGTTTGAGAGTATGAATGTTTTTTAATTTTTATTTAAAAATATGTTAAAATAAAATCTTGTTTATTTTACAAATTTTATTTTTAATATCAACATATCAAGATTATTTAAAAATATTTAATTTAAAAAAAAATCAATATCAAACACCTCTAATAGGATCAGGACAATTAAGAATCTGTTTGAGAAGCATTTAAAAAAATACTCATCAAGAAAAAAATTGATTTTTTTATTTTAAATTTTTAAAAATTATATTTTTAAATTATTTTGATATATTTATAAATAAAAAATAATAATTTAAAAAATAATCACAACTAAATAGAAAACCGCCCAAAAAAAAACAAGAATTACGTTCCAACATTGCTGACTGAGGATTAGGTGGGCTTTCCCTGTTCAAAAATTGTTGATGACTTCTCTCCGTCACATTTTCTAATTTGGCCGTTGCCCCTTTGCACCTAATTAGGGGGGGCCACGTTACCGTTATGTTTAATCTCCCTCCATTTGTGGATTATATAATGAACCAGGCCCCCTGGGAGAAAAAATTTAAAACAGCTGTTCAAATTACTTATTTACCCTATTGATTAATCTAGAATTTCAATAAGTAATATCATTTATATATATTTGCAGTATCTGACACTGTAAATTTTATTTTATTTTATTTAAAATCTTTGATTATTTCATAAATCCTCCTACAATCTGTGTTTTTATATTATTATGTATTTTTATGGTATGAATTTATATCTTTCAATTCAACTCTTAGATCATACTAAAATTTTACAAAGAAGTCTTGTAACACATTGTTATATCTCAAGTTAAAATTTTAAATCAATCAGAGTTTAGAAAGGTATAGTATTTGTCAATAATATTTTTATTTAATTATTTAATTGGTTTCAAAATGTTTTTTATTATTATTTTTTGGATTGTATTTTTTCTCAATTTTATCATTCAACAATAGATTTATTGAGAATTAAATTTAATAATTTATTTTAATTTGTTTTATTGGTGTTATCATGTCTCATGAAATGGGTCTTGAATTTTTGATAGTTAACTCAAGTTAATCCAATATGTTATGATCTCAACATTTATTTTTAAATATGTCATCTTGTTTTTATTTATTTCTAAATCAAACTTTGTTTTTACTAGTTATACATGTTTTTAGATTAATCAAATCAATCGAGTTATATCGTTTTAGTTCTTATTTTTTTATTTCTATTTACAATTTGAATTGCATAATTTAAAGTTATTTTTTTAAAATTAAAAGCTATGCTTTATTAAATTAATATTATAAATTATATACATGAATAGCACACTTAAATATTTCAAAATCAGAATTATTAATTAAAAAAATAAAACACCACACAAAATAAAATTGACAAATATGATTGCAAGAAGTTACGTGGTCTTGATCCAAAAAGTTTATCTTCAATTCAAGTATAGCAATGTTTTTTTTTCTTAGAAGAGTCAATAGTTCTAGTAAAGTTGTGGAAACCTTAATAATAAAGTAGTTAATTGCATGTCGTGTCTCTCGACACAATATGAATCGTCCGAGGTCATTCAAACCTACGTGGAGCCGCACTACGAAAAATACCGATGGTGAAATTGACTCTGCCAAGATGCCTTCTCTTTTTTTTTCTTTTTCTTTTTTATTCTTTAGAAAAGATATCACTTTACCCTTTAAAAAGCACCTTAAGTATTGTTGATAAAAAAATAATAGCATGACGTAGTAATAAGAGTTTAAAATAAATAAAAAAATGATTTTTTTATAATTATTAATATGATGATTATTAAAAATTTATATAATTATTAATTTTAAAATTTATAAAATTATTCGAGATATTATGATTTACATGGAAGCAAATAGTCGAGAGGCCTTAGCAAACCGTGACCTCTACATTGTGTTCTTGAAGCTTGTAACCATCTCATCCACCACCTTTTTCAGTGTTTTTGTTGTCAGAGTCGTCAGGAATAATTTGGTAGCCTCTAATATTTTTTTTGGACAGGATGTGGCCAGCCACTCAGCCAAACACAAGTGTATAATTGAGGGCCGGCACTGCCAATGTAACTAATTTCTAAACTATTTAAACATTGACTTACAATATCTTATATTAACATTAATTATATCATATTTTCCAAATATATTTTTATTTTCTTATTTTTAATTTTATTTTAACTTTAAATTATTATTTTTATTAGATCATTGTGATATACCAATATCAAAAATGAATTTTTGAAAATAATAACATACAAAAAATAATCTTTCTACATTTCCAAATCAATTAGTCGTTCACAAAAACTAGATTTTCTAAGGACTACATTGGCTTTTTAATCGAAACAAAATAAAAATGGTCCGGACAAAAAGACATTCCCTGTCATTTTCAGCACGTCGTTCTGTATATAGCCATTAAGATTTTCATAAGTTTTTCTATGAAACAAGTTTTATATTGAAATAGGATATTCTTTGATACTTAAGTTAGTAAATATATATAAAAAATTGTATAGAAGAGCATTAAAATAATACAAGGAGCATGGAAAACATGAGTGGTGATAGAAGTAGTAGCAAGGAAGAACAATATATTGTGAATAATCAAGCTAAAATTAATTTTATTATTTTTAAAAAAATTATTGCACTTTAATCTTCCTTTTATAACAGAAAAAAGGAGAAAGAAAGTGGCAAAATACCATGCTAAAATAGATGCAAGGCTTTTAAGATCTGTTGAATGTTTAATTGTTATTTTTTTTATATACAAAAGGTTTGCTTTTTTTTTTTTTTTTTTTTTTGCTACAAATGAGAGAATTAAACTTTTTTAGAAAATAGCAATGTGAATCTTAATTGAGTTAGCCACGATACATGCTGGTACAAATTGTTTTCATCATAAGAAAAGTCAAGATAAAGAGACGTGTATTCCAAAAAAGCAAGAAAAAACAAGATTTTGATTATTGATATAAATAGATTTAATAAGCTCGTATAATTTTGATAATAAAAAAAAATGACAATAAAAAAAAATATAAAGAGAAATGGTAATAAAAGATCTAAGTTTGTCTCGGTTAGCATGTCAAGTTTGTGATCTTTTCATAGTATCAAGGTAGCCATATTGAAAGTAAATTGAGTAAAACAATTAAGTTTAATTATCAAACAATCCAATATTAAAAGGAGAAAGTAAATAATAATAACAATTTTAAAAACATAAAAAATATCATAGTTAACTCGGATTAATCTATTAACCTCACGGTCATGAAAATATAATTGATATAATCTTGTGGAAATAAAAACAAAAATACAATTGATATAATCTTGTGGAAATAAAAACAAAAAAAATAAGCGTGAAACCATCTTCTAATGAATCAAATGTTGAAGGATAACACTAAAAAATAAAAAATAAAAAGAACCTAAAAAACCTGAAGTAAAGTCATTTTAATATTCAAAACCTATAACCTAGGCCATGAGCTCAAGACCAACCTCATCGAAGTAAAATAACAATGTAAGACCCTCGATCATAAAAAAAATGAGGGATTAAATGAAAAAAAAAAATCAAGAGAGGATCCATAACAAAACAAATACAAATGAAAAATTGTGAACTTGGACCAAGTTCACCATAAAAACAAATCAAAATCAAATGATGAAAGATAAAATTAAAAAAAATCAGTTAAAATAATAATAATAAATAAATACATATGAATTACAAAAATAACTATTTAACCTATCATGTTTTTTTTTACCATTTTATCTGAGATGAATAAAAAAAGATAGCAGAAATAATATGATGGATTTAAGAAGAGTAGAGCACCATCATCAAGTTCAAACCTTTATTTATTTTTACCAATTATGAACGACCATTTTTTAAATATTTTTTAGATAACATTCTATATATTTCGAGACTATTTGGTAATATGGTTTATATTGTTTTTAAAAATATTTTTTGTTCAAAAATATTTAAAATAATATATATTTTTTATATATATTTTAAATTATTTATATATATATAAACACATAAAAAAACTTTAATTTAAAACTATAAAAAAAATATTTTTTTTATTTATTTAAAAATACTCTTAAAACAAGCAATACCAAACCGTACTTCCACCAGACAGGATCTCACCGGAGCTTGTTTGTTTTGTTATGTCCACCAACCAAACACCAGCATATCCAATAACGGTAATTAACTTTCAATCATTTACTTTTTCAATACCAAATAAAAGCTGTTTTTTGTCCGCTAAAATAAAAATAAAAAATCAAAGATCGAAAAAGCTAATCCAATCCAAAACAAAACCAAAAAGAAACCCTCGAAACTTTCCCAATTCGCCTCTATAAGCTTTTCCAGTCTTTACTTGGGGAATGGGGTATTAATTAATTTTTAAAATATTATATATATATATATATATTTAAATTATTTTAAGTATAGCACTTTTGAACGTAAAAATAAACACACTTCTAGTATCAAATGCTTTGTATTTTGTTTATGTTTTTAGATGATTTTTAAAAATAATTTGAACTTGAAAATATATGAAATTAATGATTTTTAATACCTTTAAGGTGTTGATAATAAAAATATAAAATTAATTTAATATATTTTTAAATAAAATAAAAAATATTTTACATCGCAGTTTTAAATACCACTTAAACATCTTGAAAAAAAAACACCAACAAATCTTTAATAAACCGTTTCGGCAATGGAACGAATACAAAGACACTCTCACCACCTAACGTCCACAAAATTTGAATTCCTGCCACCAAAACAACCTGATATTCATATATATATATATACATACATACATATAAACCCCTTAAAGCAGCTATTTAACTTCTGGTTTTATTATTTATTTTTGTTTCTACAAGAAAACAGCTTTCACTTTATCTTTCTTTGTTGTTCTTCTTTGAGGTTTGATTCTCTCTCTGTCTCCCCTTCCTTTTCTTTTAACAAACTCAACCACATTTTGTTACTCTTTTAAACTTCCTCGTAACTTCCTCTCTCTTTTCCTTAAACCAACTTTGTTTTCTTCTATCCTTTCTTTTCCACCTCTTAATCTCTCCTTCTGTAAACCCTTTTGCCTTCAGTTTATGTCCAGATTAGTTTTTTTTGGTTGCGTCTTTAGTTTCAGATTGGGCAAGTTGGCGTTGCCGCAGACAGAGATTTTGAGTTTCTTGTAACCAATTGTAAGTATACATGCCCCCCCCCCCCCCTCTGCAATGCTGTCTTGTCTAAACATGAAATTTGAGTTCTCGAGACAAGAAGTTGTTTCAATTTGAGTTTGAGGTCTGGTTTTCTTTATTGTTCACGGGAATATGTGTTTTAATTTCATGTTTTGATCCAAATCAGGGCTCTTAAGCTGTCAAGGTGTCCTTTAAGAATCGCAAATTTTGAGCTTTTGGCTTGGATTTTGGGACTTCTCTGTTGAACAAGAGTTTTATTTCTTTTTTCTTTAATATTTGTTTTAATCGCAAAAACCCAAATTTTTTGGCACATATACTAATTTATTGCAAAGATGGCATCGTCTTCATTTTTTTTTTTTTTTTTTAAATTTTGACCTCATAATCACCGGTCATTAATTGTCAAGAAGGGAAATCAGTAAGTCTAATTTAAGTTTGTGGGTCCAATGTTGATCTTAGTCTGATGATCTAAAGCTGTTTTGCTTTTGGTTTTTTTTTTTATTTAAAAGTGCTGTATACTGAAGAACAAGTCTCTTAGCTTTTCTTTCAAATTATAGAGTTTGTTGTTCAATCAGGTCTTTCTAGTTTTTTGTTCAGTTCTTGAAGTAAAAACCTAATTTATGTAATTACATTTCTGTGAGTTCGTGTAATCTTAATTACTGGCTTCTTCTTTTACCTTTTGGGTATTGTAGGCGTCGATTCCCAGTTGTTGAGGGAAATCCTGACTGCAATTAAATCTGTGCGTCCCACTTTGATCTTAACAAGATGATACTACGGGATTTCTTCTTTAAAAGTGCTGTTTACCGAGTTCCACATTATGAGTTACTGCCATGTAATTTTTCAGGATTTATATTTTGGAAGAAAAATTGGCCATAAAAATGATGCTATCAGCGTCACCGGCGGCGGTGACAAGGAGTTCTCTGGAGGAGATGCTGGACTCGCTGCGGCGACGAGATGAGGGTTTGGAGAAGTCCAAGGACCTGCCACCTGCTTTGCCAGCACGTCCTCCTTCTAGGGCAAGGCTTCCCTCGGCTCGCCACTCACTGCCTACAGACTTTAAAGTCAGTTCTCATGGACAAGTGGAGGGCAAAGTGGAGACAAGAGCTAGTAAAGTGAAGGGGGATACAAAAAGAAAGGAGAAGGAATTGGGGTACAAATCAGGGAGTTTCGTAAGCAAGAAAATAAGGAATGATCAAAATTGTGTGGATTGTAATCCATATGTTGAAGAGAATAATGAGAAAGTGAATGGGCCTATTGCGGGTTCAGTACCAAGGGGAAAAGAATCAGGGTGGGATGATAATATCTGTTATTTTATCAAGAAGGTAACGGATGCAAACAAATCAATTAATCTGCTTTCTGTTTATTCTTATTTCACTTGATTCTATTTTTTTTTTTTAAATATTATTACTAGTTTGACATTTTTTTGCATGAACAGGGATGTTTGTGTTTCTTGTTAAGCATGCTTTGTTGGTTTAGGTTTTGGATATAAATATATAGTTAGAATAAGTAATGCCAAGAGTTAAAGAACGTTTCTTATCACGGGGGATTGATTGGGGCTATGTGTTTCAGCCTGAGATACTTAAGCTCATGTAGAAGAATATTTCCTAATCTGTATTGCTGTGTTTCTTGGAAATCTAACAATGAAGAAAGAGAATTGTTCTTATTAACAACGGATGATCGTGGTGCAAAGGAGATACAAGTTAGCATTGTTCTGTTGTCGAGATGAATGAGTAGGTATCAGTGTTCTAGGAGGACACCTCTTATCGTAAAGTCTAGAGTAATTTAAATTAGAAGGTGAATTGTAGGTGAAGTGTTTAGAGAGGCTAGATCTGCCAGGATATTTTTATTGTCCATTATTACTATGCTCTCCCAGAAGGAACTGGATTTGTTTTGAGAGGATTATGCTTTTTAGTTGATTTCTTTTATTTGTCAGGGTCGAAACATTTTAATTTACTCTTATTATGTGCCTTTTTTTTCCCCAGAGACTCTCTGTTTGGTGTCGTCTTCCAAATGGGAAATGGGATTTAGGAAAGATAGAGGAAACTCTTGGGGATGAAGCAACCATTTCCCTTTTATCAGGAACTGTAAGTTAATAAGCTCCTTCTTTTTTTTTTTTTTTTTTTTTTTATCCTTGATGCTATTTAAACTTGTGCTGGTTACTTCCTTGGTGGATTATACATGCAATAATTTTTGTCGTTGTTCTAGGTTGTCAAAGTGTCTACAGCAGAGCTCTTACCCGCTAACCCTGATATCCTTGAGGGCGTGGATGATCTTATGCAGCTTAGTTATTTAAATGAACCTTCTGTACTTCATAATATTAAGCACAGATATGCTCAGGATCTGATTTATGTGAGTAGGATATAATTCTGATGGTCAAGCAATTACTTTGCGAACCAATTTTATGTCTCCTTTTTGCTTGTCTTTGAGTGGCACTTGTGTTTCCTTCCTCAGAGTAAAGCAGGTCCAGTTTTGATTGCTGTCAATCCCTTCAAAGAAATTCCGATTTATGGAAATGAAATTCTCACTTCTTACAAGCAGAAGGCTAAGGATAGCCCTCATGTTTATGCTATAGCAGATGCTGCTTATAATGAGATGATGAGAGGTGGATGAATCATTTGTTACCTTTTTACATTTTGTGTTTGAAGTTAGTATTGCTTCTGAGAGTTCCTTTCTTGTTTCATTTGGCTGCTGTTTTGCAGATGAAAAGAACCAGTCCATAATCTTAAGGTTCATTGCCTTTTCTTTCATTAATGTAGTCTATTTTGCACCTTTTCTTTTAATTCATTGATGGAGTCTATTTTAGAGCTTCTCAATGCTATTTTCCCTTGGTGTATTTTTTTAATCACTTATGGCATGTTCTCTTGGACTATTGGGTTTTTAAGTGCCCCTTTCATGTTTCTTGAGTACTTGAGACACTTCTGTTACTCTGAAGAGTCACTTTTAGTATGTATCTTGCAGCGGTGAAAGTGGAGCTGGGAAAACCGAGACAGCGAAGTATGTTATGCAGTACTTGGCTGCTCTTGGTTGTGGCAATGACAGTATGGGGTATGAAATCCTTCAAACTAATTTTATACTTCAAGCATTTGGGAATGCAAAAACATCCAGGAATAACAACTCCAGTAGATTTGTAAGTTGTCACCAATTTTTCTTCTTCTTGTTGGATTAGTTACTCCCGGATCTGTTGTTTTTGCAATTTGGTTTATAGATAATTCTCAATTGGTGCAGGGAAAGTTGATCGAAATTCACTTTAATGCATCAGGAAAGATTCATGGTGCTAAAATCCAAACTTGTAAGTATAGTTAAGTTGGATTGATTGTTGTTATTACCCTGCCATTTGACTGTATTTAGGTGCTGACTGACTTGATTCACTCATGTATATTCAAACACTATTTGGTGATGGTAATCTTGAATAGTTCTACTAGAAAAGGCAAGTAGAGCTTCTAAGTTTCTTAGCTTTTCAGAATGTCAATTAGCATCACCATCCAAATCTGAAATTACAATGTCTCCTTTGACCAGTCAAGAGTAGTCCAGCTTGCCAATGATGAAAGATCATACCATATCTTCTATCAACTTTGTGCTGGTGCTCCTTCGACTCTTAGAGGTATGTTTTTACACTATGCAACCTTGCTTGGGATGGAATGCATACATTTTTTTGGTCTTTTACGGAACAGAAAGGGTTAAACAAGTAGTATTGACATAATGCTACCCGGGCTAATAGTTTCTCAAGTATCTATAACTGTCTTCATAGTCTAAATTAGGAAGAAGTGAAGGACCTTTGTGGAAAAATCAAAGCTGTTTTTTTGCTGAAAAATTCTTGCGGGGAATAAAGATAGTAGTAGTACTTGTTCAAACATGGTTCGTTTTTTGAGTAAGAAAATTGCAGTCCACCCTCTCTTCCCAACAAAAAAAGAACATTTGTAAAGATGTTTCCTAGTGTTCGTCATATTCAATTTTGTTTTATTTTTCATTTAGACAACAGTCTCTCCCCCCAAGCTCAAGTTTTTATTTTTCATGGACCTGTTTTGCATCCAAAAAATATCTCCTCTTTCACTTTGCTGTGCAGGGTTTTTGGGAATCTGTATTACTGAAGTACTTTCCCTCTTAGATTATTGTTATTACCTCTATTTCACTTGTTGGTTGAAGCCTATAAATCCATGTTGTGCATTCTGATTAGCATATATTTTTTTTTCCTTTTATGTAATATTCCTGCTTAATCAATGTCTTTACTTATTATGTTGTCGTTTTTAGAATATAATGCATCTGCATTTTTTCATAAATTGGAAACAGCTCCTTATTTTCTGTCAAATGAACACATTTTCCTGCTAGATCTTCCAATTGTTTGAACCATCTTTATATTTGACTTTTGTTGGCGAAAAATAATTGTAAAGACACAAACACACTGAAATTTATTAATGGTCAATCATAAATAATAGCTGACCTTGATTATTTTGGGATTAAGGCTTTTTTGTTGCTTTCAGTCATAAATTCTCATGTCACTCAACGGCTGATAGATTGTTTACAGCTACTTTTAAAAAAAAGATAAACCTATTCCATGTGTTCTCTACTTCTATGCTCTAGCCTGCAATTGATTCATATGGTGGATCATTTCTTGTCTTCTCTGCAGATAGACTGAACCTTAGAATGGCTAGTGAGTACAAGTATCTTAACCAGAGTGAGTGCTTGGTAGTTGATGGTGTTGATGATGGCATGGAGTTTCATAAGCTAGTGGTAATGCAAATAGTTACGTGTTACTGTTGCTATTTTTGAAGCCCGCTGTCACTTCATTTCATATCATGGTCACAAGCATCCATCATTCTTTTTTCTCATCTCCTCAGGATGCCTTGGACGTAGTTCAAATTTGCAAAGAAGATCAAGAGCAGGCATTTGCAATGCTTGCTGCAGTATTATGGCTTGGAAACATATCGTTTCAAGTAATTGACAATGAAAATCATGTAGAGGTATTCACTAATGAAGGTAAGATTGGTATCATTTTGAGTAAATTAAATTGCCAGCTCTCAGTACTTGCCAATAACAGACAACACCTTAATTTCTCTCATTTCACCATAAATGAAAGTGGGATTTCTTTACTTGATTAGCATGTCTTGATTCATCATAAAAAAGGCACAAATATGACTCTCCTCAGAAGACTAGTTGAATCTGTTAATTATATTAAGAGTTGGTGTCCACCTAACACTCACAAGAAGAATATTTTCATGGAAAGGATGGAGTAATAAATTTGGTCCTGGATTTCCAAGAGAAGTTTGGATGCATAATCATATGTGCAATTGCATCTTAAGAGTTATCATGCTGAAACAGTATTTGCATGATCAACATATGGAAAGTGTTTGTATGTGTGTTGATATAAGAATTCAGTAGAATGAGTGGAATAGCTCTGTCTAATGATTGTGATAAAAAATGGATCTTCAAACATGTGCACTGCATGAGGCAATGCTACATTCATGAAATGGTATCACTTATATATCATGGTGCTTTTTCTGAAATATGACTGATTCCTTTTCTTTTCCTTTTGGCAGCTGTAGAAAATGCTGCCAGGCTAATAAATTGCCGTGCCCAGGACCTGATGTTAGCTCTATCAACCCATAAAATTCAAGCTGGAAATGATTTTATTGCTAAAAAATTGACAATGCAAAAGGTGTGTTTAGTTCTTGATTTGAAAATGAAGTTACCCTTGTATTACTCCAACATTGCTGTATATTTACCTAACAATACACATTGATTTAAAGACTCAGTATCATCTTCTTCACAGGCTATTGATAGAAGAGATGCATTGGCAAAGTTTATCTATACCAGGTTGTTTGAGTGGCTTGTGGTACAAATAAACAAGTCAGTTAAAGTGGGGGAGCTGAGTACTGGGAGATCCATAAGTATCCTTGATATCTATGGTTTTGAGTCATTTAAGGTATATAAATTGTATCTATCCGATTGGTGGTCTCTTAGTGCCATAAAATTGTGTCCCTGATGATAACGTCTTTACATTTTCAGAATAATAGCTTTGAGCAATTCTGCATAAATTATGCGAATGAGAGGCTGCAACAACATTTCAACCGGCATCTATTTAAACTCGAGCAGGAGGTAAGCATCTCATATCAAAGCAAAATCAACATTGGGTGTTATAATGGAAGTAGCCTTCATGATGGTGCAAAATGCTATGAACGATATTTTCATATATGAACTTATTCTCTCTATTTTTTCAGAGTCAGAATATTTTCGTATCATCTCTAATCAATGAAAATGAAATGAATATGCTTTGCTTTCTAGACACAGTTTTTGTAAGAGGGAGTTTTAAAAGCAAATTAAGGAGTATATGCCACCAAAATTGTTGCCCTTTCTCTTTCCACTAAGTATACTGCATGGCTATATGCATGGAACAAATATGACTTCGATGCAGATTACTGCAACTCCTTTGTTAAAGCATACAAGTATGTAGTTAAATCTCTGTGCTAACTTGTAAGTTGCATGTAAAAAATCTAGTGTATTTATGAACTGTGGAAAGAGTCGCATTTCAGGTCAATGATGCTTTGATCACACCAACTAATTATCGCAAACCATTCCCCAATTTTCAAACATGCATTTTTTTTTTGTTCCTTTGATATAAAGTTTCAATGACATTTTGGTTGTTTTCTCTCTCTTTCCCCTACCATGTTAAGTATTCTTGAGATGTTTATTCAAATTTGACTATCTTAAAAAGTCCCAGTGACATTTCGTTCATTAATTGCAGGAGTATGAAGAGGATGGGATTGATTGGACTAAAGTTGATTTTGAAGATAACCAAGAGTGCTTGAATCTGTTTGAGAAGGTATTTTAACCGCTTCTTGTTTCTGTCCTTCATGTGCACCTATAGATTTCTCCTTGATATGTGAAACCAGAATGTTTGCCTTATACATGAAGTGGCCACTCTTTAATTATTTTGGTTGTTTCAGAAACCCTTAGGGTTACTATCTTTATTGGATGAGGAATCAAATTTCCCGAATGCCACTGATTTGACCTTCACCAATAAGCTTAAGCAATACTTCAATGATAATCCTTGCTTTAAAGGTCAAAGAGGGAGGGCTTTTGGTGTATGTCATTATGCTGGAGAGGTGAGTTATAACTTACTTCTGAGAAGTTATGATTTTTTGTACTGTTGAAATTTTCAAGTCAGATTGGCAACTGTAGTTCTATATGGGTTTTTGTTTGTTCTTAGAGCTAGAGTTGAAATCTATACATGTATGACAGCTCATAATTTACTAATGAAAAATCATACATGGTGACAACAATAACAAGAATTGATTACAGCAAAAGTTAATCACAAGGAGGTCAGTAAATACACATCTGATATCATTGAAAATTTTCAATCCTTGAACTGTTCCTGATTGTGCAGATATTTCTTTATATCCACCCTTTTCATGCTTTTCTCTCTTATGATTCATGTTTTAAATTTAACTATCAACAATTCTGGAAACAAATGGAAATAAAATGAAGTATTATATGATGTGGGATAACTGAAAATGTAACATGTGCTGTATATCTTTTTGGTTGTAGTTCTTTCTTCTAGGAATTTCTTTTGATTAAGTAGTTGATTAGATAATAGGAAACAAGTATATTGAAGCATATAATCATGTTCAAGCAATTGTTGCAAATTTGGATCTTCTTGTAGAATAAAGTTACAATGATGAAATACTGTTGAGCTTTTATACCATCATTTTATGTGGTAGTTGTCAAAATAGAACACAATATTGTCTGAAACTATCTGGCCTTTGGTCTTTGATTTCTGCTTTCATATATAGAGATTACACAAGTATTGTATATGGTAACTCAATAAGTTTCTGCATGATTCTAGGCCTAAATATGTAAACTACAATCTGATACATAATGCTAGATATACAAAATAGGAAATAAATCAGCTGAACAAATAGGAAAGAAATAAAGGAGCAATGGACAGCTGCTGTCCGTTGACAGCCCCCCTCAAATTGATGCAGGATGGTCAATCATCATCAATTTGCTATTTAGGAAACAATGTCGATGACGTGTGAGGGCTTTGGTGAAGATATCAGCTATTTGCAGGTCAGTGGAAATATGAGGAAGAGTGATAACACGAGCATCATAGGCTTCATGAATAGAGTGACAGTCCACCTCAATATGTTTCGTTCGCTCATGAAAGACAGGATTGACAGTGATCTGAATAGCACTCGTATTATCAGCATGGAGAGGTGTAGGATCAGTGGCAGAAAAATTAAGCTCTGCAAGCAACCCTCGAAGCCAAATGATTTCAGAACAAGCAAGGGACATTGCCCGATACTCAGATTCTATAGAGGACTTAGAGACTCTGTCCTGCTTCTTACTCTTCTAGGAGATCAATGCATCTCCTAAGAACATACACCAACCAGCCCAATCCGCATCGCTATATGCAGTAAGGCGAAGAGGGTTGTTTGCAGGAAAGAACAAGCCACGAGCCACAGTTCCCCGAACATAGTGTAGGATCCGATGAACCGCAACCAAATGAAGATGGCGAGGAGCCTGAAGAAACTGACTGACTTGCTGTACGGCAAATGAGATGTCTGGTCTAATAATGGTAAGATAGACAAGACTACCTACCAACTTCCGGTATAAACTGGGATTGGCAAGTAAGTCACCCTCTTCTTTGCGAAGCTTTATATTTAATTCCATAGGAGTATCAACCGAAGTAGCCTCCTGTAGCCACCACATCACTAGCATATTTATGCTGATTTAGGGAAATGCCCGAGGAGCTACGATGCACTTCAAGACCAAGAAAATAAGTGAGAGATACCAGATCTTTCATATGGAATGCCTCTGAGAGATGAGTCTTAAGATCACCAAGTAGAGTCGAATCAGAACCCGTAATCACAATGTCATCAACATAAACCAAAAGGACAACAATACCCATGGCTGATTTTCAAAGAAACAGGGAAGTGTCATGCTTGCTCTGTTGAAATGAGAACTGTAGTAAAGTGGTGCGGAATTTGTCAAACCAGGCCCTCGGCGGTTTGAGACCGTAAAGAGAACGGCGAAGCTTACACACATGTGAAGTCGGAGAAGAAAATAATCCTGGAGGCAACTTCATATAAATGCATTCTTTAAGATCCCCATGAAGAAATGTATTTTTGACATCCATCTGATGTAGCGGCCAATGACTAGAAGCAGCAAGAGTCAGAATCATACGAACAGTAGTCATTTTAGCCACTGGAGCAAATGTCTCTTCATAATTGACCCCATATTCCCGATGATTCCCAAGTGCAGCAAGCCTGGCCTTGTAACGGTTTAAACTGCCATCAGATCGGACTTTGACTGAGTAAACCCACTTGCAATCCAGAGGAATAATAGATGAAGGACATGGCTCAATGTCCCAAGTGTGATTAGCCTCTAGAGCAGCTATTTCTTCCTGCATAGCCTGTCGCCAACAATCATGCTTGGCAGCGTGTGAGTAGCATGTAGATATATCAAAATTAGACAGTGCAACAGTAAGAGCTGAAATAGAGTTACCAGACCTGGAAGTGGGAAACCCATACCTATCCGGGGGTACAGACACTCGAGATGAGTGACGTACCAGAGGTTCCGGTGGTGCATCATTTGTTTGAATTTGGAGTGCAGGAGGATCAGATATCGAGTTAGCCGCTGGAGGAGGTTGTGGGCGGGAGCGTCTTGTATACACAATACCTGGTTTAAAGCGCGAGCTGACTAAATGAAGATCAGATACTTGTGACTCAAATGAAGGGAGGACCACAGTAGAAGGAGAGGACATAGAGGACACCGGAAAGAATTGTTGATTCTAAAAAAAAATAACATTCCGAGAAATACATGTACGTCGTAAAGTAGGATCATAACAAACAAAGCCTTTTTGACATAAATTATATCCCAAGAATGCACATCTAACAGATTGAGCAGATAATTTATGTCGCTCATGAGGTGGTAAGTGAACAAAACAGACACAACCGAAAATACGAAGATTATCATAACTAGGTTGTTTGGCGAACAAGCGAAAAAAAGGAGACTCCATTTGTAAGGCTTGAGAGGTTAAACGATTAATCAAGTAAGTAGCAGTTTTTAAAGCTTCAACCCAGAACATGGAAGGAACAAAGGATTCTAACAAGAGGGTACGTACCACATCAAGAACGTGATGATTTTTTCGTTCAACTATCTCCATTCTGTTGAGGAGTAGCGTGACATGAACGTTGATGAATAATACCTTTAGATGCCAAGAAAGCCTAAAACTCAGTAGATAAGTATTCACCACCAGAATCTGCGCGTAGTGTTTTAATAGTTGCAGAAAATTGATTAGCAACATACGCTAAAAACTCACTGAAAATACGAGAAACTTCAGATTTAGAGCGAAGACAATAAACCCAAGTAAATCTACTATAATCATCAATGAATGTCACATAGTATTTGAATTTTTCATGAGACTTGACCGGGGAAGGCCCCCAAACATCACTATGGATAAGATCAAAGCAATGAAGAAGCGCGATTAGCATGCAAAGGAAATGGAAGAATTTTGCTTTTACCAATTTTGCAAGAATCACACTCAAAAGATAAAGAAGGATATGCTTTATTACCAATAAAACCAAAGTGCAATACATGAGATAAAATCTGAGTATTGGGATGACCTAAACGACGATGCCACACCATACTAAGAGAAGGAATTTTATTACAAGCAAAAGACTTAATGGAAGAAAATGTTGGAACAGGTAAAAATAGTGGAAACAAGCGCCCCACTTTAGGTCCCCTCGCGATCGGCTTCCCCGTTACCTGGTCCTGCACAACACAACCAACACCAGAAAAATGAACATTACAATTATCAGCAACTAATTGTCCAACCGAGATAAGATTCGAGGAAAGTTTAGGAGCAAGGAACACATTAGTAAATGTAGAAGAGGCATCACCAGCAGCAGTAATGGGCAAGAAACTACCATTGGCCGTCTGAATAGCTGATTGACCATCATAGGGCCGAACATGACTCAAGACAGTAGTAGTATTTGTCATATGATTTTCTGCCCCCGAGTCCATATACCAGAGTTTAGTAGAATTTTTACCTTGCAATCCCATGGCAGATAATGCTGAAATTAGCATTTGTTGAACCATTTCTGGTGTACAATAATTTCCTGCTGGAGGTGTAAGAGTAGAGATAGCACCTGAAGAAGAGGCATGCATAACATAATTTTCTGTTGGAGGTACATTAAGAGGCTTGAAATGCTCTGGCCTGACGATTATGAGGACGGATACGACATTCTTTAATAATGTGACCCTTTTTCTTACAATAAGAGCAAAATTTCTTAGGACAATTGGCAGCAATATGCCCATATCCCTTGCAGCAGAAACATTGCAAGTTTTTAGATGGCATAGATGGTCCTTGTCCGTGAGTAGCATACGCCATTGTTGCTGGCCCAGAACTACCATGAGAATGCTCCACAATACCTTGAGTACTATTCGTTGTTCTTCGCGAAGCAACTCACCGAAACAGATGTCAAGAGAAGGAACAGGAGATCTGTTCAGTAAAGAAGACCGGACTGATTCAAACTCCGGTCGCAATTTCATAAGAAACTGATCTCGTCGGCTATTTTCATGAAGACTCTGAATAGTTGGAAGAGCGGCAATAGGGACATTCGATGTAACCAAATCAGTAAATTCATGCTTAAGAGTCAAAAATGCAGAGTAGTAGTCTTGAATGGAAAGATTTTCATGTTGAAACATGGCAATTGCATGTTCTAGCTGAAATCGACGAGCACCATCAACTTGATGGTACACTTTCTTCAAGTGATTCAACATGGTTTGAGCAGTACGATGTGCTCGCAAATTTGGAACAATTTGTGGTTCCACCGAACTCAAAAGCCAAGACATAATCCGGGCATCAAGCACAGCCCATGAGGGAGAGTCCTTAGGTTCTTTTGTTTTATCATCTTTTGGGGCAACATCTGTGCCATCAATATGGCCCCAAAGATCTTTTTCCATGAGGAAAAGTTCAAACTGAAATGCCCAGGTAGAGTAATTTGTCCCTGAAAATTTGACACATACAGGTGTTGAATCCATCACAAATGAATAGATAACCCAAGACAAATAAACACAGAACTGAATTTTTTTTTTGAAGAACCACAAGAAGCCGAGAGTTGAACAAAAAAAAAATAAAGTTTGGCCGGGAGCAACTAAAGAGAGTTTCTGAAACACAACTGAGAGCAAGAAGAGAGCAAGAAGAACCTGTTGAGATTTTTGCCAAAATCAGAAGCAACCTAGAGTTGAACCAGAAGATCCAGAAGATGCCGAGAGACCCAAAGAAACTTAAGCAAAGGTAGAGTCCAAGAAACCGAGAGCTGCAAAGGGTGCTGACAGCACACCAGTAGCCAAACCGAGAGGTGTTTTAACAGAGATTACTTACAAACCGAGAGAGCTTTGATACCATGTAAAAATAGAACACAATATTGTCTGTCCTTTGGCCTTTGATTTCTGCCTTCATATATAGAGATTACACAAGTGTTGTATATGGAAACTCAATAAGTTTCCGCATGATTCTAGGCCTAAATATGTAAACTACAATCTGATACATAATGCTAGATATACAAAATAGGAAATAAATCAGCTGTACATATAGGAAAGAAATAAAGGAGCAATGGACAGCTGTTGTCCGTTGATAGTAGTAATGGATGCCAAAAACTTAAAAAGCAAAATCTTGATGGCGGACCTCATTTGTTCTACATCTAAAATCTTAATGTTTGTTTACATCATAGCACAAGATAGGTAATTTCTATAATTAAAATTGCTTTTAAGTTTTTTTATTTTTGTAGAGGGTACTTTGTAATATATATTTAGCAGATCTTTCTCTCATTTGTTTGAGTAATGTCTCCAGTTGTTAGCTAAAAGTTACATTTGACTCTGATCTGTTGAAAATATTATTCTTTATTTGGGCTACTTGATTCATGCAGGGTTCTGAACTTTTGAGCTGATAATATTTAAAGATTTGACTAATATTTGGATTTTGATTAGGTTACATATGATACAAATGGCTTTCTGGAAAAGAATCGAGATCCAATGCACTCTGAATTCATCCATCTGCTATCATCAAGTGGTTGCCAATTACCAAAATCAGCTAGTCTATCCTGCCAATCTGGTGGATTGGAATCCTCAATGCAAAGTGTCGCTACAAAGCTCAAGGTAGCTGAGCTTCTATTCTGCGTTAGAACAATATCATTTTACTCTCGATGAATATAGAGATGATTCTTTGTTTTGGAAGTATGAAGAGGACAAACATTTTCTGGTATTTTGAACACCTTACTGGTTGACTTTTGGTGCTCTCGAATTGATCACTGAAAATTAATAACTTTATCTTCTGCTTGGGCAAAATAATTATTCTTCTGGCAATGGTATCAACCATATTATTGTATCTGTGCTCTTGCAATAATTTGTATTTTGCAAATCTTGAGTGGTATTTTGTTCCTGTAGAGTCAACTCTTCAAACTAATGCACCAGTTGGAGAAAACCACACCTCACTTCATTCGCTGCATAAAACCAAATGCTAAGCAATTTCCTAGCCTATATGAAGATGATCTTGTCTCCCAGCAACTTCAATGTTGTGGTGTTTTGGAAGTTGTAAGGATTTCAAGATATGGGTATCCTACTCGTATGACGCATCAAGAATTTGCAGGAAGGTACAATAAGACAAGTTTCACAATTCTCCAATAATTTCTCTTTAAAGTTTATATTTCCTATCATAACCCATCATGTAATTTAGGTATGGTTTCCTACTAAAGGAGACAAATTTATCTTGGGATCCATTAAGAATGTCAGTTGCTATTCTTAAAAAAATCAATTTCCTCCCTGATATGTACGAAGTTGGTTACACCAAAGTGTACCTTCGAATGGGCCAGGTATGTGCTGGTGTTATTTTCATTGTTAATGTTTTGTTATGTCAAATTTCTTTATTTTTTTTTATTTGAATATGCTAGTTTTGGATTTTGTCTGCTTTGTTTTAATGTCCAGAAGTTGCAATTCATTTTTTTTAGCATAGGCATTAGGGGTGTATTTTGCAAAATTTTGAGAGCTATATTTAACCATTGGATTGTCTTTATATTTAATAGCAATTGCTTGGTCTAGTAAAAAAACGTTTTAACAGAAAGTGTTTTAATGCACTTGATGTGAAGCCTAAAATCTGATCAAAGCTTGTCAAGCTCTTCAATATATCCAAGCTTGAGCTACTTTTAGAATATTGATTTCTCAAGCTTTCAGATCCAAGCTTGAGTTACTTTTGATGAGGAGCCAGAGGGAACAAACCTCAACTTGTCTTGACTTGATTTGTTTGTGCCTAGGGCCAAAATATTATGCTATATATAGATGCTGCCATAGTACTGGTTGGTTGATTTCTGCAAAGAATTGTTGTGCTTTCTGGCCTTGGTTGGCTGTTCCTTTAATTACTGAACGCTTATATGTATTCTAGTAACAATATTAGTATTTTTATCAAAAAAGGAAATGACGTAAACAAATTGCAAGTGGCTGGACAAGATAGGGTTTGTGGGGCCCATCTCTGCTCTTGCATGTAACTTTTATGTGTACAGCTGGTGGTGTACAATCTATATGACATTGTTACACAATTAAGACTAAAACATTGTTGAAGTCACACATAACATGACTAATGAATCTAATGCCTGATGAAGCGGTGTTTTATCCAGGAACTTGAACACACTAGTTTGATGCTACATCTAGGAATTGATTTAAGTGTGATTGTTTTTGCTTGTAACAAGATTTTTTTGCATGTTTGATTGGTTCCTTGACATATCATATTGTTGGCTCACAGATTGAGAGATTGGAAGAGCAAAGAAAACAATTTCTGCTAGATATTGTTGAGGTTCAAAAGTGTTTTCGTGGCGGCCAGGCCCGCCGACATTTCCGTGAACTCAAACAAGGAGCGGTGATACTACAATCATGTAATGCACATCTCCTTCTAGTTGTTTTCAATGTCTCATCTTGGAATTTTATTATTTGTTAAGTCTTGCTATTCTATCATTTGGACAGCTTTTGCTTTGCACCATACATATACAAATTGAATTTTCTGTCTTTTGGAGTGTTTTGTCCTTGGTGATCACATGTGTTTTTGCTATATGAAAACAAAATAAGCTGTTTTGGCCACTCTTAGCATAGTTTGTTCATTTGCGATGGATGCTGGGGGACATATTATTGATTTTGTCAGTATTTTCTGCTTAGCTTTTGATTCAAATAACTATTGAAATAAAGGTATCCGTGGTGAAAACACGAGAAGGAAATACAATCACATGATAAAGAGGCGCACAACTAATGCTCCTCTAGCAGTTGATGATCAACTAGTGGCAGCTCTATATTTACAATCAGGTAAATGTTCTATTGTTTATTGAGCATTTTTCACATTTTTTTTCCTGGTAGATACATTATTCTCACCATTTGTTTCTGTAGTAATCCGTGGGTGGTTGGCTCGAAAGCAGTTCATCAGTATGCATAAAATGAAGCAGTTAACTCATGAGAATTCAAATTTCAAAAGAAAACCAGGCAAGAAGATTTTAGAAGTGAAGGTACACATTAATGTAATTATTATGTTTCAACTTGATTTATTCATCATTTTTCCTATTGTTGAAATGTTTTGGTGGTCACTAGCTTTCCTAGATATAACATACAAAAATCTTGCATACATTTGTTTTTCCGTGCACCCACACATTTAGTTTTAATTGCTTGTTATGGCTGGTTGGCTGGCTCATTTGTTGAATTTCCAAATACATCCTTTTTTCTAGCTATATAGTCTTCAATTTTTTTATATATAGATAGATAGATAGGTATTTACCTTATCATGTCTTTCATTCAACTTTAGGTGTTTTACCTTTTCCTTGTCATGTCTTTCAGTCTACTTGTGGCTGTTTCTTCTGGAATGTTGATATTGAATTAAACAATCTTCTAAATAAATAAACACATTTACTGTCTTTGATCGATGAACTATAATGCCATTATAATTGAAAACATAGAAGAAAAAAAACCTATTTTCTTTTATTTTTACATTCATCAAACCATCCCTTATATCCAAGATAAAAACTCTATAGAAAAGTAGACTAATGAGGATCCCTACAGTTAGGACCCTATATATAAGAAAGTAAACTAATTATAATCCTTATAGTTATGCTCTGCATTATTTCCATTTATGTGCTATTTACAACCTGTTAATAAAATTGGTTTGAATACCCTTTCTCTTGGGTTTCTTTGTATTATATAGATCCAAATGTATTCTATACAAGGTAAGTATTAATACAAAATTAAATCTCTAAATTAATACAAAATTAAATCCTGTAACTGAATACAATTAAATCGCAATCAAATCCCGTGACACCCCCCTCATACTACCAACATCAATTTGTCAACTAAGAATTGATGTCGGTGCCGAGACAACTTTAGTGAAAAAGTCTGCAGTTTGATGTTCGGTGAAAATATGAGGAAATGTAATTACATGTCTATCAAAGGATTCACGTATGGAATGACAGTCAATCTCAATATGTTTCGTACGCTCATGAAAAACAGGATTAGCAGCAATCTGAATTGCACTAATATTATCAACATGAAAAGGAGTGGAATGAAGCTAAGAAAAACCAAGTTCACCCAATAATCCACGAAGCCATGTGATCTCAGAGCACGCGGAAGACTTAGAAGACTTATAAAAGGCATAAAAATAAGAAAACTTAGAATGACTTTTCATTAAGTATAACCAAGTCACACGAGAGTAATTATCAACAAAAGTAATGAAATATTTAATTTTAGTTTAGAGGGAAGTGGACAAGGACCCCGAACACTGGAATGAACTAATTCAAAAGGAAGATTTGCTCTTTAATTGACTAGAGGATGAGAATGAAGATGATGGCGTTTGGAAAACTGACACAAGTTAATCTAACAAAGATACCCTACTAAACTGTGGACAAAGTTGCTTTAGCACATGTAGCGAAGGAAGACCCAACCGACAAGGCACCTCAAGAGCGGTTGTTACACCATAACAAATAATGGATTTGGGTATCTATGTGTCAAGGAAATGTAGAGACCTCCAGACTCATATCCTTTACCTGTAATCTTCATCATAAGATCCTAAAATAAACAATAATTAGGAAAGAATTAAATGCAACAATTAAGCGCACGAGTAAGTGTGCTTACATAAATTAAAGGACAAAAGAGGTAAATATAGAATAAATGATAGAGAAATTAAAAGAGTTGGTAATTGTGTTAGATCCAAGAACACAAGATGTTGACCTATTTGCAAAAGTAACATTAAAGGTGGATGTATGTGACTGAAAAGTAGAAAAAAGACTTGAATTAATTGTCATATGATATTTGACACCATAATCAATGTCTCATTTAAAGGATGAGAAAATAAGACAAGGTATTCGGTGTACCCGACCCTACAATGGTAGGAACATGAGTAGATGAAGACTTTAAAGATTCTTGGTATTGAGAGAACTTGACAAATTCATCTGCAAGGATAAAAACTATTTTTTTAGATGTATCTTTGGTAGATGTAATATCAGTCGAGTAAGTTTTCTGAATTTTGTTTTGTCCTCTACAATCACGCTTCATATGTCATGACTTATGATAATAATGACACGATCCCTCCTGAATCCTATGTACGATCAAAACTACTTACCCCTCCTTCGTTACCATCATTGTAATGTGATTGTTCAGCTTTATACTTATTAGTTCGAATGAAAAGGACACCGCTATACTAGACAAGTGGAAAATTTTCTGTGCGAAGTACCCTAGTAAATATATCTTGAAATGAAGATATCTCAGTGCTAGGGAGAATATGAGATTTAGCAGTGTCAAATTCAGAAGGGAGACTTGTAAGAAAATTCATGACAATCATTTTCTATCTTTGACTTTGCTGTATTTTTACATCAAGACTAAAAGGTAACAACATATTACACTCTTCATATATTCTTTTAAAATCCATAAAGTAACTTGTAAGAGACCTCTCATATTTTTCTGCACGGTAATTCCTTTTTTCATAATACAAGAAAATCCAGATATTCCATTAATTCCTTAACGAATTTACAATGATTGATCAAGCCAATTACCTCATTATTAATGGAGTTTTGTATCTGCAAGAATAATTTGGCATCCTCCCTTAGTCATGTCTGTCTTGAATCATTTTTAGGTGGATCATCAGTCATATGATTATTTTTATCAATACTCCATAAATAAAGACGATCGGTCTTACTCCAATCCAAATAATTGGAACCATTGAGCTTGTGTTTAGTGATTTTTGAACATCACCGGGATTACATTTGATATTACTGCTGTTTTTTTATGTGCCATAACTCATAAAATTTTATTTGTAAATCTAAACAAATAAAATTGTCGTTGAAAACAAGAGAATCTGTTCTAGATCCCACTAGGGGAGAGATTGACACAACAAAGCACTAATATGTGTTATACCAAATTTCATAGTATTAGGTGAAATATGAGCAACCAATGCTTTGATACCATGAAAATATAGAAGAAGAAAACAAATATTTTCTCTTACTCTTACACTCATCAATTTATTCTTTATATACAAGATAGGAACTCTATATAGAAAAGTAGACTAATTAGGATCCCTACAATTAAAACCCTATATAGAAAAGTAAACCAATTAGAATAGAATTCTTATAATTAGACTTAACATTACTTTCTAATTATGTGTTATTTATAACTTGTAACAATAATCAACCTATTAGATGATATATTTTGAAGAACTGCAACATTTCAAGCAAGTGTTAAACCTAGGCCATGCCTTTTTGAACCCCTGTACTTTGGGTATATATTGGTGAAATTATGTTTTTCAATTCCTGTTATGATGAGATTTCATGTATGCTCTGTTTACATGTGCAACATTTAGAAGGCCTTTTATTCCTGTTTTTTTCTATGCGTACCAGCATCTCTGAAGTGTTAAGAAGCTGATTTCTGCTGCCTGTCCAGGTCATACCACAAGAGCAGGTTGACATTCAGGGTTCAATTTTAGCTGAGCTCCAAAAAAGGGTTGTTAAAGCAGAAGTAACAGTTGCACAGAAGGAGGAGGAAAATCGTGCACTGAAAAATCAATTGCAACAGAATGAGAAAAGATGGTTGGATTATGAGGCGAAGATGAAAGCAATGGAAGAGATGTGGCAAATGCAAATGGCATCATTGCAAGTGAGTTTGCTTATTAATAGTATGGCGTAACTGCGTGCATGCATCATATACTTTATTGTGGTATGTATAACAAGAACTTAAGAAACAGTTTAAGAACTGTGGAGAAATTATTTATAAGTTATGGCTTCTATATTGAACTGCCATTACATCTCATTAGATATGTAGACCGGGTAGTGTTAGATTGTCAATCGAACTGGTTTGAACATGTCCTTGTCCATTTTAGGTTGTTGGCTGTCTATGATGATCTGCTGAATAAGCAAGGGACTGCCATTGATCATTAGCTTCCCACTATAGAACCATAAAAGGTTGAGGAAATATAAACTGTATGATCATGCTCTTGAAGTGAGCTGTATCTTCAATTTTGACATGTTTATTGAAGGAGTTCCCATTGAGAAGTTGAGAAGGCTGCTTCAATAAGTATCTTCAGATGAATTATTCAATGATTGCAGTGGGAAAGTTTGTTGGAGATTGGGCCAAGTCCCATGTCTTCAAAGTAGATCAAAGCCTTTCTTCTATTTTGTCAATGATCCTCCCCCCTGTGATCCATCTCAAAGCCAAGAGTTAAGAAATCTATTTTTTTGTATGCGAGAAGCAATTTCCTATGATTGCTTATGTCAAAAGCTTCAAATGTAATATGTAGAAGTAAAAATGCTGATCTCTTATTCATATGTATGCACAAAAGCACACATGCCTGTCATGCACCCATAAAAGGGTGAGACCTGCAACATACCTCATTAGTGCCTGACGAGATATTTTGTGAATCTGTTGCAGATGAGTCTTGCTGCAGCCAGAAGGGGTCTTGCTGCTGACAACACTGCAGGCCAACCTGGAAAACTTGATTCTTCTACATCACCTCACTTTTATGATTCAGAAGATTATGTTTCTACGGAATCTCGAACTCCTGGTTGGAACACACCCAACATATTTGCAAATACCTTACCTGATTTAAGAGCAGTGAGAGAGAATAATGGTCCTGTGCATGCAGTCAGCAATCTTACAACGGAATTTGAGCTGCAGAAACAAAATTTTGACGACGATGTCAAAGCATTAGTTGAGGTAAGGGCTGGACAATCAGCTTCCAACATGAATTCCGATGAAGAGCTTCGAAGATTGAAACTGAAGTTTGATACATGGAAGAAAGACTATAAGGTTAGATTACGGGAGACGAAGGCAAGGCTTCACAAACTGGGGCATGGAGAAGATAGAAATCGTCGAAAATGGTGGAGGAGATAGACACAAGAGTATCAAAATGATCCAGTTTATAATGTGATCATATAATTTGTGGGACATGAAGAGTGCTCAAAGCAGCAATTTAGGAACCAACAGTGCTTCCAAGAAGCTGCTTCGTTTCCAATTCTGGATGTGTTGCTTTGTTTATAGCTATGGAAACAACAATTGGTGTTTATATTTCGTGAGGATAGTGGAGTTGGAGAAAATGTATGTCTACCAATTTTTGTTGCTTGGGGGAAGGATTTGATGTTCATGTGAATAGCTAGTTAGGTTTGTTCCAATTCCGGTTTCATTTTATATAGTGTAGGTTAGTTGTAAATCTTAGTTTTAAACTTGGTAGTAGTACCAAGTGTGAAATATGTAATGAAATCCTCCCATATTGCTTCTTGCAAGTAATTTATTTTTTTCCTTGGAAGCGTCATCATCTAGCTGCTGCTGTTTTGTTCTTACAAATACAAAGTTCATATTTGGTAGATCCATTACTTGAATCGCTCAATGAGAAACACTGTTTCCCATGCCTATTCTTATTCCCCTGAATGGCTATCATGGCTCTTCTGTTTTTTGGCCTCTTAGTTCATCTTGTAAAGAAAATCTTTATCAGTCACAGCAATTTACTTTGGATGTCAACGATACACAATATCAAAAGCTAATGTTCAGAATTTTGATCCAATCAAAAGCTTCTGTTCCTAGATGTCAAGTTGATTAATCGGTCAACTGGGTTATTTTTATTTAAAATTTTATTCTTTTAATTTTTTTTAAGTTGATTTAGGCAATTTGATTTTAATCTTGATTGACTAATCATATTGTAATATAATCAATAACGTCACTTAAATTTAGTTAAGTCAATGTCTAAAATTGTTCAAAATAAAACTTGAGATCAATTAGAAATTAGAATTTAAATCATTAATCAATTTTTAGAGTGAGACGAGTCTATTTGGTAATATAACAATGTTGTTTTTTTAAAAAAAAATATATTTTTTTTATTTTAAAATATATCAAAATAAATCTATTTTTTTAATCTAGTCATAAACATATACAAGTTATATGCAGAAGAAAAAGATTAAAAAATTAGTGAAAAATTACATTTTGATTATTTTTTTCAATTAAACTTAGATTGATAAGATGAAAGGCTTAAATCCTAGAGATATAAATACTTTGTGTAGTATAACTTGGGTTTACTTGCACACATCCATTTGTACATGGTGTGTATAAAAATCTTTTAAAATGTCAACAAAAAAACTAAAACCCGAAAAGTTTTTCTACAATTCTCTGTTATAAAATACTATTTAATAGAATAATATTTTTTCTTTTCATTTTTCTTTTAAATTTTAATTATATATGCTAATATTATGTTTATTGAAGATTATATTATATTATATTATATTTTTAATTTACTTTTAATGAGGTTATTCAAGTTACATGGTCAAAACTATGAGTTTAACGTTTAATTTAAGTCCCCCCCTTGTATTGATGGAGAATTAAGCCTTCTAATTTGTTTTTGGTTTATTTTTTATGAAGTTATCCACATATCATTACTCAAATAATGAGTTTGGTTGATTGATTAGGTACACTCGAGTTTTTTTTATTGATTTTTTTAATTTTATTTTTCAACACTATGCTGATTAAGAATTGAGTTTCATAATTTATTTATTTTATTATTAGGTTATATAGGTCTCATGAACCAAATTGCAAGTTTGATAAGGTAACCCGAGTTGTCTATGGTCATTTTTTTCTTTTTTTCTTAATTTTATCATTTAGCATCGAGCTTATTAGAAATTGAATTTTATAATTTATTTTTGATTTATTTTTTATGGGGTTATTATGGTTTCCTTGCATGTAGATTGACAAATTAACTTAGGTTTATATGAATCGATACAATATGTTTTTGTCTCAATATTTATAAGCAAAAATTTGATCTTGAATATTTATTTTGAATCAAACTATGTTTTTATAGATTATCTAGGTTGTCTTTAGATTCACCAAATTGAACAAGTCATTAGATTAATTCTTAGATGTTTTTTTTTCCTACTAGAAAAATCATTAACACACCTAGACATATTTTCTCTTACGTTAAAAACAAATTGATCTTAGTGTAGCAATGAATAGTGAAAGTCAAACACCTTTCCACATTAATCCTAGAAAATTTTAAGACTTTCTTTTTACTATCAAACTTTTTAAAAACAAATTCATCCTCCAACATTGCTTTTACTAGGTGATTTATTTCAATTTTCTTTCTATAGAGTTATCCCAATCTTATGACCCGAGTTACGAGTTTTTGAAGGTTAACTATATTGACTTGGGTAATTGTTTGTTTATTTTTTAATTATTTTATTTTTAAATTTCATCCCTTAATATTGAGTTGTTTAAGAATCACATTTTATAATTTTTCTTATTTATTTTTTATGGAGTTATCTTGATTTCATAAACCAAGACATGAGTTTTGCGAGTTAAATATGTTGACCCGGGTTATTTGCTTTTCTATTCATCCTTCAACATTTGTTTGATTGATAATCGTACTTTATAATTTTTATGATTTGATTTTTATGAAATTATCCTGATCTCATGACTCGAGTTGCGAGTTTTACGAGTTAGTTGTATTGACTCGAGCTATTTTTTTCTAACATCATCTTTAAACATTAATTTATAATGTTTTTAAATTTAGTTTCAATGGAGTTATTTTAGTCTTCTAACTAAGGTTTTGTAAGTTAACATGAGTTTACTCGGATTATTTTTTTTTGTCATTTTCTCATTGAGTTGATGGGAAAGTTGAATTTATAAATTTTTTTATTTGATTTCTATAAAATTATCATAGTGTTATAACTTAGGTCATAAAATAAGTTGCTTGAATCATTTTTTTATTTTTTAGTTGATTTTTTTATTTTCATTCTTGAATATTAGGTTGATTGAGAATTAAACTTCATAATTTGTTTTTATTTGCATTCCATGAGGTTTCCCTAGTCTAATGACCATCATCACGAGTTTGGTCAGTTTATTCAGGTGGTATTTCATGTTTTTTTTTTTATTTCACCATTCAACATTGAGTTTATTAGAAATTGAGTTTTATAATTTTTTTAATTCATTTTCTGTGAGGTATCTTGGTCTTATGATCCATGTTTGATAGGTTAAATTGAGTTAACTAAATTTATTTATTTTTATTTGAGTTTGGTTTTCACTATTAGATTGATTAAAAATTGAGTTTTAAAACAAATATTTATTTTCTATAGGGTTATATCATGGTCTTATGACATGGATAATAAATTTGACAATTTTATACGAGTTAATACAAGTTTATAATATGTTAATGTTTTGCAATTTTAGAAAATGTTGTATTAATTCAATTTAAATCAAATTATATTTTTATCGGTTGATCGAATTATCTTTTAATATGGCAAGTCTATTAGGCCATATAAGATCGATTCTTATATAGTTTTTTTTTATTATTATTATTAAAAAACACATTAACAACATCTATATATATATATTCTTAAAATCCAACTTTCTATCCTCATCAAACATCGGACAAAACATTTTAGAGAAAGGAGGAAGAAAAATATTGCAAAAATGTCAAAACATTTTCTGGAGAAGATTCTTTCTAATTCTCATGCTATCAATGTCTCCTGATTAGTCCTTCATGTTACAAAAGAAACCAACGCGAGAGGCTAGCTTTCATGGGGTGTTTAGAAAATATTTTTGAAAAAATATAACTTTTTTTTATTTTAAATTAAAAATATTTGATATTTTTATATTATTTTAATGTACTGATATCAAAAATAATTTTTAAAACATAAAAAAATTATTTTAATATATTTCTAAATAAAAAACATTTTCAAAACAATCTCAATTACACTTACTAACACTCACAAACAGTGACTTATTCCTCCATTTCAGTTTTTCAAAATTTCCCAACGGTCGAATTACTTGCCCCATGAAAGCCTGACAATTACCTTCCCACCCTTCAGGCATAACAGATCTCGACCGTAAAAATATATGGGCGCCACATACGCAAACTAGTCCACTAATCCAACGGTGTATGATTCACTCAACAGAGATCCAAAACACCGTCCTGTCACGTAAAAGAGCAAACACAGTCGTTTTAAGCCTGTCCACAGTGGGAAATAGCGGAGAGAGAGAGAGAGAAAAGCCGATTAGAATCATTAGACTGGAAATGGAGAATTTTCAAGAAATCAACAAAGAAACACAAACACTGTGATTTTTTCTTTGAAGAGCTCTTCTTCAGTACTTAAAAAGATCCATAAATGGTTCTTATAAACAATGCCAACGATCACTGGGCTTTTCTGGTAAACCTCGTCTCCTATTTTCTAATGGATTTTTATGTGGTTTACGAGTCCCCCCCCTCTGATTTTCCTGGCTTTTTTTTGTGTATCTTTGGATGGGTACTTAAGTTTTTGTCGATTATGAAATGGGTTGTTTTTGTCTGTTGATTTTATTACATATTTTAATAGGCTGTGATTGGAATGTTGAGGGTTTTTTGCCCACTAGAATGCGATATCCTAGTAGTATCTCTGATAATGATTTAACATATCTTTTATTTCTTGTATGTTTTTAATCTTGGAACATTCTTTTGATTGTTCATTTTTAGTGGATTTTTTTTTTCAATTGATTTTCATTCATTTTTTTCCCATGGTTTTTATATTTAATGTGGAAAATTTGGTATCATACGTATGATGATGTTTTTGGACTTAGCTGACTCAACTGAATTGATTCGAGTATAATTTATTGCAAACAATCACAGTTATTTAGTGTTTTTCCATCATTGGAATATCTTGCATTATATATTTCGGAATTAAAATTATTGGATTTCTTTTCAGAATTTTTAGGTTCAGTTTATGTAAGTTTCTTTTCATTTTCAATGTTTAATCGCTGCGACTGTTTGTTTGCTAATCGCGGAGTTCATAATTTATCTGGATTTTCATGCATTCATTGTCACACATTTTTTACTTTGCTATGCTTGTTGATCAACGTCCAGGAAGAAATTGAAGCACCAATGTGGGTGGATTTCACAGTAGAAGAAAAGTCTAACTACCAAGATGTGTGAGTTCCTCACTTCCGCTCTATGTTATGAACTACTATTAGAATTCAATGTATTTTCAGAATGGGGTAAGAGAAATTCTGCATTTGTGATACCAATACGTTTCTTTTTTCCACATTGCAGAGATGACAAGTGGTTTCATACTAGCCATCCGTAAGCATCTTTATCCTCTTAGTTGTATTTCTTTTTCCCATATTTAGCAGTGGTTTTTGTTAGTGAAAATCTAAAGTACAATAGCGATGTTCTTAACAACTAAAGCAATATGACTATAGGTTCCATCAGTGTACTTCTCGCCAGTTAAAAGCTGCTTTTGCTCATTCTAGCGAGAGGAGTGTGTCTTCAGATTTTGAGTTTAAGGGATCATCTTCCCCAAATATTCCATCCTCTGTCTCAAGATCAAGGAGAAAGCATTATGCAAGCAAGAAGGGGGGAGGAGGTGATTGTGATCTTTCATTGAATAAGAAGCATCCAGTTAAGGAGTTTAATGGTAAGTCTTCGAGGGTGAATTCGGAACCTGGTGATGAAATAAAACCCAAACTAAGCTTTGCAACTTCTAAAGGAACTTCTAGGTCAAAATTAAGTATGGTTTCTGGGAAGAGCATCACTGGAAATGCTAAGGAAATTAATTTCAAAGCTAAATCTGGTCAAGGTGGTAGTGGAAGTAGTTTAAATTCTGGGATGGTTATGGTAAGTGACAGCAATACAAGTACTGCTACATTTGCGAGTGATCATCAAGCACGGCATGGGAACCTGGAAGTATTAAGTCGAGGACTTGATCACACAAGTGGGCTTCTGTCAGCTGTGAGGAATGGTCTTAGGAAAAGCTTTGTTACAAGAAAAGCATCAAGGGTGGAGATTAATGATGAGAATAAGCAATTAAGAGATCGAAAGTCTTCATCCAGCAAATCTAGTGTTGGATCGTCTTTGAACCCTGGTTATGATGTCAAGAGCTCAACACTAACGTTGATGAGGAACAAAGAACAAACTCCAGATAGCAGAAATGTGGCAAGGATGACTGAAGCAGCAAGGAATAAAACAAAAGATTCTAACATGTCCAAGACTTCTGATGTTCGAGTTAAGGAGAAGGTCTTTAATTCTAGAAAGCGAGCTACAAGTAATGTCTCAAAATCAGCTCCCCAAGAAGCTCTGAAATCAAAGGTCAGAATTAGAATCTGTACAAATTCAAGATATGCTGGTTACAAAAAAAAATCCAAGCACAGAAACTTTTGGATAATTGACAAATTATGTCAAAAATAATTTATTACATTTCTATTTTAACACAGCAACAGATTGCCAAGATGAGTGGTACTTTTTTTAGAATTTTTCGTACTCATATCATAATAATGAGACAAGCTGAAATTGTTCTAAACTTTCACAGGTTCAGAAGCAGACCCTCCGTGTAATAACATTGGCTGAACATAGAAGTAATGAGCAACACTCGTTACCTGGTACTGCAAAAGCTAGGGAGAAGGTAAGAGTTACCAGACTCAACAAAATGGTTGCCCCTGGAAAAGAGAATATGACAGGAAAAATGGCCTTGAGCCAAAACTGCAGCAGCAAAGGGACTAAACTGAATGTGGCACAAAAGGATGACAAAACGTTGTTAGTTAGACAAAAGGTACAATTTGTTGATCATCAATATTCTTTCCTCAACTTTCATTTTGTTTTCTTTTTTTCTAAAAATTGTATAGTCATCTACGGACATGTGAGGTTCTTCAGCAATTCATGAGGACAAAAGTTCAACATTAGACAGCCCACATTAGACAGCCCATTAAAAGAGGTCTCAAACGATTAGCAATCTGGTAACGAGAAATTTACGGGAGCCATCTAGTAAATGCCTTTTTTCTTATACTCCATGGGAGCAGTCTGATGCTCTCTCCTTTAAAGATGTCTTTGGATTGCAAGCACAAGTAGGGAAGAATACGGTATTCTGGGTTTGAACTGATAATCGTGCACGATGTGGAATTTTTTCTTTGTTTCTTAAAACTTTGCAATCTACTAAAACTTTCAGCTGAAAAATTACGTGGCAATTCTTTATTGCAACGGGAGTGCCAGTGTCCTGTTGCTAGCTTGCAAAGTTAGTTGCCAATGTCACTGGCAGGTATGAGAATGGTGCTGAACACCATTGTTTTATTCCTTCTTCTCCAAGAGTGGTTCATCCTGGCCTTTTAAAAGAACATAATAACACTTGAGGTTGGCATCACCCTAAGCTGTTCATGAGTATGGGAACAATTGAAAATCAAAATTTACTCATTCAGCTGTAAATTCCAATTGTATGCTTTTGAGTTTGTTGACAGAATTTCTTTCTTAGGGAGGGTTTCTTATTGGAATTGCATGCATATATCCTTTTGCTTTTAGCAACCTTAAGTTCTATTTCGCATGTGTTAAGTTTGTCATTCTGTCTGGTTTGAATGAAATATCTCTCAACAAGATCGGATGCAACTTAAGTTCCCTTTGATTATGTCTCTGTTTGATTTACAGATTGAGTTTCATATTTTTGGCTCTCTTTTGAATATTTTTTTTGGGTACTATATGCAATAGTTTGATGCAATCTCATTTTTCAACAAAACTTTCTAGCAGGGAAAAATCAGCAGCCCTAGGCAAGGTAAAGCATCCAGCAAATGCGATTCCGAGGGTCCACCTTCGATAAACAAGCATTGCAGGACAGTTTTTGTATGTACATATATTGTCAACGTAATTTCATTAACATAGAAACGTGGAATTTCATTCAAATTCTGTTGCTTCCACATCTAACTTTGCAGATTCAGAGGCAAATTTTGTTGTCATGCCTTTTCAGCTGACCATGCCTGGCTTTCTTTCGTTTCAACTGTGCTTTTATCTCAGGCTTTGCTATTTGAGCGAATATGAACCGGTGATTTGCCCACCTTGTAAGAATTTGGAATACCCGAAGTTTTACTTGTCTAACCCGAAGTTTTACTTGTCTAACCCGAGCCTACAAAGAATAGTTTAAAGTTTTGATAATCAGCATCATTTTTATTTAATAGAGAACTCTTTTAACAGGATTTGTTCTGAAATCCACCAAGCTATGACATGACAGTAACCTTGCAATTAAATCAAGCCGAACCCCTCTATTTCTAACATAGATTTGGAAGGCACCAGGCTGTGTACAAGGTTCTGTTTTTTTTGTGTTGTTTTTGAAATAATTTTGTTTTTTATTTCTCGAGTTACAATCTTGTTATATTAACTTGGATTGACTTGGTTTTTTTTGTTCATTTTAGCCAATTTTTCCCTTTGTATTTAATAGGTTTAGGTTTGAGCTAAATTATTTATCCCTTCTTACAAAAAAAAATAAAAATAAATTCACACTACCATTTAATTTTAATTTGATTCATTTGTTGTTACCACCTGTTTTTCTTATTATTTTAATAAAATAAAATCAACGGACTCGAGTTGTAAATTTTTTTCCTTCACTCCAACATTGCTATCTCAAATATTATCTCTCTCAAACAGATATTAATTTAACCTCCGGAAATTTTTTGAATTTACCATTTTGCAAATAATTAGTCACTGCCTCGAGATACATCAATTTTGGCTATATTGACAATGAAGAGTGTAATATATTGCAGCTACATATGGTGATTAATTTATTATTCCACAAAAAAAAAGAAGATTATTTTGAGCATTTAGAATTTTGTTCCTTGAAGGTTGTAGACGGCGACCCTGTCCGAATTTTTTTTTATTTTTTGTCCTAGTTAAAGGGGCATCTCCAAAGTAGCCAAGTTCTCAGAGAAGGTGTCAAATGCTGTAAGTTAGGCCCTGGAAATTTCAGTGGCGATGAGTTCATATATATATCATGGTACCTAAGAAGACCTTTTATAGAACGTTTACCACCATCTTCATCAACATTGATCACTCTTTAGGATATGTGTAAAGTCAGTCAAAATCATTTTGCTGTCTGAGATTAAAAATTAATTTGATTTAAATTTTATTGTCCTTATTAGGATTAAAAGAAAAAGAAAAACCCTCATCAAAGCATCTTTTGTCTTGTAACAAAATGTGGTCATAAGAGCCCATTCTATGATCCATCCACGCATTTCCTCCTTCTCGTTCCATTGCCAAGAACTATTTGCAGTAAAAGGGCAACCACATGATTCCTACTTGTGTAGAAATCCTCCATAGATTGCTGTTAGATTTCTTCCTTACTTTCATAATTGCGATCCCTGATTTTCAAGAGATACTAAAATGAGGTACCAATTCTTCACCTCGTTTACTTTTTTGTTGGGTCCAGAAACAACTCTCTGATCAAGTTCAAAAGAGAATCTGTGCAGGCCAACGCAATTAAGTAGAATCAAAGACAAGGCTAATAGCTAAGAACAGGTGTTTTCATCCTTTTCATTTTCTACACCACACAAGGCAGGTTACAGGAAAGGAAACATTAAGCTTTCACTGTATCTAAGCTCCCTAATGATTCTAAGGCTCCACACTGATTTTTCTCAGGTTCTGGAAAACTCGCAGAGCCCCTGAAGAGCAAAATCGAAAGGCTTGCAACCTGAAAATAGATGAAACATCCGAAGCAGTGAGTTACAAATGAACCAAAATCTCTTCCCACAACGCATTGCCACCCTGGTCCATGCATCCTATCGAATTCCTGCATCAAGCACAGAACCCACTTCAGTAAGCCTGAAAACTCAAGTTTGGCATTCTATTTACAAGACTTGCATGTTTAAATTTTCTTGGTACATGCGTGCTTCCGAATTCCTGCATGTTGCAGCTCACCTGTTTGATAAAACGAGCTATGTCAGTGGCGTCAGTGGCGTCATAGAAGTCGAGGGCTTTGGCTGCGAGATCAAGCGCATCTTCTTGCATGGTTTGCAGCATGTCAGTCTCGCCAACAACTGCCTTGCCTTCTAGCATGGCTGGTCTGATTTCTAGTTGAATACAAGGCTTTCCTGGATGAAAAAAAATTGAGAGCTAGAGATGATGGAAGCTAAAAAATGAAGCAAGATGGAGTAAATGGAGATTGGAACAAGGTCTAGGTGATAGAGGTGGCGACGATGGGGATTTATATGGGGTCAGCCACGGCTAGGATTCCTTCTCTGTGGTCAGCAAGTAATGCTGTGGAATTATGCCATTGGAGTATTTTGATGCTGATGAGCTTGGGGGACCCTTCTACGGGAAATGATTCTGCTACAAAGTCCAGAGCATACTAGATACTAAAACTGCACGCGCCATAGAGTTATTTTAAAAATAAATAAATGATTTTATATAAATTCTTTTACATATGTTTTTGTAGTTAAAAAGATTTTTAAGTAAAACAATTATCTATACATAAATAATTATGTGTGTAATAAATGGAAAAAAACCATAAATGATAATAAAAAAAATAATTTAAAACTCAAGATAAATCATATGAGACAAATGTAGATCAAACAGATGATAATTTCATAGAGTTTAGTGATATTTCTAAAAGTTTCTATAAATATTATAAAATAATTTGTTTACTAAATTAAATGATAATAAAAATAGACATACATATTAAATTAGTGTAATAAAATAAAAAATATATAATGAAAGACTTCACATGTTAGAAATATTATCTGTACATAACAAAAATATTTTTAAAAATAAAATACATCTATATAAAAGATAAATGAAAATAAGAAAAATCTCTTTTAAAATTAGAAATATTTTGAAAAACAATATTTATTTATTGTTAGTAACTTTTTATTTATTTAAGTAAATGATTCTCTATTTATTCAATTATATGTATTCACAAATATTTGATTTGTATTTTAAAAAAATTGTGTAAAAAATATATTGAAAAAAATCTACTTATTTATTTTCTTATTGGGGGAAAATATATAGAATCCACTGTGGAGCCCCAATCATGTGAACGAATCACGTGTGTATAGAGGAGTAAAAGGTGCAGGGAGGTTTGATTCAAGGCAGGATTCTTTCAAATATCCACCTTTATCTCTAACACGTGGCTGCTGATTTGTGGCCTGTCAATGGGATTTTGCCATGTGTCATCGGACAAGACGTCTATTTCTGCTTGTCGGAAGAATGAGCTCGATTGTTAATTTTTTGTTGCTTATACAACTCATGCTAGTGTCGTGTGAAGCACTACCTCTACCTATACGAAGCGGGAGAAACACCGTACCCACGTTGTTTTTTCCTGGTATACTTGGAAAAGGCTTTTTTAATGATTATTTTGAATTATTATTGTATATACTTTTTTTCAATTTTATTTTTTAGTATTTATTAAATTATTTTTTAAGCTTGTTTTTAATATATCATATCAGTCTCAAGATTATAAATATAAAAAATATTTATAGTTTTTTACTGGTATTTTCTAAAATATTCTTGTTCAAATACTTTTTTGCTGGTATTTTTTATTTATTTATGATATTTTTTTTATCTTATGTCAAGTATTTGGTTTATTGACCTAAATTGGTTGTTTTTTTATTATCTTTCTCTTTTTATATTTTTTTTAATTATATCAGTAAGTGTATCTTTTTTATGTTTAGAATTTGGTTTAAGATTTTTGAAATTATTAAACCCAGTAAGCTAAATAAATAATTGACTCTCAAATTATCTCATAATTCGTTAAATACGGCAAGTAGTTCAACTAACCAAGAACGTAGATTTATTGACATGTTATGTGTACAGGGAAGTAGAATACGCGCTGCTATACAAAAATACGAGCACGTCTTCTAAAATCCCTTCCCTCCCCTAAAATACACGATGCATTTAGTGTTTTTCTAGTGAAAAAAATTGCTGAAATAATATAAGGGAAAAGAAGGGGGTATTTGGAAATGTGAAACCGACTATTTTTAAAAGTATTTTTATTTTTAAATAAACATTAAAATAATTATTTGATATTTGGTTGAGAGAGATTGGGCGGTGCTATAAACTCATGCCACGCATGCTAAAATACAAACATGCAGCTTTTGAGTTGGCAACATTTGGCTCACACAAGTCTTAGTCTTGGTTGGTAGTCGGAGAGGGTGCTTTTCCACCCAAGTCTTGTCAGACACGTCTGTCATTCTCGCGGTATTTTATTTGTTCATTGGATTTACAGGATGTTCAATGAACCCTGAAAATTTAGTTGTGGTGCACGCAAGCTGGCCCGGACACCCGGTTATATATAAAAAAAAATTACCGGCTAACGACCGAGTTGGCAACATTTAGCTCACACAAGAATACCCTGCTGACGACCATATAGTAAGTATATGAATTGTATTTGGAATTAAAAAGTTTATTTTTATTGTTATTTGAAGTTTAAGTTGTATGGTTATTAATATGTTGGTCATTACAGGTCTATATGCATAAAAGGAAACAAAATAATTTGCAATCGGTTACGATTTGATTGAGAGTAATTGTAGTTAATGAATTTGTAATTAATGTAATTAGATAACTTACCTAGTATAGATTCTCTTCTCTATATAATTGTTTGTATGTATAGCAATTTAAGTTTTTCAATACAATTATTCCACATTTTCTCAATATGATTGTTATTTTCAGAGTATATGAGATTAGTCAAAAGTGCACGCAAGTTCACCCAAATAACAACATTTTAAAAAAAAATACCTACTGATTGATGAAGCAACAACATGAATATAGAATTTGGATCCAAAGCAAGCTGCTCCTCTCCTTCATTTCCCGAGACTTGGTTGCTGCCATTTCTAGACAAAGCTGTTATCGTTATTATATTTTAAACTAATAACTCTAAAAAAAATTAATTTGTGTTTTATAGAGTTATTATAATTTGATATTTTTGACTGATAAACTCGGATAATTTAATATATCATTGTCTCAATATATATATTGAGAAAATCATATTGAACAGTGAACCTCCTCCTAACTCCTTTTGTTTTCATTGCATCAATTTACACTTTAATTATATAAAATTATATATATATATATATATTGAGAAAATCATATTGAACAGTGAACCTCCTCCTAACTCCTTTTGTTTTCATTGCATCAATTTACACTTTGATTATATATATATATAATTCATTTAAGAGAATAAGTATAAAAAAAAATCACTGTTCCAAATCAATCTGAATCTATATCTATTATTATGCTGGGGTTAAATTATCATCACATTTCACCTTGTATTGCATGAATATATACAACATTTGACTTCTTCATGGGATAGATGGAGTAGGTGGTGGGCAGTTTCAAGTGATCCCAGCCAAACTGGCATTTGTGATTGCAAAGAGCATAATTGCAGCTAATTGAGATCCCATTTGAGACTTGTCAATGTTTCTTACATGTATTGTTGTTCGAGGGTGTGATTGAAATGATTTTTTAATGTATTTTTTATTTAGAAATATATAAAAATGATATTTTTTTATTTTTTAAAATCATTTTTGACATCAACACATGAAAATAATATTAAATTATCATAAAATTAATTTAAAATAAAAAATAAATATATTTTTAAAAAAAACTATTTTTTAAAACGAATTGTCAACCATGCACTATAATTTTTCAACATGTTTACGTAGCCGAAAAAGGTTGAGTTGTTGTGCCTCAACATTTCTTTACACCTAAGATTCCAATCCCTGTCAGAAACAATCTCCCTCATCTTCTCCTCAACGCCCGAGCTTCTTAAAATAAGGCAATGCTGCTGCCATGCCAACTCCCTCAATTCTGACACCCAACCCACTTCTGACAGATTACAGCATGTCACCGACCTGCACAAACCGTGTCGCCGACGCCACACCCACCAACCAAGTCATGACACCTGTACCTTTCTTTTGAAAAAAATAATGTAGAAAGCATCCAGGAATAGAAGGAGAACATGAACACCAACAACAATATTCTAAGAGTAGAGCCAGCTTTTCTTTTGCCCACCTTAATTCTCTCTCAACCACCAAAACCTCTCACCCTCCCCGTGATTTCTATCATCGCACCTGCTATCTTCCCTTTCTCTTAAGTTTCTGTCTTTCTCTTTTGATCCGGAGGGCAAGGGACGGCCGTGCCGCATCATAAGAACATGGCACCGCGTCTCTTATCTTGCTTCGGCAAAGGAAACAGGGATTCCTCTTCAAAAAACCAGAACCATGCAAATGTAACGGTTGATGTATCGGCGGAGGAGCAGCGCCGTGGAGGGGCTTTGTTGGTGGAGCTGTTCTCTTCTCAGGGATGCGCAACATCCCCGGCAGCTGATTTGCTGGTGTCAAGGCTAGGGAGAGGGGACTTTCAACTTGAAATGCCTGTTATTATTTTGGCTTTTCATGTCGATTACTGGGATTATATGGGGTGGAAAGACCCTTATGGGAGTAGTCAGTGGACGGTTAGACAAAAGGCTTACGTTGAGTCTTTGAAGCTTGATACAATGTTTACACCACAAATTGTTGTTCAGGGGAGAACTCAGTGTGTGGGAAATGATGAGGAGGCTTTGCTGTCTTCCATTGTCAACGCACCAAGGTTTCCTGCTCCCACATTTCAGGTTTTTTTACTTTTATTAATTACCTTCTCTCCTGTGTCTTTTGGATGTGGATGTTCTAATTCAATTATATCATTTAGGAATCTAGCTTAAAATTGCGCGGTGAATTTTACATTTATTTTGTTTATTAGATAATAAATGAGATGATTTCATGATAATATAGTCTTCAAATCTCACAATTTCTATTGGGATGTTGAATTTAGGTAGTAAGATTCAGAATGTAAAATCAATCCTCAAATTGATAAACACTAAGAATTAATGTTTGTAACGTTGATCTCGGATCATATATAACTGCAATCCTGTGGTAACAGGCAACATTTCTGAGGCCTACACCAGATTCCCTGCAAGTCTCCCTGTCAGGAGCTTTGAGGGCTAAAGTTGACCATAATGGGGTCAAAGTCATGGTGGCTCTGTACGAGAGTGGATTGGTGACGGACTGTCCAAGGGGAGAGAACAAAGGGCGAGTCCTGTCAAATGAATATGTTGTAAGAAAGCTTGAAAAGCTCTGCACTGTGAAAGACATCTCTGCGAAGAAGACAGTTTCAGGAACTGTAAATTTTGCTTTATGGGAAGGCTTCAATGGCAGCAAATGTGGAGTTGCTGTGTTCGTCGAAGACAACTCCCATCAGATTTTTGGGTCTCAGAGCATTCAGCTACCGGATACAATATGATACGTTCAGATTGAATCAACGACTCTATGCTGGCTATGATCAACCTCAGGATTTTGTGTACAGTTTGTGCTAGATAATAATAATTTCGTTTCCACCTGCTTTATTATTAGATCATTTTCGCGGTTTGATGGTATAAATTGCTTTATTGATATCTTTGTTTGTGTGGGAAAACGGGATTGACAATTTGGAACAAGTTGATTGCATTGTATGATTTTCTTGGCATCGAATTACTTTCAAGCATCTGGAGATATGTTCCATCGATAATAGCTTCCAATAATCCTTTTGTCTTTACCTTTCTCATCTTTATGAGAATTTTGAGCTCGTGTAATAGCTTCCAATGCAGAAATCATAGGATTTCACATGTTGAATTCGCAATGAACTCAAAACACAATATCTATTTTTAGTCAGCAGGACCCCCAGTAGGGTGGGGAGACTTTTTCTGTTCAGAAAAGTTCAAAAGGGAGATTCTTTATCAGTGCTTGTGTGAATTTGGATGCTGCCTTCAAGGGGCTAAAATTGATGTAGAGCCTGTTTGGCATAATTGTTGCTGTTGTGGTCGAGGTTAAAAAACTATGATGGGGAACTGTGATGCATCCTTTATCAAACACTGATGAAACAACTTTTTCTCTAAACGCAGATACAATCGCGTTGCCAAACAGCCACGTAGAAATGCATTTCCTGTGGTTTATAGACATTTATATTTATAGAACACTCATTTGTTTTGCCACTTTACCTTCTTGAATCAAAAGAACTGGAGATGGGGCTGATTATCATATTCTTTTCATTGTTATTTATTTTATTTAAGATATTTTTTCATATAAATAAAAAAAAAAATCATCTACTTATCACGGGTTAAATAGGTAGTATATATTATTATTTTGTGTTCTCTCTAGTATCTCATTTTATCTTTTTTCTTTCTTTCTTCAATAAGCACTCGGGGTCATATATAAAAAAGTCAAATATGTTGTGTTTTTTTCAACCCAAATTATTATATAGGGGTAAAAATATGTTGGAAAGAGGGCAGATTTATAATTTACCCAGAATGTAATTGCAAATTGTTTCTTATAAATCTATGTCATGCGACTTAATTTCCGAATGACTCCTTTGTTGAGGACAGGAACTAAAAAAACAAAGCCAAAAAAGGGTAGAAAAACATTCCGTTGCCGGGACTTGAACCCGGGTCTCTCGGGTGAGAGCCGAGTATCCTGACCAACTAGACTACAACGGAGTTATGAACTGTGTGGGGATACTAAAATATATATATATAAACAATACACTTAAGAGGTCAATTTTAAAGGCAAACAATAACAGGATCATAGTTATTGATCCCGTCCCGGGTACCGTTCCGGTTTTGTGTTTGGAACGGAACGTTCCGGTTTCGGTACCGTTCTGGGTACCGTTCCGGTTTTGTACTGTTCATTTTTATTTAATTATATATATGAAAAAAATAAAATATTAATTTAACAAGTATAATTTAAATTCAAGATAAATGAAATTTAAATTATACAATACAAACATAATCTCAAAATTAGAAACATCTCTCAAATTCCAACAATAAAATTATTTTTTTAAAAATAAAAAAATAAAAAAATGAATTTAATTATAATTAAAAGACCCACAAATTAAATAAAAGAAATATAAATCAAACATCTTCTAAAAAGAAATATAAATAATTAAATAATTGCTTTTGAAAAATCCTCCAACAATAAAATTATTATTTTTAATTATATTTAAATTAAAAAAATAAATTTAAATATAATTAAAAGACCCACAAATTTGAGATTTGAAATTTAAAATAATATTTAAAAATTAACCCTCCAAAAAAAAATATTATTCTTATTATTATTAGTATTATTAATAATAATTTATAACCCCTCCTAGAAAGTTAGGAACGTATTTTTATTTAGTTATTTATTATTATTATTATTATTATTATTATTATTATAAAATGCCCCCAGTAACATATTGTCATAACCCTAAACTAAACTACTAAAGTGAAAACTGAAAAGCTAAACTTATCCCACGCCGCCTCATCTCCTTCCTCATCCTCTTCTCCATTAGTCAGGCCTCCCTCCCCGTCATTTCTCTGGTCAGCCCTCCTCTTCTCAACTTCTCCATCTTCAGAACCCGCCCCACCCTCTCTTTCTTTCCAGCCTCCCTCTCCTCTGCTTCTCTCCTCTTTCAGACCCGCCCCTCCCTCCCCTCTGCAAGTTTGTTCAATATATATATGGGTTCGAAAACTTGAGATTTCAGTTGAGATTTGGGTTGATTTTTGAGGGATTACGGATGATTTGCGGTTGAAGAAATGAAATTGATTTGGGAAATTGATTATGGATGATTTGCGGTTGATTTTCATTATTGATGGACCCGGAACGGAACGCCCGGTACGGAACCGGAGCGTTCCGGCCGGAATTTGGCCGGATTTTCCGGATCCCACCGGAATTTAACCCGGGACAAAAACGTCGCCGTTTTGTCCCGGATTTTGCACTGAAACGGGCCGTTCCGGCCGGAACGGAACGGGATTGATAACTCTGAACAGGATAGGTCAAGTGGAAAGAGAGGATTGCGTGCTGTGATCCACTTGGCCCTCATCTTGTCCACGTGGAAGCTTTCAGGTAAACTTTGGATCTCGGTGGGTGCGTAGCTCACCTTCTCTTATAGGATGGGAAGTAAAGAGTTCTGGCACGCGTAGGGAATGAGGCTGGTGTACGAAACCATGAGAATATTGACAGCGTATCCACCCTTTTCACATAGCATATATGCGTCGGCGTAAGCAAGATGACTGTATTGGTTGTGGCAGCATTAAGAGCCCGAAATATTATATATGTTTTTTTTTAAAACAAACATATTTAACAACTCAATAATTTTTTATTTAAATTATATATTTTTTAAGAAAAAAACAAAGATAGCAAGTGAGAGACACACACACCTCATTCTTTGACAAAAAATAAACTAATACATTATTTACAGTTCCTTAATTTTCGGTATTTGTGACCAGAAAACAAGTTCTTAGAGTATATTTGGCATTACTTTTGCTTTTGTGATTGCGGTTGAAAAAAATCAGTTTAAAAAAAAGCACTTTTTGTGTGTTGCAAAATAAACAGTTAAGTATTTGGTTAAAACTGTGGTTGAGTTGGAGGTTGGAAAAAAAGCAGTTTTGGGTGTTTGATTACCAAACTTTTCATATTGCTTTTAACTTGTGAAATTATTTTAAAAGGTATATATATATATATATATATATATATAAATTTTTTAAATATTGTAAATTTAATAATTATAATATAATATAATTAATAATTCAAGTAAATTTTAAAAATTATTTACAATATTAGTGTATCAAAATAATTTTAAAATATCAAAAAATTAATTTAAAATAAAAAATATTTTAAAAAAATTCATCTTTTTGATGGGATAAATTAGATAATTGAAGATATTTATCAAACTATTCAATCCCATTTTACGCACAGATGAATTATTATTATTATTATTATTATTATTATTATTATTATTACTTTTATTTTTTCCATTGAGAAACCATCTCTTTCCACTTCTTTGTTTTCAACTTCTTCTACTTTTATCAGACGCCCATCTCCCAGCTCTCTTCTTCTCTCTTCTTCGCCCGAAACCTCTCTTCCCAAATTGCATACCCATCTCGGAGATGATCTCCCATCTCCCCTCTTCTCCCCTGCAAACCCATCTCCCAGCTCCCCTCTTCTCTCCTCTGCTCCACATCTGTTAACTTCTCACTTTCTTGTGAAGACCCATCTGCTCCCAAAATTGCAGACCCGATTGAGCTGCTCCCCTCTTCTCCCTCACAGCTGCGCCGGCCTTCCATCACCGTCGTCCACATCGTCTACAACAGATCGTGACTGCTCCGGTAACTCCTTCAGGGCAACAAGATCGAAGCACCACCCAACCAAAGTCATCTCTTCTTGCAGTCAACGACTTGATTTTTTCTGTCAATGATGCGTTTGTCATGTGAGGAGCTTCGATGTGTGCTCTAACATGTTTGTGAACACTGTGATGATAAACCGAGGATATTTTAGGGCTTGTATTTTCAACGGTAATTTTTTTTGTATTCAAAACATGGAATCGCTGTTGCCAAATGCATGAATCGCGAAATGAAAAGCATCAATTTTCAGCTTTTCTTCAATCGGTGTTTTTATCAAAATTTTGTGTGGGTCCCACACAAAAAAACTGAATTTGGCATGTTACCAAACAGCAAATTGTGGTGCGATCTGGCAATCGCAGATCGCACCACAATGCCAAACATGCACTTAATTTCTTTTCCTTTCAAAAATTCATTTTCAACCTTTTTTTTACAGCCTTTTTTTTTATCCAAAACATTTAGAAAACATTTTTACGCCACTTCATACCCTTCAAAAATATAAAAAAAGAACAACCTCGAAACATATAATTAACTCAAAATAAAAAAATCATTTCCATCCTACATAAGCTTTCAGGAAAAAAAAAACAGTTAATCTCAACTCCTCTTGTCATATAAAACCATATGATATAAAAATAATTCAATTTAGTTGCTAAAAAAATCTTTAACAGAAACTGCTGAAATCCAACAATCTCCTCTTTAAAAAAATAACAAAAATAAAACTTAATATCAAAATTTAAAAATTCAAAGAACAAGACATGAGAGATTAAAATAAACTTTTCAAAACAATTTGAAATCCACCATCTATTTTCACTGAATTCCTATTTCTTTTAATTCAACTGTCCCTGACTTATGAATTATGATGGCCCAACAAATACATGAGAAGTAATATATATATATAACTTCCAATACACAGAGCCTTAAAAAGCCGGCACAAATCTGAGCAACCCGCCCCTAAATTAGACAGCATAAGATTGATTTATTTCCATCGCAAAACAAATCCACTATGTACATATGTAGAACCATGAACTGACCTCCATACCATCCACCAGACAAATATTGGCATAACTACATAATTGTCTCCTCTGGTGCACCTGGCTGCCAGCTCAATTCCACCTCGCCTTGCCCCGTTACTCATGGTGCTGGATCAACACCAGCTTGCTGCAAAGATCAAACCGCATACCACACCCCTACTCTACTGCTTCAACATGCTGCCGAGCCAGGTACTTTTCTCGGCGCTCTTTCTGAAGAATATGAAGTAATGACGGTGAAGAAATTGTATTATGATATGGAGGTCATCAAAAAAATGGACACTTGAGTTAAGTCGGACAGAATATCCTTACCCATTCGTCTATCACGAGACCTTCCCCCACAACACGGGGCCCTTTGTCTGGTGGAGGTTTCTTGCGCGCTTCAAGAGCAGCCTCTGCTTCGGCCAACTGACGCTTCAATTTCTCCATTGCCTTCGGAGAAACAATCTCATACTCAATATTTTAGGTTTTTATCGTGCACATAATCAACAACTGAACACAGAAAAACAAAATTTACATACAGGAGTAGGATGCTCCGCATCTAAGAACACAACCCGCAATATGCGCTCAACGGTTACTTGATCCTTCTGTTCATCAAACTGCAAAAGGCAAGGTCAATTTGGGTTCGATAAATGAAAGAGGCATAAGAGAAGTGGAAACATAAGGAATATTTATGAGCAGTCTGTGGCAGCTCCAGAATTTAAATGTTTAGACGCACATAATTTAAATGCAGATATTTCCAATCACAGTTTTCCCTGTCAAACATGACAGGAAACAAACGCCAGCTTTCCAGAAAAAATTGGATAAGATATTGGAAACTTGAAAAGTCATTCCTTTTTTAAACATTTATATTTGGAGTTCTTTGAAAATCCTCCAATACATGACAGCACTGCACAGCCGAGTAGTTCCAACCCAACTACCTTAACAAACCTTATAGCCCAACTACCATAATAAACCTTATAAATAAGGCTCTTGTAGGACGTAGATTCAACATCAGGGCATGTCTGAAGATTATTTTAAAATCTTATATTCAATCAAACTAAGCTGTCAATATAAATAAGCAACAAACAATTATTAAGATGGTTAGAAAATTTAGAATTCTCTCTGGTTCACTTGTTAACTAGTGATGCTCATAGGCATGACTTTTTTTTCTTCAGAATTTTGTTTCTTGGATACAATTGTCATTTCTATCTCTATGCCACTAATTTTATTTCCATGGATACAACTTTTTTTTTTGAAAAAAAATCATTAAATTATACTCCTATGCCATGGAATAAAAGTTAACTGAAAGTCTTTGAATCCAACAAGCTCATGAACATTTCTGAAAACCCATTAATTCTGCGAATGCCAAGAACCAAAGTTTGTCAGCAGTAAAGCTTCCAAGATGGCATGTCCGAACCCTGAAAAAGTTTATCCTAAGGCATTGCAGCAGCAACCAAAACATTAACAATTCTCCCCAAAAAAAAGCACCAGATTTTTCATTTCATTTTATTTCAAACTTCGAAAATGAAACAAAAACTACTGATGCGACCAACTATAATACAAAGACAGATAGTGATATAAAAGGCACAACTCAACATGACATACCAGTTCAGGCACATACTCTATTCCTCCCTTCACTTTCAAACTCACAATCTTGAATTTAACATTGCTCTTCTGGTCCATTTGTTTTGCATTGTTCTCCGGTTGCTCCACAAACTTGAAAACTATCCATCAAAATATAAAATTCAAATCAACGAATAAACAGCAAAAGTCAGACGATTTATACAGCCAAGAGCTAATAAGTACATCATCCCTAAGTACATCATCCCTCGAAACACGAACAAATGGAATGATCATGAGTAAATTACCTGTCGCAACAAGGCTCTCTCCTGGAGCAAGGATACCACCGGGTGGGCGCATATAACAGCTCTTCGGCGCAGTTGTTTGAAACTATAACACCACATATAGATATTAGTTAGATAGTTCAACAAGATCGTTATCAATGATCACAAGCAAGAACACTAACGAGCATAAACTTAGGTATTTTTAAAAAATCTATAAAAATGATTTATGTTTAATTTCCTTAAAAAAAAATACACAATAACAGGAAACCAAAAGAAAAAATCCCATTCAGTGTACTTAACAAAACATTTAAAACAGACGAATTCATAAATGATTTGATATTAAAATTTAAATAATAACGCCTTCACACCTTAAATGCAATCCACTAACTTAAATTTAATTCATGTTATTAAATAATGTAGTTAACCTCTGCGTTATAATTATTAATTTTAAACAAAAAGTAAAAACAAACACTGATACCTTAAAAGCAACATGGGACTTGCTTCTGTTTTTTAACCTTATCGCACTTCTTACTTGCTTCCCGGGTTCATCTATAAGAATAATATTAATAATTAATACTAAAATAAATTAAACAATAATAATAGCCATAACAAGAGTTGACAAAAGTGAAAGTCAGCAGGGAGAAAAGTAAAACGACAGCGTACAAGGAAAGTAGAGAATACTAGAAGGATCAAGCCGGAGCCTTCGCCGAGCAGGGAAAAGCGATCGCGCAACAGAGGACACTGTTGTAGACTTCATACCGCTGCTATTAACCGCCACGTTCCGGCCGCTGTTGATGCCGCCGTTATGATTGTGATTAAGGTTTTGTGTAGAAGAGGAAGCGGAAGAGGTAGTCGCCGTTTGCCAGAACGGGCAGAGCCTAAAGAGCTTCATGTTGCGGTCGCCGTTAGTTTTATTCCGGTCAGACATCGCCATCTCTTATCGGAAAATCCACGTTGCCAGCAACTAAAAAGATTATCAGTTAGTTATGTAGCTGTTCTGTAAGAAAGCGTGTCTGGGGCTCTGGAAAGTGGAAACGAGTTTTAAACATGGGTGTCGGATTTGAAATGGGTTTTGTCTAAATTGAGATTTTATATTTTGGTTTTGGAGTCCGTGCTATGGCGTGGTTGTACATAGAGGGTAAGCGTGGGATTAAGCAACAGTATAGGGGTATATTAGGTATAAAAAGTATTGGAGGGTGATGGTTGAGAAACGTGGAGGGGGAGGGGTGTTAATCGAGGTGGCGAGGGGAATTAATGAAGGGAAAACGAAATTAGGTGGGGTTAATGCTATGGCATTTACGGTTGTCGGCTACGTTTGTTGGTGTGGTGAAAGGTTCGTTGGGAATTAGTTGGGCAATTAATTAGGTGAATAGTGACATTTTTATGCTCGCGCGCGTGAACTCATGGTGTTTGAAAGTAAAATAGGCTAATTTTAAAAATTATTTTTTTATTTTTTAAAACTTATTTTTTTAAAGAGTTATAAATAATTATTTGATATTTTTTTATAAAATTCAACCTAGTGAGTTAACATTAAAAAATGATTTCTTATTTGACATGCGTTTAAAGATTAAATTATGTGGGAGTTGCTATGAATACAACTCAATTAACTGGTAAGAAAATCTACAATTAAAAAAACCATAAAATTAATTGAAAAAATTTCATAACCCAATTTTTTACTTGATATGAATTTAAAATTAAATCTCGTGAGAGTTATTCTAACATAACTTAGTTGATTTGGTCGGCCCAAAAAAAACCAAACCAACCAATAAAAAAAATTTAAGAGTGAGATTGAAAAAAATATATTAACATAAAAAAGCTTCCGGACTCAATTTCTTATCTAAATTGGGTTTAAAATCAATTTGTGTGGAAATTGTTTTGATATAATTCATTTGACTTAGTCTATCTAAAAGTAACCTAAATGATTGTTAAAGAAAATCCAAGGAAAAAAAAACTGAAAAATAAAAAACTAAATTGGAAAAAGAAAAAGAAAAAGCTTCATTGTTTATGTAAATAATAAAACAAGCTAATTCTTTTTAAAAATGTAATATTTGGCCAGAACAAGAAAACAAATGATGTAATATTATTATGGTCGTGAAATTCAATTATTATTATTTTTTTCTTTTTCACCAAGAGGCTCGCATTATATTCTAAACATTATAATTCCAGGTTTTATTAGTATGAAGTCTTTATGATTTGATCTACGAGAAAAAATAAATTCTAGTAATTTACTAATCCCCTAACCCTAACGCTAGAGATAAGGCCTCATCCTTTTATGTCAAATTAAAACTTCTGACCAATCCTAACCACGTGCTCAACTAAATGACTTAAATGACAATATATAACATTGATGATTTTCAGAGTCTATTCGGAAGAGTTGATGCAGTTGTTTTTTAAAATATTTTTCTTATTTAAAAATTTATTAAAATAATATTTTTATTTTTTAAAAAATATTTTTAAAATATAACGTCAGCCTAAGAACTTTATGGACTAACTTCATCCTAAAATTTATCTGAACCACCACCATTTATTTTTACCCAAGCTCCACAACAACACACACAAGGTAGTTTACGGCGAGGCCAACCCTTTGTTTGACACCAACTAAAGTTGTGGCTATAATTTTCGGGGTACAAATAAGTGGAGCTAGTGACTAAGCTAATGTTTGTGGTTTCTAGTACATTAATATATGCAATCTTTTTTGTTGTGATTTTGTAAGAGAAACCAAGAAAAGAGATATTATATGTTGATTGATGACTAGATTAGCATATATATTATTAAAACGAGTGTTCGAGTTATTTTATGTATATCTTGATTAATCCCACGATCCATGAAATTAATGATCATGTAAGTCTTCAATGATTATCATATTAATAACTACATGATTTGAACACGAGAGCAGGAAAAACAAATTTTTTAATCTCAAATTTTTACTGCTGAACAATTTCTAAATGATTATTAGATTAACATATTTTACTTTGTATTCCTTGACCACCTATCCTTAAGCTTCTCTCAAAGGGTAACCATCACGTAGAATTGTTTTTTTTTAAAAAAAAACTTTATAAACATAAATAAAATTGGAATTAGGTATAGGTCGGGTTTCAAGTCTAGTGGAGGTATATCAATTATCAATCGTTGTTTATAATTTTCTTTTGCCTTTACTATCTATACAAAACCAACTTGAACTTGAATTATCCATAAAAAAAATCCTATCTATTTTGTTCAACTTGGATCGATATTCATCGAATTGTAATGCAATAGTCATCTCTAAATACTCTTTTTAATGGACAAGCTCCTATTCAAGGGTGATAAGTCTCATTCATCCAAGTGAGTTTTTTTTTTTTTTTTTTTTGAATTGCCGATGACATTTGAAGGCATGATGTTTCTATAGTCTTACACGTGTAACTCAAATACATAATCAATTATTTATACTAAAGTTGAGGTTGCATAATTTTATAATAAATTAAATCATCGAACTTAGCTTAATTCCATGTTCGTCTCCAAATCATTACTAGTACTACTAAAATAATTAGGTTAACATAACTATTTATATAAATAGGAAAGCTACTTGATGTATATTAAAAATTTCATACTTAGAATTTTATTTATTTAATCCTTTTATCTAATTACATGAAATAAAGCTTAAAATTTTAGTATAAAAAAATTTTACATGAAAGAAAGATGATCATGATATAAAACACACAGAAAATACATGGTCACTCTCAAAGTTTTTTGAATTTTTATTTTAGTCCAAAAACTTATTTTGTTCTTCTAGTCATCGAGTTTAAAAGATGAGAGAGAAACTAGCCAAAAACATATGAAAGGAAGAAAAAGTTTTTGGTTGATCATATTCTTGTCACCAAAAAAATGAATTTTGTGTTAACGAGTTTCTCTTTTTGAGAGGAGTTTAATGGTGGTGATTTTTCTCTCTAAATATAGCAGAAAAAGTTAAAAGGAGTTATTTTGTTTTTTTATTCAATTAATATTAATTTTTGATAATGATTTTAGTGTGTTTTGAGGTTGTTAAATGATTTTTGAAAGTTATTATCGTGCATGTAATTATGTTTTCAGGTACAAACAAAAATTAAATTTTTGAGTACAAAAACATAAATTCTGATTTTTTTATTAAAATGATTGTTTGAAACAATTTACACATATCTTGATTAATTTTATGAGCTATATAATTAAAAAAAAATGCAATCATTAGATGTGTCCATAAAAATACTAGTCAGCAACAAGTCTTTTATCATTGTAAACAACCTAATATGTATCTTAATGTTTTTTTATTGAGGGAAGATGCATGGACTCGACACATTGACACCTAATTTTTTTTTGTCTTGGTTCCTTTTGTTTTATCTATTTTTATTGATTGTGTCTATTTTTAAATATTGATTTATGTCATTTCTCTTATTTCTTAAATAAATTGAATTAGCTTTTTTTTTAAGCAGTGATTTTTTTTATTTTCTTTAGCTGCATGATACTTTGAAGATATTAGTTTGATTTATATTTATCTTTTTACTATTATATTTAACATGAATTAACTGTGTTTGTATCAAGTTCTTATAAAAATAAAAATTATTTGTTATTAGCAACAACATTAAACTGCTATGATGAACAAAACGTTTAAAATAAAAAGGATAGTAGATGTAAAACATTTTTATACGTATCTATATTTTATTTCTACAATGAAGATTAACTTTTCATTTTAATAATTAACTATTGTTAACAATTATTATTTTTACAATCAATTTATACATTTTTTAGTTTATTTTATAAATTATAAATAATATCTTTTTATTTTTTTATTAAAAAAATCACTGATACATGAAAACAGATGCTTGTGTTTCTAAATCAAAAGAAATATTTTGAAATGTATTATAATATTAATACATTCCTTTATTATATTCAAAATTTTCGAATTTTATCAGCCCATTGGACAGATTGTAACTTAGTTTTATAAATAACGTGGGGCATCGACGATGAAAACCATGCAAGATGGTATAGAAAATAAAAAACAAACCACATCGAAGCTTCTAGTGGATCATTTTTTGTCGAGATTATTTCATCTTCGTCCTTAAAACAATTGTTTTTTTCTGAGGTTGCTGTTGGAACCAGTGCTGCATGCAACCTTTTCTTGTGCATCCATGGTGGAGAACTGGTGGGAAAAAGCTAATTTTCAGGGTTTTCTTTTTAGTTAACGCTTTGCATCAAATTTCATCATAGCGGTGATGAAAATATCATCCGTTGCAAACACTACAAGATTTACATCAAGGAATTTCAAAACTGAGGATTGAAAACACATCAGGCTATTCTTTCGCATTAAGAACACTAAGATCTTGAAAAACTTTACACCTGCATGCAGGAAAACAAAAAATCATTTGGGCCCCCAGCAAATCAAGTTTAAAAGCGCCTTAGCCTTCTCTTCCCTTCTCTTCCTCCTGTAATCCTCATCAGCGCTACTGTTCATCCCCGTCGCCTCATTCCTATCAGCACCAGATGCAGTGCTAATTCTGCAAATATTTTTGACAGATTCTGCCGCACCGATATGATCAGTACTCTTCTGCGCCATGGACTTGAATGCCACCTCATACTTGCACAATCTTCCATTACTTCCCATTGTTTCTCTTTGTCTCTCTCACTAGCTTCTCTGCTAAACTCTGGTCGAGTTTTTATCACTTGACAGAAAGGTGGCTGGCCGCGTTAAAACTTGTTTGGCGCGGCTATTTATATATGCAATAATAACTAGCCGTGAAAAAGATTGGAAAGCGATTTGCGAATCTGGGTTCTCTTTTCCTTGCGAATAAAATAGTTTTTTTTCTTCTTTTTTTAAGCTCGTTGGTGGTGTAAATGAATACTTCGCATGTCACCTTCAGGTGTGAATTTAAAAATAAAAATAAAATTTGATTCTTATGAATATACGAAGCTCGCATGGATATTCGTATTGCGTAACGTATTGCATTGAAAGAAATTAAAGAATTTACAAATACTGGATTGTATTTTTTAATGTTTTCTCGTATTTTTCGGTGCTTGGACAGAAGCTAAAACCACCCTTGCTAGAAGAAAAGGTGATGATTTCTCTCCTGCGTTGGGAAGTGCTGTGGTTTTACGAAAACTGAGGTTGAACAATGGGCTTTCAAGGATTTCAGCTCCCAGGTTTGTGGGTAGTGGTTTTAATATTACAAGGGACTGAGGTTGACTCATTGCTGGTTTTATAACGTGTTTTTTATTTTTTTTAATTTATTCTGAACCACAGCATATTAAAATATCTATAGATATAATAAAAACCAATTTAAAATAATAAAACATTCAAGATTTTCAAACACGCTTTAGAAAAAATTTGATCGATTAGTCGGCTGTCTTCATTTCACTTCATTTAGCTGAAAGCAAGCACGTGGTAAAGTGACTTTTTGACAAAGACACCCCCACCTGGAGCACCCGGTTATAATTATGCGATCTGGGCTGTCGGTTTTCAAAATGTCAGATATGCCCTTGACCAGTATTTTCGTAATTAACTTTTACCTCTTTACCAACTTACTTTTAAAATATCAAAATTTTATAAGCACATCAAAGCTGATTTTTTTTAATTAAATACTAATTCTATTTTTCTTATATATTATTTTTTTTTCTTCCGGAAACTAAATGTATTATTTTTTAATTTTCTTGATAGATTTGTATCTCTGACTTTTAAAAGAAAAATAACTATAATGTCAAATATTTTGAACTAATAATGGAAATTGCTTGAGATCAAAGACAAGACCGGAAAATATGACGTCACCACGAACAATTCTTAAGGAAAGAAGTTCTTAGTTACGTGAGTTTGATATTGTAGTAGTTTTTGCGTCATAATTTAAAAGAATAGATTTAAAAAATATTATTAATAGTAATCTTTTTAAAAAATATTACGTGTTTGGCATAAATTGTTGTGCAATGAAGTTTTTATAAATGAAAAACATATCATTTTAATAACTAGAAAACTAAAATTCAAAATAAAATTATATGTAAGATCCAGTGCAAAAAAAAAACATAAACTGTTTAACTAATTGATTTTTTCTCTTATAATAAAAATGGTCCAACCTGATAGTTTTTTTTCAAGAATGCAACTTAATATTTAATATAAAAAAATTGCATTTTACATAAAAAAAATAAAATAAAGACAAACTTTCTTATGATATAAGAGAGACGAAGATGACTATCCATGAATTAAATATTTGATATTTATTAGGTAAAAAAAGAAATATCTTATACCATATCTATTAAATAATATAATTATAAATACTTAATTTATATATTTTGAATTAAATTTCGAATTAGATCGGTGATATTTATATTAACATGATAAAATAACTATTCACTTAATAGCTTAACCTTAAAATTGCATCCTTATTACAATGATGTTATCGATCTGTTTATAGAATTTCATGAACAAATCTTCAAATCAGTCCCGCACCTTTAAAACCAGTTTCAAACAAGTCCCGGAGTCTGAAATACTCACCTGAATTTGATTTTTCCAAATTAGCCAATACTTTAATTGAATTGAATTGGATTTTCTTGTCAAGCTAGGGATAGCTGGAGAATATGATCTTAGGTTCATCTAAGCATATTCAGCATCTTTGAAGTTACATCTTCATAGCAGAAGCTCTGATTTTTCATCAAATGTTCATACTGTCAGAGGGAAAAGGAGCACGAGAGATACAATTTGAGGGTTTCATAAACAGTAACAGTTCATTTCATCATAGATTAATTTTACTTTAATGGGATCAATCTGTCCCCAAACGACATTGGTAATTGGCAACCAAGAACTTCATAAAACTCTAATTACATGCTCGTAGCAAAAATATTGGAATGACCATTACTCTTTGTATACCTAAAATCTACCAGTACTAGGACCCCAGCAGCTTAAATTCATAGTTTTCTCCAAAGATCTCTCCCTTCTCTTCATCTTGGCTTTCTGAATCTCATTAGATACCGCCGCCGATAATGAAGAAGAAGAAGAAGAAGCAGAAGAAGAGGCCGGGATCTTGGATTGAGAAAACGATCTCACATTGTTCTTGGCATGTTGATGCAGTGACCTCATAGTGTAATTCCACCTGCAAATACCTTGGTCTTTCAGTGCCTCCACTGCACCAATACTAGCTGCCACGATCCAAGCTTTCGTTGCCGCAGCACTCATTTTCTTTTCACAGGTTTTGATTTCTTGGGTGGATGTTGCGTTTAAAGAAAGAATTTCTTGATCAGCTGGTGGGTTTGGGTGCGGGATTTAGTGATGGAGCGCCGGCTGTGATATATAGCGTGCGAGGTGGGCATGGTTTTTGACCAGAAACCAGAGGCGGAGTAAACCAAAAGCTGGGAAGACTCGGACCCACGGTATTGTTCTCTGTGTACAGTAAAAACCGTAAGTATTTTTAAATTTTATTTTCTAAGATGTTTTAAAGCTTTTTATATTTTTTTTGTCCTTAGATATTTTTTTAGTGTTTGCATTAAATAAGGTTTGGTCCCCTGGTGGATTAGAAGTACAAGTATCTCCATATTAGAGAAAATAAATTAAAATCTTATCACTGGCAATCATGTTCATTTTTTTTTATAAAAATATCAAATTTCTATTCATAATTTAAAAAATATCACAAAATATTATATATCATGGACATTACAAAGTTATGACTTTATTGTCTTTTTGAGTCTTTATATATTTTTACAATTCATAACCTTAATATAATAGAATATTGTTTTTCATTATATTTTTTCATGGTATAAGAGCAGAGATTTCTTTTCTGCAGGTGGTTCCTTTTCTTCTTCTTCTTCTTATGATGATGATGATGATGATAATAATACCAACACATCTTAAAGGTTAAGTTCAATATTCCTAAATGAATTCAACAATTTTCCTTGGTCAATGTCAATTACTATTACATTTAATGAGAGATCTAAACTAGGATTTACTAACGGTTCTAGACCCCTCCAAATATGGATGTTGTAGAATATAAGGCATGGTTGTCCAGAGATCAGATGGTTCACATGAATCCATCATGTGATTTTTTCTCTCGTGATAAATTATTAGGTCCTAGAAGAAATTCTCACTCAACATCTCAACCTCTTTCTAGAATGTAAAATAATGTTAAATACAATGTCAAATATCATATCCCTAAACTTTTATCTTAACATTGATTGTCTTCAAAACACACTACCTTCCTTACATCCATATCAGATACTCATAACCCATGAGCTTTCCAAGAAGCCCAATCCCAAGTTTTGTAGTACCAGGTTATGAATGAAGAGATGACAACTCTTGCTGAAAACCACACATGAAATATAATTACTCTCCATACAAGTAAATCGATAATAGATTATCATTGGATATTCAAAACAAAGTTCAATTCAGACGGGACAATTGAATGACATAAAACTTGGCTTATAACTTAAGGTTACACTCAGAAACATAGTGTTGACTACAAAGAGACATTTGCTTCAATGGATAAAATGACTATTGTCATAGTCCTACTATCTGTTGCTATTAACCATGAATGGTCATTGCATTAAATATATGTAATAACTACATTTTTACATGAAGAACTTGAAGAAAAAAAAGTTTATAAAGCTTCCCCTTATAAACCCTCAAAGTGAACACTATATTGGTTTGCAAACTTTATAAATCTATTTATGGATTGAAGTAAAGTCCTTGAGCATGACATGTAAAACTAAATAATGTTTTTCAAGCTCTTGAGTTTACAATAAGGTTTGTAGACTCATTTTGTTTATTCCACTTGGTTCAATAAATAAACTAGTTATGCTTATCTATGTGGATGATCTTGTCATCACCGACAATAATAGCTACTTTATAGCTCAATAATTTTTATGAAAGACCTTGTCTTCTTGAAGTACTTTGTAGGCATTGAAATGATAACCTCTATTAAAGATTTCTTTCTAAATCAACACAAATACATTAGTAATTTATTATAAGATGCTGGAATGGTATATCCAATGCCTTTTGCCAATTCTTTAATTAACAAATTGACATTAGATCCTTCAAGTGAACGTTTTGCATCTTACAATCATCATAAAAAGATTATTGGTAAGCTAATTTACTTGACAATCACGTGACTTGATATTATATTTGTTCTCTGTCTGGTCAACCAATATATGCATGCTTTAACTATTCAATATCTTGGTATGGTAAAATATATCTTATGGTATCTTAAAGGGATAATTTGTTATGGGATTATGATCACACTAACATTATAGGCTACACTAATTTTGAGTAGGCATGTAATTCACTAGATCATTGATCTATCATTAGATATTGCATGATCCTACTATTTATGATTATGCAGAAAAAAATAGCAAAACTAGTTTTGTACCCGCACTTTGTTGTTGATTAATTTCTTAGAGTGAAAAAATAAATAGAAACATGTTTTTAGATGTAAAAAAATTCTTAATCATACATCAAAATATTTATACACATATCTAATTAATTAAATCATTATTTGATCAATAGATAACTAGAATTAAGATTTTGATCTCGCAACATGGACTATGTACTTGATTGTATTGAATAGCTATAATTTTTATCTAATCAAACAATTATATGTGTCGATAAAAGGTAAAACAAATCATAAATAAAAGCAAATTGATTCAAATTATAAAACTCAATTATAAAAACAATCTAATAATGAAATTAAAAAAAATAATATTTATCTACGTTCACCCGTAAACCTTGCGACCATGGGCAAAAGATTGAGACAACTCTGCGACCATGGACATAAGATTGAGACAACCTTATAGAAAACAAAGTGAAAAATAAATAAAAATAAAAATAAAGTTAAAAAAACAAATATTTAAGTATAACATTGAAAAAAAATCAATTCTATAAAATGACCTAAAATATACCAAAGCCAACTTATGTTGACCTTCAAAATGTGTGTAAAAAAAAATACCAAGGGGTGAAATTACAAAACAAATACAAAATAAAATAAACAAGTATAAATGTAAGCCAAATTGGATATAAAATAAATTAAAATTAAATATTGATGGATGAAAGTGAAACAAAATTAAATTATTTAAACGATAAAAAAATAAAAGAATAGAGATTAAATTTGATATAAGAATCATACAAGACGTAATCATGAATGATGAAATTGAAGAAAAACAATTAATAAAAAAAAATAACAATTACAAGAATAAGAAATTGAATATGAAAAAATAAATAGGACACTCTATACTTTTTTTTTATTAATATCTTATATTCATCAAAAAACAAAATTGCTTTTTTCTTTCTTTCATGGAAGATAAATAATTTAACTATTCAAGTAAAAATAAATAATCTAAAAGGCCTTTGATCCAGGCTAATGTTTTTTTTTTTTTCTTGTATGGCTAATTAAATCATTTCATTATGCTCAATGAAAATCAAAAGTCAAATTTGTCAATAACTAATGTGTTCATATAACAAAATAATAAAACTACCTTTAAATGACTAGTTAAATGTGAGTTTATACTATAGAGAAAATAGAAAAAATACTTTTCATTAAAAAAATGTTTTTGTAAAAGGTATGTATGGTTTATGGGCATTTTTTTTAGGGTTGTCATGATTCAATTCTATTGTGTATACGAGTTTCTTTGATATTATGGTATTATTTATTTTTTAAAACACTACAAATAGCTTAGAAATGCATCAAATAATATATATATTAAAAATTTATTTTTGATATCTATATATCAAAATAATATAAAATTATTAAAAAAAATTACTTTGAAGCAAAGAAAAAATAGTTTTTAATATTTTAATTCATTATGTATAAGCGACATGATTGAGCATGTTTTAGATCTGTACATCAATTTAAATTCAACAGTAAGTGGTTAATTTATTATTATTCTAAATGCATGTTAATATCACAAGCATTTATTTTAAAATTAATAATTTAAATTCAATTATCATGAGGAAATAACTTTAAATTTAACCAAAATAATAATTTGAGAATCTATCGTGCTGTCCAACTTTTATTGGTCTCTCTTGCTTTTATAGTTTTGTCTTCTTCTTCTTTTCTCTATGTAAGAGTAAATACTTTTATTTTTTCTATTTTACTGTTTATACTTTCAGAATTTTCTCAATTAGGTCCCCGTAAGTTTCACATTCCAAATAAAAAAAACCAGATTGATTTGATTTCTTCCACTCGCTCACAAAACCAAACAAATCTCCGCCTCTAATAATGGAGAAATCATTCTTCTTCGAGTAAAAAAAAACTTACTCTCTTGCCTTCTACCGTCTTCCATGCCGTCCACCTTCTGCTTCCCGGACCGTCTTAAACCTAGTTGTGTAACGAGTTTCAGGGCTCAACTCAGGGCGGCTATTGTAGAAATTTCCAGCTCCGTTCTGATGGTTTATAAAAGCAGTAGCTTGAGTCAATTCAGGTATCTTAACCGGTAAAATTAGTGTTGTTAATTTCATTAACGTTTCAGTTCGTACCAGTTAAAAAAACAAGGTAAAATGGTGTAGTTTTTATTTCATTTAAAATTTCAGCCCGTTCCAGAAATTTCGCTCAAATTTCAGCCGGAATGTTTCGGTTTTGTTCCGTCCGTTTTGTTTCGACCGAATAGTGTTTTTTTAAATAATGAGTAATTTTACAATATCAATCATATCTCATAATCCGACCGTTAGATTGAGATGAAATTTTACGAGGAGTCTCTTGACATATTTATATATATTATATTAAAATTTCAGATCAATCAGAAAATGTAATGACCTTGCGAGATTAATGATGACATTCTCGCAATATTATACATGTTCATAATTTTGTTCATAAAAATTATTTTATTGTGTTTTTTTTTTCAGATTAAAGTGCACAACTATAAATAATTATATTTTTGGATTTGAACTAATTTTTTTTGCATTAATATATTTAATTATATATATATATATACACATAAATAGTACAAACTCAAAATGACACACTGAAATACTATAAAACTAAAATATTTCATTCCAATTAAAAAAATAAAACACCAATAAAAACAAAATCGAGGAAATTAGGAAAAATTGTTGTCGGCGGCTTAGCTTTGGAATTTCTTGGGCCTCCCTGTTCTTCAGCTAATATGGGTCTAAGTTTTTTGGGCTAGAGTTTGGATTATCAATAAAGAAGCTTCGTGCTCCAATCTCTAACTCAACCCATTATTCCCCATCCTATCCGTTTATCTGCTGAGGTTTTATTCTATAAAAGTTTTGATTTTATTTTTTATTTTTCAATTATTTTAGCTGATATAAAAATATTTTTTTATAATATTACTTTAATATATCTTAACAAAATAACATATTTAAAAAAACAGAAACAATTTCCAAGTTTGAAATCTAGCACTCATAAACTGTGGGTACATCAACTTCAGACTTTGAATCTTTTCCCTCCTCATTTCCCGACTATTCCACCTACCTTGTTTCTGGAAGGAGTCCTCTCTGAGTTGGAAGCCATCTCGCCGTATTTCTTTCTCCGATCCATGACCTCGCGTAGATTTCCATTTTTATTTTTTTTATTTTATGACTGGGGTGTCCAGGCCAGCTTACGCGCACCTCGATTATTCCCCGGGTCCACTGAACATCCTGCAAGCTCAGTGAGTATGTAAGTCACCGCGGGGGTGACAGACATACCACGCAAGGAAGGATCCAGGGGGACATGTGGGGAGGAGACCTCCAGCCCCACTCCCACTGGAACTCGAACTGACGTTCAAATGGAAGATGACGCTCCCAATACCACTGAGCCACGACCTTGCAGGATGTAGTTGGACTACTAACCTCAGTCCCAAGAAGCAGAGATTTTTTAATCTGATGAGATTCCATTCTATGATGAGAGATTTTTGAAGTCTTTCTCCCTTGCATGCCATTATTTACAAAAAAAACCAAGGACAAGTCTTTCTCATAATTGAAGAGAACAGGGAGATCCTATGAAAAAACCAGGGAGACTTAATGTGTGTTTGATAGGGTGGTAGCTTTTTAATTTATATCTAATGCAAAATATAGAAGTTATTTGACTAACTAAACAATCTTTCTCTTAGTTGGGTGGAATATATAAATTAAAGTTGAGAGAGTGTTTGATTAACGTGGAGATTTGAAAAAAAGTATGTCAGCCCCCACTTGCAAAATTTGGTAAAATTGCGATTAACGGAAAACAATAATTGTTGCTTTTCGTGCGGTGAGGAGAGAAGGGCTGAGGAGGGGTGAGGCCGGGGGGCTAGGGAGAGAGAATGAATAAAAGAAAAGGCGATGGGATGGTTTATATTAGAGTTTGTTGTTGTTTTATTTATTATATTTTTATATAAAATATATATTTTTAATATTAATATAATCTAAAAATTAATTAAAATATAAATAAATATATTAGAAGGAGATCACAAAATAATTTTTATCTCGCAATTCTAATTTTGTCTCAGATGATATTTTACTATATGTTGTTCCGGGATCGCAGAGGCCTTCACGTATAGATTTATGGTCCGTGATGAAATTACAAGTAGTTTGATGGGAGAATAAAAACAAGTGTCTAATTTACTTGAATTATTAATTATATTTTATTATTATAATTATTAAATATTTAAAAAACATATATATATATATAAGTAATTTCACAAGTTGAAAACAATATAAAAAGCCTGGTAACCAAACAGTTAAAACTGCTTTTCATTAACCTCAAACTCAACCACAATTTTAACCAAACACTTTAAAAATTATTTTGAACCGCATCAAAAATACTTTTCATAAAACTATTTTTTTAAAACTTTAACCACAAAAACAAAATCAATACCAAACACACTCTTAATTAATAATCCAATAAGCTTTCCCCCTGTCGCCCAACCAAGTTAGGAGGACTTCACACCACCAAACAATGGGCTGGATTAGTTTTCTTGAGGCCACAATCTTTTCCCACACGAAAATATATTTTTGTGGGCATTTTTTCTTGCCCAGCTAAGTGTGTACGAATCTAGAGGCCTTGCAAATAAGGATTGTAATTCACGAATCATCCATGCATAATTCCATTTCTTTTCTTATCGTGAGCATCCCTCACTAGCTAAAACCAATTGATTTTAAGTATTATTTTTTATTTTAAACTAATTATTTTTGATATTTTTAGATTATTTCATGTATTGATATCAAAAATAGTTTTTTTTTTAAATATATTATTTTGATATGTTTATGAAAAAAAACATTTTAAAAAACAATATCAATCACGCTACCAAACATTTAATAAGATTCTTTCTTATTACATCATTCATTCTCATGGGATTATTTCTCAATGAATTAATAAGTTTATAAAATTAATAATCAGGAGCTCTCATTTCCATAACGAGTAATAATTACACATAAGGAGGCGCTATGTTAGAACATTAGATGTTTTTTTTTTTTTGATAACCGAGGTGTCCGGGCCAGCTTACACGCACCACAACTAATCCCCGGACTCATTGAACATCCTGCAAACCCAGTGAGCATGTAAGGCACCGCGGGGATGACAGACATGCATGATGAGACTTGAACCCTAGTGCAGAGGAAGGAAACAAGTCCCTTCAACCGCTAGGCCAAGATCCCATTTGCGAACATGAGATGTTGTTGACGTTAAAGGTGGTTTAGGTGCTTAATTATTAATTTACCTTAGCCAATGGATTATTGAAACCACTCAATCAATTCCATGCACATTGTACAATAAAAAAATTCAATCTAAATGTACAATGATGTGAGGGTCGCGAGAATTAAAATTTCACTATGTAATAATTATCAATACTAGAATTGAGGATGTTATTCTTTATTCTATTTTTTTTATTTTAAATTAAATATTTTTGATGTTTTTAGATCATTTTCATGTATTGATATAAAAAATAACTTTTAAAAAATAAAAAAATAACAAATTGATGCACTTCTAAATAAAAAAATATTTAAAAAAAACAACAACCACACTATCAAACATTCACTTAAGTGCATGTTTGGAAGTGTGATTGCAACTGCTTTTGAAAGTGTTTTTCATTCCGAATGTATCAAAATAATATTATATTTTAAAAAAAATTGACATCAATTCATAAAAATAATTTAAAAATACTAAAAATACTTAATTTAAAATAAAAAAATAGAATAAAAAATAATACTTATAATTCTGGCATTTATAAGTATTACTTGAAAGGATCAAATATTTAATTATAAGTATTATTTTAAATTTTTTTTTTTTTTAATATTTTTAAATCATTTTCACGTGATGATATCAAAAATAATTTTTTAAAATAAAATAAAAAAACATTAATTTAATGTATTTATAAACCAAAAAAAACATTTTAAAAAATAATATTAATCATACTACCAAACAATATCTTGATAATGTTGACAACCACATTTTCTAAAGCAGCAAAGAGATAAGCTGCTTTTTTTTTTTGCGTTTTATATTTCCTTTCGCAACCACTTCTGTGGAAATTGACGGGCTATATTCGTTTTAAACGCTATTGGATACGTAATAGCTGACCTCAATTTTAACAATTTGCGTGCCTTCCATGCCAACCGGGCTGTAATCATCCACGTTAGAATCCCAGAAAAATATATTAATTAAAGTATAATTTGGATAATAGTTTTTGTATTAGCTTCCTTTAATTCAACCGTTTCTGACTTTAATAGTAAGTTGCCAATTATTATTATTATGGTATGTGACATTTATAGTAAGTTGCCAATTATTATACTAAATGATTTTAATCCTTTTTATTAATTACAACTTTTGAGACTAATTTAATAATTAATTTGTTATAATTTAATAGATAAAGACAAATTTAGCAAAAGAGAACACGAGTACAACAAAACGTATGGCCAAACTTAAACTCCTATTATAGTTTTTTATATCCACCTACTCTTTTTTTTCTCCATAAATAGATATAATCTTGATTAAAAAAATTATGTATTTATTTTTTATTCTTTTTGTTTGAAAGAGGAGAAAAAAAACCCATCAAAAGTGAGCAAGTCATTTGACTACCTTCCAAAAAAAAAAAGGGACAATCTTACTAATTATGTAATTATGTTATGTTCTCCTAACATTTAATCATTTTAATATATTTTTAAATAATAAACACTTAAAAAAAAAACAATAATTATATTCTTATCCAGTCGCTAAATGTTTCAAAGCTATGGCTGCTGCCTAGGTCACTCGATCCCAAACTCTAGGGCACGAGGAAGAGCCATGTTCATGCATACGCAGCTCATGATCTCATTCAGTACCAAACTTCCAATGTGCACCGTTTGACTTACTCTGGATGCATCTACTTAATGTCCACATAAAAAGAAATTGATCTGGTAATTTGCAGTCAATTTCCATGAATCTATTAATAAATTCTCAGGGACAGGTGTTCTTTGGGATATTTTTTCTTTATTCAAAGAACAATGGTTCGCACTATTCCTTCACTTAAAGGGGATAGACTATTCTTGCATGCCAGTTTGCTTGGGACGATAAGAATTTGAGCTGTCTAGATGGATGATCCATGAATCTTTCTAATTTCCAACAAGGTGGGTGTTTGAGAATGTGCTTGGGAAATGTTTTATTGTTATTTTTTATTCTAGATTAAAAATTTTTGATGTTTTTCAATCGTTTTTATGTGCTGATGTCAAATATAAATTTTAAAAAATAAAATAAAAATTATTTTAATGTATTTTTAAACAAAATATATTTTTAAAAACAACTTCAATCGTACTAGAAAACAATTATAAGTTGCCGTAGATTTCAAATGGATAGATGATCATCATCATCATCATCATCAACAGTATTCAAACTTCAGTCCACGATTCTCTCAATCAATTTGTACTTCACCATCCAAAGTCAAGAGAGTTTTAATCCAGATATGTTTTTGTGCGACCTATTGCATGTGCAACGCTAGAAATTGCATCTCCCCAACCCTACAACAAGTCTTATCGCTCGATAAATTCTATTTATGGGAAGATTTTGAATGGGGGAGAACTCGCAATCTTCTGTTTGGGGAAATCAACAAAAACGGTGAGTAATTAGGGGTATTTGATACTGTGTTTTTTTTAAAAAATAATTTTTTTATTTAAATTAAAATAATTGGTGTTTTTAGATCATTTTTATATCATGATATTAAAATAATTTTTTAAAAATAAAAATTTTAATATATTTCTAAATAAAAAACACTTTCAAACTAAACTTCCAAATAGCACTGTGTTTTAAAAATAATTTTTTAAAAAATTGAATTTTTTTATTTAAATTAAAATAATTATATTTTTAGATCATTTTCATGTCATGATATTAAAAATAATTTTAAAAAATAAAAAATATTATTTTAATATATTTCTAAATAAAAAAAACTTTCAAACCATTCTTCCAAATAATTCCTCATACATGCATCCAAGATTATGGTCAAAGTTTGAAGGTCCTGCCAGGGATTTTGACACACGTTTTCAGCCGTAGTTTTTCTCTTTATGCAAGGGAAGCGGCAAGATAAAAAGCTTGGGGTGTCGATAATTACTTAGAATTTGATAAGAGAAAAACCTTGTAAAAAATATTAAAAAACTCGATATGAAAATGAAAGCCCCCAACCTTTTTTGAAAACGGTGGGCTTCATTTGAATTGGTTGTTGATGCATATATTCTAACATTTCTTAATCAGAAATTAATTCTGACATGAGATGAAAGTTACGCCACCCCAACATTTTAACCTGCTCCATGTTGTGGATGTAATAGATTTTAGCAAGCTTGTTAAAATCGATTTTTTAACAAAATATAATGTAAAATCATATCATCAAAATCACAAGTATATTTGTTTTTACTATTTATTAATAATTTCAACCAATAAATTAAATTATATTAAAATCTGATATAGAGAGTCAATATTATTATAATTAATTAGTGATCTAAATAAATAGAAAAAGATAAATAGTATAAATCAATAACATAAAAAAAAACTTCAAATCAAAATTTTTAATATTGACAAATTACTGAATGATAGTAAGCACACAAGACCCCGTGACAATTTGGTTGTTCTCATCATAACTAGTCATAATGAATCTCTTTCAAGTTGCAAGCTGATGAGTTTAAATTAGTAATTAACTAGTATAAGTCTAATAATTAAAATAAACAACTAAACAATGTTTAATGCGTCAGAAAAAAATTAAATTAGAAATATTTTTTTAACATCAAATCAATAAATAAGATATGATAATAAAAACAAAGTTTTCATTCTAAAATTCTTCCATTTAGTCTAAATTTCTAATTTTCATGCATTCCTGGTACATTTCAATCATGATTTCAAACATATAGTTCTTTCTCATATGAATAAATTACTAAGTTTATCATATATATTTGAAAATATTAAAATGTCTAATTTCCCTCCTATCTAGAATCGCAATAAAATTTGATTTGTAACTCCAGATGTGTCCAAAATAATATATGAATGTGTAGTTTGATAAATTTGACAAGATTTATCTAGTAATTTTGACACTCTGAAATAATATGTTTCTAAACTTTGTTTAATCTAATAATTTTTTTAAAAATATTTTCATGTATATAATATTTTCTTATAAATTTCAATTATTTCCAATATATAGTTTGAAAGATATGTTTGATCTCACAAAATTGTCAACAAATATTATAAGACGAAATTCAAAACTAACTTGGTTGTTCATATCATAAATCTAATAAACTCGTAAAATTGGATCGATTTTATTGATGTTGAACGAGTCAAGTATGATTTTACTAGTTTTTAAGTTTAGTCCAATTTAACATGTAAATACAAATTAACTCATATAATTATAAGATTTTAAGAATTATCTCGCAATTTTAACTACCTTTGATTTTAGCAAGTGTTTGCTGTCATTTACATTAGAGAATGTCGCGTCTGGCAGGAATCCTTCGATTCATTACCATATCCTATTTTTAATTCTAAATGTTCTAATTTGTCATCTCTCTTTCTTTCTCTTAGTTTTTCATGTTCAATTAAATCTTAATTTATGCAATATAGATATTTCTCTCAATTATATTATTAAAATCATTCAGATTTTCTTTCATTTTAAAATACACGACTAAAAACTATCACCAAGTAATCTAATATGTTATATGGGATTTCAAAAATAATTTTATGTCACACTTTAATCCACCACCTAAGTGTTATTTTATGGTTAATTTTATTGGAAAGAATGAAGGTTTAAAACTTAAACTAGTTGATTGTTTGGTTATTATATCATATTAATAAATAATATAAATTAATTTTATATCACTCAAAACCCTTCGTATTAAAACATACAATTAAATGTTTTTCTTGAACAACAACAATTAAATTGAGAGAATAATTTATGACAAATGATGAGAGGCAAGTAAATTACTTTATTGATTTTTTTTATTTAGGAATAACATTCTTAGTATTTGTTTGACATATTAATATTAAAAATATTTCTTTAAAAAATAAAAAGTATTCACTTTATATATTCCTAAATTAGAAATAATTTAAAAAACAACCAATAAAAACCTACCAAAACTAGACTCTCCTAAAGTGAAGTCGGCTTGGAGTCATGCACATGTGGAGATGCACATGCTGAGGCTCTGTAGCAAGGTCAAATGCTGCAAGCAATACATCAGAGAGGACACGTGGCAGATACAGCCAAAAAACCCAGAGATAAAGATCTTGTTTTTGTTCTTCCAGGGTTTCACACAACTGTTTTAAGAATACGAGACAGCGAGAGAGACTGCTGAAGGGAGACCAAATTGAAAGAGACAAGCACTTATACTAATCGATTTATGTTCTGTCAAATCAACCACTGCCACGTCATGGCTACACACGCTGGCTCTTACAGAACCTTTTTTTTCTTTTTGAGTGATTTTTCTTCATAACAAGACACGTACATTCTATGCTGAAGAAAAACGATACCAAACCCTATTGACTTCTCCAGCTACTCTTGCTTCTCTTGATTGAATTCTCTTGTCTATATATTCACGCCCATGATTCTTCAATGGAGTCCTGCACTGCATCACCTCTCCTTCTCTCCCCTCTTTTCAGAGATTTGTGAGTTTAAATGGGAAAATCTCTTTGCTGTGACAAAAATGGACTGAAGAAAGGTCCATGGACGGCGGAGGAAGATCAGAAACTGGTCGGTTACATTCAGAAACATGGGCATGGGAGGTGGCGAATCCTACCCAAAAATGCAGGTAAACGAGCTGCTAATTCTCTATTTTAATCGACGCAGGTCTCGAGTTCGAGTTCATCTTTTGTAAGAGTCTGGACAGTTAGGGTTTTACTTAATGATGTGGGTCATAAAATACGTTTTTCAAAAATAAAATTTTCTTGAATTCAAAAAAAAAGTTCTCTATTTTAGTTGCATGTATAAACCTTTTAGGTTGCAATAAGTTAAGTAATGTCTCGAATTCGAGTCAAGATGTGTATCTCTTATAATAATTTGAGATAGACAGGGTTTACTCACTCACCTAAATCCATAAAATGCAACGGGATGGGAGTTTACTCGAACAACCCAAAAACAAAAACTCTATTTTAGTTGCATGTATAAACCTTTTAGGTTGCAATAAGTTAAGTAATGTTGGAGCTATCATTTTTTTTTTTCTCTTCATCACACTTAATGTTTTTGCGATATTATTTTGAATATATAGGACTCAGAAGATGTGGAAAGAGCTGTCGTCTCCGGTGGTCTAATTACCTGAGACCAGACATCAAGAGAGGAAAATTCTCTCACGAAGAAGAAGACACAATGATTCAATTGCATAGTATTTTGGGAAATAAGTGAGTGCATTTGTTTTTGTCCTCTCTTGGTTCACTTTTTTATTTTCACAATAATTCACTTCTTTTTTCCTTCAGCAGAATATTCTGTAGAATTTCCAAGTCAATTGACATCACAATTTCTATACTATTTCTATGGAGACTAATTTTTTTGTTTGTTCACAGGTGGTCTACAATTGCTACTCGCTTGCCTGGAAGAACTGATAATGAAATAAAGAATTATTGGAACACCCACATAAAGAAAAGGCTATTAAGGATGGGAATCGATCCTGTGACTCATAAGCCACGCCTCGATCTTCTTCATCCCTACTCGGTTCTCAACTCGTGTCACCAAAACTCATTTCAACTCAGTATTCCAAGTTTGCTTGGCGTTGGACCCATTTTGAACCCGAGTCTCCTAAATCTAGCCACTTCTTTCTTGTCATGTCAAGGAAATATTAGCCAAGATGTTAGTCAGAAACATTTTCAAGAAAGCCAGCATGTGAATAACCAATTTCAATGCTTACAACCAAACGAGCTCCTAAACCAAGTCCAAGCTTGCAGAAACACGTCGGCTGATCAATTTATAGATGAAACACAGATCAGTGAAGCCAGTTTGGAGCAACTTATTTCTATCGATCCCACCAACTTCAGCTCCCAGAATTCTTTGCAAAGAACATGGCATACTAATGAGGAGTCCCCCGACATTAGTGAAAGCTTCATGTCAAACTATGTGTATTATGATTGTAATAATAAACCCATCATCAGCAATACTTCTTTTGATGAGACGCTACCGAGTTTGAGTCTGAGCTCACTTCTATCAACACCTTCATACAACACAACTCACCTCAGTTCTTCATCAACAACTTATGTCAATGTTAGCACTGAAGATGAAAAGAATAGTTGCTGTAATAATATGTTTGTTTTTGATATTCCTTGTAGCTTGGATGGCAACAGGCTTGTATGAGAAAAAGTTTTGGGGCATTGTTGATATTCAAAATAAATAAAAATGTGTTTATATTATTATTATTATTATTATTATTATTATTATGTTAAGATGGGCTTTTCAAAAATTACTTTTTGTATGATTGAAGCAGAAATAAAACTAATATTTTAGACAACATAATATCTACGGCTAGAGCAACTAAAATCCTAGGGATGATTGGTTGGTGGGCTTAGAAGACATCATAGGCTAGGTGTCTATGTGGATATTCATTGATGCTTAAAGGAATGATTTTCTTCTTATAAGACTGATTCTCGGTTGATTATTTTTTCTACTTCGTGAAAAAAATCAGATCTAAGAATTAGGTTAAAGGGTTGTATTTCTTTATATTATTTGATCTGCCTCATATACAATTTCAATGTAAATTTCTCCCAAGAGTTTAAGTAATTTATTGTTCTCGCAAATTAGATTTCTTGTAATGTACTTTGTGGGTTATTTGCAACTTTATGTTTTGTCTTTTATGTAATTTATTTTCTTGGGTTTATTGATTTTTTGTTTTATAATTTATGTGTTTATTTATATATATTATTTACTCACATGTTTTTAATTTATTTATTGCTCTTACTTTCAAAGCTATCTAATATTAATTCCTAGTCTTGGATGTCATCTCTTTAATGTGAACTCATATAGTTTATTTTTATGATTTATTACTATGTGAACCAACCGACAAATAGTTTCTTGCCATTATGTCAATTTAACCTATAACTTATGCAAACTCTTCTAGTTTTACTATGATCGATTTGCATAATACTCTTTAAGCCTTTGGTTTCTTTTATTAATTAATATAGCTTAGTACTAGAGTAAAAAAAAATTGTTTTGGGTTTGAATAACACTTAAGGAATTGATCATTAATTTGAATATAATTATTTAAGATTCAATAGAAAAAACTTGTGATACATGATTGATATAAGAATCATGATAAATTGTTTGGTTAAACCTGTTACTCATTATTTAAACTAATTATATGATTTGATAATCATGGTTATTTTATGTCGTTGTTTAGGAATTGAAATAAACTTTTAATTCATGCTCATGCAAACCTATTTGGTACCAGGTTGCTATAGAACCCAAAATTGTCAATTTCATTTCCTTTCAGCAGAAACATTTTGTACCGGTTAAAAAAAAAATGAAATAGTTTTTATCTCGTTTAAATCTCAGTTCATTCCGGATTTTCTAGCCAAATTCTGGGCGAAATGATCCGGTCTCACTCCACATGTTCCGTTGCGGCCTTTAAAAAAGTTAAATTGAAAAGCTTCATTGAAATCGTTTTTTGTTGAAAGTCTGAACCAAAGCTAATCTCTAACTTCTCTTCCTAACAGTCTCAAGTTCTCATTCCCAAATCCCAACCAAAACAATCGACATCTCCTCTCACAACTCCTCCAATCTTTCTTCTTCAGTCTTCACTCTTGCTGTCTTGCAAGGTGTACTACTGCAACCATGCAACACTGTCTTCATCCCTGACTTTTGTCTCTTCTCTTTAATATACAATCTCTTTTTTCTTTTTAAGATGCAATCTCTATTTCAAGTTCTCTGTATCTGAAGTGATCAATTAAACATTAGATGCCTATAAAAATGGTGAAAAAAAATGTTTTATTGTATCTTTAAATACCATGATTTCTGCTTTTGTACATGAAGTTCTTCGCCTGACCACGACCGAATCTTTCCTTTGAACAATGTCTTGCATTATAGCAAGATTTCTTTTGGCAGATATATTCCTCTTGGATGTTCTTTTATTCATCAATTACTTGTGTTAAAATACAAGATATTTTGCCCAGCAAGAACCTTATTAGTCTTTGATTCATAATTGTTTCTAGCTAACCAGTTGCTAAGATTATGGTTTGATATTTTGCCCGCTCTTGCCTATGTTGCGTGCATGTGTTCCTTGTGATAAAGAAAAAAGGGTCATTGAATGCTCAACTCTCAATCAAAACATGGAAATTGTCTCTCATTTTTTTAACCGAGGTGTCGATTAGCTCGATTAAATCTTTCGGTTTTTGTAATTGTATCCGTACAAATTTTCCACATAAAAATAAGTTAAGTCATTAATTTCTTACACTAGAACGCATAAATCCAAAGAAATATATATAATGAGATTTGAAACTGATCGTAAAAGAAAACATACCTTTTAGTATGTAAGAGCATCCTTTCCTTTAAAAAAAAATAGCCCAAAGTGTCAATGTCGGCAACCAAAAACTGGAAGTAATCATACTTGATTGCTTTTCGAAGAAATGTGTTAAATGCTTCAATCTTTTAGTTCAACAATTTTTAAAGGGACGTATCCATAAGACATTAGATGGAAGATTATTTGGTTCCTTTGTTAATTATTTAAAAGAAAAGAAAAACACTAAATGAGGAGGAGTTCATAGCAAATTTATTAGAATAATGTTTTGATTTTTCTTATTGGAATAATATTTATTAATTTTTTTTATATATAATTATATATGAACGAGTATAATTGAAACGCTTCAAAACCGAAACATTTCGCTCCAATTGAAAAAAAACAAAACAACTACCGAAACGGAATTGACAACCTTGATAGAACCCACTTTTTTTGTTTGATCATGAGGTATTTGTTGTCTCTTCACATATTAAGTACAAAAAAAACTGTTTAACAACTGCATTTCAAAAGTTCTTTTGAAAAAAAAATTAAAAAAATATATTTTTATTTTTTTTACTTTAAATTAAAAAAAAATGGTGTTTTTAGATCATTTTTATATGTTGATGTCAAAAACGATTTAAAAAAAAACATTATTTTAATGCATTTATAAATGAAAAATATTTTAAAAAACAACCGCAACCACGCTCTCAAACATGTACTAAATATTTATTTATAATCTTAAAAGTAAATAAGAAATATCATTAACAATATATGAAATGGCATGTTTGGTAAGACATAGACATAGAGCCAAATTTAAAACCTAGAGATGATACTCAACCCTATAAGTGAAAAACTAAAAATAACATCATGGATAAAATTGTCATGAATTTTACCCTTGAGAATCAAATTACTTCAAATGCATCGGTCAACATCAATATGGAGAAAAATATTACAGAATTCAAACCTTTTATATTCTTATCATTTCCACCAGCAATCAATGTAGGGTTATCTAACATAACCAAGTACTTCTGGCAAAAATGAGATAATTTTTTAATTCCAAGGTAATGGGGTTATAAATATGGTGATTCTGAGTTGAATGGTGGGGGTTAACTTCAAAAGTGATTGGAAATGTCACATTCAATCGCCTGAAAATATTTTCTTTATTAATTAAAATCGAAGGTGTACAATATTTATAAAACGACATTGTTTTGATTAATTCATAAAAAATAGGTGTGTTTTTATTTGAAATTTGTCAATCTTCAATTTAGTCATTACCTTTCCAATTTGTACAATCATGCTCCTAATTACTCTTAAACTCTTAATTATATACAATTTCACCCTTTATTGAATTAAGCTTCTGGCCCTAGATTTGAGCATGTTTTCAACTTTAGTTCTTAATTTCTGATTTGTTCAATTAAATCCCTAATTGATCAATAAACTCTTGATTTTTTTCAATTAGATCCTTACTTTCATTGATTTCAATCCTTGAAGTCACATGTTTTTTTACGAATTGGTCCTTAGTCTTGGATTTGCTCAATTAAGATCTTAATTGCTCATCAAACTTTTTGAATTTTATATAATTAGATCTCTAATTTCACCAATTCAGCTTTCTCAAATATAATTTTGGTCCTCAAACTTTGATTTCTTTCAATTAACACCAGAATCTCCAAAAAATATCTTAATTTGCAATTAGATTTTCAATTGATGCTATTAAAATTGCTATTAAATCACAATTATACATATACATATATGTGTGTGTGTGTGTGTGTGTGTTATCTTCTAGAATAGGTAACAAGTGCCATGCAATTTATTTTTTAGTAAAACGGCTGATAAAATGAAGTGCACTGACATGTTATATCAATTTCAATTTGGTTCCTTTGAATATGAATCCTTGGGGAAAATAATGAAACGAGAATTTTTTGCATGGAAGGTTTAGATGTTTATTAAAGAATTTTTCATCAATATTTCTAACGTGTCTCGACTAGGATAATGTTCGCGATGAAAATTTATGTTTTTGGCAGTGTATTTCGTGATCATGACAGCTTTTCTCTATGAAATGAAGTTAGAAAGGTCAAAATTAAAATGCATGCTCTTTGTGAATTGCAGAAAATGGGGGGCAGAATCAGTAAAGAATAACAAAATAATTTCCCCCAACTTTGAACATGGAGATAACAAAAATCATGGTTTTTGGCAGATAAAGGAGTAAGATGAAGGAGATGGCAGATCAACACATGTTTCCACATTCAAAGTCTAATACTCACCCTCGTATGTTCAATGATTTGATTTTTTTCATATTATTTTGAAAGGAGGATCAACTATGTCTAAAATTTAAAGTCACGTACTTTGGCAAACTGTTGCGGCCAAGAGGCAAGACTAGCTCCATCAAGCCAACAATAAGCAAAGGCCATGGATAGTAGTCAACTGTCAGTAATCCAAAAGACTGAAATCTTGTTTCTTCTGCCGCTGCATCTCTCCCCCATCCAATGTCAAGCCCCACACAATTCAGCTGTCAAGCCTCTCAAAGAAGTACAAATACCCCATGTCCTTGGGAGGGTTTACGGAGGCCGCAACCTTGTTGTCGTTGAAGATTACCCATCTGCTGTCTTTCCGGACGTGAGCTACATAATGTCCACAGTGGGTAGAGGTTCCCATGTGGCTCACTATCCCAAAAAGCCTGTATCCTGCATTAAGGCACATAACCAGCTACTTAATGCGAATGTACACAAAGTGCTACCGAAATGATCGATGTTATACGACACTCGGATAAAGGAAACGACGCCGCGTAGAGAGATGTATAATTTAACAGTTTTAAGAAAATAACAGCAGGTGCTGGTAATCCATTGCAGATGCACCACATTTCAACCAAATCTAAAAGCTTAGACTATCTAAGAAAAGACTTTAGTAGCACAATTAGAAGAGAACAATATTAAACCTATGAAAGTTAGGTTTTGCCTTGTCCTTCCAATAGTTATAAATCTTTTAACATTTCAGTATGGTAACCTTTCTTTAAGTTGAAAATCAAGTAGAAAACCAAATATTTAAGGGATCTCCATTAAGGCCACTATAATGATTTCGAGTGGAAAAGAAATGACTACAGAAGGGAAATGCAAGTAGAAAATGCACCAGGCCACATAAGATAGATAGCAGTACGTAGGAACAATAAACATTCCCATCGATGCAGCCACCTAAGATTGCAAAACATAGGAGCATTATACAATGCTTATGATCAATACAGTGAGGAAAAGGGTTCAAAACTCACTCCCTCCTCCATCGGGTAATTCAGTGTCGTCAGAAGTAGGTTTAGAACTTGATGTGGAGGTGTCCATGTCAGATGAAACAGAAGCATCAGGATTGTTGAATATCCAATCTGTAGCTTTCTCGATGTCACCACCCTAGAGAGTTTCAAAAATAAATCATGAAATAGTTTAGTTTCACAGTTCTTTGTAAAGCAATGTTGCTAAATGTAATCCTTGAGCCTAAAAGAACAAGAAGCATATCTTTACCGATGCCTTCAGTGCCTTTCGAGCAATTTCTTCTTGGAAACCAAATGATAGTAGAGTATCAACTTTTGATTGATCAACTTCATTACCATGTGCCCCTTGGGAAATAGGAGCATCTATATCTGAAAGATGGCATGTTATCATATCAATTACAGAAACTATATCACTAACTCCTACATCACATCTGCAGAAGCTGAGCTCCCTGACAATGAAGCATGCATTTTATATACCTGGGTCATCCATGTGAGCAAGCAACCAATTCATAGCCTCTTCTACTCCAGCATTTGAGGTATTTATAGCAGCTTTCTGACAATGCAGATGATTGAACCCCATTGACACAAGCTGGGCAACAATATCCTCATTGGCCACAGGGTTACTTGATTCCACCTCTGCCTCAGGGGCTGTGCAGTATGAAAGCATGGAAGAAGAATTAAAAATAAAACCGCTCTAAATCTCTGCCCAAAACAAAAAACAAAACAGTGGCAGATGACCATATAACACCATTAAACCGTGGGGACAACAACCCATGAGCAAAGGTTTCACAGATCAGAAACACAGGCATAAATCTATGCAACAATGCTACAATTTATTCCCAAAAAGAAAGATCAACAATTCAGTCTCTATGCCCAACACCTTCAATTTTGTTTCTTTTATTTATTTGTTCATTTATTTTTTGAGGGGGTTATTCAGCAGCCGAGAGAGAAAATTGAGAAAAAATATCTTGAGAAAACTTGTCAGTGGTTTTCTAATAATGGAAGAAATGATACAGGTCACCTTATTTAAGTTTACACCTAGTAAGCAACTAGCATGCAATGTCACGTTGAAATGCACCTAATAATTTGGTGGGAATTCTTGTCACTCGTGAAGTTTAGTCACTCACCTCTTCCCCACGCCTTCTCCCTAATTTGAGAAAGGAAAAAATACAAATTCAAAAATAGGGTGACAAGTACATCAAGAGCAGAGCTGTTACAACATTGGCATATTGTGGCTTAGTGAGTGTTTAGGAGTGCAGTAGCTTCTGCTTTTGGATGTGTTTCAAAAGTGTGTTTCACTTGACAAACATCACATTGATGCTTTTTTAGAATTTCTCAATTATTTTGATGAGATGATGTCAAAAATAAAAAAGGAAATTGAAAAAAAAAATCATTTTAATGCATTTTCAAGCAAAAAGCATTTTTTAAAAGCACCCTACACCATAATACCAAACACTTAGCATGTAGGATAACTTGAATGGATTAAGCCGCTACATATACAGAGCTATATAGAAGTAGAAAATTTATCCTAATTTTCCATAGAAAAAATCAAATAAAATAAAGAATTTGGAAATTCCAAAGAGTATTGTGTACCCCCATCTGGTAACAGCTCCTCCCCTGGTTGAAGGCCTTTGCTTCGCATGTAGCTGATATCTATGGTATCAGGAACATCTATGTAGACATCTGAGCAGATAAAAACAAACAACAAGAATTATAAATCTGTATTTTCGAGACCAATAAAGTGTGAGAAAAATGTTGAAGCCATCTAAAATCTTACCAAGCTTTTTCGGCACCCAGCCTTCCTCCAAAACAAATTTCCGCATGTGCAACACCAAATAATCAGGGAATGAAGTTAGACCAGCAGTCCTGAAGCATATAACCAAAAAGGGAAAAAAAAATTAACTTCGCATCAGCGTGTCTGAACACACTAATGACATCATAAACCAGAGAAATAACAAAAAGCATACTTCAGTGCTGTTGTCTTAGCCTTCATGGCAGTGCTATAGTAATCTTGTATCTCCTCTGGAGCTGAATAACTAGCAAGGCATGCTGCTAGGGGAACCCTTGGACGCACGATTTCATCACTGGACCTGAAAAAACTCGCTATACTAAGACAAAATTTAAAGTAAAAACAGGATTGCTAAACATTTGTACTTACACATCCTTTCCTTCAGATTTCTTTTCTGCTTTCAATTTGTGGAAGGCTTCTAGTTCTTCTGAATTCCCACATATGTACACTGTTAACATATAACTCCAGGTATATGTTTCAGAGGAAGAAGACAGAATGAAGAAAAAACACCTTTATTGGTAGCTTCATGTAAAGGAATATTCAAAGAGAGGATATAGTCGAGCCTCTTATTGAACCCAACTTTTCCAGATGGACACAGGATGCGTTCTTCAATTCCAAACTTGAAACTCCTTGAGGGATCCAATGCAGAACTCCCGCCATTAACACGTTCAACTTGATCAAGAAAATGAAGGAAGAATTCCAATGCATCCTACAAATATGTTGGCATTATATTTCTCGAAATCAGTTCTTTGAACAATAATGATTGTCTGTTAGGCTCCCCACCCAACCAATATTTATTTTTATTTATTTATTTGAGACTTGGCCACAGAAAAATTAAATAAATTGTACCCTCTGCATGATTCTAAATAGTAATCACAAAATTGACTTCCTCTATCCTAGAATTTTTAACAAGCCTCTTTATGCTAACTATGGCATATTTGGTGAAGGTTGAATACATTTTTCAAGGAAATGTTTCTACATGTCCTTTCTACATGTCCTTTCTTCTTTCCCTGGCATAGAAACCCAGTTTTTCAAACAGTTGCAATGATCTATTTTGGATAGAGGTAGATTACAAGAATCTCCCCCTCCACTCCACCCCCTCCAAAAAAGAAGCAGCACACAAGAAAATTTATCTTTGTGCACCCAAGGAACATGGTACAGATTTCTGTCAGTTTATAAAATTATTTTTGTCAAATTTGATATGTACAATTGTAAACCCAGTTATACTATACCTAGAGACTTCTTTATTCTTATTTGTGTCAGCAAAAAGGGGGGGAAATTAATTCAAAACCTCATGGTTTCAAGTTGGATGATTTTCAAAAGGGAAGACTTCAGAGATCTCACGATTCATATAGCTTCTTTATTATACAATTTAGAATGTTCATCTTCTAAAAGTAATTCATGGATATGGAAAGCAACAGAATTGCAGTTTCCTTTGATTCATACCTGTTGCCTCATAGAAGAAAACTCAGGATGGCTGGCAGCAATTACTGCTTTGAACATACGAGGGGGTATGCCTTCCTGTTTCTATTATTTGAACAAGGATAGAAGAAGATATATAAGAGAAAAGGTACAAGGGAAACATAGTCAAATGAGAAACAACTAAGGCACATTTCTGAGCAAAAAGACAATACATATACAAGAAAATCATGTGCATTGAGCTATAATCTGTGTTTTATAAAAGGTAACTTAACATGTAGCTTATATAATTAGCTGAAAAATGCATTTGAATGAAATAATTCAGAATTTGGTAACTATATCCAAGACATTCAAAAACTTAAAATTCTATGAGAATTAGAACAGATTATTCATCTCATAATGCAATTTAAGATTTTTAAATCTCCAGCAACAAAATCCAGAGCTAATAAATGGGGGGGAAAGGTTAAACAGAAAACTTACATTGGTTGTTGAGATAGGAGCATTCTCTTCAGCATCCTTCTGTACAACAAATAAGAAAAATGTTGATCAGAAAAAAGAAAAAAAAAGTGATCTATCGTATCAAGCACATCACATTGTCCCTTTTTCCATACCTCAAGTGCTGGAACCGAGTATTTGCCAGACAGCATACCATGTGCCAGCTTTGTACTGCCACACAATGAATCAGAGATGAGTTGCAGGAATAGTGTTTTGTAATTATCAATTGAAGAATTGTATATGTATTAAATCTGCTTTATACTTACAGCTGCATATTTAAGTCTACAGTTGGATCAGCAGGAGCCATCTCAAATGCCGTTTTTAAGCTTTGGTTAATGTAGTATCTGATGACATTATCACACCAAATAAGCACAATGTCTGACCTAAAAGTGATTGGTGGAAGTTTGTACACCACATGCATGTGAATGCAGAAACATTTATATACATATAAATATAGCTATCTAAGAACATCTGCATTTATACTCATTTAACATGGACTGACCGTGAATTGAAGGAACGTGTTGAGAACACAACTTGCATCGTTGCTGCCATGTAGCAACTGCCAGGAAAAAGAAAATTAGTGAGCAAGAATGCCAAACAAATGCATGGTTCAATACAACACTTGAAGAAGACCAGGGCTACCTGTTTCCAAGATTCGCAAGTCCTGTATAACCAGGACCATGAATGAGTTCTGAATCTTGTCCACTTTCCTGAATTCGGTTCCAATCAAAGTTGGTATTCTGGTCAAGTTCCCTCTCAGCAGTAGTCATTTCAGTCTGAAAACAAGAAATTGAAACTGGTAATTAGTCAAACTGGAAAGTGAATCATTATTGATGAGACATGATGGTATTAAATCATGTCAAAAACTGTCAAGCTCGGCCAAAATGACAAAAAATGATGTTAAATGAAAAGGAATGCCTGCTCCTAAAAAGCAAGTGTGAATTGTGAAAAAAAAAGCAGCAAACACAATGAAACATAAACCAATAGAAACATAGTCCAAACCACATATAAGACAAACCAGAGCTCTTCAGAGTTTAGCTTTACAAAGCTGCTCAAAACATGACAAAAAAATCAAAATCCTCCAACTTTGTTGATGGTTTCAAACATACAGCTGCGCATGTGAAATATAATATTGATGACCACTAAGACATGATGTTGCAAAAACACATCATTGGAGCATAAATATACACACCAAAAACTGATTGTGTCCCCAGAATGCAAATACATATAAATGGCCAACTTTAAACCATTAGTTTTCTTATTCGCTGTTATCAAAAACTATACCAACTATGAATAACAAGAACTTCCCTGTAATACTCGTATCTGCATAGAATAAATATTGGTAAAATTTCCTTATGCTTCCACATCGAGGTTAATGTCAAAAATAGTTCCATTTCATCCATCATCATAAAGGGATACAAAGAATGACATGAAAATTGCTTGATAATAACATTAAAAAAGGGTCAACCTAAATGCCAGATGTACAGCTTAATAGTTCGCAGTAAACAGCACAGATGACTAACCTTTTGTAGGGCAGAAAAATCAATGCCGAAAAATGCCAAATGTTGTGCTAAAAGTGGATCCACGACACTATCATCCTCTGGGTATGAGAAAACATCTGAGCTACCACAATATGTACCCATGGTTAGTTCTGAGGTTGTGCAAAACAAATCCTCAAAGAATAGTTAGGAACAAAATGGAATGCATAGAATGTTAAACCAAAAACTGTTTTCTACAACATCTCATGTTGTTTACTTTTAAATTTCATCAGACACGTAACTGCAAGACAGAGATGGGTTTTGAAGCTGTCCAGGAATACCTAGCAGCTTTTCATGAAGGCAAATAAATCCTCCAAACACACTGCAAGTGCATGATTTGTATATATCATCACAAAAAGTAACCCCCAAGTTTCTTCTCTTTTAATACTCCAGCTTCCTTGTCTATGATTTCTAACTTTCAGCAGATTGCAATTGCTAATAAGCAACAATGCACCAACTACATAAGTTAAAAGCTGCTCATGACACCAAATTGTGGCAAAAAAATTACAGATAGATCCTATCATCTCCCCAAGATTACTGAACTGGGACATTAAGCTTCCAGCATACAGATGAAACTTTAAGAAATCAGAAGCATAGATACACTGTAGAGATTGTAAATTCAGTTTTGGGTGAGGTTTTATTCTAGCAGCACCCTTCAGTGCCTGTTAGAGATGTCTAACAAAGACTTGCTTATAACATTCAATAGTGTACAACCATTAGTCCACTTCATATTGTTCAATACATGCCATAATTTGTCCTCAGCACCCTTCAAACCACTCAATTAAAGTACAGTCATCAAGCAAATGGAAGGATGCACAAATTTTCATGTGGGCAACTATCCTTTCAACCCAGCATCTAACTTCTTCCTCTTTTAGGAATCTACTCCTATTCGAGTACACATCACATTGCATAACGGTTTAGCATATACAATAATTTTAAAAAAAATTGGAATAATACAACTGCTTTTAATGGTGCAAGGAATGAACAGATACAATTTTGACTTAGTGCCCTCCATTCAAAAGATGCATGATTTTGGCATATATATGAATGCACATAACTAAGCAAAGAAAATTATTATATGGAAAATTTCAAATACTTCACAATGCAAGTTGGTGTTACCTGCTGCTTCAAGATCGGCAGTAATTGTCCCAAGCTTCACAGCAAGAGGGTAGCTTGTCTCCTTGTAATGTTCAATGGCATGATTGTTGCCTCCAGTTCCATCAAAATTCTTTCGCCCACAAAGCATCATTCCATCAGTAAGATTTAGCCACAGATTATCTTTTTTGTCACACTTGGCACACTTCCATCCAGATGGTGGGACAATAACATCATTGCCAATCTGTGGTAAATTCATTGCATATGCACTAACATGCTTCTTATCAGCTGTCCAGGCAGCAAGTTGCTCTTTCCTCTCAGCACCTTCAGCCATTATGATAGCATCAACAGTTAACCTTACCTGCAGTATCAGGCAAACACTAGCCACAATAAGGTCTTCTTCTAGGTGGGAAAATTTTATTTGTATTAAAAAACTAAGGAAATAATTAATGAACAATAATGCACCTTCTCTGGCAACTCCACTGAAGGGAATGGAAAAGTAACATAGTCAGGTAATATAACTATATTGTGAGTTTCTTCATATTGAGGTTCATTGTTGTCAAATCCCCCTTCAACACCTACAAAAAGATAATTTATATATTTGAGAGAAAAGAGGGGAAGCTATCTGATGGCAAGCAGAGGTGCTTTCAATGTTCTTTTTTTAAGCCAGATCTTCTTATAAGCAATAGGGGAATCAAAACAAAAGGATCTATACCAAAGAGGGGAAGCACTACATCAATCCCAAAAGGTTAAATATTAGATTGTAAGCTTTCATTTTAAATATAAATACACCTCTTACAGAATCACTCTCTAAACAATATAACAAATCCAATCAGATGCACGCTCTTTCTCAACAAACTGTAGTCATTGGTGATTGCAACTCATAACCAAGTCTCAATAACGATTCTCACAATCTTCGCTAAGAACACCCCAGTATCAATCATAAACATTAAATGATCATGAAAGCAGCAATAAAATTACATAAATATTTGATTACCTATAGCCAAAAGAGTTGGTTTCTTGGAAGGGCGATCTTCAGGGACCACCTTCCTGGTTTGCTTTATGTGTAAATAAACAGGATTTCCAGTCTTCTCATAATTCCAACCCACATAATCTTTCCCAAAAGCAAGAAATGTGGTCATGTCGACAAACAACCCACCTTCAGACCTCTGAAATTCATCAAAACAAATCATAAACATTCATTCATACATACATATAAGAATTCTAAAATTCCAATGAAATAACGTAAAATTAAAAAAAGAATACAGGATAAAATGGAAATTTATTTATTTACTTATTTATTTCACTTTCTCATGAACCAAATAGTAAATTGTTGTTTAGTATTGTGGTTCAAGATTATTATTATTTTCTCGAAAATGCAGAATGATTTTTTTTGAGTTTTTTATTTTATTTTATATATCAACATATCAAAATAAAAAATAATAATAAATTTATAATTTTGGAGGACAAACACTCTAACAACCACTCAAAACAGAAGCTACAACACTTCTAAACGGTGTCTAGGTACATTTGAGTGAACCACAGCAACGTCACAGTAAGCAAGTATTGGAACTTAGTGAGCAATCATCTACATTAAGCACAGTTGTGGTCTATTCGCTGAAAATTGCAGTTTCTCGGAAAACAAGCAAAAAACAGATGAAAAGAATACCGGAGTTTCAAAGGAGACGCAGCACTCATGCTTGTAGATGCGATTAGTTGGTTCGGGGATCCGAACTCGAGAGAGATTCGATCGGAGCAGCTCCATAGGGTTTATCGTATCGAAACGTTAAATTTTGAAGAGAGTTTTAGAGAGAGAGAGCTGTCTGTGTTTTCTATTACTCCTGCCTCCACGGTGAGGGTGAGGAGGAGGAGGAGGAGGAGGAGGAGGAGGAATTGTGCTTTGCCCTAAGAAAATGCAAGGTCTAAAGTTGATTTTGATTCTGATTTTCTGAGAAAGAAGTGAGAAGAGTAGAAGGGTTTTGTAGAGAGAGAACAGCACGTATTTGAGAGTGTACCTGGTGACTTGACTGAATTTGAAATTGGATGGATGGGTATCAATCTACTTCTTCGGTTGGGTTTTAACAACATTGGGTCCATGAGATTTGGCCCAGTGTTACTATTTCATTCAAATAAAAAAAACAACTTTCGGTGGAAGCTACACTTTTCATATTATTTTAGTTTTTATTTTTACATTTTTTTTATTTGTGTTGGTTGCTTCAACATTTGTTTATCATCTCAATCTTATTTTCTTCATTTGCTTTTTTTATTGTCGTCCTTCAAACTTTTTTTATTAGGTTTTTTTTTTGGTGTGTTTTTGTTTTTTATTTAATAATTATAGTTCAATTTTGCAAAACTAACTTTTGAAAAACCTTGAAATGGTATTAAAAAATAATGAAAATGCAATAAAAGAAAAGGACATGGAGTGTGTTTGTTTTTGCGTTTCAAAAATGTTTTTAAAAATAAATTAATTTTTTTAATCGCTTAAAATTAAAGTCTTTTGGTGTTTTCAATTGTTTTGATGTTATCATATCAGAAATAAATTTTAAGAGATTATTATTTTGATATATTTTTAAATAAAAAACACTTTGAAAAGCAATCACTATTAAAATATCAAACAACTTCATATTCTATTATGGGTTGCAACTGTTTCTCACAATGTTTTTTTTTTAATTTAATCTTCTAGACTCAATATTTGGTTAGATTCAATAGATTTGTTGTCATTTATTAAAATATATCATTTTTATTTATGTTATTAAACATACATATAAAATTTTTAATTTATAACTTAAAAAATTGATGAAAAAAAATGTTAACAATTTCAACATTTCTTTTTTAACAATGTGAAAAGAAAAAAAAAAAAACACTTCATCTTGCATCATAGTGCAAAGTTCAAATTAGCATTTTATGAATTTCTTTTTATCTTTCTTGAGAATTCTCTATGTGATGAGTTTATTGTTAAATGCCTATGTTAAAATTATGAGTTTTAATTACATTTCATTTTTTTAATTTTATTATTTGAACATTTTCCCTTTATTTTTTATATTTAATTATGGAGATTTTCAATCCCTTTTAAGTAAAAGTAACATGATGAATTTCATAATCATTTAAATTTGAGAGTGATTTTCTTATTATTTGTTTTTTCGAGAACCAAAATGGTGGGAAATTTCCCTCCCATCATTATTCTCTCACCTTTCACTACAATTTCAAACAATAAAATGTTTCAATCACCTTAAATTTTCATTTTTTTACTCTCTCCTCTCAAACATGAAGTAAAGGTTTATCGATCAACTGTTCCAAGATGCATTTTTTATAGAGAAAAAAACAAGAGAAAACAAAAGGGAGGAAGGAGAAGACAAGCTTGAAGAAATGTTTTTTACTTATTTAAGAAGAAACGGGATGCAAGCGGATGGAGAAAAATTATATATATAAAAAAGTTATTTTCATGAACTCACATGGTACAACCTATTGTTACCTAAAAAAAGATGTGTGAGATCTTATTTTAGAGGCACTAAATGTAGGTTTAATTGCAAAAGAAGCTAGGTTTTTGAGATTTTAGTGTTGGTTAAAAAAAACATGGTTTGGGGAAAAAATGAATTTTAGAAAGCTAAATTGGCGAAATTAGGGACTTAATTGCATAAAATTCAAAGTCCGATAAACAATTAAGGATATGATCAAACAAATCCAAAACCAAGGATTGGTCCATAAAAGGCATGTTAGTTCAATGACTGAAATCCATGAAATTAAAGACATAATTGAAAGTTTATAGACTAATAAAAGACTTTAATCGGCAAATTAGAAACTAATGATTGAAATGGAAAAGACACTCAAATCTAAGGTCGAAACTTGATTTCAGCAAGGGGTGAAATTACAAACAATTGAAAGTTTAAGAGTGATTAAAAATACAATTAAACAAATTAAAAGGGTAAAGGTACAGTTGAATTTTGACAAATCCCAAATAAAACCCCCTAATTTTCAGGGGTTAGTCAAAACAACGTTGTTTTACAAATGTTGTACACTTTCTTCTTCAATTTTAGTTGATCAGGAAAATATCTTCAGGCGATCAAATATGACATTTTGATCATATCAAAGGTTGAAATCATCATAAATTCGACTTAGAAACACCCTTTTATGACCCTATTACCCTGAAATTAAACGATTATGTCTCATATTTGCCATTAATTATCTTAACATCTTATTTCTGATCAATTTTCATTACCTATTCAAGAAAATATTGATAAAGATGACATCTTCAAGCAATTAAATATGGAACTACATATCTCCAAATTAAATAAAGAATGATCAATTAGAAATTTATGCATCATATCTATCAATACCAAGTGGTCTCAAGTTACAACGATGTTGAAAATGTTCTAATAAGGTCATGAAGGTTACTAACTTAGTTAGTCTTGACTAAGATAGCCATCTACACAAAATCAACAAAAAATACATTGAAAATTTTTTATCCCTACTTGGTACACTTGAATATATGTAGTGCATGGGTTAAGTATAGGCTATGATCAACCATGTCTACCATTAGAACTCTTATAGATAGTATATATGTTAGTTTCCACTCAATCAAACACCCAATATAAGTCTATTGCATTCACCAAATAAAAACACACAAATCACAGCTTCTCTGATCTAAAATAAATGCAAGAAAAAAAAAACTCATATTGAAGATATTGAAGAAAACAATAAAAAATCATCATCTTTTACATTTGATCAGCCATACCCACCCCTCCAAATCTCCTTTTATATTGATAATAAATTATAAATCTTGTAATCCTTCATGAAAAGGAAAACAAAGAGTTAAAATATATGGAAATCCTAGACAATATTATGGCAAAAAAGAGACAAAAACTAAGAAAAAAATCAATTAAAAGTCCATTGAATCCATGTACCATCCACATTGAATTTTTCCTACATTTTAGAGTTTATGTTAATATTACTGTTAATAGGTTTAGGGGAGAGAGTTTCTTAGCTTTAGTTCACTAGCTTTTAAAGAGAGTATTTTTGAAAAAATATATTATTTTTTTAGTTCTTACTCGATTTTTTTTGTGTTTTTATATTGTTTTAATGTGTTATGTCAAAAATAATTATTAAAAAATAGTATTATTTTGATATATATATTTAAACAAAAAAACACTTTAAAAACACAATTTCTACTATACTTCCAAATAAATTCTTAGTTATTTAGTTTTTTATTCTAAATATCTGTTTGACAGTGCATATCAAAAATATTTTAGAAAAAAAATAATTTTTATTTTAAATAATTTTTTAATGATTTTAGATAATTTGATTGTATTGATATGAAAAATAACTTTTTAAAAATAAAAAATATATTATTTAAATATATTTTTAAACAATTTGTTTTTTAAAAAATCAACGTTAATAACGCTCCAGATCAGCCCTACGGGTTGTTCTCGTTGTGAGCAGCGGTAAATCCTTTATTGGGCTAAAAAAAAAAAATGGTTTAAGCCAGAGACCCCCTAAAACCTTAGTCTATCCCCTCAACCTCTCAATTTTACCACTCGGAACACTACTCATCCTGCTCTCAACACACATGCACCACATCCATTGTAAAAACAATGGTCACCAGATTATTTCTCAGACCCAACTCAGTCATCCTCTCTCCAACTCACTTCTTTCTCTTCCCCAAACTCTCTCTTACAAAACGCACCATAGCCCTTAATACCCTCCCATATGGACCCTCCCTTCAAAAGGGCTTAACCTCACTTCACTGCCCTCATCCAAAACAGCAGAAGCGGCAACAACAAGAATATGAATCTCTTTCTGGCCCAAAACTCCTTTATCAATGCAAAGAAGACCAGGAAGGTGAAAAAGAAGAGGGCCCTGATGATGTCAATATGATAAACGAGGATGACTTCACCCGGGTTTTTGATGTAGCTGCGCTTAGAGTCCCTGCAAAGGACTGTTTTTCTCTGGAGAGCAGAATTCGTGGCCATTTATTGAATTGGCCGCGGATTCGAAACATTGCCAGAGTACCTGGCGATGAAATGGAAGAAAGGATGGTTTCCTTGTTAGGAGAGAAAGGAAGTGAAGATGAAGAGACTTCCGATGCTTTTACTAGAAGGATTCATGGGAAAGCAGAAGGGGATGGTGAAGAATTAAGTCCTGTTTTGTATAGAGAAAAATTGGCGAAGGAGTTCAATTCAAGGGGGTTTATGAAGTTTAGGAATTTGGCAAAGATTTCGAGGCCGAAGAGGAATAAGAAGAGGAAGGAAGGGAAAGGAGAAGAGGGGGAGGAAAATAAAAGGATAGGGAGGGATGAATTTTCTGTGGTGGAGGTTGTGGAAGAGGAGGAAGGAGGGGATTGGAAGGGCTTGTTGGGGGATGAATTCAAGGGGAGGGGGAACTGGATAGGGTCGACGAGGTTGTTGCTTTTGGACGAGAGGTATGCGGAGAAGGGAGTGGATGAGTTGCCCCAAGCTATCAAGGTGGCTAGTCCAAATTACTTGGTTGCTCTGTGAGTCAGTTTGAAGGTCTTTCATTTTTCCACGTTGCAATTTTACTGCTCTTGTTTTGGTTTATCGTGTCTCGCCATGATTCAGGATTGTGATTTGCTTTTCTTGCGTAACTGACTCTTAAGAAGTATAATTAGCTGCCATCATACTTTGGTTGATGTTATTTAGCATTTAGTTTTTTCCACTTCACGCTTGTCTTCTTCTGTGTTCTTTCCGTTAGCTATTTTGATTTTGGCAGTCTTCTGATGCCTTTCTTACATTATTTATTGCGTGGCCTGTTCCGTTTCAGTTTCCTTGGCGAGGATAAAAAACAAGTAATTGTTTCTCTTTAAGTTATAATTTGAATACCTTGTACTTAATGTTCTGTTCTATGATTAGCTAGGGCATATACATTAGGAGAACAGCTGAGCTTTATTAAGTACTATTATTTACCTTTGTCACCTGGTCCATGCCATGATTTTAGGACAGCTGATTCACTGGAGAAAAGTTTTTGCCTGGTACTTAATTTGGGAAGCCAGTGAAGCATGTTGTTTGGTGATGGTTCTTTTTTGCCTTTTTGTGACGGTAGGATCTCAGAATTTTGTAGAATGCTATTTGGAAAGAAGTAAAACTATGAACTCTTTCTTGGTTCTGGCAAGCGATGAATTTAGCACAGAAAATGGAGAAAAAAGCATAGAAAAATCTGTAACATTTTATGTGGATGGATTTTTGAGATTGATGCAATATGATCAAAGACATAGGCATATTTTCTGATGCTCCTGTCACACTGATTTCCAATTCTATGTGAAATGATTTAAGAATGAAAACTTATGTGATCAAACTATTGCAAAGAAAGCAACCTTCCATCTTCTCTCCCCTCTCTTTTTTAGCAGTGAAAAATACTGCAGATTTATTTAGAAGGTATCTTGGAAAGCAGGAATATAAAACTTGCACCAAAGCAATGATGTGAGATTGAATTGGTGAAAGAATTGAGATTTGCCCACTTACATTGTAAGACAATTTTGTTGAGTTTTTGCTTGAAATTGAACCGGTTATCCTACTCCTTGTGGACCACTAGCACAGCTGTTATTTCTATTGGTTTTCACATTCAATCAGTGGGAAAGCATTATATTTAGATGTGTTTCAAGATTGCCTGTATACTTCAACTGCTAAAAGAGTTTTGCTTTCTTATTGTCATAAAATAAAGAATTCAAAAGCATACATCAAGATTGTGGGAATGCTTTAGAGTTGTCCATTTCTAATGGAATATGATAACAATCCCAGTGACCAATCCTGGAAGTTGATCATATTGATTCCAGGTGTGAAATTTATGCAGCAGATATGCTGCGCCCTGATTGTGATATCTCCCTAAAATATTCATAGCATTTTTGCTATGGTGGGAGTTGTCTGACTGCTTCTTATGAGATAATTTCCTTTCCTCAGCCATTAGAATTTATGTCCTATGAATCTTCAATTTTCAGCTAACCTTAATGATGTATGCTATTCATGTCACCTTCTAGGCAGAGCCCCCTAGCTTGCAGATAGTCTGTATGTTAAATTGACTGTTTTTCCTTATAATTTTATTAGCTTTTCTAAATAAAATATCTTTCCTTTCAACGCTTAGAAAATGTCTCATTCTTTCCTTTTCTCCCCTTGCTTTATATGTATACAACCTTGATATGGAAGTTTCAGACTGGAGTGTCTGGTGGCACTCCTTGTTCTGTTGCCTCAAAGGAATTTTCCCTATACAGCTAATTCTGTCAAACTGCAACGTCTCTATTCTTTTATTCATATAGCATGCTCTATAGCATGACTTAACATTTATGCTTCAATGGCAGGTTTCATTTTTTTCCCCTCTTTGTTTATGATTTTACACCTAACATTCTCCTTGTTTACACCAGGCTGTGGCACAAGAAGCTATAAGAGGGAACTCAACATCTACCTTTGATCTTGTTAGATGCAAGTTGACTTTGTTTTATGATTACTGGCAGATGAATGAGGTACATAAAGGGTACCTGCTTTTTTTGACATGTTTGCTCAATCTGTTTTGATGGTCAAACTCTTACACTTACATGATGTGAAATAACTTAAGTGAATTTCCAACTCGGAAGATTACTAGGCTGTTTTTATGTTTTTCTTTGGAAAAAATACATCAGTGGGTGTCTGTAAGTTATTCAGCAACCAAAAAAGGGAAAATAGCAGGTTTCCAGAATTGCATATCCCATTGTAATTCAGGAAAAAAAACCATAAGAAAAAAGTAAGTGATTCTTTTTTGCAAGGCTCTAAATGGAACTGAGAATTTTATGATTAGCCCACGCGTGGCCAGCTTGTTCATTTAAAAGCCCCCCCCCCCTGCTAGCTACTTTAATTCATAGTAATTAATAAAATGACCACACTTGAACCTGTGTGCTTAAAGAAGTTGAAAAATCAAGCTGAGGTCATGTAGGGATCCTAAGCTTGAGCTGAGTTGATGTTTGACCATTGTTATTCTAATTCCAGCTGGGGTTGCATGCACTTGAACTTGGTTGACCATGTACTGCCTTTAATAAGCTGTTGCCTATGAATGCATCTGTTATTCATGCACAGCACTGGGTTATTGGAGTGTTGCAAAATCATGTTGGTTTATAATAACTACAGCTTTACAGATCTTGGAGGCCTTACTGCCACGGGATATGGTTATTCCATCAGCTTTTGAAACAGTTGGACATATTGCACATCTGAACCTGAGAGATGAGCATCTGCCATACAAAAAGCTTATAGCGAAGGTTCAGTCCAGGAACTTCTAGTCTTACAATCTTTAAGATTAACTGTGGAATTGAAACGTATTTCCTGAACTACTTTTTTAATGATTACATCTTCTCCTACAGGTAGTGCTGGATAAAAATAAGCCAAAGATACAAACAGTTGTAAATAAGATTGATGCCATACATAATGACTATAGAACAATGCAGCTTGAAGTTTTAGCTGGAAACCACTCCCTTGTTACCATGGTAGTTGAGAATGGATTACGGTTCCAAGTTGATTTAGCAGCAGTGTATGTTCACTTTACTTGCAACACAATTGAGCATTCAACTGAAATATTTAGATGTTTGCTCTTATCGAGTTTAGCAGAAAACCAACTTAAAGGCACTTCTTTCTATTCCCTTCTCAGTCAGGAATATGCATCATTCAGTTGATGTGTCTGTATTTATCATCCTATGTTATTGAGGTCCATGTTTTGAGCTCCCAATTGTCAGTATTGAACATTATTTTTATAGTTGATACTCCCAAAAAAACAGGCCTTAGCTATATATATTGATAATCAATTAGGTTTGGTACATAATATGGAAGTGGTAGCGCTTTGATCATACAACAATTGTACAGAAGCTGGTTTACAGGGTCTCAGCCCACCCCACCCCACCCCACCCCAAAAAGCACGTAAATTTCCTTGGTTAAACTTCTCTAACCAATACTGGATCTTATTGCTCTCTCTCTAGTTTCCACTGCTCTCTCTCTCTGTAGTTGCTGAATGATCTTTTATGTTGTCCCGAGTGGCAGAGTCAGAAGTTGATATAATTGAAAACTATTTCCCAGAATAAATTTCAATTTTAATGTATCCAATAAAAGACATAAAGGTAGCATGGACTTATGTTTTTTTCTTTTTCCCCTCGATGCAGCTATTGGAATTCCAGGCTTGCTAGTGAAAGGCAAAGACTTCTGAATGATTTTGCGCACCATGATGTCCTTTGTATGTTTTAATATTTACCTTTTTTTTTTACATACCTGCAGATTTTTTCATGTATATGAAACTTGAGAGTTTTTAGGCTGTAGTTTCTTACCATTAGTCTGTATTTGAATGTAGTTGCTTGCTTACTTGTATCTTCAAGTTTTTTTCCTGCAGATACATTGAATATTTTTACCAATGTACTAACATGTTTCCGACCATATTTATTACATGATTGATAGGTGATGTTTTTGCTGGAGTTGGGCCAATAGCTCTATCTGCTGCAAAGATAGTGAAACATGTATACGCCAATGATTTGAACCCTTGTGCAGTTCAATACATGGAGAAGAATAGTGTTCTCAACAAGCTTGAGAGGCATATTGAGGTATGATAGTAACTTCCATTTGTGGTTTCTCTAGTTTCCTTTTGTCCATATTATTTAGAAGATCATTCAGCTCCATATAGCATTACTTCATAGTTATCTCCTTCCATTTCCTCTTGCTGGAAGATTGAGCAGTTGAACGTAAACTCTTGTGAAATAAAGATGTTTAAAGTAAATTCTCGTGAAATAAAGATGCATTAAGTCCGTCAATTATGTTGTCCCATAGTGAGTGAAAATACCATATAAAAATTGGTTCTCAAACTGACATGTAGTGTTTTAGGGCCTATTTGAGAGTATAGTGAAGATTGTTTTTAAAGTGCTTTTTATTCGGAAATACATCAATTTTTTTTTTATTATTTTAAAAAATCATTTTTGATATCAGCACATATAAATAATATGAAAACACTAGAAACAATTAATTTAAAGCAAAAAATAAAATAAATTTCAATTTTTTTCAAAAGTTCTTTTAAAACACACTCCCAAACATGCCCTTCAAGTCAGCTTGTTTCATAAGTTATCTGGTTTCAATATCTTTAATTCTATGGCATTAAGCTTGAGGTTAATTGTTGTAGGTATGTAGCTGCAATTCTTTCTTGTCAACATGCTTCATATTAAGAATATTACATGCCATTTTGTAGATCTTTAACATGGACGGAAGAAGGTTCATTGATGCTATGTTTGCCAGTCAGAAAGCTCATTCCATCACACAGGTGGTTATGAACTTGCCAAACGATGCAGTGGAATATCTAGGTGTGCAAAGTTTTCCTTGACCAAACGTTTAGATTCTAAAAATTGCATGCACAATCTGGTTATTCCTGTGCAATCATAACACATGCCATTATTTTTCCATTCAACCACACTTTCTTTGATAAAGACTTCTTTAAGAATGCAATCATCTTGTTTGTGGACATACAATTATGGGACAATTCAAAATACACTGCTGATCAAGTATTTCATTTAGTTTGAAGTGTACTCACTGCTAAGAAACATCACTTAATTTTCTTGGATAGCCTGTATGTGGCAAGTGATGCTGTTACCTTACAAGCAATTCTGTGCACCAAATTTGAATAACCAGGATAGTTTTAAGCTAGAAACAGATTGTTTCTGAAATCGATGAATTCTGAGAACTGCTTGATTCTTTTTATTGATGTTTTTCTTCTCCTCTATTCACAGATGCATTCAGGGGGGTATTCAAGGATAAACCCAAAGATAAAGAATATGCCTTGCCAATGATCCATGTTTATGGATTCTCCAAAGCTCGAGATCCAGAATTTGATTTCCACGAGGTCTGCTGCTAAACTCTTTTGAGCAATTGTACCTTTTTTTCACCCTTTATAATTATATGCTGGACTTGGATTGTGCAAGCCTGGTTTTTTATTTTAGATTCTTCTTCAATTCCTGATTTTTCCACTTTTCCTGAACACTGAAAATGCAGCGGATAAGGATTGCACTGCAAGAGGTGGCAGTTAATGTAGAAATGCGTAGGGTACGGCATGTTGCACCTGGAAAATGGATGCTGTGTGCATCATTTAGGCTTCCTAAGAGTGTAGCATATGCACATGCTATGTTAAGAATGTAAGTGCATCCAAGTTAAAATCCTTGTGTTTTTATTTTTCAAATTAACAATAATTTATCAATAAACTAAAAGGTGTATAATATTCCTTTTTTTTTAAATCCATGTTTCTTCTCTAATTTCATACTTCAATACTTAATTTATTAGATGGAGATTGTATTTATAATTTATTGTGATTTGCTTTTATAAATGGTTAACTAGTCTTATAAGTTATAACCTGTGCTATGTGTTTGGCTGATCAACTCAAGTTTTTTTTTTTTGTTTTTTTTTTATCTTTCAACATGGAGTTGATTAAGAATTAAATTTTATGATTTATTTTAGTTTGTTTTCTATGAGATTATCCTAGTTTCATGGCTTGATTCGTGGATTTGACAGGTTAACTTGGTTGATTATATTTTTTTTAATCTCTTTTTAGCTTAACCTCACAAAACATTATCCATTCAATTTTTTTTTATAAATCTATGTTTCTCCAAGTCTTGTGTTTTTTTTCAAGTTAAACTATGCTTTTATTGGTTTTCTAGGTTGTTTTTGGTCCTATCAAGATTATTATTATTATTATTTTTACTTGAAAAATGCTAGCAACACTTGTTTTTTATATATATGTTCAAAAATAATAATTCAATATACTAGTATAATTCATTCAGAGTAATATATCAATTCTAAAATGCAATACCGTCGGTCACCTTTCCAAGAACTCAATTTTATATTTAACTTGTGAAAGGGACGGATAATTTAGATTTCTGCTAGAATATCGTTTCCCCTAATCCGAACCTCCTCCTGAACCTGTTTACATGCCTGGGATATGTTGAAAAGTAACCAGCCGCAGTTTCAGAGGTCTGTTGTTTTTAAAAATATATTAAATTTTAAAAATTATTTTTGATATTTTTGTGCTATACCCTTTGAAACTAAATTCTGAGACTCTCAATGGACCTGATTATAGGCTGTTGTTCTTGAATGCTTTCTTCGTCCCTTATCGGAGAGGGAAAAGGCAAGTCCCGATTTGAGAACTGGGAAAATCGTGATGATGAACTTGAAAAGGCAGGGTTTGGAGTTGAGGTCGAACAAAACGAGGGTAATGCCCAATTAACTAACTTGTAGTTAACTGTTTTCATTCATTCATTTATTTATTTATTCTATTGTGGTCTCTTGTAAAGGATAAAATACTTTCTAAGAGTTACAAAAAGTTTAGGAATATTTTATTATTTGTTAATTATTAAATTTGATTTTTAATTTTTTAATTTAATTGTTTTTATCATTTTTATTCTTTAGAATCTGGTTTGATTTGATTTTTATACTAGTTTTGATCCTTATTGTTTTTTGTTTTTTCACTATCCTCTTCTTAATTGAAATTCTTTATCTATTAGATTTGATCCATATATTTATTTTACTATTATTTATTTTATTTCAAATAGATTATAAAATTGTTTTTTTTTTCAATTTCATCATCTTTTAATTTGTCATATTGATTTTTATTTTTTCAAATTGTTTTTTACTGAATTGTTTTTTCTTTTCAATTTTTTTATCTATCAAATTTAATCTCTATTCGTTTAATAAACTTGAAAAAAATAAAAATTATTTTTATTACTGAAAAGTAAATAATTTATTTTTCAAATTATTTTCTATATTACCATCAAATATAAATAAATAATTTACTTTTCAAAAACCTACGTTACATAAATAAACAGGGCTTAATTCGACAAGCTCACATGTGCATACCATGTTTCATGAGGAAATCCCGCAGCATGTCCTCCTTCATTAATTGAGCATGATGTTCTTTTGTAAGCTAAAATATTTGTAATAAGAATCATTAGATTTATCATTTTTAATTTTCCGTTGAAATATAAAAATCATAGAATTGTTTTTACAAAATATTAAATTTAAACAAAACCTATTAAAAAAACACTTTCAACTATATTATCAAACATCTACAAAAGGAAATTCACTTCGTTTAAACCCTTTCCATCTTACCATGGTATGGACCACCTAATTATTATAGACAGGAAGAGTTCCTCCTCGCATATTATTTTGTGTACATGGATAAAGAGCAATTAAAAACCATAACAAAATAGAAAAAAAAAACTCTTCAGCTAATGGTAATGAAAAGAATAATGATTAAAATATTTAAAATCATTTTTTTCTTATCAATTTTAATTTTTTTATTAAGTTTAGATAAACCATTAACTTCTATATATATATAAGATAATTCTGCATCATTTTTCAAGCTTAATTAAAATTCCAAACGAAAGCATCTGCTGTGGATGGAAGAAGGGCCTCGCTATTCACTTTTCTGTTTATTATTATTATTATTATTATTATTATTTTTGGATAGATTGGAAAATAAAACTGCAAAGTACCAGAGTCCAAACATTTCTCAGACATAACCTGCTTTTATGTCTGAGTTTTTGTTCTGTACTGTTTTTCTCTTGGCAGCACCAACACAACTAACAAACAGATGATAGCGACCTTCGTAATGCATCTCATATTCGAATCTGTAGAGAAAACGGAATATTTGACGCACAGATTTGTCCTATTTGGACGGCCCAGATTTTACCTCCCTAAAATCTCTCATCTTGCAAGACATGGGGATCCTGTTTACCTATATTTTGCAAGGACTGTCCTGCCCTGACGAGCTTCTGCTCTGCCTGCGTTATTATCACACTGATCTTCTGGGACAGAAGGGTCTTTTTGGGAAACACAGAGAAGAAAACGAAACCTAATCCCAGTACAGTGTTGAGATATAGATAATTGCATGGATCATCGGCGTCCCTGTTCAGGATTCTCTTTTGGGTATATAAAATTTCGAAGAGTTTTATCCTGAAATAGTGAGATCGTTCAGAAGTTGCATAAAGCCAGAGCTAAAATGAAACTTTCAAGCTAACAAGCGATCAAATTGAATCACATTAGGGTTTCTTCGTTTTGGTTTGGTCTTCTCTGAAACTGCCAGGTTTAGTTTCTTGTCAGAGTCTTGTCTACAGGAAAGTAGTTTCTGTCATTATTTTACTCTTCCTTGAAGTGTTCTCCACGTCATGATCAAGGTGATTGAGTTTGTATGAATCTTAAATTAGTATGGTTTCTATACAGATCTTCATATACTAATGGCATACCCAACTGCTTGAAATCGAAATGACAGAAACCTTTTGTCATGCATGAGATTGGTCATGTAATTGCAATCTTCCCCTTTCTTTTTAGAGGTTTAGTTCAAACAAGGTGATGCTAAAAGGTCTGATCAGATATATATATATATATATATATATATATATATATATATAGTAAAAAGAAATACAAATGACTGTTGGCAAGCAAATAATCTGAGCTGATTTTTTCAAACGGAATCCCTTTGACAACTGATGATCATGTGAAATTATTCGAACCAAGCAAATTCACCACGTTTATGTCTTTATAGTAATTTGTCTAAACCACTCATTAAGTATGAAAAGGGAACATATATATTTACCCCATTCTTGTCTTGCCCACCTAATCTGTGTATCGATCGTATGAACATTGCCTACACTATTTTTTTATTTTTTTTTAATTTGAGGAAACTTTATTTTCAGAAAATGTATTTTATGGATTCAAATAAACATGTAAAATTCTAGCTGTCTTGAATTCTTACATGTCCTAACTTAAATGTAAAACCTGCTGTTCAAATCTGATTATGGGAAGAGAGGAGAGAGAGGAGAAAAGAGAGACAGATCTATCTTTTAAAGTTTAAACGAGTTGCATACGACATCGTTTAAGTGTGATAGTTTTTTTTTTTAAATCAATTATGTTACCTACTAATTTTTTTTACTGTATTAAAATAAATAAATAAATAAAAATAAACGGATTGTTCCCTGCGTGAAACGACAAGGGATTTGGGCATGAGTGAACGAATAAATCTTTCCCCCCGCCATAAAAACAACCTATAGCAGCTCTAAAACTGTAAAACACTCATTTCTCCTTAAAACAGTCGTCTTTCTCTCTCTCTCTAGCAAACAAATCATGGGAGCCAAGCCTTTTCTGTCAGCAGGTGTTAATTTAATATATTTTAAAAAAAATAATTTAAAAAACCGAATTGAAGTGAAACAATTGTCCTAGTCGTAGCCGTCGATCTATCTATCAATCGCACCGGTATAATTTATCTCTTCCCAATCCAGCATACCTACCCAGCTAGCTACGTACAGAGTACAACCTATACTATATAGTATAAAATCCTAGCCAGTTACTATACTATAGCATCCAAAAGTGGGGCCATTTGCCACGTGGAATGGGACCATGAGCAAGCAATCTTCCAAGATTCTTCTTCTTTCTAAATTTGATGGTCATGATGACGTTCATGTCCATGTGATATCATGGGCTTGATGGCCTGAAATTGTAGAGATAGCACAAGTTTTTTCTCCATAAATGGAAAAGGAGAGAGCCCACCTGCTTCCATCGCCGCCGCACCTTCTCCCTTATTAGGACGGCGCCCCGCCACCCTATAACATTGTTTTCCAGCCGGGATTTCATTGTGTAGTTGCGATCTTCACCATAGTCCTATCCACCTGAGGTTACTGGTTTGGTCATGCGGTTTGGATTCTTGGAACACCCCAAAACATCCTTGATTGATCATCATGCTATATGAATTGAATTAGAGTTATTAATTTCATTTTGTTTTGATTGAAATAGCTAAAATATTTTATACCAGTTAAAAAAATAAGATAAAATGACGTCGTTATTATCTCGGTTAAAATTTTTTGCCTGTGCCATTTTGGCTAAATAGTGTTTTTTTTAATAATGAATAATTTTATAATATTAATCACATCTCTTAATTCAATCATTCAATTGAGATGAAATTTTACGATGAGTCTCTTGACATATTTATATATATTATGTTAAAATTTCAGGGCAATTAGAAAATGTAATGACCTTACGAGATTGATAATGATATTCTCGTAATATTATACATGTTCATAATTATGTTCAGAAAAAATATTTTATTGTGTCTTTTTTTAGATTAAATTGCACAATTCTAAATAGTTTTACTTTTGGATTTGAACTGTTTTTTTAAATTAATATATATATATATAGTACAACCCCAAAACAACGCGTCAAAATGATTCGAAACTGAAACATTCCGTTTCAATTGAAAAAATAAAACACTAAACACAACAAAATTGACAATCTCCATATGAATGCTGATATCACACCTTGAGAATTGGATTCGTTCTTCAAAATCGAGACTTCAATTTCTTGATGTAAATTCTTCTATATCCAAGTTATAATCCATTTGATCCCGTGGATCGGTGTTACTCTTGTGAACTTGGTGGGGCTTCATGTGATATGTATTTCACATCTTAATACCGCAGCAATATTTTTGTGCGTCAAGATTCTTTAACGTCTGAATTTATGCAAGTGTTTCATGATGATAAAATCTCTTCATATCCCTTTAATCATATATAGGGCATGATATAGGCCAGCTCTTAATTACCGTCATTTTACTTTCAATTAGGACATGTGATTATTCATTTACGAAAGATGCATTCACTTGTTGAGATTTTAAATTTATTTATTTTAGATGATAAAAGACAACATGTTTCACTTTATTTGAAAGTATTTTTTGTTTATAAATATATTAAAATAATGTTTTTTTTTAAATTTAAAAAAAAATTATTTGTGATATCAACACATGAAAATGATATTAAAAACATCAAAAAAAATTAATTTAAAATAAAAAATAATTATTATTTTTCAAAAAAAATTAAAACGCAGTGCCAAAAAGAACATAAGAGTTCTATTTATGTCGGTGAATGATTTTGATAAAAAAATATAATATTAAAGATAATTCTGCATTATATAAAAAATAAAACAAAAAAATATATAGATTTAGGGTGATCTATACATAAAAAAGAAGAAGTCTTATTTCATTATATATCAAATTAATGTTATATAATATATATTTATAGTATTAATAATTATCAATTTAGTTATTCTGCACCGTTTCAATCCGGCAATAAACCACGAATTACAACATCTTCAATAATCAAACATGAATTAAATATACTTAAAAAACATTATTAATTGCTACAAAAAATAATAATTATTCATTAGTTAAACTTATACATCATCGCCAGCAAGTGAATATTAATATTTGCTCAAAGGAATATGTAGCTTACCAGAACAGAAGCTAACACATGGAGTCAGCTTTTTGATATTTCCAGGTATGAAGAGGGCATCATTGCAAGGCTATAATATCATAGGCAAGTTCATGTATTTTGCCCGGAGACTACTATTGTAATTATTTATTTATTTATTTATTTAAGGAAATTCTGTATTCTGAAAAGTGTATTTTACATATCTAGATAAGTAAATAAAACCTTAATTGTCTTAAGTTTTTACAAGAAATATATATCCTAACTTGAATTTAAAATCGATTGTACAAATCACAAATTCTTTATCATCACGTTACGATACTTGGAGACACCACATCACCTGGCGAGTCCAAGTGCCCGTTTGGCATTGCAATCCCACCGGCTTATGGTCGAAATTTGAAAAAAAAATTTCATTTTAAATGAATTTGTTTTTGTGTGTTTTAGATTATTTTGATGTGCTGATTTCAAAATTGATTTAAAAAAAATAAAAAAAACATCATTTTAATGTATTTCGGCACAATAAACACTTTGAAAAACTAACACAACAACACTCCCAAACAGCCCCAAACCCTAGCTAGCTACCCCCATGATCAGGAGATCGTGCCCATTGAAGTATAGGGCAGAAGTGCAGAAATTAAATGCGAAATATTTTTTGTTTTTCTTACAAAGGCAATATTTATTGTTCTTTTTGTAAAATAAATAAATGAGAGTAATGATGTTTTGCTATTTTAGGCAAAACTGACATTTGTGCAGCATCCAACTGTTTTGCATGTCTTAACATCTTCTCCACAGGACAATACCCTTCACCTCCGACCATGCCTGATGCAACCTGGCCAAGTTTTGTCTTATGATGTTAACACGTTTCAGTGGGGCCATGTTTTTCACATTTAATTCCACCCTCTAAATCTCTTTATATATATATATATATATATATAAATTCTTAGCTTGTATTTTCTATTTGAAATTGAATTATATATCTATCCTTATATCCTGAAATTATTAGCATATACTAAAAGATTTTTTTCCCCTTATTTTTTTTAAATTTCAAACTTCATCTCCCAATATTAGATTTATAAGATATTGAACTTCATAATTTATTTTGATTAGTTTTATATGAAGTTTTTCGATCTCCTGACTCAAGTTGCAAGTTTTGAAGATTAGTTATATTAACTCGAATTATTTTTTTCTGAACTTCAACATTCAACATATAGTTAATTAAGAATTAAAATTTATAATTTTTTTTCCTAAGAGGTTATTATGGTTTTATAACTCATTTTATGATTTTTACATAGTAGTTAGGTTTTATCCTTTTTTATATTTAAATATTATTTTTCAACCTCATCTCTTAACATTCATTTGATTGAAAACTGAAATTTATAAAAAAAATATTGCTTTCTATAGAGTTGTCTTGATCTTTTGATTCAAGTTTGGTAAGTTAACCTAGGTTAACTTGAGTTTTTTTTTTTTAATTTAATCTTTCAATATTTGATTGATTTGGGATTGAACTTTATATTTATGTTTTTAATTATATTTCTATGAGTTTAGCATGGTCTTATAACACAAGTCACAGGTTAGGTCGATTGAGTCATTTTGTTTTATCATTTTTATTTGATTTTTATTTTTAATTTCATCATTCAATATTAAATTAATTGAGAATTAGATTTTGATAAAAAAAAAAAAAAACAATTATACTTTTTATAGTGTTATAAAGGTCTCATGACCAGGGTAACGAATTTTTCAGGTTAACTTGAGTTGATCTGAATTAATCTATTTTATGTGCTCTATTATAAAGGTCTCATTATCTGAGTAACAAATTTGATTGGTTAATCCAAGTTGATATGAGTAAATCTATTATGCTGTTATTTCAATTTAAAAAATATATATTATCTTTGAATCAAGCTATATTTTTATTAAGTTAATTCTCATATATTTTTATTTTTATTTTTATTTTTACTAGAAAATATATTAACAACACATGGATATTTTTTTATCTATCCTACAGTGTAGCGTCAACAATGATCTAGTACCACCTAAATACAATGACACACACAGCTTAAGAGTAATTTTCTTTTTGAGATAAATCATGAAATTAATAAAGAACTTCAAATTAAATCATAGTAAAAAGAGCACCAAATATATTAATAAATTAAACACATATGTAGCAATTAATTTATTGGTGTGGGTATAGCTTTTCTCTTCAAAAGGAAAGACAAACTATTATATTATGTTTGTTTTTGTGTTCGAAAACTATTTAAAAATTATTTCTTTATTGTTTTATAAGACAAGTGACAAACCCAATGAAATCCATATATTACACAGACAAGGTCATGTCCTTTAGGCATTTCACTCTATTGTCAATACCGTTCCGATCGTCGTTCTGGTTTTTTGATTGGAACGGAACGTTCCGGTTTCGGAGTGTTCCAGCGTGCCGTTTCGGTGTCGTATTGTTCATATATAATTAATTATATATATATATGAAAAAAAATAAAATATTAATTTAACAAACATAATTAAAATTTGAATTCTTTTTTATTTAAAATATTTTGGTGTTTTTAAATTATTTTGATGTATAGATGTCAAAAATAATTTTTTTAAAATAAAAAAAATAGATTTTGAACCCGGAACGGCACGCCCGGAACAGAATCGAGACGTTCTGGCCGGAATTTGGCTGGAATTTCCGGATCGGACCGGAATTAAAACCGAGACGAAAACGACGCCGTTCCGTTCTGGCCGGAACGGAACAGAATTAACAAATATGTTTCACTCTGCTTCATACTGCTGCTTCTCTTCTCTCTTCTCTCTTCACATCTCTTCACCTCTCTCTCTCTCTCTCTCTGTCTGGAACAACACAACAAAACTCATATCCAACATTCTCTTAAACCCCAAATTCTAGACCTAGCTCTTACTCTACTCTTTAAAAAACCACCTTCTTTTCATTCTCTACAGGATACACTTCTCTTTGGTCGAAGCTCTCAATGTAACAGTGCCTTTTCTCCTTAATTCATCTCTTTTAAAACCCACCATCCTTTCATAAACCTTTTTTCAACTCGTTTTGTTTTGATCTTTCCTCTCAATGTCTACTCCACTTTCGCTATTTCTCATGCCTAACAATGGCAGCAAACAAGAGCCTACCCAGGCCATGGCCATTAGCACCAAAACAGCTGAACCGGCAAGAAGAAGTAGTGCCACCAATCAGAGCAAAAGGTCTACCACCAGAAAATGTCAAACTCGCAAGAAACAACGCCAAAGAGGCATGGGAGTAGCTCAACTTGAAAGTTTAAGAATTCAAGAAAGATGGAAAGCTATCACTGAAGCGAACCAGAACACTGGTGCTTTCAATCTCCAACCCACCCAGCAGTTACATGATCACCACCCGTTTAATTATAATACTGATGATAATAATAATAATCAAATGCTGCAGTATGGTACTACAGTTAACTGTGGTGTGCCAACGAGTAGTGGTGGTGGTGTTTTTAATGGTTTCTTGGGCTGGGATCACCAGGGTGGTGTGGTGGCTAAGAGGGTTGACGGGTTTAATGTCAATAATAATGATAGGATTGGGTCGGGTCAGGTTTTCGTTAACCAGCACAATATGGTTGGATCGGTCCCGGTTCATCAGGTTGGGGTGTTTGAGGCTTCGAAAGAGCTCTCTTCAATCCCAAAAGTAATGCAGCAGCAGCAATATGAGTCTTCTCGTTTTGATCTTTGCTTTAAGGTTTGTGTTTTAAGGGGTTCTTGATGCCATATGCTTGTTAGTGATCCTTTTTCTTTCCTGTTTGTTTCTTGGGAAATTATATAAGAATTAAATAAATTATAAGCTACAAGATTTTCTAGCAGTCCTGGATTAGTTTTCAATTCCTTTTTCACTCTGTGTTAAAAATCATTTTGGCTATTTTATGTCTATGGACAGATGGGTGGATTCAGTGCCAGAGCTGCAAGGAGTACTGCTCCCTACGCCAATCACAACCACAACAACAATGAGGTTATAAATCTCCTTCATCTTTCTTTCAAGTGATATATATTGTTTTGAAACTATGCTTCTAAACTATATTTGGTCAATAGAAGAACACATAAAAATGTAATATTGTTGATTTAATTTCAATGGAAATAACAATATTCATTTGTGTTTTGATTTATTAGAATCTTGATTGGGTGATAATTTAATCATGAGGGTTTTTCAGGTTACTTCAGAGATGATGACAGTTCACAGAAAGGGTACTAATAGCCCAATGGGCAGAAAAGTTATCATGGAATATGAGTTTTTCCCTGGAAAAAATGGCACAGGCGCTTGTTTCAAGGAGATGGAGTTTCCTAGCCCAGAAGCTCCAGTTGCAGTGGGAGGTGGTGAAGCTTCTTGCGTTACAACTTACTCTGATTACAGTGGTTACAGCGCATCTAATGCTTCTAATTCTATTGATTTGTCTCTGAAACTTTCATACTAGCTAGATTCAAAGAAACATGTCTAGTTTTGGTTAGTTTTGATGTTTTTCAATATCTGTGTGATCACCCAAACCCTAAACACAGCTTATAATTTCCCTTTTGTTCTTAAACTAATCATTAGCAATGCCAAAAACAGTGCTGCACATATTCTTGTTTTGCTTAATCTCTCTCTCTCTATCTCTGATCATTGTAAGTGCTTTAACATTTCCATGCTTTATGATCTTGACTTGTTTCACTTATGATCTATCTTGTTCCTTATGAAGAATTGAGTAACATATAGCCCAAAAAGAATTGACTTATTGAAGCATTTGTTCAGTACTATAACCGCATACAATTTTGAAGTAAAAACAACTTTATTTTATCTTATTTTTTTAATTAATACGAAATATTTTGATCATTTCAGTTGTTTTGGCCGAAATGAAACCGATATCTATGGGTAAAAGGACCTCGCAGGGAGGCTCAAAACCCTGGCAAGCATCAACCCTCTCTCTCTCTCTTCTCTCTTCTCTATTTGATTGGCGAGGGATTTCTCTTCTAGACATAGCTTCCATGTTTTATGCGCTGAAACACATGGATGGCATCTCTGGTTTACTGTTTATGCGAGTCAAGCAAACTTTTCGGGTGTTCTTGAAAAAAAGTGAAAAAAGATAGATAAAAAGAAAGCTATAAAAAAACTAGCCTTCCTTAACAGAAACACTGCGGTACTGCTGTATATATATATATGATCAGGTCAGTGAGTGGCTGCTGGTTTGTACAGATACAGCTACAACACAGTATATTTTACAGCATGCAGTATAATTAAAATCTGCAAAAAGTTTAAAATGTAGAGAAGGAGACTGCTAGTCTGTGGAAGCTTTCTCTAAGTTCCTTTTGATTGGTTGATCATGATCAGTGATCTCCTTCGTCCTAGCTACTGCTAACCAGCTTTTCCAATATCCCTCTTAAATTTGTTTTAATGCTGCAAAATTGCAAGCTATGCTTAAAAAAGAAAGAAAAACCCTTGTAAGTTACTGGTAGACTGGTTCTAGATGGTTATATGGTAGCAAATGAAGTGGCTGATAGACTGAAACATTCTTGCAACGATGATTTTATTTTCAAAATTGAATTTGAAAAGGCTTTTGATTTAGTATTAGGAGTGTGTTTGGAGAAAATCATGTTATAAATATTTGGGTTTGGATATAAATTAATGGAGAAAATTGATCTTGAAATGCTTATCACAATCACGACGACTATGCAAGGTGTCTTGGTTTCATGTAGCAAAGGAAAAAAAAACAAAGAGGAGGCCTAAAGGTGGGATCTTTGGATGGAAAGACAGAATGATCATCTGCTCAAGATTCTAATAAATGGAGGTGTCTGAGTTTTTCATTGGCAATTGATGCATGACAACTTATATTGAATTAATTTAAAAAAGTAAAAAATATACTATTATGATATATATATATATATATATATATATATATATATATATATATAATAATTACCATAATATCAAATTCTTAGCAACATCATAATTGTTGAAGCTACATGGATGTTTGCAATTTTAAATTGAGTTTCTTTTATAATTTGGTTTTTGAAAATAACTATTACCCGTAGGTATTCTCTGGGGGTGATATTTTTCTAATGGAATAAATGATATATTGTTTTTTATTTTGTGTTCATTTAAGAGAATAATTAAAGTATTTTTTGTTTAGAAATGTATCAAAATGATTTTTTTATTTTTTTTAAATTATTTTTGATATAAATATATTAAAAATGATCTAAAAACAATGAAAACAAATTATTTAAAAAATATTTTTCAACAACATTTTTTCCCCAAACACCCCTTAATGAGAAATATAATTTTCTTTTAAAATTCAGTAGACAGGACAAAACCGAGAAACTAGAACTTTAGTTAGACTCGTATAAATATAAATAACTCCCTTTCCTTCGCTCCTTTTTTGAAAAATACTTTCATTTAACTGGCACTGATGGGAAGTCAGCACACAGTTACATTACACTTTGAATTAGGGCTTGTTTGGAATTACTATAAAATTATTTTGTAATGAATTTTTTATTTAAAAATATATCAAAATACTTTTGGCATTAACATATAAAAATATATTTTTTTTTATTTTTCTTTTCAAAAACACATACTTAAATATGCATGAATCCCTCTTAAATCTAAAAACTCCATACTGAACCTGTGGAATGAAGATTCGCCAAACAATATTTTTGGCTTTAAAAAGAAAAACAAAATCGTGAACGGCAGGATTCGAACCTGCGCGGGCAGAGCCCACATGATTTCTAGTCATGCCCGATAACCACTCCGGCACGTCCACCCTTCTGTTGTTATCCTAAACCTATTTTATTAATAAATATATACCATTTTAAAAAACAGCCGCTACTACATTTCCAAACACCCTCTAGGTTCCGTGATGGCATAGTAATAAGGTAATTTTGCATTCAAATCAAACCATCATCAAAAGATAAAGAGCTCTGTTATTTTTGCGTTTTTAAAATAATTTTGAATTTTTTTCTGTACTTCAAATTAAATTTTTTGATGTTTAAAATTGTTTTGATAAACTTATATAAAAAATGAATTATTTGTTTTAAATAATTTTAGTTTATTTTTAAAGAAAAATCATTTTAAAAAAACAACAGTTATATTTATAACGAGATGCGTGTCTAGTCAAATTTCATCGTTGTACTAATTAATTTAATTTATTTTTCATAAAAAAAAGCCTGTACGGAAGAAGAACAAATATGGTTACGTGCATCTTGTTTGATAGGGTTGGAGAGAGCTGTGGAGCACATGGGAGCTCCGAGGCATTATTTTGCTCCTGCGGCTGCTTCAACCGATAGGTATGTATGCTCTTCAGATCTTTTCAACGAATGGGGTTCCTTGTGCCTTTTGTCATAACCAAGGGTTCTTGGCTCGAATTTCGGTTTGGAATCTGGTTTGGTTAGCATATTGGGAGGCAACTTTTTCATTGGCTATCCCTTTACGTAATCGATGAGACGTAGAATCAAAATAGCCTAACCTTCTAGTAGGCGATCGATTACTACGACTTTAGGATAAGGGATGCGCTCTTTTTAGTATTTTAGATTTCAAAACTGCGATAATTATTATAATGATTATTAGAGATTTATATGACCGTTAATTTTATAATTTATAAAATTAATTAAGAGATATATATAAATTGGTCCGGACACTCACATTAATAAATTTTTTTTTATAAATTATATATGTTTTTATATATATATTTTCAAAAATATTTTTAAAATTCAATATTAAACATAGGAATGTGATATGATAGAATAATATCCAACTGGAATAGGCTTTTCCTTTATTACCATGCAAATCACAGAAGCCCAGCCCAATCCACATACCTTTATTCCAAAAATCTTCTTCATGGCAAAACACTTTGTGTCCCTACCATTACCATTCTTTGCTGTCCCCACCTCCACCACCCTCCCCTCTCCTACACTCTCAAACTTGTCACCCTCTCTTTTTTGTTTTTTTATAAACTTTCAAACCAAAACATATATTTTAAAATAAAAAATTAATCACTAAGAATACTTTCAATTATTTATTTTTAAATGTAATATATCAAAATAATTTAAAAATATAAAAAATAATATTTTATGAAACATAGTCTCAAAATTCCAAACAAAAGCGGAGACAAAACCAAAAACCAAAGTCTCCTTTCACTTTCTCCCTTCGTAAGAAATCAATTGATCAAGCAAACCAAGAAAACATCCAAACCTTAAAATAAAAACAAATCAAAACCTTATCAGCAGCAATGAATTCTCAACAGCAACAACAAAATCCAGTAGATCCAGACCACCCGCAACTCCCAACAATCAAGATCCACCACCCTTCCTCCCCACGCCACTCCCACCACCACTCCCACCTGTCCACCGGCACTCCCACCGCTGGTGCCCGCCGCAAGATCGGCGTCGCCGTCGACCTCTCCGACGAGTCTGCCTACGCTGTGAGCTGGGCTGTCCACCACTATATCCGTCCTGGGGATGCTGTCATCCTCCTCCACGTCAGCCCTACCTCCGTTCTATTCGGTGCTGACTGGGGCCCGCTCCCACTCTCTACTCCCACGCAATCGCAGCTCGATCTTTTGAACAATACCAGCAAATTTAATAATGAAATTGACAGAAAAAATGAGAGTATTGAGAAGCCGCAGCAACAGAACGAGGACGATTTGGATACTTTCACTGCGTCGAAAGCGGCCGATCTTGCGAGGCCTTTGAAGGAAGCGCAGATTCCGTATAAGATTCATATTGTGAAAGATCATGATATGAAGGAGAGGCTGTGTCTTGAAGTTGAGAGGTTAGGGTTGAGTGCGGTTATTATGGGGAGTAGAGGGTTTGGTGCGGAGAAAAGAGGGAGTGATGAGAGGTTGGGTAGTGTCAGTGATTATTGTGTCCATCACTGTGTATGTCCAGTCGTTGTTGTTAGATATCCTGAGGATAAGGATGGCGGTGTGGCTGAGCTGGAGGCGGTTGTTAATGTGCCAGAGGATGTGGAGGGTGCAGAAGGAAAACCCAAAGGTTAGAATTTGCAATGTGGTTGTCGATTTTGTTATTGCTGATTTTGAAATTTTGGTTTTTTTTTTCAACTTTTTTTGCTTATGATGTTATAAGTCTGATAGTGTACGCAAATGCTGATGATGTAGAGGAAGATTAGGTTATTGAACAATCTTTTTATTGTGAGATTGTTAGCTGTCCTCCAAAGGAAAACGTAGAGATAACTATGCACATGATTAGGATGCATTATCTAATTGAAATGTTCTGGATTATATCATCATTTTATAGCTAAGATGGATGTTCTAGAAAGGTTACATTATGTTTTAGATCAGAGTTCTTTTTTTGAGGGATCAAAACTACATATAGATAGGAAAGAATGAGTAATTTTGATTTCGGATGTTGATGTTCTCGCGGGTAACTTGTTATCCTGGATTTGTTGGGTTTTAGGGTGTTCCTGAAATGTTGCAATGATGAGGTATTAAATAACTGGCTTGCTTTATGAATCTGGAGCACAAAATTTGAATGGTGCTTGTAGGATAACAGGCTGTGGTGATGAAAGTAGGGGATTTTTACTTCAAATAGCTTATTTGATTGTTGTTTGTGTTTTGTTATATGGTTGCTGTTGCTGGTATCGATCATGCGTGATTGGATTTTTTTTAATATTATTATGAGATCATTGGCGCAATTTATGGTTCGTGTGAATTGGACACATCATCCTAAATTTTGCATCATCAGCTGAGTGGATTAGTCAAACATAGTTAAATTTATATTAAAGAGCTTATGTGGCAATAGGAATTTTAGAACTACAATTGTTTCTTGTTTTCTTTAGTGGTTGATGTTGTGTATAAATAGCACAAAATAGATTACTTGTGAATTTGTGAAATTGTCTTCCCATTGCTGACGTGATATTTTACAAGGCTGGATATTAGAGAAGTGTTGTGATATTGCCTTAAATAGTCAAAATGCTTTCTGAATTATAAGCATGACTTTGGACCTTTAGGTACTTGAAAAATTTGGTTAAAGATGTGGTTGATTTGAGCTAGAGATATATTTGTCATATCAGATGAAATGTGTAGCAGGCACGAGTGTGTTGCAACTGAGTCATTTTGTCTATATTTCCATGGAGCTAGATGTTGCTTTGATACTATTGCTCTATAGAGAAACTAAATATCAGCAAGTTATTGATGGCAACTGAAAAGGTTTTTCAATGACAATTAAGCACCAAAGTCCATATATAATGCTTTGGTGAAGCACCACTGTATCTCATTAATGCAATATGATGAAGGTTTTTTGGGTTTTGGATTGATGGCGATTTGATATTGTTGCTCTGTAAAGAAATTAAATATCAGCAATGTATTGATGGCAATTGATAAGGCTTATCAATGACAATTAAGCACCGAAGTCCGTGTAAAAATGCTTGGTGAAGCACTACTGTATAGCAATATACACAATCATTCTAGTATTAGATGTTTTAATCAGATTTATAGTATTAGTCCTTATCATCCATTTTAAGTTTTCCTTGAATGCTTCCCAGGATAGTATGTTGTTGTGACTATGCTTAGGCTTTTGTTGGCCTTCCATAGCTTTGCTGGTGCTTGAACACAACAATTTGTAAATTGACTGACTCAGAGACTGTTTTCTCCTCCTCCTTTTTGCTTCTATTTAATGATTCTCCCTTGACTCGGGGAGGTCATAGTCTAGCTGCTCAATGGTGGTTGAAATAAGATCCATTTCTGTGTTTTGCAACTCTTTTTTTACCTCTACAGAATAGGTATTTTAACACTTATCTGTGTCATCACAATTGAGAAATTCTTTGTTTCATATGTCATGTTAAATAACTGAAAGAAGAGAGGTAAACTGTATTTGGATCATCATCTTTACATTCATTTTAGATTGGATGTAACATGAAGACATCTAATCTGTTTGTAGAAGCTTCTGCACTGCTGTTATATCATATTGTTCTTTTAATGAAACTAAAGTAACTTTATCCTAATTGTTGGTTGCAAATCCTTTATCTGAGTGATTGTGTTAGCTGTGCTGTTTCTGTTCAAGAAGTGATTTCTTTGGACTGGATGCTTATGGTTGAAATTGCTGTTATTGCTATATTATCGTGCAGTTGTGTTTGTTTCATAACTGTTTTGGATTTTTAATATTGATTTTCAATACAGAAACATTGTAAATGATTTACCATTGGTTGCTTGTGCCTGACAGATGCCTAGTTTGAACTACCTTATCGCGACTAGTTCATCTACATAGCAGGTATGCAGTTTAGGCTGGAATCATGTTTTTTTTAATCTTATTTTTATTTATTTATATTGCATGTATATATGCAATCTTGTCTCGTCTTGCCCCTTCCTGCTCATTGCATTCATGCGTATGCAACGTTTGTCTTTTTTATTTGGCGACATGTATACTATACTTCACACATGGAATTATGAGCATGGATCCCGCAATTGCCCTTTCCTTTTTTTGTTTTGTGCCTGCATATTCCCATGGCATCTCTACACTTCGATTGTCATGTAGATCTAATTTTAATATTTGGTTGTCTGTCTTTGTAGATATAATGGAGTTGTCGTCGCTGCCAGCACAGATTGGGTGAACAAGCCGCTGATTTAATAAGATGATCTTGTTTGGGTCTACTGTTTTCTAATAGACAGATTGTAGAATGCTCTGATCTCCCGTGTGATTCATGTTCACAGTTTCTCACATATGAAACCTGGGAGGATTTGTAATATTTGTACGGCTGATCATTGATGTGAGGTTTCTGGATATTCATGTAGGCATTTGGAAATGTGTTTCAATGGATTGTTATGTACATCATTTTGGTGCTGAAGATTGCTTCTCTTTACTTTTTTTAGCTCCCAGTTAGGAAATTGGCTGTTTGTTTTTTATGAGCTAGGTGCTTAATCATGTCAGGCTGAACTTATAAATTGAATTCAAGCAAACCCAATAAACTGAAAGCACATATCTGCGTGCTATAGGAATTAGGTCCAGTTTTTGAATCTTTTCCCAAATATAGCTGGGATCAGTGCCATTTTGTAGGTGTTGCACTCGCTTACTGGGCCGAAAATCTTGATGAATGATTGGTAATGAGAGTAGCTTGGTGAAGCCTTAAACAATGTTGCTAAAATCACAGTTTGACTCGTAAAAAATGTATGATTTTACGAGTTAAACGTCCAAACTGGTAAATTAGGTTGAAAAATCAAAACCTGTTAGTCCTAACTCGGTAAAATCAGATAAAATCGGACTGAATTGGTCTGATTTTACAATCCCGTTTCATCCCACTTCTACTGTAAACATTAATTAATTCTCCCAAATGTTTTTAGGGCCTGTTTAGGAGAGCTGTTGCGGTAGCTTTTCAAAGTGCTTTTCGTGCCGAAATACATCAAAATGATATTTTTTTATTTTTTAAAAATCATTTTTAACATCAACATATTAAAATGATCTAAAAATACCAAAACATATTCATTTAAAATGGAAAAAAAATTTGATTTTTTTGAAAACAACGTTTGAAACGCGGTCCCAAACAGGGACCTATTCTTTCCTCTCCTCTCTCATCTCTGAAATCGTCCTCTCCTCTTTACCTTAGCAGCCCTGTATTTATTATAAAGCCACCAGGTAAATACGCTCTCGGGCAGCAACTTCTGGGTATTTTTATCATCTACCGCAGCACAAGATTGACAAGTTCCGGGATTTGGAATGGGGACACTGTGGAACAGTTGCTGGATGGTTGATTTAGCTTTGCAAGTGTTTGCAATGATGAGATCTGGATAGTGGAATGTATTTTGCTAATATGTGGAAATCTTGACATTGATTTTAGCTTGATTGAAACTATTCGTGTTCGTGCCAGGCCAGCGAGCAGCTTGTAAATGTCAACCAAGGTGAGGTTATCATTCCTAGCTCGCCGTCGTGAACGACGGAGATGGTCAAACTATTCATACGAACATCGAAATGGCTGAGAAGCTCCTTGCAGATTAAGGAATATAGTTGACTTTGGCCGAGAAGCTCCTTACAGGTTAAGGAATATAGTTGACTTTTAACGGTGGCTAAATTTTGAGACTTTATTTCCTTCCTTGGAGATTCCTAGCTACAAACAGCTTCCTTTTCCAGCTTATAGTCGACAGTTGAAATCGTGCTATTCGATCAACCTTGTCGATTCCGTTCCGTTCCGACCGGAATATTCTGTGTCATTAAAAAAATCGAGACGAAACGGTGTCATTTTTATTTCGGTTTTAATTCCGGCTAAATTCCGGACAGAACGTCTCGGTACCGTTCCGGCCTTAAAATCCTCTTTATTATGATTAACTTATGATTTTTTTTTCTTATTTTGAGATTATGTTTGTTTGACTTTGTATTTATATTGTATAATTTAAAATTAATTTATCTTGAATTTTAATTATGCTTGTTAAATTAATATTTTATTATATATATATATATATAATTAATTATATATGAACAGTACAACCTCGAAACGCTCTGAAACCGGAACATTCCGTTCTAATAGAAAAACCAGAACGGTATTGACAACCTTGATTCGATCTTAGTCTTTCTTGTTTATCTAGCATTGTATGGTCAAACTTGATGATCCTTTCGAACAATTTTTTTTTAAATCGGGCTAATTCTTTACAAAGATCTCTTGAAATATTATTTATTTTGATTTTCGTTCTCTGAATGTTTTTTTCCCCCAATAGTTGAACTAATTACACGTTTTGATTTATACCAATCTTGTTAGATTCTATTAATAATTTAACTAAAAATTTGTGAAAATCACGTGCGTATAAAAAGTCATAATAAACCCTCCGAGTTATTGCTCGTTGCAATTTACATTCCTCGTATATTTTATTTTTTCATTTATTAAAAGCTTGGTTTTTTATTTGTTATACACGTGATTCTTAATTAAATTTTAGATATATTTATTAGAAAAATTTAATAAAAGGATATAAATCCAAAATGCAATAATTCAACTATCACAATTAAAAAAGAAATAATCTTCCGGTAGTGTCACGAAGAGAAATTGACTAGGGAGTTTATTTTAACTCTTTTGTACTGTGCTGCATAATCTAAACGTGAAATAAAAAGAAAACAATTACTTAGAAAATGGAAGGAGATTTATTTGGTCAATCATTGAGGTTTATTATTATTATTATTGAATTTTTTGGTCTAAATCGGTCATTAAACTCATAGGCAGAAACGTTATGCGCATCACATTGTAGGATCCAATATACCTTGCTTTCTCGACACAACTTGATGGGATAGGTCACGTGCCCTCATTTGTCCCACTTGCTAAGACGGAATCTTCTTTAAATAAAACTAGCCTTTCAATCTTATCTGAGTTTATTTTAACATCACAAAGCTTCAGTGTCTGTTTGCGATTTAGTGTTTTGTCGATGTAATTAAAGTTGTTTTTTAAAATATTTTTGTTTAAAAATATATTAAAATAGTTTTTAAAAATATTTTTGATATTAATATATAAAAATAGTCTAAAAATATAAAAAAATAATAATTTATAATTTTTCGTTGTGAATCCGTTGATCTGACACCAAAAACAAACCAACGAGTTGTCAACTTTGAAGAACATTTGGTCCACTGAGAACCAGATTTTGACATTCTGCTAGACAGAGGCATCTTCCCTTGTTCATTTCATCTGACCTATAATTTCGTCCCGTTGATATTCGAAGAGGCAGCATGCACTCTCACAGCACAGCTGATCTGAGATGGATTTTAGCGTGATGGAAACTTGTCCTGTCCGTACTTTCTGTATTTACAGTGTAGAAATGGGGTCGAGATTAATTTCAATTGATTTTTTTTAATAATTATTTTTGATATTAACACATTAAAATAATCTAAAAATAACATAAAATAAAAATAAAAAATTTAATATTTTTTCACAATAAAAAACAGGTGTTAGTTTTGAGAGACTATGGGTGTCGTGCAAGGCCTACCAGCAACTTGTAAATTACCAATTAAATAATATGTATATAAAAAAAAAAGAAAAACGAAACCTCCCTCACAGTTCATTCGGACAGATGGTAATTTCTTACACTTTGCTCTCTTAATTTTTTTTGTTTTCTTATATTGTTCTTTAGAATTGCTTTGATTTGGTATTAGTTTCGGTGATTTGCTTTTCATGCGTGTCGTTAGACATCTAAATATTTCAACGGAATATTTCATTGCTCGATTAATTAATTCTAGGTTTGGTGAAACACGATTCAATTTAATTGTTTTAAAATAAATAAATAAATAAATAGAGCTCTACATATCAAATTCGAACTTTAGAGAAATGCTCGGTCCTTCGACAAATTTAAAATATGCAAGTATTAAAGACTAAAATTAAAATTAAAATAAATATGATGACCGGGGTGAATAAGTAAGGCAAATATAAGTGTGTGCAATGCAATGCTCATACCAAAATCTATTATGAGTGTTATATTCAGGTGGTGTGTGAGGTGTCGCTCGATAGTCAAACGTTGGCTTCTAAAGAATGTTTTCCAAACGGCTTGTCGTCCTCTTCTCGGTGATCCGTTGCGTCTCAATGGGGAACTTCAATGACCTTTCTTTTCTCTTTTCTCTTTTCTCTTCGAGATTTACAATGGCCTGCTTAAATTTTGTTTCTTGACATTTCAGTTTTGCATCAAATATGATCCTTGTTCTTTTGTCTGTTATTTCTTTGGTTTTGATTATTTTTCTAATTTTTTCAATCATTATTTGGTTTCATTTTTTTTATCAAATTTAGTTTTTGTTCTTTCAATTTCAATTTTTATCTTTTTATTAATTGATTTTTTCGATATGTTTCCTTAACATTTGATTTCAGTTTATTTTTATGATAAATTTAGTACTTATTATTTTGATTACTATTTGTTTTGCTTTTTAATTTCATGCCTCAATATTATATTGATTAGAAATTTGATTTCAGGATGGTTTTGAGTTTGTTTTCTATGGAGTTAGTATCTAGCTCATGAACCAAGTCACAATTTTAAAATATTCACCCGAGTTAACTTGGATCTATTTTCAGGTTATTTTTTCAAATTGATTTTTTTTAATTTTTTTATTTCAATATTAGATTGATTGAGTATTGAACTTCATGATTTATTTATTTTACTTTTCTTTCCATGATATTTTTCTAATTTCATGTCTTAGGTTATGGGCTTGATAGGTTTAACTTTTTTTTTTAATTTTTCCTATCAATATTAGGTTGTTTGAGAATTGTGTGTGTGTGTGTGTGTGTTTTCTAATATAGTTTTACCCAATCTTTTCCTACAAGGTTATTTTAGTCTCACAACTAAATTTCACCATTGATACTATAAAAAAGATCTCAATGAGATGAATCTAATGACACAAAAAGGTAACCAACAATGACCGTAGCAGGTCCAACTTAGAATAAAAAACAAATGGGTCACACATCATCTTTAGATGGTAAATATGACATTTTATTCATCGTTGATAACCTTTCTTAGTATCATTGATTTTATTTTGTCAAGATCTTTCTAATGGTATTAATGGTGTTGTAATTAGAGCTTTTGATATACCTTCAAAATCTTGATCCTTCCAAAAGTTACGAATAAAAGGTAGGATCAATTCATACAAGCATTCCCTATCACTTTTGACAATATAAGAAACACTAGATGAACAAATCTTTATATAAAATCTGAAATCTTTATATAAAATCTGTTGAAACTTTATTCATATAAATTCTTGAGATCTCTCTCTTAATATTTATGTATATAATATAAAAAGCTTTGTCCATATCTTTTACATCAAATTGCATTGAGAGAGATTGCTTAACCTCGTGAGATAAACCTAAATTAGTTAAAATAAATAGAATATAATTTATATATAATACTACAAAAACTATTTTGCTTATACCGACCCTATGATACATACATTGATCCAAGATATTCTCTATAAAACCAAATAAAAAATAGCTCTATCAGATTTTAAATACCATAGGCTATATATATATATATATATATATATATATATATATATATATATATATATATATATATATATATATATATATATATATATATATATATATATATTATCCTATATTATTTTAACAAGAAAAAGCAAGACCTAGATATTAATTCTCTTCCAAGTAAACACTCAACACCAAAATATCTGCCAAAGTGATGAAGATAAGAAATCAAGGCTTTTGCAATCGACATCAGAGTTGTGATCAAAGCCCTCAATTAAATAAAGCAAATTTTATCTCCAAAACCATATAGATTCAGAACAGGTGGGTTTCTTTTTTACTTTTTCTATGATAAATTTAGTGGGGTTTTGTTCTCTACCAACCATACCATAAACCCTTTCCCCATCTGTAACCACTGCTCACCATAACCACACGTTTTTAGCTTAAAATACATCTGGTCCACTCGATGCCACCTGTGAACTTTTTCTTTTTTCTGGACACCTCTCCTACTTCAATTAATATTGTAAAATTATTTATTATTTAAAAAAAAATATAATTTGGCCTGAATAAATGGAATAAAATAGAAACCGAAACATTCTAGATGAAATTTTTGAAATGAATGAAGATTCTAAACTAGATAAAATTTGTTCTGATTTATTTTATTTTTCAAATTTAAACAAAATATATCAGCTATTCTAGACAGAACAAAATTCATTTCATCTATCTATAATGCCATACCATTTATATTCAAAGAGCGCAGCGATGTCAATGTGGATACGTGACAGCTGACCTTCTTAGTTAGCCATGTGACAATAATATGCGGTAATCTCAAGAATTACGATGAGATGAGATGTGATGTCAACTTATAATTTATATAATTAATCTCAAGTTTAAATCAACAAAATATGTATTTTTTATAAAAAATTAAAATATGTATTTTTTATAAAAAAAAATTAAAACAATCGAGATTTTAATCATACAAATTATACTTACAAAATACACTTTCCACACAAATTACTTGCATCCAAAAAAAAACAGTAAGAAAGGAAGGGACGGTAGCCCACAATATAGGCGAGGCTACAAGTTTCCTTTGGCCAAATAACCCTCTCCCACGTTTCATCCTGTTCCGGATCATTAACTCCATGGACTCGGGGTGGTTCATTGCACGCTCTCGAACTGTTAATGCTATTATTTACGTCTACCCTACCACCCACCTTCGTCAACAATCACCATTACAACTCAAGGCTTCTTCTTCTTCTTCTTCTATCTACGGTGAAGAGTAATGTACAGTTGGGCAAGCAAAGGGGAGTGGCAAATCAACTGTCATTTCATTCGTGACCCCCTCTTGAATAAAATATTGACCACTAGCAACTTGAGGGTGTCGTTACCGGCACACAGACAGTTTTTCCACGGTAAGAAAAATCAATAATGAAAATAGAATAAAGTAGTAATCAAACACCACATTTTCTGTACACATCATGGACAAACATCTTGTTTACAAACACGAATAGTTAAGGAAAAAAAGAAAGCTTGTATTAGCAAACAGAAAATGACATGATTATTAATTATTATTCAAAAACTATGATAAATCGTATGGTTGTTGGTTAGTCGTGGAAGGAAAGTTAGTAGGGACTGAGATCAATGGCTCTGATCTCTACTCATTCTGCAGATCCCAGGAATTGCAGCAGACGCGTTTTCTCCATTCGTGGACATGTCCCTTTGAAGCCTCTCAATGGTTTCTATAATAGCCGTTGATCTTGATCCTGCCTGATCATCTTCTTCAACGTTAACACTTGTTCTTGCTTGCTTCCATGGCCGCCTCGATGAGCTCAAGGAATTCCCTTTCTCATCGCTCAATCTTCCACCTCCTGTTTTATGAGAAGAGGAACACCCAATTTCACCCTGCATTCATAGATATTAAGTTTATTAAAAAAACCAAACTTTGCAACCTGAAAGGGTAAAAAAAAAAAAAGGAAAGGAAAAACAACTCAATATTTCCTCAGATACACCAATTCTTTAAATAATGTGCCCTCTAAAATTAATATTAAGATCAGGGAAGAAAGAGACTAACATCAGAATCAAGATCAACATTACTCTCTCGCGTCCGTTTCAAGAACCCATTTCTATCAGCACAAGAAGTCTCCTCTTCACTACTAGAACTAGCCAAAGGTGGCGCAGGTGATGACGACGACGGCGCAGTAGGACCTGACCATGGCACCACCTGGTCGTCTCCATCTTCCTCCTCCTCTTCATCACTGTCATCATCAGTATCACCATCGCCATCAAATTCTTGATCATTTTCAGACTCATCTAAATAATTCCCTCCTCCTTGACTGACTTGATCACTAGTCACGACGTTTTCATCTTGGATATGTCGTTTATTGTTAGGGATACTAAAACAAGATTCACATATGGAAACAGTAGGAGCAAACTTAGACCCCGAGGCTTTCCAAGGAGTTGGAGATTGACAGACTTTACAGAGAAGGGTTCTGCAATGTTTAGCCACTAGAAAGTTTGCAGAGTGGACTTTCTCATCACAATCCCAGCATAAACTAGCTTTGTCTGATTCACAGAACATTCTTGTTGAACCCCCACAAAGCTCACACCCTTTCATTCCCTCACCTGTTTCTTCTGTTTTTTTAGGGATCGTAAAACAAGATTCGCATATGGAAACAGTGGGAGCAAATTTAGAACCTGAGGCTTTCCATGGAGTTGGAGATTGACAGACTTTACAGAGAAGGGTTCTGCAATGTTTAGCGACAAGAAAGTTGGCAGAGTGTACTTTCTCATCACAATCCCAGCATAAACTAGCTTTGTCTGATTCACAGAACATTCTTGCTGAACTCCCACAAAGCTCACACCCTTTCATTTTCTCTTCTATTTCTTTTCTTCTGTTGGGTTTGGCGAGGGAGACGAGAGGAGAGGAGAGGAGAGGTGTACAAATTGGAGAAAGTAATCGAAAAACTACCCCTAATTTCTCGCATTTAATTATGTGATTTTCTTACGAGGGATGTTTTGGGAATTTCAGGATTGGTACGAGAGAAAAGATTTCAGGCTTCGTGTTAATTTTTTAATAAATATCAGTAAATTTTGTTTTTTTAGTATTTTTTATTTGTTTAAAGTGTAATATCATTTTTTTAAAAACAATTAATGGTATTTCCTAGAGCAGCTAATTATACTTTTATTTTTATTAGTTTTAAATTATTATTTTTTTGAATTATTTTGGAGTAATGATGTTAAAAATAAATCTAAAAAATCATTATTTTAATACTATTTTCTTAAAAAAATAAAAAAAAATAATATATACCAAACTATATAAAAAAATTGGTTTAGTTTTGCTTTTTAATTAATAGAATTTTCTAGAATCATCCATTCATTCAATGCATGAAGTCTTTGAAAAGTATTATTAGACCGGGATGAATCGAGTGACTTGTCAATTGAAAACTTGATTCGAGCTAGGTTTTATATTAAACTTGATAATAATTAATCCAGTCAACTCTTATAGGGATGATGAGTCGTGTTTTTGAAAAAAATTAATTTATTTTTATTTTTATTTTTAAGTTTAAATTAATAAAATTTGGTGTTTTTAGATTGATGTGTTGATGTCAAAAATAATTTTTTAAAAATATAAAAACATAATTTTAATATATTTTAAAACGAAAAATACTTTAAAAAATAACTATAACTACACTCTCAAACAGACACTTAATCAACGAGTTATCACAACTAGATTATCTTATCAAAATTCAAGTTTTTTTTTCTTGAATTCACTCGACAAAATTTGCAGGATTCAAATTCAAAATCCCCACTAAGCCTTAACATAAAGTTTGATTTGATTGCCAAGTTGGCATTAAAAAAATGTAAGCCCAGTCTTTCTTTTCAGGCTCTACCTCCAAAGAAAGTTTACCTAATTTGTCCATTTATTTCTTGTAACGATACATTACCCTATACAGAATTAATTCTCAAAGATCTATCTTTTTATGGCAAGCCTGCTTGTCTGCCACGTTTCCCATGAATTATGACGGAGCTACTCTCTTTTAGGTTGATTTATTTAAGAGAATTAGTTTCGTTGAACTCCCCAAGATATTTTCCTGGGTTTCGCCCCGTTTTGGAGCGTGGCTCACACGAAATTTGATTAAACTTTAAGTTTTTTTATTTAACATTATATTTATTTTTAAAATTATTTTTATAAGTTGATAATAAAGTAAATATTTTTTTATAAAAATATTACTTTAATTAAAATATTTAAAAAACAATAATTGTATTTTAAGCATCTCCGAAATCAAGAGGTGTCTAAGACTATTAGAACACTGCAGGAGTCGCAGATTCTAATCAATCCTTCGTGGACAAATCAGGTCCATGATGGCTAATATAATCCACGTGATGCCCACCTGCCCTTTTTAATTGCTACTATTTAATGGCTGGTTAATTGTAAAATATATTAAAATAATACTTTCTATTAAATTATTTTAACAATCTAAATATATATATATATAAATTAAGTTAAATTAAAGTAAAAAAAAAATCCTTGCAAAAGCATTTTATAACCACAAAAAAAAAGTTTGAAAATATAATCGATATCATATTTGTAAAAATTCTCAATTTTTTTTATTTAAATTAATATTTTTAAATTGTTTTAATATACAAATATAAAATAATAATAAAATATTATTTTATATACTTCAAAAAAAAACACAACATCCTACCATCACCAACAAAAAAAAAAAAACAAGTTCCAAATTTCCTGTGGGCCAATCCATAGTATATTTATCCCTATCCTCCTTCATTTTCTCATTAATCGAGTAAATATATATTCATTTGCTCCTTGGAACCTCGTCCTGATTTAAAAAACACCAGCTTCTAAAATATGTTTTTAGAAGCCAGTAAATTAGAATGGTGCTAAGTCGTTCTTTGAAAATGTGGTTAAAATTATTTTTTATTTAAAAATACATTAAAATAATATTTTTTATTTTTTAAAAATTATTTTTGTTGTCAATACATCAAAATGATCTAAAACACAAAAAAAACCTTATTTAATTATTTAATTCGACATGGAATTAAAAATAAAAATACTTTTGAAAATAATCTAAAATAAAATAAAAATAGATTTTTTTCAAAAATACTTTTGAAACGCAATGTTAAATACCCCTGTAACAAAATCTTCAATAAATATATAAAAAATACATAAGATTAGGGATGACGATTTCTTTCCATTAAATACTGACATTATTTAATTCGATTGAGTGAAATTTTTATATAGTTTGACCAAAATCAAATAGATTAAATTAAAATCTAACTTGGTTTCACCCATTTTAAATATGGATACATGTAAATAATTCACCCGATCCGATATTCTTACTATATGTTTTTGTTAATATATAAATGTTATAAACACACCTAAGTTATATAATCTTTAATTCTTAACAAAACATTTTACTTAATAAATACAAAAATTATTTCATTAATTTTTCATTATATATAATAAATATTATGACGACATTACTTTGCAGTCCTTGTAAGAAAATCATTTATTGATAAGTAATCATAAAAATAAAATATACATATATAGTCATATTAATCAATAATGATTTATTATTTAATACAGGTCACTGATATGTTTAATGGCATGATTAATTTTATATTTTTGAATCATATATATTATTAATTTTAAATATGATTTAGAAAAATAAAATTGTTGTCCTAGTATATGAGATTCTTTGTAAATTTTAATAAAATATGATTTTATGAGGTGCTATAAAAAATTTTAAAAGAAAAATTTTAAGAAAACTTTAAGAAATAAGTTAGGGTACCCAAAAGATGAAAATATGCATAACCATGTCTGAGTGCTCGTGGGACAACCATAACCATGTCTGAGTGTTCGTGGGACAACCATGACCATGTCTGATACACTATCCATTCGTAGTCGTACACCTTTCTCTGTGATTTACTTCTTTCGTTAGCTCAAATAAAAAGGCTGGCAACGCTCTGCTGACATGTCATACCCACGTGATGTATCCTACGTGGCACAAGGTGGAGGGAGGGAAATCTGTGTAGCTTTTTGCTTGCTTGCAGCCGCTAGTGTGGGAACACGTGGAAGAGAGAGGAATGATTGTGTGGAGGAGAAAGCAAAGATTAGGGTTCCCTGAATCAAGACTTTGTTTGCTTTGGGGAGACTATCCAACCATTCCAACCTCAATAAAAGAGGTTCCTGCGATGTTCTGAGTGCCCCACGTAGCAGCAGCCCTGATTATCTAATTATTTTTTTGGGGTATATTTAATATTATTTTGAAAAATATTTTTTATTTAAAAATAGAATAAAATGATGTTTTTTAAAGTTATTTTTAACTTAAAATTTACCCGTAAGAAGCTAGAGTCGGAGAAATATGTGGGGGAGGAGGTGTCCTTTGTCCTAATCAATCAAATCAAGGAAGGCCGTGATTGAACAATTAACTATACATGGAGGGGTTTTCATCAACTAATTCACCGGCTACAGTCGCTCGGCTTTTATAAAAAGTCAATGCATGTTTGTGAGTTAGGTATGACTAAATTATTTATCTTCGTGTGAGGGTCGTTTTAATATAATTTATTTAATTTAATATGTTTACAGATATTTTAAATAGTTGATAAAAACATAGTTTGTTATTATTTTTTAAGATATTAAAATGAATTTATATTAGATTGATTTGTTTTGTAACTTAGTTTATAAAACTTATGATCTTGATGGTAGACTCTTTAAATTTTAATTTTTTTTAAATCATATTTTATGGAATGATATGATAAAAAAAATCGACACTTGAAAAATTAAGCATTAATTAGATATTGAGTATTTGTTTAAGATCGTGATAATCTCATAGAAAATAAAAAAATTTATTATAACGATCAATTCAAAATTAATAAAATATTAAAAAATAAAATTAGAAAAAAGAAATTAAAGGCATTTCGATCCAAGAAAATAAATTGAAAGATAGAATTGAATAAAAAAAGTTAACTAACTATTTAACCCATGCTCTATCGCAAGTTTAATATTTGTTTTTAAATAAAACATTCAATACATAGGCCTCTTTAAAGTTTTTTTACAAAAAAAAAAAATCCTAAATGAAATGCAAGCTTATGCAAACATTCAATTCAATAAATCAAGAGCAACCTCTATAAATACATAAATAAAATTTATTAAAAATAACTTAAAATGAAATTGGAAAAAATAAGAGATAAATATTTGATCTTATAACATGAACATTTATTCAATTATAATTATTGAGTTTTTCTATTAAAATTGATTTTTTGTCAAACTAAATATTAATAGAGATAGAAATATACATAAAATTAATTGAAAAAATATATAAGTAGAAAAAAAATAATGATCGACAATGAAATCAAAAAAGAAAATAAGAGAAATAAATGTTGTTTAGTGGTAACCTTTAAAACTCCTAACTCAAACGTTTCAAAAGCATCACACACACACACACACAAACTATGAAGTTCAACCCCTATCAAATCAAATGATGAATGATACAATTAAAAAAAAATCAATTATATAAAAAAGTTAAAATAAAAAACATTATTATTAATAAAAATAATTATGATGAAGTTGGAAGAAAAAATAATATATGAGAAATCTGGACTAAATAACTAAATTGAAAACAATTAAACATTTTATGAAAAAAGTAAAAAAATTATAAATAAATAAAATAAGAATTAAAGTTGAAATATCAAAAAGAAAAAAAACCCATAAGTGACACAACTAGGTAACCGCTGCTTACACATGCTACCAGGGTTATTGATCCCGTCCCGGGTACCGTTCCGGTTTTGTGTTTGGAACGGAATGTTCCGGTTTTGTACTGTTCATTTTTATTTAATTATATATATGAAAAAAATAAAATATTAATTTAACAAGTATAATTTAAATTCAAGATAAATGAAATTTAAATTATACAATACAAACATAATCTCAAAATTAGAAACATCTTTGAAATTCCAAAATATTATGAAAGTAAAATGTTCTAAAATAAAAGAAAAATACATCAAACATCTTCTACATCATTAATATAAAAATAAGGATCTTGATCTGGCTGTGGAACATAAGGAAAGTCGTCAACAAGACATTCCAATAGCTGGTCATTTCCACCAAGCTCATTCTCCTCATTTACACATGTCTCGTCATCATCCAAATTTAAAGTAGCTGAAAGGTGGTTCGATACTCTCCCAACTTATGTCATCTCCATCAAGAAGACCGGGTTCTTCACAAATCCATTCATTCAATAGATCAATGTTGTCAAGGCTAATGGGATCTAAAGCATCTCTTGTTCTCGCTCATATTCCTACAAAGAATAAACACGAAAGAAATTAAAAAATTAATAGCAATGTAATAGAAAATAATTACTAATATAATAATATTGATATTTTACTTACCTCTGTTGAATCTTTAGATTATAGCGAACAAATACTAAATCGTTTAATCTCTTGTGCTCAAGCCTATTTCGGTTTTTTGAATGGATGAATTCAAATACACTCCAATTTCTTTTCGCGACCCGGTTGCACTACAAAGATTGACTAAGAACTTGAATTGCAAACTTTTGAAGTTCTGGAGTATCAATGCCGAATTGCTCCCACCATGAAACTAGATAACAAATTTTGAATAAATCAAATATTATAGATAAAAAAAAAGACATTATATTGTTAAAAATAAAAGTTATTACCTGGATTTAACTTTTCTCTTTGACGAATAGCTATGGTTATACCAAAAAGACCAGTTGCTCTCTTATACTCCTCAATTTGGGCACTGATGTTATCTTGAGTATCACAATCAGGAACCAATCTCATAATTGTGGTAAGCAAACCTCGAGTTACCTCCCTTTGTTTTGAAAAAGAAGGCCTAAAATATATTCCAGGATTAAGAAAACATCCTGCTGCATGTAATGGACTATGAAGTTGCTTATCCCATCTAGCATCAACTACCCGAATATATGGTCCATATTGAGACATTCTATTTTTTCAACCTTATTTTGATGGCTTCTTTTGCTTTATCCATTGCCTCATATAAATAGCCCATTGATGGTTTTTTCTTCACTGTCTGCTAACCTTAGAACTCGTACTAAAGGCTCGCTGACGTTGACAATATGTGCACATCTCGGCCAAAAGTCGTTATCTTGTAAAATTATAGCAGCAATTTCGTTTCCAACCCGACTTTTGCCATGACTTGATTCAACCCATTTTGTGCAAGTAAACATCTGTCGAAGCTCCTTCTTAAACTTCAGTAAACATTGGAGGCTTAAGAAATGGGTTGCAAACCTTGTTATGCCAGGACGACATAAATCATGTCCATTTGTGAATTCTTTCCTCATCAAAGCTAGAACCCATGCATGATTATATATAAACTTGGTTATATTTCTTGCCTTTTTAATGGTTTCATCAATCATTGGAAAATATCTCGGATCACAAATATTTTCTAGCATTAAATCAATGCAATGGGCAGCACAAGGAGACCAAAAAAAGGTGCCATACCTTTGCTGCAAAGCTTTCCCAGCAGCCTTAAATGAAGCCTCATTATCACTAACAAATTGGACAATATTCTCTTGTCCAACTTCTTTGACAACTTCATCAAACATCTCCAGCAATGTCTCTTTATCTTTTCGAAGTCCTGAAGTGTCAACAGACTTCAAGAATACGGTGCCTCTCGGAGAATAGGCAAGGAAATTCACAATTGGTGCATTCCTCCTATTTGTCCACCCGTCAGCCATAATTGAACATCCATAAACTCTCCAATCAGCCTTGATACTTAAAATGTATTCATGGACATGATGAACTACATCTTTCAAAAGTGGTCCTCTTAAATCATGAAATGATGGGCCTTTAAACCCAGGTCCTATGGATGCTACGGCATCTAGCATTGGCTGATAATAATACGAATTAGCACTGTTAAACGGTATATTAGCATCATACCACCATGTTGCTACGACTATTCTTGCATTGTGTTCCATCTCTTTAGTAGCCATTGCACTTCTAATACTAGGCTGGGAACCCGGGGTAGTTCGTGGAGCAAATAAAGGAATCCTTCTTCCAGATGTACTTGTTCCTTGCACTGTCGTTCTTCTACTTGTTTGTGAACGTATATCACCCGAACGAGGATTTGCAGCATCACCCTCTGCTATTTCTTCATCATTGGAAGCTGATTGAGAATTTCCAATATCGGTTCTAATTCTTTTTCTTCTCTCTTTCTCCATTGTCATGTCATCTACCAGTTGTTTCATTTGCCACTTAACCTCCGGAGGGACCTTTTTACAAGCTTCAACTTCACCTTTAATACCAGCAAGGTGGTACTTCAACCGAGTAACACCACCACCATTGATCCGTTTATTACAATAAATGCATATACTTGCATTCTTTACACCCGGGAACCACTCGTCCCATGAGCCCATGCTGGATCATCTGATCTTGTTGGAGCTGAATACATGGAAGTCCCACCACTAGATGAGTTTTCAGCCATGTAATTTAATATGTTGTAAAAAGATAACACAAGTTAGGCATGTAAAAAGAATTACAAGGACTATACATGAGTAATTTAATCTGGGTTTGTCAACATATGAACAAGCCTCGTATTTTGCATTATCAAGTATCAACCATGTATCCATGAACACAACTCAAACGAGCAAGAATTATAGCAGGAGGCAGCATCTCTAGCCACCCTCAGAAGCACAAGCAATGAAACTTTTGAACAAAAACAAAGTAAATATATAATAAAGTTTTCATATCTTATCAATGATCATACTCCAACTGGTGCAAACATTGTAAAAAGAAAGAATTATAATAGGAAAAACAAAACACCATGCATCATCTAAGATCACCCTCTTCTCGATCACAATAAATAAATAAAAATGTAGATAAGAGAGGACTGGGTTAATTGATAGCATTATCAAGATATGAACAAGCCTCGTATTTTGTATTATCAACCATGTATCAGTAAATATAGAGCACGAAAACGAAAAGCATTTCCATTATCAAGAATCAACAACATCAATCCCACATTCCCAGTCTTGCTATACACTACAAAATCTCAGTTAATACAAAATCTCAACCTATACACTACAAAATTTCAGTCCCAGTCTTAATAGTTTTCGACATGCCCCTTAATGCTATTTGTAAGTCCTTCACTGCCTGTAAGAACATCATTCCAGAAGTTTAAATGAAAGACACGAGTCATCATATATTAACGATTTTGAAACTCTTTTGAGTAATTTACAATTTGCATTTGAGAAGCAATTCCTTGTGCATCAGACAAGTTTAAATTACCTAAATAGCTAAAAAGAAAATACACTCTCCCTAAACGACTCTAGTTGGAATTCTTGCCACACAAACTTGGTTTAGAGCAAGTAATTATGTAATGGCAATGAAAGAACACAGAATTCACAACGAACTGACTTAAAGTGGTTTGAATTGAGAGCTGCTAACTGTCAGCAGATAATATAGGCAAACCATTTGTTATCCACTTAAATCAGCAAGGAATTTCGGCCTTCCAGTCGAAAAAATAAAAATTAAAACTAGAAGAATAAATCTCCCCTTGATCCTAATAAAGGGATTGTTCAACAATTAGCTCATCTAAAGTTCTAAACTGTCGAAAATTTTTCAATAAATTAAAGGATTTGGTTCCTCAAATGTGTACCTTTAACTGGAGATTTGGGGAAGAAGAACTACTGAAGATTTTGTGCCGCCGTGTGGAAGAAATTGCGCCGCCGTGTGGAAGAAATTGTGCCGCCGAGATTTTGATTTTTGATTTAGGGTTTCAGAAATTGAGCTGATTTTGGGGTTGAGGATTACAAATTGAGCTTTTCAAGTGAGGGATTTCTGGTTTATGAATCGAAAACAAGGGATTTCTGGATTAATCTGAGATTGGGAGAAATCGGGAATAGATTGGGGGAAAAAATCGTGAGTCTGGGAGTCTGGGACTGGGAGCGGGAAGAAGAAAGGGAAAGAAAGGAGGTGATTTGTTTGCCCGCGTATAGCTAAACGACGCCGCTTTGTTGCTTATCAAAACGACGTCGTTTTAGTCCGTACCGGAACGGAACGCCCGGTACGAAACCGGGTCTTTCCGGCCGGAATTCACCCTGATTTTCCGGGATCGGCCGGGATTCTACCCGGGACAAAAACGTCGCCGTTTTGTCCCGGATTTGGCATTGGTACGGGCCGTTCCGGCCGGAACGGGACAGGATCAATAACCCTGCATGCTACACCATAATACACCATAAAAAAATAATAAAAAAAGCATGAGGCAATACATTTAGCAACACAAATAAAAAGCAATTGTGACTACCACACATATGGAACGTGATAATCAACTGGAGTAGATGCAAACACGTGCCTTCGTGTGAACAAAATACACTTGACATGTTTATTTTCTTTTAATAATACAATATTTTTCTTAAAAAAGAAATATCCCTTGTTCAACACAAATATATATAAATCTTGTTTGAAAAGACAAAAACACTTTTTCTTTAGTGACAAGAGCAATTCAATATTTTTATTGTGCAAATAAAAATGAAAAATAAAAAAAATACTTGAAAGAATTTTAGTTTTTTATTTTATTTTACTGGTAATGTCGTTATTATATTCTGAAAAAAAAATGTCAAAGACCGATATGAATTTCACAATGACCAATTTGTCATGTAGAAAAGACTTTTTCTACCCCTAAACATAGCTTTCTGAGTTATTTAATGAATAATAACATGATAATTTTATTATAATTACCTACAATAACACGTCTTATGCTACAATAAATATATCTCGCTCTATAGATTTTACGACCTATTTGTCCTATGCTCCGTCAGAGGAAGAGATTTATTTTTGTCTCGTTTCAATATATACAGTTTATTATTTTGTATTTTGATATTTTTTATTTTATTTTTTTGGTTTAATTTCAACCCCTTTATTTTTTTGGTTTAATTTCAACCCCTTTATTTTTTTGCATTCTATGATATATCTTATTCTTTGTTCATATTTATATATCTATATTCTTAGTTTTGATTTTTAATTTTTATTGTTATTTATCTCTGTATTAAATGCAACTTACATTAAAAGACATAATAAATTTAGCTATGGTGGCGTGAAATGAGAGTAAAACTTTTACTTATAAATGTATAATGAATGTTCTGTTGTTGATGATCTGTTATCTCTGTGTTTTTTCATCTGTTTTGTCTAGATGTGACTTTGTATGCTTTTAGTTTAAATTTACTTTTATTTAAAAAGAAATTACAATATTTGTTTTTTATTTTTTAATATTTATTCTTGAAATTATTATATTAAAAGTATTTCAAAACACTAAGATTAAATTAATTTGAGATATAAAAAACCTGAGTTCATTGTTTTTATACATTTTAATGTGTTAATATTAAACAAATATCAAAATATATAATTAGCTTAACATATTTATAAGAAAAAATATTTTAAAAATAATTGTTATCATTATTTTCAACATTTTATCCATAATAAAATGTATATATAAAAAACCTAAATAATCAAAAGTTTTTTAAGCAAACACGAAATTAAGAAAATAACAAATTAACTTAGATTATGTTGTATAGTGTGGTAATATTTTATAATGATAATAATAATATTAATTTTGCTTTTTTCTTTTAATTTTGTTCTTCAATTATTTTCATTAGTTCTGTATATCAATTTTTTTTAATGCTGCAAATATTATTTTTTGTTTTACTTTCAATGATTATAATAACATTGAGAATAATGATTGAAATAATTTATCATTCGGTGTTGTATTTAGTTAGAGTTAAGTTTTGCAACTTCTATATATGTAATATTTCAAAGCCATAATTATTAACTCCATAAGCACTATAACTCTTACAATAAATTACTATTGCTATTATCATTATGATTAATAGTGTCACTATTATTACCATGATCATAACACCTAAAATGATTGTTACTATTACCCCTAAAATAAAATAAAAATATTAAATTACCCTGAGGAGTACAAAAACTCAATTTTTTTAATAAAAGAGCAAGTAAGGAAAAACAAACTAAAATTATAATTATTATTATTATTGCATAAATAATGGGGATACATCGAAGAATTAAAAAAAAAAACCCTAAAAAATTTAACAAAAGAGCAAACAAAAATATAAAATAAATGACAAGATGAAAATAAACTTTATTAGATTATTAAAAAAAAAGATTTAACTTGAATAAAAAAAAGAGAACAAAGGGGAAAAAGACGAAATATCAATTTTTAAATGATCACCAATACAAATTAAAATTAAAGTACTAAATTGAATAAAAAGACAAGTTCATTAAAAGAGAAAATAATAAAAATTACAAAACCAATACTAAGAGCATATATATACATTTAAACATGGAAAAAAAGAAAACAACCTTTTCAATTAAAAAAATAGCTAAACTTATCATTATTATTGAGTAAAAATGACAACCATGAAATTATCTTAAAGAATAAAAAACAATTTTAACAAAAGAGAAAAAATCAAAATCAAAATAAATATTATGAGAAAAAAAAATTATCTGATCTGAAGAACAAATAAAAAAAAGAAAAAGAAGAGCAAAGGAAAAAAAAGAAAAAATATCAATTTTAAATTTATCACCAACATAAATTCAAATTTAGAGATGGACAAATAATAAAGACTGTTCAAAAAGGGTCAAAAAAATTAAAATCAAACTAAAAATAAAATGAGTAAGGACCGAAATAAAAAAAATAAAATATATAATTGCTTTCAATTAGATAACAAAAATATAACAAATTCAAACCTTGAGTCTTAAAAAAACTAGAATTTAAAAGAAAAAACAATCAAAAGAGTAATGATTGAAAGGAAAAATAACATATAAAATCAATTTAATTGGAGGAGAAAATTTAAACAAATCAAAACATACAGACCGAAAAAATTGAAGGAAAAAAATCAAAAAATCAAAAGAATAAGAGCTGAAATAAAATTAACATATATGATTAATTTGAATTAAAGGGTAAAATTGGGGGGAAAAAACAAAACTTCTATAGAAATGAAGGGAAAAAAAACAAAAAGATAAGGAGCTGAAATGTAATTTAACGTTGCAAGAGAGAGAAAAGACACAAAACATCAAAACCGACCACTGACGATCATCCACCACCTTCACGCCACCATGTGGAAGAGGATATGACGTCTCATCCAGAGACATGACGAGCAGGTAGTTTTCTCAGCCTCCATACATAGAACATGCCACATGAAAAATGTATAATGGAGGCAACGACATACGTGTCTGCAGGTGAATAAAAAACTAATAAACAATCTGAAACTACTTAAACACCCCCAAGCCAGAGATAATAACGAAAAAACCTTATTTCAAATACCATTCTGCCCTGAACCTCAGTGCTCTATTTTTGTCTCCTGGTGTTATTTTAGTAATATTACTATTCATCCAAACATAAAAACCCAAATATGTCCCCGCTGTTAGCGCAATGTTTTTGTCCTATCCGAGGGTAAAAAAGTGAATTTACTGTTCATAGTTAATGCATAAAATTGAAAATACCCTTTGACCCTTCTTTGTTTTGTTGTTTGCTTCCAAAGATAAATTAGTAGTTTTACTATGCAAAAAATATGAAAAAGATGAAACACCCTCCAACAATCAGATAATGTCAACCAATCTAGAGAAAAGTTAAAAATATCTGTGAGACTAAGAGTGAAATTTCAATGCATTGAAGAGGAAAATGATAATATGAGTCTATTGTTATAGTGTTTAAGCAATGCGGTTTAGCTTCGATTCATTATTATTGACATGTTCCATGTTTTTTCATATTCCCTTGATTTTAGGCTGTATTGATATGTTCAGTTTTTGAGAGTTAATTCTTCTTTTAATGATATAAGAGGTACATTATTAAATTGGCTAAAATTATTAAATCCAATCTAGTTAGTGACCAAAGTCTTGGATTTTTTTTGAAACTTTTTAGAATTGCTTGCATTGCCTTAATATCTTTTTTTTTGTTGAACCATCAATTAAAAGTTAAAACCATTGTCATAACCATTTGTTTTACACACGTATAAGTATTAATATAAAAATTTATTCCCCCCTCCTTTCAATTAAAACTGAAATCAATAATATGGAGGATGGGTTTACCATTTAAACCAACATCCCAAAATTGTTTTATGTCTAGTGAACCTTAGATATTTATATAACAATAAAAAACTATGATATTTTTGAAAGTAACCTACAAGGATGTTAAATAAAAAACAATCCAAGAAACAACATGAAAATTAAAAGCAATAACCTCCGGATCTAATTTAGGCTTGGAAACTAAAACAACTAGCAAAGCAATTATGTTTATATAATTACAATATTCTTGTAAAATCTTAATCTGATTTAATTGTTGGATAAAAAAGTTATCCCTATTTATTTTATTTTTTTATTTTCTCTTTTGTTAAAATATTTAGTTTTTTTTAGTTTTTGATTTAATTTTGTTTTTTTTTATCATTAACGCAATAGTAGTAGTAATAATAATAATAAATTTAGTTTTTGTTCTTACTTACTCTTTTGTTAATTTTTTTGAGTTTTTTTTTCTCGGGGTAATTTAACAATTTTATTTTTTTGACAATAATAGTAGTAATAATTTTAGATGTTAAAATTTCTATGTTTTTGTTATAATAGGATGTGTTGATTTGTTTTATTATATCAAACTTTGTATGTATATAAATTATATTTTATTTTATTTTAAACTAGAAAATCCTATTTATTGTTTTAATGTCAACCGTTATAAAAATTATTTACTGTAGTGTGAGCAATTTAACCAATTTAACTAGTTGAAACTAAAACATTGCAATAAATATTCTCATCATTGTACATTGTTTTTACTATATATTTGACCTTCTCATCCATAATATTTTATAATATCTCCGACTTGTCACAAATCGCCTTGTCTTTCGTGTTGTTGTTTACAAATTCTTCATACATGACAAAAATAAAATAATCATCACTTCTTACTACCACTTTCTCCTGACAAGATAATTGATGTTTTTCAACTCCCTTCTCGACAACCTTACCCTTGACACGGTGCTCTAACTTTAAAATTTAAAAAACCAGAGACTTTCAGACCTGTTACTCTGTCTAATTAATTACATTGTAATTAACTTCGACAGCAACCTTTAATAAAGAAGAACTTTGTGAATCGTCCGGCATTTTAACATACTTCTGAATGTTCTAAATCTTTGTCTAAGTTCCACCATCTTTTTCCATGAAGAATTCTTGACCTCTGGAATCCGAATAAAACGACAAAATTCACTGTTCATGAAAAAATAATAAAAATACATAGTTGACATGGATAGTGCAATAAAGTGGGAAAAAGAGAAAGAAATAGAGAATAAAGAGTTTTTTTTTTATTTTTATATTTAACTGTAAATTATTATTTTTGATATATTAATATAAAAAATATTTTAATTCATTTTTAAATTAAAAATATTTTGAAAAACAATGTGAAATATATCACAAACAAACGGTCGCTAATGAACACCAACTGTCTATCACAAACGGTCGCTAATGAACACCAACTGTCTATCTCGACTCTCGAGGACTATCCTTCGAAAAACAAGGAAAAAGATTACAGAAGGTTTCAGCGTTTCACGGGTAGAAAGAAAAAGAATTGTCATGTCGTCTCTACTGGCGTTTGCTGATCTAAGAAACATCGAGACCGAAAAGGGACCATCATTTTGTAGCGTGGTCGCCCAGTGGTGATGCTTTCGACAAGACATATTGGCCTTGGCTTTTCTCTCGGCCGAGCACTCGACCCATCTATAACTTCTCGGTGCTAGTCCTTTTTTTTTTCTTCTCGAATTAACGAAAACCTTACAAGAGGTATTTTATGGTAAGAGAATCACTACTGTGAATTTTCAAGTCTTACTCTGCTCTGATCATCGAAGTAGTTTTTAAAATTTTGTTTGTTATATTGTGTTGCCTAAAAATTAAATCTAATATTTTTTTTGATTTTTTTAAATAAATAAATTGGTTCGGTTGCTTAAAAAACTTAAAATGAAAATATGTACAACATATCATCCAATTTTTAATAAAAAAAAAACTAGCCAAGGGGGTCTGACCTATAAATACATGAACATATGATATTATGTATGTTGAGGCAATTGCGTGGGGCTGACCCTTTTCTATATATTTCCTATTTATTTTGGATTTATATTTAAATGCACTATACAAAATTAACTTGATAGTTCAATTGCTATTCAAATTCTGAAAAAGTTTTTGACACATAATTTTTTCTCATTTTTTTTAAATCTTCAATCACATAGAGCAATTCAAGAAGAGGTTCCTGTTTGAAATTGTGTTTTAAAAATATTTTTTAATTTTAAATTAATTTTTATTAATGTTTTAATATTATTTTCATGTGTTGATGATATCAAAAATAATTTTTATAAAATAGAAAAACATTATTTTGATGTATTTGTGAACGAAAAAACTTTAAAAACTGCAACCACACTTCCAAACAAGCACGAGGTCTCGAATCAAATATATATATATATATATATGTGTGTGTGTGTGTGTGTGTGTGTGTGTGTGTGCGCGCGCGCGCGCGCCTGCCTTTAATATTATGTTGGGATATTGTTCAAAAAACAATGCTTCCAATTATGAAATATATTGAAAAAATTGAGAGATGCATTAATAAGAAAATACAAATTAGATCAGAGAAATAAAGTTTTTCTATATATCTCAAATGATTGAAGTTTAAAAAAAAATCATTTATTTTTGTTAAATAATCCTAATAAAAAATGACTATGTAGTGTTTAGATCATGACTTTTTTATGATACTATATATAATCAATTGTTTTATGAATAATTATGTGTCAACTCTATATGCAAAAAAAACGTTTTGCTCATCAATATTCACTTTAAATCTTTTTATATATTTTTTCAAAATTATTGTTCTTATTGTTTTATGTATTTTATCAACTGATTTATACTCAGATTTTACGTTCATGGCATGGATTGACAAAAATTCTTCTGTCATGTAAACCTGAACACTAATGAGCCTATCAATGAAACATCCCAGTAAAACATGAGGAGGACTGTGTGTAAGAAAATATTTTCGCACGTGGACAAATTAATCACATTTATCAGAAAATATGCATGCACGCAATGCACTTCCATTGTTTGAAAACTCCATTCCCTTATTCTGGCCTTTTTTAGATGGAGCACTACCCTTTTCTAATAACAGGAATTATAATCTGTTCATGGTAATGGTTGGATACATTCGTTTCATGCAACCTTGTGCTTATCATTTCAGGAAAAAAAAAAGCTGACTAAGAACACCTTTATATAATAATTGCACGAAGCTGTGGCAACCAATAATTTAAAAAATGCATGATTTGGAACAGTAGTTTTTTCAAGCCAGAAGAACTCGACAGGCAAGCCTTGATGTGATTATTCTGAGAATGCTTTTCTCTGCCTGGTGATTTGGTAGTTTCCTGGAAATTGCATGCCTCGTTCATGACCGAGCAGCTAAATTGATGTGAATTTAGTTTTCAAGAGTGATTACACTACTCTATAAATTTGGCGTAGCCATTTTCCAAATAATTTGATTTAGTAATTGAAATCGATCGTGATCTCTTCTTAATAAGTAAGAAATCTTAAATAAATTAATACTGAAACCCTAAATTACTTCGTGATATTCTTGAAATGATGATACAGCTGATATGGCAATGCTTCAGCAGTAAGAACATGAAATTAAGCACCACATAAATGCCATTTTCGTAAGGTTCTTCCACCTATTGCTTCGATTCATCCATCAACCCAGGACTCAATCTAAGCATGAGAATACAGAATTCCATCTGATTTATAGCCCCATCTCCATCCAAATCACCTTCAATTAACATGGACACAAGCTCATCGTCCCTGATGTCCTGCAACCCTAGCACCAGAATGTTTCTCTTCAAGCTCTCGAACGTGATCAGGCCTTTATCAGCATCCATTAGCAAGCGAAACCCGTTACACAGCTCCACCAGAAACCCTTCTGCTCCCAGTGTCTGCTTCATAGACGGGAGGTAATCCTGAAAATCAACCGCGTGACCTATCAATGCCGCCATTGATGGTTGAAAAAATGTGCAGGAAATACTTGAATTTATCGACGGATTAATTATATAACGTGAGAAAGAAACCGAATGCTAAGAAAAAAATGAAAGCTCTAGAGCTATGTGAATGATAGGATGGGATGGTGGAGAAGTGGGTGAGGAGGGGGGTTATATAAGAGAAGGAAAGAGAAAAAAACAGAAAGGGAGAGGAATTCGTGGAAAACGTGAGCATTGAAGCTAATCAGTGAAGCTTTTATGGTTAGCAGTGGGCTTCCTGCTCCTTTCTTTTTCAACGCTTATATGAAAACTCTTCTTCCTGGAAGCTGCATGGAATCTCATGATTTTCTGTAGGTTTTTAAACGAAGGTTTGTTCATCATATGCATGACATCTTGCTTACGTAATTACTGCTATTAGTAGGAGTAATTACAAGCAGACAACCCTGAGAATAGGAAAATTACTTAAGTTTGAAACTTTGCACATTTTGGAGTGTGTTTCAGCAGTTTACTTTTTAAAATGTTTTTTTTTTTTTTTTGGTTTCAAAATATTCTTGAGATATCATATCAAACAAATCCGTTGACAAAAACATGTTAGTAATTGACAGTAACTTTAATCTAGGGATAGAATCATAGAAGGCTTGACTTTTGAAAAACTATATATTTTAACTTCAAAATATCCACACAAAGTTTATAACGATGACAAAATAATGTTTTATTTTCTTTTTCTTAAGGGAGATGCGATGCAATAGGTACGTAGGTGTTGCGGAATCATCTCGCACTAGCTCCTACATCCTGTCTTTCTCAGTCAGCCGAGACCTCGATTGAAAATTGAAGATTGATTAATTTGTTAATTATTATATTTTTTCCAAAAAAAAAAGGATCACTGAGAAAGATTAATGGGATACTTCCCAGTCTCCATCACGAGTAGCTCTCGCACTAGCTAGCAACCATTTGGTTGCTATGGGGTCGCTATAGTTGATTAGTGTCCGGAGTGTGTACGTTTAAGATGGTGAGGTGAAAGAGAATTAGGGTTCTTTGGAAGCTTTGTTATTAAGAGTTGATTCAAGAAAAGCAAAGGACAGAATAAATACTTCTTCTTTGATAATACGCTGGGTATTGAAAAAGGAGGAGGAGTGGATGGTGATGCATGCAACCTATAGATTTTCATTTCAACTCTTTGGCAACGCTCCAATAAAAAGGAAACTTCGCAGAAGTTTCTTTCCTCACTTGATGGACACATGTTAGACGACAACTGTTTGCATGCCCTCTATCTACTCCAGTGTCAGAATCGCAGCATTAAGTTCTGTCGAAGAATCCTGTCGTAAGTTCTGACACAGAATCCTGCCGTAAGTTATCCACCGTTAGAACTTGAGATTAAATTAAAGTATTTACGTCCTTTTTATTTTATATTCAATCTCTGTGGAATTACTAATTAATTTTAGAATATATGAGATAGTATATATATAGACACACACATGTATGTATGTATGTATGTATGTATCCATATGTATAAGAAAAAAGAAGAAGAAATTAAATCACTTAGTAGATATAGAATTTAATAATTAATTTTTGATTTTTTGTTTAAAAAAAAATTATGGTGGGAAATTCATTCAATATCTTTATTTATATTTATCAAACGTGGAATATGTTTAATTGAGAAATATATATTGTTCCAAAATTTAATAATATCAGATCAAGTTTTGCATGTTGATATTCAAAGTCACGGCTCAGTGCCGCAAGTTGAAGAAACGCCCAGCACTCACAGCAGGTCAGGTGACTTATGCCTAAGGGCAGTCTCTTGTGGGTCTTTTACACTGTATTTAAATGCACATTTGAGAAAATTTCTTTTTAAAAAAATATTTTTAATTAATTTTTTAGTTTTTTTAGATTATTTTCATATATTGATATCAAAAATAATTTTTAAAAAGTAAAAAAACATCATTTTAATATATTTCTATACAAAAAACACTTTAAAAAATAATCTCAACCAAACTCTCCAACATATATTTAGTCATAGGCTGCAATTCATGGTTTGTATTGCCTTAAAAACTCTCGTACCATGTATTCTTTTCTCGTGACAGAAGTATATATATCAAAGTTGTTAGTTTTGTTTTGATGGATGTTTTGTTTTTTCAATTAGAATAAAATATTTCGGTTTCAGAATGTTTTGACATGTCATTTTGGGATTGTAGTGTCCATATATAATTAATTAATTATATATAGAAAAAATAAAACATTAATTTAACAAACATAATTCAAATTCAAGATAAATTAACTTTAAATTATATAATACAAATATAAAATTATGATGGTGGGATTTCACGATAAAATTTTGAATTTATGCACAAGAGTGACTTATCTAGCCAAGTGAAGAGAGGAGTTATCCACAACCATGGATAGGAGCTCCATTTCCAGCAAAGAAGCTTCTAAAAATTCCATGAGTTGTCTCAACGTAATTATTCTAACCCTTCTCTATCCATGCTCTAGTAATTGCAACTTAATTAATCATCCCAACATTGTTAACATTCTCTTTCTTGTTAATTTGTGTTTTCCCCTTTCATCAATTTTAAGCGATGCTGATGCTGCGTCTCTTACAAGTTTGTGGCAAGCATTTTGCATGATAACATTGTCTACTTATTCCTAAGAAAAAATGAGAACATTATAGTTCTTTCTTTTCACAAACAATGAACCAAAACCATCTTCAAAATAGTGAAGAACCGATGAGGGTGGTGTCACCGTGGGAAAAAAACAAGTTAGGGATTTCAGATTTTGAGTTGAGAGAGAATGAATTAGGAGTGGGGTGGTAAGTTAATTCTTTGATTTGTTAATTTTGTTTTTTTATGACCGAAATATGATACTAGTGTATTTTGGCTGATATTTGACCGAAAAATCCGAAATAAATCAGAATTTAAATCAAGATAAAAATAATATCGTTTTATCTTATTTTTTTTATCGATACAAAATATTTTGATAATTTCAGACGAAACAACATTCTCTCCGGGATGACAGAAAGTGGGTGAGAGGCTTTAGCTTCAGTTCTTATGTGATTTAACTTGTATTATGCATGAAGTTTTCACCACCGAATCTATAAATCATTAAAAACTTGTAAAACACTTTCTTTTTTTTTTTGTTGATGACATCACATGTGTTTATGGAAATGTGACCGGTTACCGAGTAAATGCTCATTTTGTATTTGTATGTTGTATGAATTTCAATTTCGACTACATGTTAGGAGGCAGACTGTATTTTAATTCTAATTAAAAAATAATATTATAATATTATAATATATATATAAATATAATAAATTGAATTATAATAATTAAATTCAATATAAATCATCTCATATCAAATAATCTAACCTTAAAATCAAATGTGCTGGATCATAAACTGTTCTAATTATTGAAATATTTAAGTCTAGATTGCAGCTATAAACTATTAAAGCAACTGCATTACATTCTAAGTGCATACACTTACTAAATAATATTTCATCTCCCTAACTAACTGAATTAAAACTAATACATATTGTTGCTATTTATTTTTTAAGTATTTTGAAAAAACAAACAAAAATGTTTTCGATATGTGTCGTTTCATGTTTTTGCAGTGTTGTCTTAAAATAATTTGATTTTTTAATGTGTTATTTTTAAATAATTGATTTTTTAATTTTATTGAATATTGATATTCTCATATTTCAAAAAATTATATTTTAACACATAAAAAACCAAACAATAATTTTTTTTAACTATATATACACATTACTACACAAAATCAGCCCCACGTAGCCTTTTCCCATCACCTTTCCAACCAGCCTTTCTTCCCTTCGTAACCAGCCATTCCCGATTCCTTTTTCTCCATCAAAATCAACCACGCACTGCCTCTTCCTCCACCATTGACAGTCACTGGCTTCAGCCTTCTCCTCACGACTGGCCACCACCGAGACCCACCAACACACTCCTAACCATCCAACCCTTAGTCTTCTCCTCACGGCCAGCCACCCCCGAGACCCACCAGCACACCCTGACCAACCTTCTGCCTTCTTCAACTGCATGCAGTCCCATTCCAGAAAAAAAGGCATCAGAATTCCCCTTCACCGTTATCTCACCCATAGTCCTTAATTTCCTTGATAGCCTCAAGCCATACCGAAACTGACCTCTTCATCCTCAACTCCACCAGGACCTAACAGAGCTTCTCCATTACCAGCTCCTCCTCCTCTCTCAACTGAAACCTACTCTAGCCTGACAACAGTTGCCCCTTTCCGATCAGATCAACCATCCTTCCACAAATAACCTGTAATATCCCGTGGCCCAAACCACATTGTCAGCCAACCACCCGTGACAACCCTCAACACCACCGGTGACAACGAGTTTCCCGAAGGCAACCACAAGAAGGAGAAGATATAACGAACAACAGTGAACTGAAAACAAGCTGAAACTATTAGCATAGGATTTCTGCAACAGAAACTAGAATGGAACATGTTGAAGAAAAAAAAATCTAATTTGCAACGGATTTTCCGTTGCAAATGAAAAATATTTTGCAACGGATAATATCAAAACCATTAGTGAACAATGAAATAGAAATTTGTTTCAGCTCCGCTTCATCGATCTCCACCTTGCCGGCGTCGATCTTCAGTTACCCACTAGACCCATCACCACCAAAACGAAGGTCTGCTTCCTCTGTTGCTGGCACTCACGGTACGGTCAGCATTTCCATGTTCTTCATTGCTTAGCTTCTAATTTTGCTGGATCTGTTTGCATTTGTAATTGTTAAGTGTTTTGGCAGATGGGTTTTTATTCTGAATGTTAATTGATTAGATTTTTTGTTGTTGGTTTGGAGTTTTTTTTCTGCTTATTTATAACTGTTCTTCATTGTGCAAGAGGGAAAAGACCGAGAGAGAGGTTTCTGCTCTTTTTTTCCCTGCACATGAAAAATTAATAAATTGTTGGCACTGCGAAATAATTCAATCCGAAACAGTTATTACACTGCTAGAGAAGCTGCTGGCTTCCATCACAGTGATAAATTGCTCCAAATTAGAAACAATGTTGGTGATAGGTGGCCTATCTTTCCCTTCCAAAGTAACACAATCACTGCAGTTTATGTCATCATTTCCTGCTTTTGCTCCATTAAGCTCCAGTGGACCAATCATGGCATCCAAAATCTCAGCTAATCATAATTTTAGCCACTGTAAAAATAGATTACTGTTGGTGTCCTTCCATTATCACAGAACATGCGTTCCTGGTTTACAGCAGATGCCTGATTAGGGGTGTTCACCCCTTGATGCCATGAATTAATTTAACAAATATCTGTTGTCTTATTTTCGGCGGCTTCCTGTTTGTTCCCAAATGACGATTTTTAAATTGTGTCTTTGTGAGAACTTCCAATCTAATTTCATAGGGTTTCTGCAACTTAGGCGACTGTTAAATCTTTGCTTGTAGTTCAGTGTCATTTGCTGCTTCATTCCATTGTTTCAAAAATTAAGTTGCCTGCCTTCTAGTCCCAGTCCACTTGAGCTTGTTCCATCCCTGATCCCGCCAAATATCATATGCATCTCTTAGAATAATAAATGGGATTTTGTTGTTTACAACCACAGCAACAACATGGAATTGCTTGTATTGGCACGGCAGACATTTTCACCCATTGATGTGCTGTGATTAAACTTAGCTTCATGCAAATGGAATTTTTGCCACCATTGAATGGGAACAATAATTCTCCTTTATATAAATTAATGTGTATTCATTAATCAATCTATTTTTAATATTACGAGGTATATTCTCTCATAACTATTCTTTTTTTTAATTCTTGTTTTCTCGTTTATCCTTGTATATTCATATCTTGAAAAAAAAAATGAAAATGCCATACAACCATAATAAATAATAATAATAACAACAATTTTAAAAAGCTTGCAAAAAAATTATTTTATGAAAATTAACCTTTTTATACCTCAAATATAGGTTAATTAAATTCATATTGCAGCTGTTTTTTATTCAATTTATATTGAATGTAATAACAATATCTCTCTACTTAGGTTTTTTGAAAGGAACATCAAGCATTGATCAACATTTCTTGACTATAAATTCTATCAAATTCGCTTGAAAGGTTAGTGTAATTTGTTCACTGTTTGTTTTTAGCATTTGTATCCATTAAATTCATATTGTTGTGTGGTGTTGCTGTGTGTGTTGCTACTATGTGTTTAATGTATTTTGTAGTATTTGTGTTGTTGACTTTTGTTTTCTTTATCTTGGCCATAAATAATCTGGAAACTAGAGATAGTGATTCAATGTAAGGGAGACATAGCTGTCCCCTTTGCACCATAATGAATGTAGTATAAAATTGTTGGAGAAATTTAAAAAAGAAAGAAAAAGAAAGGGGTCTCGGGGTAAATCAAATTCAACATGCCAAGTCTAATTAAATTTGAAATGAAAATGAACTTGCTTGGAATCTTTTAGAGATTAGCTTGGAACAAGAGAAACTAGTGGACAATTTTGTAGCCAAATAAAAAAAAAATCAAATTTTGATTATTCAAAATCATATTATTATATAAGAATTATGTTTTCAATAATAAGAAAAAATTAATAAATTTATTGGAATTCTAGCTCGAAAGCAAAAAAAATCACAATTTTTTTACATAACTCTTGAGCATGTAGAGTTATAAAATATAAGGGAATTAAACACGTGTGTGTTGAATGTCTATTTTTTTTTTTCCAGCTATATTTTATTATATATTGTTTTAAATTAGATTATGCGTAAAAGAAAATCAAATAACATTCTAAAATGTTTCTGTGTTACCATGTTAACTAGATTAATATGGATGATCGATCATGGATGTATTGTCGTATTAAAAATGGTCGTCTTAATCCTGAATATATTGTGGGTGTTAGAAGATTTATCAATTTTTCAATTTCAATTGATAAAAACATATCAGGTGGGTAAATTAGATGTCTTTATGTGAGATGAGAAAATCAAGAGTTTCAAAAAGAAGATGTTTCTAAGCACTTATTGACAAAAGGGTTATTACCTTCTTATGAAATACTGGATTGTACACTTGGAGTCTTATGTCACAAATGTATTAGTCAGAACTTCATCAGGAGGGAGTAGTCGCGTTGTGAATAATAAGGGAGATGCAAATCCATATAGGAATATGGTTCTAGATGCAATGGAGGATGGTGATGCATACTATAATGATAGGGATGTTGTCATAGAGGAACCTTTGAATCCAAAGGCATCTAATTTTTTTAAATTATTGAAAGCTATAGAGGATCTTTTGTGGGATAAGTGTACCAAGCAATCACATTATCCGCTTGTGTATAATTGTTTAATATTAAGTCAACTTTAAATTTTATTCAGAATGCCTTTTAAAAAAAATATACTCGAATTTGCTAAGAGTTGTATGCATGATGATGAAAATTTGGTTTAAAATTTTTATGATGCCAATAAATTTATGCGGCCACTTGGACTTGGTTATGAGAAATATGATGTGTGTCCTAATTACTGTATGTTGTATTATGAAGTAGATGCAATGAGAATAAAGTGACTTCTATGGAAGTTCACGATACAAACCTAGAAACCCTACTAGTAAAGGCTTTGATAAGGCGGGGAACCAACTTCGATACTTTCCATTTACACCAAGACTTCAGAGACTATTTATGTCTCCACATCATGCCAAAGATATGACATGACATCATTTTCATAAGTTAGATGATGGAGTAATGGTGCATCCACCTGATGGATATGCATGGATAGAGTTTAATCTTGTCCATCCGAACTTCACGGCAGATCCACAAAATGTTCGATTAGGGTTATACACTAATGGGTTTTGTCAATTTAATATGGTTTCAGATGTATATTCTTGTTGGCTAATAATTGTGATTGTGTATGATTTGCTTCCTTGGATGTGCATGACAAGACCATTTATGTTTTTAGCAATGATCATTCCTAGGCCAAAGAATCCAGGAAAAAATCTTGATGTTTTTCTAAGATCTTTGATTGATGAATTGAATAAGTTGTGGTTTATAGGTGTTGAAACTTATGGTGTATACAAGAAGGAAAATTTTCAATTAAAAGCAGCTTTGATGTGAACCATTAGTGACTTTCCGGCATATGATTTGTTATCGGGTTGGAGTACTCATAAAAATTATCTTGTCTTTATTGTATGGAACATAGCAAGACATTTAGATTCAAACATGGTGGGAAAAAATCATATTTTGACTATCATCGACGATTCCTACTCATGAATCACCCTTATAGATATCAGTCAGATAAGTTTATGAAATGAATAATTAAAAAGCTCCCTCTTTTTCCACATCGATTTAGTTTAGAAATGTTATATGAAGTGTCTAAGTTTACATAGGGACATGTTAGAAGCTCTTCAAACTATGGCAAAATTCCAGGATTTGGTGTCTTTTAAAATTTGGTGAAGAAAAACATTTTTTGGGAGCTTCCATATTGGCATACAAATCTAATTCATCAAACCTAAATACCATGCAAATTGAGAAAAAATTCTTTGACAATATCTCTTATACATTAATGGATTGTCGTGATAGAAGCAAGGATAATATAAAGGTTAGGTTGGATATTCAATTGTATTGTAAGAAGTCAAACTTACATTTGCCACAAGATGCAAGTGGTCGGGTTACAAACCTAAAAAGCACTTCTTATGTCTTCAAGAAACAACAACAACAATTGTTATCATGGATGAAAAAAATTGTCATTTCCCTCGATGCTTCGTTTCAAACATATCACGATGTGTAAAAAAAAGCACAATGTAAGGTTTCGTGCATGAAAAGTCATGTTTTTATGCAAAGACTTCTTCGCTGTTGTTTTTTTCGACGCTTACTTTTCTAAACCACTATAGGAGGTATTAACTGAATTATCTATAGTATTTCGAGACATTTGTGCTACAAATCTAAATGTCCACCACATAGAGTTGATGAAAATAAATATAATTGAAATAATATGTAAACTTGAAATGATTTTTTCTCCATCTTTCTTTGACTCCATGGAACACTTAACGATACATCTACCTTATGAGGCAAAAGTTGGTGGACCCGTTCAATATCGATGGATGTATCCATTTGAACGATATGTTTTCACCCAATATAATTTTTATTCACTTTCATTTCATAATTTTCAATTAAAGTTTTAAAACTAATTGACATAAATGATATAGGTATATGTTTTATTTCAAGAAGAAACTAACCAATAAAACACAAAATGAGGGTTCTATATGTGAAGCATACTTGATTGATGAAATTACATATGATAAGTAAATAAAACATTGCGAAAAACATTATCATTATTATTATCACTCCTAATCACATTATCATTAAAAATATTTCATTACATGTAAGAAATACAATCATTATGCTAATCATCATTATCATCACTCCTAATCACATCATCACCATCAATATCATTATCATTATCAATTTCTTCATCCGTAGCCATTTCAACTTCTTCTCCCCAATTTGCCTCTACCTGATGCAATTCATGTTGATTGATTTCTTTATAATAAGATGTGTCAACAAGTATATTTGGTTCATCAAGTGTCAGATTAGGAAGCACACAACATTGCTAGTGTTTTCAATAAATTCACTCATATTAACGTTATAACGACTTCTAATATTTGTCTTTATAATTGTCCACCATTCTTAGGATTTATTATCAGGTGGACACCTATAGTAGACTTGTTGATATTGCCGCGTCAAGACAAAATCTTCATTACCATGTAGTCTAAAGGTATGCCTGATTTCAACCAAACTATTTGAACAATGCACTTTAACCCATGTTTCGTATCATACCAATGACAATTAAACATAAATACCTTGGACTTACTCCCTAAATATTTAAGTCGAATGACTTCTTCAAGCATTCTGTAATAATCAATTTCATTATCATTATAGCTATTTCCTTTCACACAAACCCCGCTATTCATTGTTTTTTTCTTAAATCGACCATAACATTGATGTGTTTAAAATTTTGCATTGTTGTTATTTTATTTTTAATGATGTTTTAGCTTTATTATTATCTAACTGATATATATATTTCATGCACTTTTAGTTTATTTGAGATACATCATTTTGGTTCACACAAAAACTTCAGGTTAAGTGAGGGACTAACAACTTTTATTTAAGATTTTAAGTTTGTGTAAACTTTATATCTTTGCTAAGTGCTTGAATTGATAACGATTGATATATATGTCATATGACTACCTATTGGGTCCCTATATTTCCTTCATAGGAGTGATCACTAGGATAAAAGAGATCTTGTTTTTTAAAAGACTAAATGGTCAACCTACTTTGTATCTCATGTAAAAATATTAGAACCAACCTTTGTGGTGTATGTTCTCTGGGATCAGGACAAGCTCTCATTGAATCATTTTGAATTCAAGACTTACAAGCGATACAATGCTCGTCACTCAAGAGATTCTTGTTGTAGAGTTTGAGTAAGAATCAAGATTTTTTATTCATCATGCAAGAGCTCCAACCACATGCCACCCCTTGAAGGGTGAAGTCATATAAAAATGAACATATATTTATACATGCATTCTCATAGTATGAATAAAGGTCCCTCAAATTTGTTTTTCTTTAAAGAGTCAAGAATAACTGATATCTGATAATACTGAAAAATGATTCATTTCAATCTAGATATATTGTGTGTGGTTTCCACAAGCTGACAACAAAAGTCTATGTTTTACCATGAAATCAACATGTAACTTATGCCTAGATGTCATGTATGAGCTTTTAACACACTCATTAATGAAGATTAAGGAAATTTTGACTTTTTTCCAATAAATACAGCAAGTTCATTTATGAACTCACCTTCATGAAGCATCAGTCAAATAACTAATAATGTTTTTGTGTTTTTTTATACAAAACATGATCAGAAATAAATATTAGGTTTTATTTGTTTTGATCGACACTTTGAAACCGTGATCCAATAATATCATTTGATTTTCCTCTTAATCACGTGGAGTTTTTTGAACCATCAACAATTAAAGAAGATTTTTTTCCGCCATAAACAATAAACCACATAAATTTTATGCATAATGCTGCTATCAAGCAACATAAAACTTAGTTTGAAGATATGACATGACATTGTTGAATTTGGCGTGATGGTTGAAAGATCAAAGCCTTTAGTCTAAGTGAGAGATATGAATCTCGTGTTTTGCAAGTCTAAGAGCAAGTCCAATGGTAGGAGGCATTTTTAAGAGGCAAATGATAGAAATGGCTCTTTGAATAGTGTATAAATGGCTCTTGAGCTGATGTGGTCTCCAATGGTAAGGGCCATTTTTTTTAATTTAATTTTAAATAAAATTCAATTATTTTGTATATAGTGTAATTATACAATTCATTATTATTATAATTAACAATAATTATTAATTATTATTATAATTAATTATTATTATTATTATTATTATATAATAATTATTATTATAATAAATACCCACCCCCCCGTCCATTCCCCCATTAAAACTAAAAAACCCTACCCCATTCCCCATACCCCATTCCATTCTTATCTTCTCCATCTTCTCTACTTGGCCGCTGCCCTCCTCCCTCTGTCCACTCCTCTCTATTTTGAGCCAATTTAAACACCTCTCCACTTTCTTTGACTCTTTCACTTTCTTTTAATCTCTCAATTAAGTATCTTTGACACCTGAGTCGAAATACCCTATCTTTTCCCATTCCAATCTCAACTCTGTGAGCAGCAATCGACGATGCAAGTAATGAAGATTTGACACGAAGTGAAGATGCAGTCTGCTCGTTGGATTTGTGGTATTTTCTGTGTTGATGAATTTTTCAATTCAGCTTCTGTGAAATTCAGCTTCTGTGTTGATGAATTTTTCAATTCGTTGTGTTGTATTGCTTTGCTATGTTGATGAATTTGTACAATGGCAACGATCATATTTCAACAACGGTCGGATTTTGTTGATTCGCCTCTTCAACAGAAAACTGTGGGAATGGCTCCTGAAAAATGAAAAGGCATTTTGCCTCTTCATTTGGCTCTCCCCGTTGGAGTGACAAAATTAACAAAAAGAGCCAAATTTTGCCTTTGCCTGCTGGGATGCCTCTCCCGTTGGACTTGCCCTAATATCGTGCTAATAAGAGAATGTTTTTCCTAATATTACATTCATCAATTTTAATATTGAAAGCACTAATGTGTCATGAAAATATTTACTCCTTGAATACTTTTAATCTCAATTCATTTTTTTATGGAAAAAGAAGGACCTCAACGAAACACAACATTGAAGATTTTGTTCCTTCAAGAACATTTGCCCCAATGCATCATTTTTTAGGTAAATTAGTCCATATTAGAGAGATGAATAATTGAAAATAAAAATAAGAATCAAGTCTTCAAGATCGTGAGCAAGAGGCAAGTCGAGTTTATGAAGGATGTTGTCATCTATTAATATTGATAATAAATTATCATGAGCATAACAAAGTTTGATGATAAGAGACAAATGGTTGTTAGAGAAACTGATTATAGTATCATGTTGTTAACAACTCTATTATAGAACCTCGTTGACTATTACTTTGTTTTGGAATTAAATCATCATTTTAGTTAAAACATGTTTTTTTGTTGTTTTGAAATCAAGAGATGCTTAGCATTTTATTTTTGAAAAAAAAAATTGGTTGAATTTCAACATGCAAAATCAAGGCTTTTCATTCTTGAAAATTAAAAGTGTTTTGATTGCGTGAAATAACTTAATCTTTATAAAAAATGACATGATAAACAGTATGGGGTGATCAATTAATTTTTGAGCTCATATATAATTTTTGAACCACACAACATAGAGCTAGGCTTACCCGTATATATATTTACATGTAATGAATGAATAATTATTAACTCTTGAATCATGACATTTATAAGTCAAAATCATTACTTTGGACGAGGTTAAAATTTATCAATTCTAATTGACCTTGCTTGAAATGACAAAATGTCATATTTGTATGTTCCTTTCACTATTTTTTAAAAGTACATCCCTTTATATTCTAATTTGAGTCTGATATGATTTTTTTTTAAAAGAACATGACATGTATTATATTGCCATATTGGGGCAAATGAGATATATTTTAGTTGAGAAGATGGAGACAACATTACAATAAGCAATAAAAAATGCTGCAAATAAATTTCTAACATTAGAGAACATGTTAAATTAAGGAATGACACAACACAAGCCAAAAGTAAAATCTAATAACAAATTAAAAAAACAACAACATAGAAATAAAAAGAGAAAATAATACTGAAATATACCATGTTCTTTGATATATGTGATAAAACATCATATTAAGGAAAATATTATTGAAATTCTTGTTTATTCAAGATAGATTATCTATCAATTGAAGATTTTAAGTTACTTTATTAGCCTTTGTTAAATACAATAAAATATAAAAGAGTATTAGATGACAAATGATGAACAATATGTTTTAGTTTTTCCTTTAAATTTGAAATTGGCAATAAAAGGAATGACATGATCATAGAGCTTCCTGAAACATTGACTAATTAATAAGAGAATTCCAATAAAATAATTGACGTGGTTTTATATCATTTCTTCTACAAAAACATGAATAGTTAATGGTGATATTATTTTTATTATTATTTTGACCAAAAATAATAGGTTATTTGGATTTTTTCATCACTGATTTCAACGTGTTTTTCATCTTAGTCCTTGGTCTTTGATATTTTTTAATTGACCTTTAAACTTTTAATTTCTTTAAATTCACCTCTGGTTTCAAATCAAATTGAGTCCTTGAATTCACATTTCTTTTTTTAAAAGTTATTGATTGTGATTTTTTTTCTTCTATTTGACTCTTAATTATCCTCTAAACTTTGAATGTTTTTGCAAATTTGTTTCTAATTTCACCCAATTGACTTTGTAAAAAGTTAAATTTGACTCTTTAAAATTATAATATTCCCAATTAAACTAAAATTAGGATTCAAAACTCATTTTTTCATCAATTAAAACCCCTAATAAATCTAATTTGATCTATTAAAAGCACAAATTCATTATTAAACTTAACTAAATCCTTAATTAGACATGTGACTAAATCAAATTAGCCTATTAAAAAATTAATTAATTCCCTGTACATGATTTTATGCAAATTCCCCCGATAAATAGTTAATTTAACTTTGAATTACGTTTTCTTTCAATCTTGGATAGAATTGTGCTCTTAGTTTCATCTAAAATCTCAATTTGATTCTTCTATGCATTTGAGTTGCTTCTCAACCATTGTTTGCAAAGTTACTCTTTTGTTTGTTTGTTTGTTTGTTGTTTTTGTTTTATTTTTTTGGTTTTTTATATTTTTTAGAAGAAAAAATATTTTTTTTGGAGAAAATCCAAAATTGAGTTATAACAAATAAATATTTGTCTGCATGACAAGGGTAACTTATAAATATTCTTATTTAATTGTATGGAAATTAAAATGGTTATTTTTTTAAATTATTATTTTAAATTATGGAGAAAAAAAAATATTTTTTTTGTTATTCATTTTTTTTAATTTAAAAAAAAAACATATCTAAATAAAAATAAAAGTGATATTTCTAACTACGGACTGCCTTTTTTTTTTTTAATGAATCTTACTTCTTTACATTACATTCATTTTAAATAAATTTATTATAATACAATTTATATATTTTTTCTATTATGCCATAGTTCTTTAATAATATGAGAGCTATTTTGAAACTATTTACAATTATTTTATAAATAATTATATATAAACCTAATACTCTTATCTCTTTTACAAACAAAACTCCTCATGAACAGTTCATACAAATAAAATATTTTTTTTATTCTTATGTAATTTTTCTTCAATTTACTGTTCATATAATTTTTTTAATAATTGTTTTTATCAATTTCTGAATTTTTTTAAAATAAAATTTTCTTTTAATATTATGATAGTTCTTATTTAAAAATATCATAAACAAATATGAGCTTTTGTGATAAAAAAAAAAAAAACAGATGAATAATAAAATGGAACTTGGATTAAAGAGATAACAATGTCCGTCATTCATCTTTCCCAAACCTATATAGCCCATGCATACTTTGTAACAGGACCATTTTCTAAAGTTTTATGATAACTAAAATAAATATCTGATAATATGCAAATGATTTAAATTCCTTCGTAAAAATATATGTATCTAATAAAAAAATTATTTCTATATTCTCTTTAATTGACATACACATGGTTTTATTTTCTTATTAACAACATAGCTAAATTAATGAAAATAGAAATTCATAGGAATTCAAATGATTTTAATTTAAGAATAAGAATTTATTTAGTTTCTCTCTCTCTCTCTATTTTTCCAAACAATGTTTTTTCTTTTGTTTTTATATATATCAAAATCATGGTTCCTCATATAAAACCTTATCATGATCTACAAAGGAATTTTCAATCAAGAATAAAAAAATGTATTTCTATGATTTTATGTAAAAATAAAAGAATAAATAACTTGAATTTTATACAAAACTATTCATAAAAAATAATATTATAAAATAATTTGATATTTTTATAAAGATAATGTATTATATCATTGAAAAAAAAGTCAAAGAATAATAATTAAAGGACAAGATCATCTTCATTGAATTGCTATCCAATCTTTTTTTAGGATCAGAATATACAGGAAACTATATTAATTAAATATGGAAAAAACAAGAAATTGACAGTTAAGTCTGATGAACATGGCTATATAATATCTTTCTCTTCGCTGTCCATCTATTAATGACTTTCTCTTTTATTTATTAGAATCTAGAGATTAAAACGTGATGAAAAGTAAAGTTTAAGGATCAAAAAAAGATTCTTGAAACTAAATTAATTAAATATGGAAAAACAAGAAATTTAAGGGACTAAAACGTAAAGTGCAGCTACAATAATTCTGTTCTTTTTAATATTCTTGATAATATTGATTATAATATTCCCTGCCATTGTTGAAAAAGAGAGAGTAATTTACACCAACCATGCACCTATCATCATGGCTCCACTCTTTCAAACATATCTTTAGCTGCGAGCATCACCAAATCAAGGAACCTTTCGTGTCAAAATTCACACCTAATCCATTTTCCGAGAATTATTTAAGTATAATTATATTGAAGTGAAAATAACAGCTCCGACTTCGAAATTCTGAATTTGCCAGCTGGATAAAAGAAAATGAAGAAAAGTATTAGGTGCACGTGGCGGCTAGATATACACAAGTCAGAAGTCATTGTGGAGAGTTCAATTTTGCCTCTGTCGTGCCTTTCTCCTCCTTTTTTTATTCTTTTGAACAGTTCCAGTTGTTTTTGTAGAGGGAGATGGGATTGTTTAGCCAAATGTAAAACCAAATAGTTGGTCTGCCGCTTCTTTGCTACCTCCAATCTAGAGTTTATCACTGAAATCTTTCACATCCATGCGGGCAGATTTCAATCGTTTTGTGGTAACACTTGATGTTTGAAAACCAGATCAGGTCAACAATGGAGAGCCTTCCTTTCTTTATCTTCTTCATAACTTTGTTCATACCATCTCTCCATTTCTTGTCATTTGCTGCTGATATCATTACTTCAGATCTGCCTGTCAAAGATGGCCAGACTATAATTTCTGTATCTCAAAGTTTTGAGCTAGGCTTCTTCTCTCCCGGAACCTCAAATTATAGGTATGTAGGAATCTGGTACAAGAAGAGCCCCGGGACAGTTGTGTGGGTTGCAAACAGAAACAAGCCACTCACTGATAAATCTGGGGTGCTAACGATTGACAGCAGGGGAAATCTTGTTCTTCTCGACCAAACAAAGAACACCATATGGTCTTCAAATGTATCAAGCATTATAGCAGGTCCTGAGGCACAGCTACTGGATTCTGGAAATCTTGTTGTTAGGGACAATGGTAGTAGCAGAAACACCGAAAGCTATCGATGGCAGAGTTTTGACCAGCCATTCGATACGCTATTACCAGGCATGAAGCTGGGATGGGACTTGAGGAGTGGTCAAGAAAGGTACTTAACCTCATGGAGAAGTATCAACGATCCATCCCCTGGAGACATTACTTATAGACTTGACATTCGTGGTTTACCTCAATTGTTTATTGTTGTAGGATCTGCGAAGAAGGTCCGCAGCGGGCCATGGAATGGAGTTTTCTTTGGTGGCACTCCTAAAGTTCACAATTCAGTATTTGAACCGATTCTGGTTCGTAACGAGGATGAAATATATTACACGTATAGGCTCGTGAACAATTCAGTTAGCTCGAGATTAACCTTGAATCAATCTGGTGCAGTGGAACGTCTCGTGATGTATGGTCAGAAATCTGAATGGGCAACGATATACTCGGTTCCTGTGGATACATGTGAGAATTACAGGCAGTGCGGGGATAATGCCATTTGCAGAGTTAGGAAATCACCTATCTGTGAGTGTTTGCAAGGATATAGATCCATACCAGAAGAAGAATTGGATATACAGAATTTTTATGGGTCTAGAAAATGTGAGACAAGACTGACATTAGATTGCCGATCAGGTGAGGGGTTCCTGAAGCTTCCAGGGGTAAAGCTGCCTGATTTGTTAGAGTTTCGGCTGGTTGAGAGTATGAATCTGAAGGAATGCCAGGCAGAGTGTTTCAAGAACTGTTCTTGCTCAGCTTTTGCTAATTCAAATATAAGTGGCGGTGGCAGTGGCTGCTTGATGTGGTTCGGGAACCTGATAGATATTAGAGAGCAATCAGGAAGTACGATAGGACAGGATATCCATATACGAGTACCAGCTTCAGAATTAGGTGCGTGTTATTTCTCTCATTTATTGAAAGAAAATCTTGGCATCGAAGATTATTCTCACCAGAACCATTTTCTTTCTGGTTATTTTCTAGAATCGGCGCGTAGCTCGAAAAGGAAGAAAATGTTAAGGACTGCCCTGGTGGCTTCAATGTCTACTTTGTTAGGCATTTTTGTCTCAGGTTTGATACTCTGCATTTGCTGGAGGAAAATAAAGAAAAAAGGTACGAAAGAACTCTCATCCTACCTTCCTGCTAAGAACAATATAGCTAGAAAGTACACTGTTTTATTGGAAAGCAGGTTTTAAGTCATTTTATTCTTTCAGTAGGAATGGATCGCTGGAAGGAAGACATGGACGCACCTCTGTTTGATTTGGATACAATTGCTAATGCAACGAACAATTTCGCACCGACCAGCATAATCGGAGCTGGGGGATTTGGTTCTGTCTACAAGGTAATACAGATAACAAAAAGAAGGGTTGTGCTCTGTGAACTCAAAATGGTAAAGAAATGAATTTTCTACATGAAACTTGCAGGGTATTCTTTTGACAGGACAGGAAATAGCAGTGAAGAAGCTGTCAATGAATTCTGGACAAGGTGTTGAAGAGTTTAGGAACGAAGTGGTTTTGATTGCCAAACTTCAACATAGGAATCTTGTCGGGCTCTTGGGAAGCTGTATTCATAGAGAAGAAAGGATGTTAATCTACGAGTATATGCCTAACAAAAGCTTGGATTATTTCATCTTTGGTTCGAGCCCTTGATTCATTGTCTCTTTTGTCACTTTTCTTCATGTATTATACCAATTCCCATGAAGTTTGATCCTATGGGTACCAATCCTGCAGCAGATATTGTAGTTTGACTAACAAGAGGTGAACTGATGTGCAGATCAGGAAAGAAGTGCGTTACTGGGATGGAAAGAGCGTTTTGATATTATTTTGGGTATCGCAAGAGGACTTCTCTACCTCCACCAAGATTCTAAACTTCAAATTGTTCACAGGGATCTCAAACCAAGCAATGTTTTACTAGACAGTAACCTGATCCCTAAAATTTCAGATTTCGGTTTGGCAAGAATATCCGGTGATGATGGAAAAGAAACAAGAACAAGAAGAGTTATTGGGACATAGTAAGCAAGCTCTCTTTGTTAAATTCATGTGGTTCCATTAGTTGGAAAAACAACAACTATATATATCTATTTTTTCTGTTTCCTGCAGTGGCTATATGGCTCCTGAATACGCCATTGATGGGAAATTTTCAGTCAAGTCTGATGTTTTCAGCTTGGGTGTGCTTCTGTTAGAGATAACAAGTGGCAAGAAGAATAGAGGTTTTGTCCACCCAGATCACCATCACAATCTCTTAGGACATGTAAGTAGGAACAATCACAAGGGAAAACAGTAAGCAATCTCTCTCTGATTTTTCTGCTGAATAACTAGGAATATATTGGGTTATCGCAGGCATGGCTGCTGTGGAATGAAGGCAGTGCCTCGGAATTAATCGATGCAGGTTTGGAGGATTCGTCGGAAAAGTCCCAACTTTTAAGGTGTATTCAGGTGGGGCTCCTGTGCGTGCAGAAGCTTCCTGAAGACAGACCAGTGATGGCAACTGTTGTTTTCATGCTAGCAAATGAAGAAGCTGCGTTGCCTCCACCTCAACAGCCTGGTTTCTTCATAGAAAGAGGTTCCATCATCGATTCAAAACCAAGAAATGAAGAATCCTGTTCAACAAATGAAGTAACTATAACCATCCTGGAAGCTAGATAGATAGATAATTCATGTGATTTGTACGTCAGAGTATATACCAGAGGAACTGTGATGGTGCACTTGTGAGATTGTCGAACTTTTTTAGACATTTTACAGGAGAATACGTTTTTCTAGCTAGATGACAGATTGTATACAAAGTTTTTTCCTACATTAGGAAGTCTTGCAGGTACGATTACCTGAAGCAGATTCTAGTTGGCATGCTGCGAGTTCAACTGCTATAAACCTAACCTGGTAATTTTTTACTGGGGTTTGAAAATTGTGACAAACATCCTCGATTTCATGGGTTTGAAAAACATTGACGAGGAATTTCTTGACTCTTGTAATTACAATTGGAAAATGGAGAACTCGACGACAACAGTTTTCCTGCCATTTGAATGGTCAAAGAGAGACATCTTATGATATCTTTCAATCATTAAGGAGGAAAGAAGGGAAGGAATTTTTTTTTGGCATTTTATAGCAAGATATGCATTTGTAGTTAGATTACAAAATTGGTTTGAAACATCGAGGAACCACACGGTAGCAGGAAGTCGTGGAGAATAATGGCAATAAAATTTTACCTTTTCTTTCTTGGAGTTTTTTAAGCTTTTTGAAAATATTGACATTTATTTATTCAGAGATTGACCCATTATGACTTGTAAAACTTTACAAGTCTAAAAGTAACTTGAATTTCTAATCAAAACATAGTTTGACTCCAAATAAATATTCAAGATCAATTTTTTTTTATGAATATTAAGATGACAATATATTAGATTCGGATTGACTCGGATTAATCTGTCAATCTACATGTTGGGTTATAAGATTAAAATAATCTTATAGAAAACACGTTAAAATAAATTATGATATTCAATTTTTAATAAATTCAATATTAAAAGATAAAATGAAAAAAAAAAACTCGAGTTAACCTGCTAAATCTGCAATAGGGTCATGAGACTAGGATAACCTAATAGAAATCAAATTGAAATAAATTATGAAGCTCAATTTCTAATCAATCTAGTGTTGAAATATGAAACTAAATAAAGATTTGATTAAAAACAAGACATCAAAGATGACTCGAGTCAACTCAATATTGAAGGATGAAATTGAAAACAAAATCAATTAAAAAAAAAGACTTGATTCAATCGAGTTAAATAGGATACACTAATAAAAAAACAAATTGAGAAATTATTATGAAACTCAATTTCCAATAAACCTATTATTGAAAGATGAAATCAAAATTAAAAATAATAATTAAAACACACACAAAATGTTACTTAAGTCAACTTGGGATAAACCGTCAACCCATGATCTAAGTAATAACCTTATAGAAAGTAAACACAAACAAAACATGAAACCTATTTCCCAATTAATCCAATTCAAAAAGATGAATTTGAGAAAAAAATCAATTAGAAAAAAGAGGAAACACTTGAGTCCACCAAGTTAACCCGTTAATCTTGCAATCTGGTCATGAGATTAAGATAATCATATAAAAAATAAAAAAATATTAAAAAAAAGTATACAAAAAATTATTTAAGTTAATTTGAGATAACCCACCAACTTGTGTTTTTAGTAATAAGATGAGAATAACCTAATAGAAAACAAACCAAACCAAAACACGAATCCCAATCAATCCAATTCAAAAAGATGAATTTGAGATAACAAATCAATTAAAAAAAGAGAAAAAACTTTAATCAACCAAGTCAACCTATCAAACTTGTAATCTAGGTCATCAGATTAAGATAACCTTATAAAAAATAAATTAAAAATAATTATGAAGTCCAATCCTCAATAAACATAATTAAATAATAAAATTGAGATTGCAATAAAAAGAAATAAAATATTATTTTAATAAATAATATTTTATAAAGACATGTGTAATAAAATTTTTCTTTTAGTTTTTTTTTTTGTCAATTCACTCATTATTGTTTTAGAAAAAAAAGTAAAAAGGCAAAACTACATGCTCATTATAATTATAATTACACAAAAATTAAGTAACTTATCCATTCACTATAGATAGTAAGGTGAACCATGGTTCATTCAAATAATATTTTTTTTAAAATATTCTTACACTCTAGTCCTTTAATTTTCTTTTCATTTAGTTCCTTAAAATTGCTTTGGTATAAGATTGTTTTTTCTTCTTCATGTCACATACATGGACTAAATATGTCAAAGAGATATTCGACCGTTTGGTTGATGCTGAGTTTAATAAAAATAAAATAATTTCATTGATTAAAAATAATTAAAGCTTCAAAGGATCAAATTTGAAGCTTAAACATATGTTTAGTCCCTTTTTTGTCAAGATCAAGGACTGATTTGCATGGTCAATTTCATATCTCTTCTTTTAATTTCAGTCTCTTATTTTTTTTATTTTAATTTGATCATTTCACATTGACTTTATGTGATATTTGACCTGATAGTTTATTTTGGTTGTTTTGATATAATGATCTTGCAATATTAAGGAAAAGTTATTAGTCTTAATTGATGTTTCATTTTGTAAAATAAATTATAATTTTGGTTCCATCAATATTTTTTTTATATCACATTTGATCCATTTTCTTTTGAATACTAACTATTTGTTTTTAATCTTTTTTTTTTCTTCCAATTTTATCCATTAGCATTTGGTTTCATTTCATTTTTATGTCAAATTTAGTTCTTATTTTTTTGAATTTTTTCTATTCCTTTTGAATTGATTTATTCCTCAATATCATCACTCAATACTTTATTGATCGGAAATTTGGCCTCAATATTTTCCAGGGTTTGCATTTTATAGAGTAATCATGATCCAAGTCATAAGTTTGAAAGATTAGCTTGAGTTGAAATTATGTTTTTTTATTTATTAATTTTATCCTTTATATATTGGACTTGTTGAGGATTAAGCTTCATGAATGTTTTTCACTTGCCTTTCAATCTAATCCTTTTTTCTTTTTTATTATTAATTTTTTTCTTTTTAATTTTATTTATTACCATTTGTTTTGTTTTCATTTTTATATCAAATTTAGACTTCATTTTTTTGATATATATTTTTTTTTGAGTCATTTCCTTTTGTATGATTTTTTTTTTCAATTTCATTTCTCAATATTTTGTTGATTGACGATTTGACTTTGTGATTTTTTAGAGTTTGCCTTCTATGGAGTATTACTGATCTCATGACTCATGTTAAGAGTTTGAAAGAATTAATTCGAGTTGAATTCAATCTTTTGTAGATTCTTTTTTACAGTTGATTTTTTTATTCAATTTCATATTTATATATTAAACTTGTTGAGGATTAAACTTCATGATTTTTTTACCTTCCTTTTAATAGCGTTATCTGATTTTCATATCCTAAGTTATGAATTTGACAGATTAACTGGAATTGACTTGAGTATTTTATTTTCATTGCTTGATTTTATTTTACTATTTTTAACGTTGAGTTTGTTTGAGAATTGAACTTTGTATTTTATTAATTTTGCTTTCTATAGGATTTTCTTAGTCTCATAATTAAGTTATGAACTTGGAAGGCTAGCTTGGGTGGACTTGAGTTGATTTGTTTTTTGTCAATTTTTAAATTGATTTGTTTGTATTTCTTACTTAAACATTTGATTTTTTGAGAATTGAAATTTAATGTTTTTATGCAGTTATCCTATTATTATTATTTAATTTTTTCTTTCTTTTGAAATAAGATCATGAAGACTTTTTAAGAATACCAGGAGGATATATGTTTCCATAATATTGGCAAATGTTTCAATTTTATGGCTAATCATTGTCAAGTTTTTCTAATTCAATTTATTTACTATTTTTTTTTAATTATATGATTAAATTAACTGAGCTTATTGAACCTAGCTTATTAAATGACATATCTTGGATTTTTCTTTACTTGTTTAAAAACACTAAACATCACAGGAGTATCTTTTTTAATGGTAGAAACTATTTGGTCCGACTCTCGGCATATTGCAATCCACCAATCTAGTGTACGCTATTGGGAAATTAAAAGGGTAAGAGAGATCGCAAAAGCTCATTGACAAGTTTGAACCAATCAGGACACGAATTCCTCGTAAATGCACGAGGCAATTAATTATGCATACGTTTCTATATGTTAGTTTTTCAAAAAGAAAAAGAAAATATAGATAGACATGAGAAGGGGAATAATTAAATAGGTTATTTTTTCAAAAAGAAAAAAAAATCATTGCCAACTTTCTTAGTTCAATTTATTTACTGTTATTTTTCAATTATATTATTAAATTAGGTAAAAATGCATGCCCGACCACCCCTGCTGCTTCCTTGCAGCAATACATTGCCAGTAGACAAGTTCCTCTTCATCTACCTGTAATGAGCAAAGCCTACCTCTCAGGTAATTATTTTATCTAAAAAATTAAATTGTTATGTGATATTATAAAATATAATTTATAAATTCTAGTACATTATTTCAATTGAAAGTCGTTTAAACTTGAAACTTGCATACATGTCCACATTACTTATTGTTTATTTTTTATCAAATAGAATGAATGTGGCGAAATTTAAACTCATAACCGTTGAATTAATAAAACTCTAATATCATATCAAGAAACCATCTTATCTATAAATTTAAATTGTTAGATGATATACCATAATATAATTTATATTATTTTCTAACCATCATAGTTTAACTTACAGGCGTAGTTGATATTCGCTACTAAAATTGCTTGATATCAGACGATGGCTTGGCCACACCCCAAATTATAATACAATTTGATTTTAATATTGTATATTCAATTTGAATTTAAATTAAGAAGAAATGTTGAGAAAACACATATAAGTAGGTGCGATTTGAACAAACAATCTATCTCTTCGTCACATATATCATTATTAATCTCTTATAGACTAGCTTTTTGACAAATACTATACGGCGGGTTAGATAATTTATTTTAATAGTAAAAAACATAGAGATGCTAGGAAGCCTAAAATTTAATGCACATTGGATGATATATTTTTAAGATATTGAGAGTATGACATATTTAAAAAAATAAAAATGATGATTTATTGGATTATCTTGGACTGACCCGCAACTCTACTCGTAAAACCTTGATAATTCCATGAAATGCTAATTAAAATAAATTAGAAAGACCAATTTCAATTAATCAAATATTAAACAATAAAAACTAATTAATTTTAAAAAATAAAATAAAAGACTCAAGTAAACATGGAAAAGCAAACAAATTCGCGACTCGAGCCTCGAAAACAAGACTTTCCCTTAGAAAAATAAATAAAAAAAATACGAAGGCCATTTCCTAACAAACACATTGTCATAGTACAAAATTGAAGAAATATATCTATAAAAAGCGAGCTAACTTGAGTCAAGCTGTCAAATCCGCATATATTAGGGGGTGTTTAAGAGTCCTTTTCAAAAGTGTTTTCGATGAAAAAAGAAAATTTTTTATTTTTATTTTTAAATTTAAATTAATAAAATTTGGTGTTTTTAGATCATTGATTGCCGAAGTGAACATGAGCAGATTTCTGGAGAGCTGACCAGCTTGTGTTGAAAAGAACTCTGTCTATCTTACTCCAAATATTTCCATTTGACCAAGTAAAGTGGCAACCAACATAGTTAAGGTCGCATAAACCCAAATCTCGGCAGCAATCATTAAAATCAACAATTTCATAGTTAGATACAACACTACCTTTCTGCTTGTCATCTTGAGATAAAATCGAATTAAAATCCGCCAAAACCATCCAAGGGCAAGTAGGACACAACATATATAGACTATCCCATAAATCTCTCCTTGCAACAATAGTATGCAGACCATACACAAAAGTTGTAGTAAAACTGAATTGACTCACAAGGCTACTAATGTTTATGTGAATACCTTGAGAAGAGCAATCAATTAGATCCACCCTAACTGTGGAAGGGTTCCAAAAGATAACAATTCAGGCATTACCAGTCATAGCAGCATTCGTCAAGAATTTCCAATGCTTAAGCTGAAACTTCTGCATAGATGCAACTTTAGAGGAGCACATTTTTGTTTCCAGCAAACCACAAACATCCACCTTATTTTTCTTCATGAGGTTAACTACCTCATGTTGTTTTAGAGGACTGTTCATTCCTCTAACATTCCAGCAACGGATAATCATCGGTGGGCAGTATTGGTAGGAGGTGTCCTACCATTGCCGTTAGGTCCATTGATTATATATGAACCGAAGGCTGCACCTCCTGTGCCTCATTCCTGCGCCCTTTACTGCTCTTGTTACTCTTCACAGTGCCTGGGACTAGTGTCTCTTTAGCTAATTTAGAATCCTTCCCTTGGGCTGAATCCCCCCCTTTAACATTTGGGGACATAGTGCAGGTTTCTAACAAGTGCCCAGGGACCCTACAATGTTTGCAGAATTCAGGCAAAGTTTCGTAGACAACTTGCTGGACAAGGGAGCATCCATTCGGCAAGCAGATATCTATAGATTGGGGAAGATCATTAAAGATATCAATCTCTACTAAAATTCTGGCATATGATAGACGTGCCATGGAGGAAGTCGACTTGTCACTTAGGATTGGTTTCCCAATAACACTAGCAATTTTGGAGAGACAATTGGAAGACCAACATTTAAGGGGGAGATTCGGCAACTTTATCCACACAGGGACAATAGATATTTCTGCCGAATTGAAATCAAAGTATTCTGGCATTTCCCTTAGGAATAAGGTTCTGCCATATATGACGTAGGGGCCTCCTCTTAACACTACAAGTTTATCAACTTCATTCTTAAATTTGTAGACCAACCAGCCGGATTCATGGATGTTCAAAACAGCATCACAATGCCAACAGTTTGTAATAATCCTATTAAGGGCTTTAAATCCAGGAAATTCACCCGCAACATAACCAATGAGACATGATTTCCAAACATCACAGGCAATATCTAGATCTTCATCTAATAAATTACACTTCCCAGCAGCAGTAACTTCAGAGAAATGCATAAGTTTAGAACAGACAGAGGAGTTACGATTAGAAGCAGACAAGTTTCTCCTCTGCCCTATAGGAGCTGACGAGGACTCAGGGTTACCTGGAACCTCAGCTGCATCTCGAGGAGTTGCGTGAGATGGGGGACCATTAGTGGTTACTGGGCAACTGGGAGTAATCTCAGGATCCAAGTCTGAAGAGTCGCCATTAGAGCCAGAGTCATAGTCACTTGAGGATGACTCTTCATCTTCCGTTTCCTCTGCACTGGAGGATAGCTCAGGGGGAGCATGTTTATGAGCTTGAACTTCATTAGAGTGTCCAGTTACTTCATGAGCCAAGGGGGCATTACCCAAGCACGGGAGAAGGCTGGTTTTAAGTGGGTTTACGCTTTTTGATGGTTGTAGATCTAGATCTAAGGGGGGAAGAGGAGAGGGCAGGGGGCTTTGACGGCTGCTGCATGTGGATAACCCTAACGCAACGTTGTTACTAGAGTGAGGTTGGGATGAAGGGATCTGGGATTTCTTTTTACTTTTGTTCTTCGCCATGACTAGAGAGAAAAAAAAGGGGGGGAGAAGGGGGGAGTGAGCAGAGACGACGGTGTTCTTACCATCACTTCTTATTTTGTTTTCTTCTAATAGCAAAATTAAAAGTGCCTTGAATCAGTAAGATTGTCATGTTTGCCCTGAACTTAATGGCAGTTTTTGAAAAGAAAAAAAAAAATATATTTTAAATTTAATTTTTTAAATATTTTCAATGTTAAAAATAATTAAAAATAAATAAAAAAACCATTTATATTTCTGAAACCAACTTTCAAAAGCAACAGCATGATTGCGGCATTTAGTAGGCAGCTGTGTTCAGGTTCAAACACGTTGCAATTGAGTGAGGTGCACTTTAACATCTTCTAACCCTTCTCTCCATTATCAAGATAACATCAAGAGGAATGGAAGAACGAAAGGCGAGATGCTAGCGGGATTCATAGTCTGTACCAGGATGGATGTTTCATAGGAGGAAAAGGAAAATTAGAAACCAAGGTAAAATCAGAAGTGTAACTCTCCTTACAAATAAAAGAGGTTATCTTCAGACTTATTTTAGGTTTCATAAAGGGTAATGTGCTATTGGTTTTTGTTTTGAGCATTTAGTTCTTGATAGCACTGATTTCTAGGAGGAAATTTTCAGATCAATCAAGAAGCAAATCACTGGATTGGCCTACGCGAATTAAAATTATCGATGGAATTGCTAGAGGGCTTCTATATCTTCATCAAGACTCAAGGCTCAGGGCTCAGGATTATCCATCGAGATCTCAAAGCAAGCAATGTTCTGCTAGATAATGATATGAACCCAAAAATTTCAGACTTCGGATTGGCAAGTGTTCAATTTGAGTGTATATTTCATTAATCTTGTATATGTTTACAGTGCATAAAACTATATATAGAAGCTTTACATACTACAGTACAAAAGACACACATATTAACCATTATTTGTTATAACAAGAATCTGTTATAACAAACCTTTACAGCTGGATTTTAACACTCCCCCTCAAGTTGGAGCGTAGATGTTTATCATGCCAAACTTGTTAATTGCACCGTGAAACATTCTTCCTGAAACCGTTTTTGTGAGTACATCCACCAGCTGATCTTCTGACCTCACAAACGAAAATTGTATAATTTTCTGATCAAAGTTAAAGTTGGGCTAAAATTAAATATGGGCCACCCATAATAATGAAGCCCAGTCCATATCCAAGACTCTTTGAAGTTTGAACCAATCAGGACACGAATTCCTCGTAGATGCACGAGGCAATTAATTATGCATACGTTTCTATATGTTAGTTTTTCAAAAAGAAAAAGAAAATATAGATAGACATAAGAAGGGGAATAATTAAATAGGTTATTTTTTCAAAAAGAAAAAGAAATCATTGCCAAGTTTTTAGTTCAATTTATTTACTGTTATTTTTAATTATATTATTAAATTAGGTAAAAATGCATGCCCGACCACCACTGCTGCTTCCTTGCGGCAATATATTGCCAGTAGACAAGTTCCTCTTCATCTACCTGTAATGAGCAAAGCCTATTTTATCTAAAAATTAAACTGTTATGTGATATTATAAAATATAATTTATAAATTCTAATAAATCATTTTAATTGAAAATCGTTTGGACTTGAAATTTGCATACATGTCCACATTATTTATTGTTTATTTTTTATCAAATAGAATGAATGTGGTGAAATTTAAACTCGTGACTGTTAAGTAAATAAAACTTTGATACCATGTCAAAAAACTATCTTATCTATAAATTTAAATTGTTATATGATATACCAGAATATAATTTATATTATTTTCTAACCATCATTACTTAACTTACAGGCGTAGTTGATATTCGCTACTAAAATTGCTTGATATCAAACGATGGCTTGGCCACACACCGAATTATAATACATTTTGATTTTAATATTGTATATTCATTTTGAATTTAAATTAAGAAGAAATGTTGAGAAAACACATATAAGTAGGTGGGATTTGAACAAACAATCTATCTCTTCGTCACATATATCATTATTAATCTCTTATAGACTAGCTTTTTGACAAATACTATACGGCGGGTTAGCTAATTTATTTTAATAGTAAAAAACATAGAGATGCTAGGAAGCCTAAAATTTAATGCACATTGGATGATATATTTTTAAGATATTGAGAGTATGACATATTTAAAAAAATAAAAATGATGATTTATTGGATTATCTTGGACTAACCCGCAACTCTAGTCATAAAACCTTGATAATTCCATGAAATGCTAATTAAAATAAATTAGAAAGACCAATTTCAATTAATCAAATATTAAACAATAAAAACTAATTAATTTTAAAAAATAAAATAAAAGACTCAAGTAAACATGGAAAAGCAAACAAATTCGCGACTCGAGCCTCGAAAACAAGACTTTCCCCTAGAAAAATAAATAAAAAAAATACGAAGGCCATTTCCTAACAAACCCATTGTCATAGTACAAAATTGGAGAAATATATCTATAAAAAGCGAGCTAACTTGAGTCAAGCTGTCAAATCTGCATATATTAGGGGGTGTTTAAGAGTCATTTTCAAAAGTGTTTTTGATAAAAAAAGAAAATTTTTTATTTTTATTTTTAAATTTAAATTAATAAAATTTAGTGTTTTTAGATCATTAATTGTCGAAGTGAACATGAGCAGTTTTCTGGAGAGCTGACCAGCTTGTGTTGAAAAGAACTCTGTCTATCTTACTCCAAATATTTCCATTTGACCAAGTAAAATGGCAACCAACATAGTTAAGGTCGCATAAACCCAAATCTCGGCAGCAATCATTAAAATCAACAATTTTAAAGTTAGATACAACACTACCTTTCTGCTTGTCATCTTGAGATAAAATCGAATTAAAATCCGCCAAAACCATCCAAGGGCAAGTAGAACACAACATCCATAGACTATCCCATAAATCTCTCCTTGCAACAATAGTATGCAGACCATACACAAAAGTTGTAGTAAAACTGAATTGACTCACAAGGCTACAAATGTTTATGTGAATACCTTGAGAAGAGCAATCAATTAGATCCACCCTAACCATGGAAGGGTTCCAAAAGATAACAATTCGGGCATTACCAGTCATAGCAGTATTCGTCAAGAATTTCCAATGCTTAAGCTGAAACTTCTGCATAGATGCAACTTTAGAGGAACACATTTTTGTTTCCAGCAAACCACAAACATCCACCTTATTTTTCTTCATGAGGTTAACTACCTCATGTTGTTTTAGAGGACTGTTCATTCCTCTAACATTAGAGGACTGAATCCCCCCCTTTAACATTTGAGGACTTAGTGCAGGTTTCTAACAAGTGCCCAAGGACCCTACAATGTTTGCAGAATTCAGGCAAAGTTTCGTAGACAACTTGCTGGCCAAGGGAGCATCCATTCGGCAAGCGGATATTTATAGATTGGGGAAGATCATTAAAGAGATCAATCTCTACTAAAATTCTGGCATATGATAGACGTGCCATGGAGGAAGTCGACTTGTCACTTAGGATTGGTTTCCCAATAACACTACCAATTTTGGAGAGACAATTGGAAGACCAACATTCAAGGGGGAGATTCGGTAACTTTATCCACACAGGGACAATAGACATTTCTGCCAAATTGAAATCAAAGTATTCTGGCATTTCCTTTAGGATTAAGGTTCTGCCATATATGAAGTAGGGGCCTCCTCTTAACACTACAAGTTTATCAACTTCATTCTGAAATTTGTAGACCAACCAGCCGGATTCATGGATTTTCAAAACAGCATCACAATGCCAACAGTTTGTAATAATCCTATTAAGGGCTTTAAATCCAGGAAATTCACCCGCAACATAACCAATGAGACATGATTTCCAAACATCACAGGCAATATCTAGATCTTCATCTAATAAATTACACTTCCCAGCAGCAGTAACTTCAGAGAAATGCATAAGTTTAGAACAGACAGAGGAGTTACGATTAGAAGCAGACAAGTTTCTCCTCTGCCCTATAGGAGCTGACGAGGACTCAGGGTTACCTGGAACCTCAGCTGCATCTCGAGGAGTTGCGTGAGATGGGGGACCATTAGTGGTTACTGGGCAACTGGGAGTAATCTCAGGATCCAAGTCTGAAGAGTCGCCATTAGAGCCAGAGTCATAGTCACTTGAGGATGACTCTTCATCTTCCGTTTCCTCTGCACTGGAGGATAGCTCAGGGGGTGCATGTTTATGAACTTGAACTTCATTAGAGTGTCCAGTTACTTCATGAGCCAAGGGGGCATTACCCAAGCACGGGAGAAGGCTGGTTTTTCGTGGGTTTACGCTTTTTGATGGTTGTAGATCTAGATCTAAGGGGGGAAGAGGAGAGGGCAGGGGGCTTTGACGGCTGCTGCATGTGGATAACCCTAACGCAACCTTGTTACTAGAGTGAGGTTGGGATGAAGGGATCTGGGATTTCTTTTTATTTCTGTGCTTCGCCATGACTAGAGAGAAAAAAAAGGGGGGGAGAAGGGGGGAGTGAGCAGAGACGACGGGGTTCTTACCATCACTTCTTATTTTGTTTTCTTCTAATAACAAAATTAAACAGTGCCTTGAATCTGTAAGATTCTCATGTTTGCTCTGAACTTAATGGCAGTTTTTGAAAAAAAATATATTTTTATTTTATATTTTAAATTTAATTTTTTAAATATTTTTAATCTTAAAAATAATTTAAAAAAAATAAAAAACCATTTATATTTCTAAACGAACTTTCAAAAGCAACAGCATGATAGCGGCATTTAACATCTTCTAACCCTTCTCTCAGTTATCAAGATAACATCAAGAGGAATGGAAGAACGAAAGGCGAGATGGTAGCGGGATTCATAGTCTGATCGATTTTATTGGTCACTGGAGTTTCTGTACCAGGATGGATGTTTCATAGGAGGAAAAGGAAAATTAGAAACCAAGGTAATATCAGTTTGCATTTGGGTTTGGTTTCTTATACTTCTCCACTTCTGGACAGAAACTTATCAGTATACTTTCAAACGAAATTGGAATTTAGTATGAATAAATATAGAGATTTTATGTACAAAGGAAACACAATTTTAATGAAATCAAAGCGATTAATGTAGTCATAACTAGTAAAAATTACGATGAAATCGAGGTAGTATTCTTGAATGTACATATGTTAGACTCTTTGCGGAGCCTTTGCTTCCTTTTAGTTTGACTTTCTTGTTCTGGAATCAGACTCCAATTGTTTGACCTCTTCTCGTTCAGTAGGTATCCTCTTGTCTTTATAATCCAGCTGGTTCACTCTTTTCACCTCTTCCAAATCATTTCTAACCAGAAACAGATCTTTGATATAGTAATGTAGTCTGTCTATCATCAATGCCAGGAACAGAGAAAATCCTGCAAAGCAACCCTGAGAGTGATGAACCCTAACTTAATAAACAAAGAACCTTATAAGAACTCGACAGCCTCCCTCGCCATCTGTTATTTATGCAACAAACAATTTTTCTTCTTTTCAATAATTCCCAAATACTTCAGTGTTACATATAATATAATGGCGTGTTTTTTTTTCCTACCCGAAAAACATTTAATTTGAACTAATTCCCAACAACAGGTAGAGGTGACAATATTTAAAATTAATAAAATATTAAATGATAAAATTAAGAGAAAAATTAATAAAATATTGATTGGTCAAATTAAAAAAAAAATAGAGAATTTTGTTTTTGAAAAATAAATAAATAAAATTTGAGGTGATTCATTTATGTATATAAACATGAACAGTGAGGCATCATAATCCTCTCCTTTTTGTTAGTAGAGAGAATAATACCATAATACTTATATGTAATGTTATTCCATCACCTAATTAAGAAAAATATCAACATAGTGGAATTCGAAATTACATAGAATAATGTTTTTAAATCATCCGTTGTCTTGAAGCTGATTTTCACTATCAAAACTTTAATAATGATTTAAAAATTAAAAAAAAATATTAATTTGGAACTACTTATAATCATCTGTTTTTTATACTTTAGTTTAGACATTTGAAATGTTCAAGGAATGAAAAAAAAATTAAATGCAAAGATAGAAATTTGGAACTACTTAGTCCTTAATTTTTTTTCTTAACATGTTTAAGAAACTGAGAAAACAAGAGGAAATTATAATCTTCGGAAATAGTTTTTCAAAAAAATAATTAATATTATTAAGAAATCCATAACACAAAAAACTAAAAACTAAGGCAATACACATAAATTATAATCAAGATGAATGGTCACGATCACGAGTTACCTAAAAGAGTTGCTTCTAAAACACGATCTGCCATAAGAATCTCATCGGTTGAATTTACCGCACCAGTATCTAGCAAACGTTTCCTAATCTGCAAAGCGTTGTGTAGGACAGAAGTGAATACCACAACTAAGGTTGTTGCCACAGTTTTTGCCACCAGCGGACCCTTTCCTTGCTTCAACTGGTTCATCCCCAAGATCACTAACTTCCTTAGAGGGTTCCTAAATAAAAGGATTAGGATCATAGTCATTTCGGTGAATACTACGGTAAACAAAAGATTGATCATGTTTACAGAAGGTTCTAGCAAGTTCTTTTTATGGAATGAAGGAGAATTTAGCTAAAGGATGTATAAGGAGATAAAAGGCGAAACTGACTTTATTAGTGTGCATTTTCGTTCGAACTTGTAAATTCTTTTCAAGACTTGTAGTTTAGCTAAAGAATAATTCTTTCCATGACCCTAGAAATCATATATAGAATAGAATATCTTTACTCCGGGGAATCAACTTGTACACGTTTAACACAAGAAAGGAATTTTTTCGCACTTGTATAGTTTGCCAAGACTAATAATACATAAACCAAATTATACAAAACCAGTTGTTGCACTAAAGGTGAACAAATGTGATATAGGTCCTATTCTGTAACTTACTGTTAGAGAATAATATAAATTATATTCTGTAGTTTCATCTAACAGCTTAAACTTTTAGGTTAAATGGTTCCTTAGCATGATATTAAAGCCTTGTTGACCCGACGCATACACGGACACCGGGTGATGAAACGCGCCGCACCGGGAGGAAGACCACGCGGCGGCGCATCGACGGAGACGCCAGTAGCTCATTTCCAGAGACGATATGAGCCCGCACGCGCCACTTGAACAAGGCGTGAGGCGGAATATTGTCGGTCACGTGCCGCGCACGCGCCGACAGTATTTTGAAAAAAATAATAAAAAATATTGGTCAATTACTGGTCTACCTCTGTGCCTAATTTAGCAATTTTTTCTTATTAGGGGCTAAAACCATATTTAGCCAATTTCGAAAAATAATAAAATAAGCAGAAGACTGGCGGGGCGGACCGGACCGGTCCGGTCCGATGTGCGTAATGACCACGGAGCCCCTCGGTCTGGCAGCGTTTTTTGTTATTTTCGGAGGGCTTTTTCGTTAAATCACTGTTCAATAACGAAAAAAAAAAACAAGCAGACGAACTCGCGCGACGCACGAACGAAAAATGACGAGTCCACAGTGAAACACTGAGCTCTTTTAATATATTGTATAATATTCATCTGGCGTTTTCATCGATGCACCGCCCTGTCCTCTTTCTCAGGGTGTGGCGCGTGGTGTCACATAGTGGTCGTTGATCTTTTTTCCCCTTTTCTCTCTCCTGCATGCTAAATTACACAACATGCCCCTTTGTTTATGCTATTTTCATTTCAGTTCCTGATCTTTTGATTGTTTTGTATGATCCTTATTTCTTGTTATATAAGTTTTGAGTTATATCAATTTCATCTTTTAATTGAAAATGATTATATATTTCTATTTCATTTTGGTCCTTATTCTTTTTAATTTTAGAATTGGTTTGAAATCCTTAATATTTTTAGTATAGAAGTTTGATTTTTTTTCAATTTTATCCTTCAATTGAAATTAATTATATATTTTGGTTTCATTTCGGTCCTTATTCTTTTAATTTTGGGATTGATTTTAAATCCCTTAATATTTTTGGTATAGAAGTTAGATTTTTTTCAATTTGGTCCTTTGATTGAATTTCATATTTTTTTTTTATAATTTTGGTCCTTATACTTTGAATTTTTTATTTTAATTTTAATTCCTATATTTTTTATATATATTTCTGCAATAGTCTCTATTTTTGTCTATGTTTATATGTATATGCTCTTTATTTATGTTTTTAATTTTTATTATTTTCTATTTAGTTGAGGTTTTATTTTTTTTTAATTTAATTTAATTTTTTTTTGTGATCATTTGAAAATTGATCTTTCTTATTTGTTCTCTTTGTTTTTTTTTTTATATTTATTCTTCAATTGAAATTTTTTTTAAGCTAATAATATTTATTTTTGTTTCTCCAATTATTTTATTTTTTGTGTTTTATGTTATTTTTGTTAAAAATTGACTTTTACGGTTTTTTTATGTATAACATTTCAGATTTAATATCACGTAAACAAAAATTATACGAAGTCACCCGTAGACAAAATAGGTACAGTGAAAAAATATACGAGTGACTTGTCTTGCACTTGGCCACAGCCAGAACCAAATTTTTTAACATGTAAAAAAAAAAATTAATAGTCCTAGATTTTTTTTTATGATGTTATACATCTGAGAGAAATAATCAACCTACAAACCTTTTGATTATTTAGTTTTTTTATATATTTAATTTATTGTGGATAAGGAGTTTTTCTTAAAAATATATTAGCCTGATTATATATTTTGATATTTATTTAATATTAATGCCTTAATATATATATAAACTAAGTTTATATAGTTTAAATATTTATATAGTTTTTAACTAAGTTTTTTTTAATCTCAAATTAATTTAATCTTAGTGTTCTGAAATACTTTTAATATAATAATTAGATTTTTTTTTAAATTCTTCATATAATTTGAACAATAAATTTCTTTTTATAACAATAATGATGGTTGGAGAAATAGTATTATCAATAATAATAATAATTAGAATATTAATTATTTAAAGTAATGGTTATAATGACAGCTATAATAAATATGACAATGTAACAATCATGATAATAGCAAATAAAATAATAATCGAAATAATTTATTAGTCGATGTTGTGCTTTTTGATAATATATACGTTGATTATATTTTTTGTTACAATAAAGCATAATCAATTGTTGAATCTAAATTCTTTATATGAGCCAAATACATTTCTAAATAGATAGCTCCTCATTTGTTTTATGTCATGAGTTGAGCCTTGATATATAAATATGTTTGTTTGATTATAATATAAACCTACAGTATGCCACTCAGAATACCTATACTAATAAGATAGTGTTATTCTTTGTGCACATCGTATTTGAAATCCTAATTGGTCAAGGAAGTTACCATCTTGTGTGGATTGATCATCCCATAGTACAGAGCCTCATGCTAATTGCATTTTGATTTCTTGAAGAGCTTTACCTTATAATATTCTTATTATGACCTATTTGAGAAACCTTCTTGTAAGAACTTAAAACCATATTTGTAAATATATTTTTTATTGTTGTATTATCTTGTTTATGTATATTGAGCATTATCTATTCATTGAGTTGTTGAACTCACCCTCTCATTATCTATCATTTCTAGGCTTGTAGCTTATTAGTAGATCATTTTTATTGTACTCTCAGAATCTATTATTTTGGTTGTAATTGATACTTTTTCCTTGTGTCTAGTTAGTACTCAGTAATTATAGCAGTTTGTATTTAACTCGTGTATTAAGATAATCAAATTATATTATGAAGTTAATTTTGTTATTGATGTTGCATCAGACTTTGAGTAACTTATTTAAAGGGTAAATTTGTATGTAAGTTTGGGTTCGCATAGGTATGAAATTTTGCAGGGCAACCACACCTATGTGCTAGTCATGGATCCGATAAAAGGGTCATGACATTCATTAATAAACTTACCTTCCTATCTCAACATGTGAAACCTCTAGTATAAGGTTTATAAATAGCTAAAAGGAAGGAAGTTATCCCTTATCATCTTCTCCATCTTATTCTAATTAATTATTTTTATTTTTCTTATCTCTCTCGTGTCTTTTTCAACTTTTCTATTGGGTAGATGCAATGATTTAACTTGCATTTACTCAATAACCTTATTATATTAAAAACATTCTTTCAATTTCTTTCAACCAGTCTACAAAATCTTTTATCTATAACATTTCAGCAAATTCATGAATTTTGATGCAAAACCTAAAACTCTAAAATTTGACTTCTTTTTTCTAATGAGGTTATCTTATTTGATTGTGCTTTCGGTGTTTAGTACTAGCCAATGACCCATGGTTACTCTTTTAGGTTTGTTCCCATTCTCTTCTAGTTTATATGTTAATTTGTGATTTGTCTCTACATGTCCTTTATGATAAACTTCTATATGTTTCTTTTTCTAATAGGACCCTATCCTTCCCTTGGACATGCCTTACTCCATGATATTTTCTTACTATGGTATGGTTGTTACCTGCACATAACAAGCAAACAATTATCCATAAAATTACCACACACATCAAGCAATATAAAATTTGTTATAGTTAGGCTCTAACACCAATTGATGCAAGTAGAAGCTAAGTAGAACAACAATATCAAATACAACAATTTAATGGGAAAAATGATTGTAGATAAGAACCTAAATTTACAAGTTTATTATCTCACTTCAAATACATGATGCCTGCCTCTTTAAGATATCTACAAGACCTTTAAATAGGCTAGAAAAACTAACCCCTACTAGCAAAAAAACTAAAGTCCAAAAGCATTAAGGAAAAATAAAACAAAATCGTCTTAAAAACAAGAAATCTAAAAAAATAACCTAATGAAAATAACAAAATTGACTCAAACAAGGACGCTTGGGCTTGGAATCGGATTTCAGAAGATCCAATGCTCCAAAAAGCAATGCAAAGTCTTGCATTTCCTACATCACCTAAAAAAATGAGTTTGATTTAATGGTCAAATCTCCTAATATCTTAGTTTTAAGATACTAACATAGTTTGACTCGACTGGATTTCCTCTTGGACCTATATTTGTCTCATTAATCCATAAATCACATATGTTAGGTCATCTACTTATAAGTTTGCTTGGATTAAATCCTTATTTGGTAATATCATATCACCACTTGTTAAAATGATATCTTCACTTCAAATATCAGAACCTTATATTTCTATAAGCTTGGCTAGATAAGTATCTTAGAGACATTTCTTTCTCAATTTGTCAAAAAGCTTAATTCAATATATTTTCATTTGCAGTTTCTTGTTTTCATTTTAAAAATCATTGAAAACAATATTTTTTTCTAGATTTAAAAAAAAAAACTATTTCTCAATTTTTTTTATAAAATAAACCAACATATATTCAAAACAATATTTTTAGTTGTTGGTTTTGCTTAATTTTAATGAAAAATCTCAAGCAAATTCCAAGAATTTGAAAAATAAAAAAGAGAATAGCAAACTTCAAATGAGAGCAAGTTCACCCCTTTAATTTTCTTGAGATTAATTAGTTTCGTATGCATCATCTTTCCCAAGTAACTAATACTGTCTGCTGATATTATCCTTGTTGCTACCCAATTTTTGACTCTTTATTTTTCGAAAAATAGATTTTTTTTGTTCAAGGGCGAAATTGAGCAATTTGAGAGTTTAGTGGTCGATTGAGATAAGGAGATCACGCAAAGCTAAGGTTGAGATTGAATTTTTGATGGGATTTAATTGCATCAAATCAAATTTAAATCCATTTGGGTGCAATTAAAGATTTTTTTAAAAGAACCAAATCATATTTTTACCTTCTTTTGATTTTTTGAAATCTGCATGCATTATTCCGTTTGCCTTGCATTGAATTTTCACAGCAAGGCAACCCAAATTTTTCTTCCTTTTTCAATTTGATTTTCTTCCCAATTCAGCTCCATCACAGCAAGGCAGATCAGAATTTTATTCGTGATTTTCTTCCCAATTTATCTCCATCAAAATCGACGTCCTGATTCTCCTCTGATTGCATTCAATACACTGCATTAAACGCTGATGAACGTTGGGTCTTCTCTGCTATAAATAGCAGTGCACGGTGAAGAAAAAGAAAAGAGGGAGAGAAAAGAGGAGGAGAAGAGAAGAAAAGAAAGAAATTCACGGAGAAAGGAGAGAAAAAGGATAGGAAAAAACGAAAAAAGAAGAAAGCACAGCACCTTCATCGCGGTGTAGCTCTCTCCCTCTCTCTCTCGGTCTCGTTTTCTCTCATTGAAACCCAGACCCCTGTTTTTCTTCCTCACTCTCGGCCAGCCGTGCATCACGCTGTTGACCACCCATATCACTCCTTCTCATCATCATAAGCCGCCCCTCAAACCCAGCAACTCCTCCATCATCTCAGGCGAGGAAGCAGCAGCAAATGACATCATCTGCAACGTGACTGAGAGCATTCCGACGACTATTCCGGCCACCTCAGGCCACCATCTCCGACGCCACCACGACCAGAAGAACCAACTCGACGTCCTCTACACAACGGTATTGACAGGTACTCCATTCTCCATACTCGAAAATCCTCCGTGTACTGTTCATCGTCCCTGTATTTGCATGCGGGGAGTGAATTAATTCACTCCCCGCGTGGGCTTGGCGGGCCAGGCCTTGTGCCCGGCCTGGCCCTGAAGAAGGCCCAGCCCAGATGGGTCTGGGCTTCCAGCCATCTGGGCTAGCAGCCCAGCCTGGGGGCAAGGTGGGCTGGGCTGTCAGCCCAGCCCGAATTTAGGTGGGCTGACAGCCAGCCCACCGAAAAAAATAAAAAAATAAAAATTGTTTATATATTGTTTTGACATATCAAATCATAAACAAGCCAAACGTCAAGCAACTTACCTTAAGTAGGGCGTACTAGGGGTGCTAAAACCTTCCCTTTACGCAACCAGTCCCTTACCCTATAATCTCTGAAAGACCAGTTTTAGGTTTCCTAGTAACCATTAATACCAGGTGGCGACTCCTCCTTTTTACGAAAAATAAATAATCCCCCCGACACCATTGAATCCCAGCACACGGGGAAAAGTCTTCACGACGCCGCGCTCATCATTTTTGGGGTGCGACAATCCTTATTAGGTTCATGGATTGGACCCATAGTATAATTATTGATAATTTAGCATATATTTTCCCAGTACGTCATTCTTTATATTTCAACAAGGAAACTGCTTAAAAATTAGAAGAAGAAGAAGAAGAATTCCAACACCATGAACTCCATTTTATAGGTTAGGAAACTGACCCATTAGAATCAATTAGATACGAGAAATGAAGACAAAATCCAAAATTAAGATAGAAAATTTAAAATTAAATGGGAAAAATAATAAAACTGACAAAAACAATAATTTATAGATGTAATTTAATGGTCTTTTTAATAGCAGTTGGTTATAGATTTGTAGAGCATTTTAGAAAATTCAACCCGGACACTTAAAAATAATCAAATCAATAATTATTTTTGTTTTCATTAAATAAATAATTATGTTTTTTTATTAAATAAATAATGTGGTTTTTTGGGTATAGAACCGCCTATCTGTTGAATAATATACATACAAAACTTGCTATTCAGGTAGAATATATTTAGACCTTAGTTGTGTATTAAAAATATTTTTGATTTTTTTTATTTTAAATTAAAATTTTTTGATGTCATAAATTATTTTTATATATCGATATTAAAAATAATTTTTTAAAAATAAAAAAAATATTATATTAATATATTTTTAAATAAAAAATATTTTATTAATATATTTTTAAATAAAAAATATTTTAAAAACAACTTTTATCTAATCACTCAAACAGACATTCAACATTTAATAGATATGTGATGGATCAAGAGTCAAGACCTTCCCCGATGCACGATCATCATTTCGGCCGCACTCTCTGACTAACACGCAGTAGAATACTAGTAAAGACGACTTTACTAAAGTTAACTTCATCGTGTGATGCCTCAAGCTTAGAAAATTAGTTGTTAACTTTTATTTTTAAAAGTATTTTTTTTAAATTATTTTTCATTTAAAAAAAAATAAATTAAAACTTAATGTGCCAACATGCAATTTTCCTTTAGCAAAGGTAAAGCACACATATATGGTAGGCATTGTCTGGTTCTTACTGCCATTATATAATGAGAATTAGTTATTAACTTCGGGTTCTGATACCAACAGCTAACCTACTCATCTTATATTAAATAAAAAAAAATTCTCATAGGTTAAAGAGGACAACTTGTGTTTCTGGTTTTTTTCATTCTTTTATATGAATTAAAAATTTCTTGTCGCCTTCTTTGTTTCTCCACTATGAAGTCTAGAATTTCAGCATAAGGTATCGGGTCAAAAACGAAACCTGTTTCATTTTCAACATTGTATTATCATATTGTCCATGAAAGCTTCTATGATTCATTGACATTACAAAGGAAGAGTAATATATTTCTAACATATGATATGTCAATTTATGGGGGCAGAAAAGTGTATTTGTTATTCGGTCACAGCAGTTTTCAACCCCACGATTTTAGTGTCTATAATTAGGACAGATTCAGCTTTCCTGGGGAAGGGAACGAGTATTGTATTGCAAGTTTGTGTAAAATACACAAGGATTTTGGAAAGTTAAAGTACGATTGATCTAGAATAGTGGTTATCACGTGTAGTATAAAAAACGTTAGCACAGAATGAAACCTACTGGGAAAATCAATGGATAGATTTAGAGTTATCCTTTTGTGCGCCTTCCTCTTGATTTCAGATGTAAAAATCTCTGCCATATCCGACACTCTTGCGCCTGGCCAGTCCATAAAAGATGGTGAATCTGTTCTTTCAGCCGATGGAAGTTTTGGGATGGGATTTTTTAGCCCAGGAAGTTCAAGTAATAGATACCTGGGGATATGGTACAATAAAACATCCCCTGGAACTGTTGTCTGGGTGGCCAACAGAAAACAACCACTGATGGATCGGCTCGGAGTACTAAATGTAACTGGTCAAGGAGTTCTCGTTCTGTTCAACAGCACTAATTATGCTGTTTGGTCATCGAATGTCTCAAGAATTGCCCAGAACCCTGTTGTAAAGCTCTTGGATTCGGGAAATCTGGCCGTGAAAGATGGAAATGACAGCAACCCGGATAACTTTTTGTGGCAAAGCTTTGATTATCCGAGTGAAACCTTACTTCCAGGCATGAAGTGGGGAAAAAATCTGGTGACTGGCCTTGATAGGTATATATCATCTTGGAAGAGTTCAGACGATCCTGCTCCAGGTGATTTTGCATTTCGGTTGGATCCTCGCGGATATAACCAAATGCTTCTTATGGGGGGGCCTAGAATTTTATTTAGAACTGGCACATGGAACGGTTTTCGTTGGGGAGGAGTCCCTGAAACGACATCGAATACTGTGTACAGAGAACAATTTGTTTCAACTGCCAGCGAGTCCTATTACAGGTTTGATCTTCTAAATAGTTCAGTTCCATCGAGGTTGGTGATGAGTCCTTCAGGAATACCGCAGCGTCTCACATGGATAACTCAGACTAATCTCTGGGGATCTTACTCTGTAGTGCAGATTGATCAGTGTGACACTTATACCTTGTGTGGTGCCAACGGTATTTGCAGCAACAGTAATGAAACCGTCTGTTCCTGCCTGGAAAGTTTCGTACCAAGAAATCCTGAAAGCTGGAATAAAAAGGATTGGAATGGTGGTTGTGTTAGACGAACTCAGCTTGGTTGTAAGAATGGAGATGGATTTCTGCAGCTCACTGGTGTCAAATTGCCAGACATGTCCGATTCGTGGGTGAATACTAGCATGAGCCCCGGGTCGAATGTAGAAATATGTGCTTTTCAAACCGCCGTGTGTGGCCTATGCAAATTCAGATATTAGAATAGGAGAAAGTGATCGCTACCTTTGGTTTAATGAGCTCAAGGACACTAAAAAGCTTCCGCTGGTGGGCGTGGATCTCTACATACGAATGGGTCGCTCGTAACTAAGTATGTCTCCTTACTTCACCATGCTTTTAAGTCTTTCTTCGCTTCATTTTCTTACGAGGAACTACTTCTGATGTGAATATCTAAAACTAAATTTTGAATGATGTAAGAACAAGTATAAATTTTTTTCAAGTTTGGAGTCATCCAATGAACATATTTGTCACTGTCTACTTAATAGTCTTCTACTCTTCCAATGTTTCAAACTTTAGTTATGAGAAGCACAGACTCGAGTAAGAGTAGTTTACTGGGGATCATTATTGGCATATTGATTTCTGCTGTGGTCTTGCTTGTTCTAGGATTGATCTTCTACATGAGGAGAAGGAAGACTAGAAGAAGACAAGGTAAAAAAAAAGGTCGTTGATTTTTGTATCACAAGTGAAACAGATTAGCATGCAAATGAAGGATTAAATGAGATTAAATGCCAATTTCGTTACAAAGTCGGGCTTGTTGCTTTATTGTGGACACCGCACCTGATTAAATATTTTACTAATTTTGTTTCTAATAAATAATTGTTAACGACTGATTTAGCCCGCGCGTCAAGCATCCGCGTTGATTATTTCAAGGATGAAAGCAGCAGGAAGGATGATATGGAGTTACCCGCATTCGATTTTACCACCATAGAGAATGCCACAAATTACTTTTCATACAATAACAAGCTGGGAGAAGGTGGTTTTGGAACTGTATACAAGGTAAAATTGCATTATACTACCACATATAATTTGATTATGTCAAAAAATAATATAAATTATATTCTAGAGTCTCACTTAACAACTTGAGTTTTTAGGTGAGGTAGTTCCTTGACATGGTATCACAACCTTGTTGACCCTATGATCATAAGTTTGAATCTTACCACCCCTTCTATTTAATAAAAATCAGACACGAAGTAATATGAGTATGTGCAAGTTTCAGCTCAAAGAGCTTACACTTGAAGAGGTGTGTTAGAAAATAATATAAATTATACTATTGGATCTCACTTAACAGTTTAAGTTTTTAGATGAGATGATTCTCAGACAAATTCAAGGAAGGGTTTGTTGACTTTTGTTGAACATTCAGGGAACATTGACCGATGCACAAGAAATAGCAGTGAAAAGGCTTTCAAAGAATTCTGGGCAAGGACTAAATGAGTTCAAAAACGAAGTTATATTGATTGCCAAACTCCAGCACCGCAATCTTGTCAAGCTTCTTGGCTGTTGCATTGAAGGAGATGAAAGAATGTTGATCTACGAGTACATGCCCAATAAAAGCTTGGACAACTTTATATTCGGTTCGTTCTACTATGAACATGGATATTTCGTTCTTTATCCTTGCATTACAGTCTCTATAAGTCATGATTGGATTAATTTTGCTGAGGAATTTTTCAGATAAAAAAAGCAGAGAGTTACTTGATTGGCAAACACACAGGAACATAATTGGCGGCATTGCTAGAGGGCTTCTTTATCTTCACCAAGACTCTAGATTGAGGATTATACATAGGGATCTCAAAGCCAGCAATGTTCTTCTAGACAATTCTATGAACCCAAAAATATCAGATTTTGGCATGGCCAGAATATTTGGGGGAGATCAAATAGAGGCCAATACTAACAGGATCGTGGGAACCTAGTATGTATACCAGCACTTTGGTTTCTGTTTTCCCTCTTCTTTTCTTTCAGCAGCCAAGAAAGAAAAATGAAATGAAGTTTAATTTTACTTTTCAATGTTGTTTTCAGTGGCTATATCGCTCCCGAGTATGCAATCGATGGGCTCTTCTCAATCAAATCCCGATGTCTTTAGCTTCGGTGTTTTAGTACTCGAGATAGTGAGTGGGAAGAAAAAACGGAGGATTTTACCACCCCGATCACAACCACAACCTTCTTGGGCATGTAAGTATAAATAGTTATTCTTCTACGACCTCTCGAAATGATACGAAATGTTTCTGCCGTTTTTTTCCGGAACTCGCTCAATTCCAGTAGTAGGAGAACGAATTTGAAGAACTTATTCTTCTAATATGTTGCAGGCATGGAACTTGTGGAATGAAGGGAGGCCATTGGAGCTGATGAATATAACGATTGATGACTCTTCTGCTTTTTCTGAAATCTCGAGGTACATTCAGGGTTGGCCTTCTATGCGTGCAACAACGACTCGATGACAGCCAAACATGTCAACTGTGGTAGTAATGTTGAGCGATGAGATCTCACCGCCTCACCGAAACGTACTCGGTTTTTACATCGAAAGAAATTTTCCTCGAACCGGAGACTTCATCAAGCGACGATTCGATCGACTTCTAAGAATGACATCGACTTCACGGTGTTTGAACCGCTAGACGCTGCTTTGACGTAAAAAAGGTTGTCCCTCGCAGAACACATCCTTGATCAGTAGTAATCTTCGACAAACGTTGATCGAAGAACTTGTTCTATTTGACGCTATGAACGAGGCTTTGTTTCTTCTCCAGCAGATTCTTTTTCACGTGTTTTACTTTTATAGATCTTTTATACGAGTATATTTCTCTTGCAAGCATATGTAAATAATATATTATTGGTTGAGTTTGAGTTTTGGAAATAATCCGAGTATAAATCCCCATTTCAAGCATATAAATGTCTAACGAAATCGGATATTTCTTGATTTAATGAGAAGATTTCTTGCTTTCTCGTCGAACCATCCCCCGCTAAGCTACTACCTAACCCAAATTCGCGTCGCCTACGTGAATCAAATTTAATGGACATCGATCTTGCTAGATATTTTGTGGTGAAGAAATTCCGTAACTCACTTTTTTTCATGATAGTGAAACATCCGTTGAGGAAAAAACAATGACAAATAGTGCAGTTGGTTGACTATTGATTTGAACATTGCAAAACCCTCAAGTTTTTTTTAACGCTTTATGTCAATACTATAGATGACCTGCTGAAAAAAAGCGATCGGACGTAAAACAAAACTTTTATCTAAAAGTCTTTTACTTCTCTTTTTCCCCAGATCGCACGACATGACCCATTTATAGCAGTACGGACCGGAAATGAGGGTCACGTTCACGCTTTTGTCCATGTTTCTTGCAAAGATGGGAATTGTATGGATGGAAATAGTAAATGAGGAAATTGGATTCCCTAATCTTAACGTAATTGTAAAATCTGACCCGTTTAAATTGGATTCCCTAATAGCAACATCAGATGTTTCATTCTTGAAAATGAGAGTTTTCTCTCTTTTTAATTGAGATATTTAGGGAGTTTGCGTGTATATCTCGATTAAATCATTATATTTTTATTTTATTTTAATTAGACAGTAAAAAAATAGATAACAACAAAAAAAATAATCATCCTAACTTAGAAAAAAAGTATTTATTTTAAGATGACAAACAATATATCTTAATTCCCTGCCCATTAAATATAGAAATATGAAAAGAGATAAAAAGAAAAACCTAAAATAATTGATCATCATTAACTTGAGTTAGCATGATAAACATATAACTCTAATAATTAAAAAACAAATTGAGAAAATTGAGGTTAACTCGCAAAACCCAAAACTTAGTTCATGTGACTAAAATAATTTCATAAAAAGCTGATTAAAATAAAATTAGAAACTCGATTCTTAACAAACCTAATATTAAAGGATAAAATTGAAAAAAAATTAAATAAAAAACAAAATACTTAAATTAACCTGGATTAATCCACCGAATCCGTGACCCAAGTAATAAGACCAATATAACCTCAGCAAATAAAAAATAAATAAATTTAGATCTATATCAACCAAATAAGGAAGGATGCAATTTAAGAATTGTCCTTAGTATGATTAGTGTGTGTATATAATTACTCCTTTAAATTATAACTTATTTATAGAAATACACAAAATTTACTGCAAAAATTATGTTTATTTATCTTTGTGTTTTTCTTTAATATTTTATTTTCAAGTTCGCTTCCTTCTTTTTCATAGTGGACCCCTCACAATCAACCTCTCTTTTCATCCAATAAATAAATAGTGGAAAGAAATATTTAAATTCCAAACTGACAATATGGGGCTTGATTAGATTTGAAAAGTTTCTCCTGCAACCTGAATCCATGGTTATGAACTTGTACAGCACAACAGATGGAAAAAAAGAGAAAGAAATTTGAGCTCCCTGGTGGGATTAAAAATTGATCACTTGACAGGTTGCTCAATTGACAAGGAGCAGTTGACTGTCTTCCTCAATTGTCCAAGGGTCTACCACTTGAATGTGCAAAGATGTTCTTCAAGTGTCTCCTCCTGTACAAGCTTTTTTTTTTTTTAACATGTTCAGCTTATTCGCATCTCGATTAATTTTATGAGCCGTGAAATTAACGATCATATAACCTTTTTTGTTCTTGTTATACCGTTCCCACGCGCCCACGGTTTCAACAAACAAGAAGTTTGTGGTCAATTTGATTCAAGAATTCAAAAGAATAGACAGAGTTCAAGGATTTCAAAAACCATATCACACATACACTCAAATAGCAAGTAACAATATATATATATATATATATATATATATATATATATATATATATATATATATATATATAAATTTTATGTTTGTGTATATATAATCCTAGCTAAGCTCTAAATCCCTGTACAGATAATCAGAAAATTATAAAAGTATTGACATAGTGAGGTTATCACTGCATAAGTCATTTGCTACTGTAAAAAGTAATTGATTTCAACCCCATTTTTACCGTGGCTCTAATAATGTAATGGTGATTTCATTTTTTGTTGAAGAATCATTCTTGCTTGCGGAAGATTCTGCGTCAAACACGTTCCTTTCTGTGAAAAAACCAGGTTGCTTTGGTTGTGGCAACACCGTGTCACTACCAAACATGAGAACCACTGTTGACATGGATGGCCTGTCGTCTGGCCGTTGCTGCACACACAAAAGAGCCACGTGTATGCATCGCAGCACTTCAGAAAGAGCACAAGATTCACCTTGAATATCATCAACTAGTTCCAGTGGCCTCTCTTCCATCCACAACCTCCAAGCCTGAAACACATGAACAACATTTATATATATACGTAAGTTTGTTCGATCCCATGCACATATTTCCTGGACATGAATATCAAGGAACTATCTATATCATCTAAAATGTTAAGTTGTCAGGTGAGATTTTAAAATATAATTTATATTATTCTCTAATATACTCTTCAAGTTAAAGTTCTTTGGATTTGAAACTTGCATACAGGTATATACTATTTTGTGCTTGATTTTTATCAAATAGAATGAGAGTGATGAGATTCGAACTCGTGACTGCTAGGTCAACAAGGAATCATCTCATCTAGAAACTTAAATTGCTAGGTGATATGATTTATATTATTCTCTAACAATGAATATCGGTAGACTTTGGAGAGCTCATCTAAAGCTCCTTGTGCTTACATGTCCAAGAAGATTGTGTTTATGATCTGGATGGTAAAATCCTCTGTTTTTCCTGCCACTCAATATCTCTAGCACTAAAACACCAAAGCTGAAGACATCTGATTTCACTGAGAAGAGCCCATCGACTGCATATTCAGGGGACATGTAACCACTGCAAAAAAGAGGTAGACTGTAATGATAAAAAAATAAATATTACACACATGCCATGGAGAGATTATAGTAGCCTAGGCATACTTAACTAGGTTCCTACAACTTTTTTCGTGTTTGCCTCGGTTTCATCTCCTCCAAACATTCTAGCCAGGCCAAAATCTGAGATTTTAGGGTTCATCTTACTATCTAGCAAAACGTTGCTGGCCTTAAGATCTCTATGGATAATCCTCAGTCTTGAGTCTTGATGAAGATAAAGAAGTCCTCTAGCAATTCCATTAATGATGTTGACGCGGTTATGCCAATCCAGTTCTTTCCTTCTTGATTCATCTGGAGAATTTCTGATAGAAGTTATATTTTATACTTGAATTCTCATGCTAAAAGGAACAGAAAAATATTAGCAAAAAAGATGATTATGGAACTGCTGTCACGCTGAGGAGATTCTAACCAAAAATGAAGTAGTCCAAGCTTTTATTGGGCATGTATTCGTAGATTAACATTCTTTCTTCTCTTTCGATGCAACAGCCGAGAAGCTTTACAAGATTGCGGTGCTGAAGTTTAGCAATTAAGATAACTTCATTTTTGAACTCTCTCATTCCTTGTCCTGAATTCTGTGACAGTCTCTTCACAGCAATTTCCTGCCCCTCGTTCAAATTGCCCTGAAAAAAATCACAAAAACCACAAATTTGCTTCGTAAAACTTAATCTTAGAGAACATAAACTTAGCATACTATTACCTTGTAAACAGTTCCGAAACCACCTTCTCCAAGCTTCCTGTCAATCGAAAAGTTCTCTGTGGCTTTAATAATAGTTTTCATATCAAATATTGGCAGGTCCATGACTTCATTTTCATCTTCATCATTGTTATCCTTTTCCAGGCTATTTTTCGTCTTCGCTGTAAGAGAAGAAGATTTGACTGCGTCAATATTTCGAACATAATGACTTAACCATTTGACCTGATTTAAGGGGTCTTTAGGAATGCATTTGGAAACGTTTTTGAAAAAAATTAAAATTTTTTATTTTAAATTAAAAAAAATTGTATTTTTAGATCATTTTCATGTATTAATATAAAAAATAATTTAAAAAAAAAATCAAAAAACATCATTTTGATGCATTTCTGAACAAAAACATTTTAAAAAACAAGTTCAACCACATTCTCAAACATGCACTTATCCTTCACATGTTACAAAGTAGATAACACGCACCCACAACTAGGACTTACCTTTTTTTTTCCTGATGTACAACACCAATCCAATTGCCAGCATTGCTATGAAAATAACGCAGCCAAATATGATTTTCAGTAGCTTCTTGTCACTGGAGCTTCTTTTTGCCCCAACATTCTCTGAAGCAAAGGGAGAAAAAACATAATTAGTTTGACCCTGCAAGGGTTTCTCAGCTAATAATTATCTCAATAGAATGTATAAAATATGGTCAATTGGAATGTTACAATAAAATCTAGAAACGAGGAAGAACATCAAGGAAGGATACCTAGTTCTGAGGCAGCCACTCGGATAAACAGGTCCTGGCCACCATCAGAGAATTCTCTAATGTCAATCAAGTCACCAAACCAAAGGATGCAACCACTTCCTCCTCCTCTGACATCTGAATTCGCATATGCCGTGCAAGAACAGTTTTTAGAACACAACTCCCCACATCTCTCAAGTCCAATGCTCTTATTAACCGACGCTTGAGTCGTATCTGGCAATTTCACTCCTGTGTGCTTCAAAAACCCATCTCCTTTATCACAACCCAACAGAGTCCTTCGAGAACAACCAGCAGACCAGTCTAGGAAACTCCAATCTCGAGGAGACTTGGGTTCAAATCCTTGCAAGCATGAACATACAGGAGATCTGTTAATGTTACAGCTAGCATACGCACCGCAAAAGGCATAATTGTCGCATTGATCAACTATTACTACATAATAAAGCACCCAACTATGCGACCTGTCAATCCAGGTGAAGCGCTGTGAAACACCAGATGCGTTCAGCACCATCCTTGAAAAAACGGAACTGTTCAGAAGCTCATATTTGTAATAAACGTATGTCTCATTTGATACGAATTCGTATGTGTACACTGGGTTTCTCACCATTGCTTGAGCCCCAGTCCAACGAAAGCCATTCCATGACCCAGCTCTGAACTGTATTGCGGACCCTTTCTTAAGGACTAACTGTGGAAGCCCCATGAAGATCTATCCGAAATGTAAAGTCACCATGAGCAGGATCATCTGTGCTCTTCCAAGATGATAGAAACCAGTCAAAACCAGAAGCCAAGTTTCTTCCAAGCTTCATGCCAGGCAGCAAGGTATCGCATGGATAATCAAAGCTCTGCCATAAATACTTATCTGGGCCATCATTATTTCCGTCTTCCACCACAAGGTTACCAGACTCCAAAAGCCTTGCTTCTGGGATATTCTCTGCTGTTCTTGATGTATTTGATGACCAAACAATTCCTTTGGTGCTATTGAGAAGAACAAGATCTCCTTGTGCAGTAACTTTCAGCACCCCCAAATGATCAAAAAGGGGTGCTTCTCTATTAGCTACCCACACAACAGTCCCCGTGGATATCTTCTTGTACCAAATTCCTAAATATCGATTTCTTGAACTACCCTGGGCTGAAAAATCCAAGCTCAAAGCTTTCACCAGGTGAAACTATCGTCTCGCCATCACTAATGGATTGAGTAGGGAGTTACAATGTCCAGAGTAGTAGAGGTTCTTATGCTGGAGAGAATAAAAGAGCACACCAGAAAGCAGTCTTTCCAAATAATTTTTTTGTGGTTCCTTTCATGGTAGATTGCGTCTGTTGCGAGACAGAATCAAATATTTGCAATCTGGACTTACGAAAATGTTCAGCTGAATTGTAGCCTGGGCATTAATGGCGTGAAGGTGTTAGGTCCAATTTTTCAAGACCACAGAAGATATAATGAACTTACCTGCGACTTATGTGTTGAAAGTCTTTGAATTCTTTTTCTTTGTATTTTCAATTCTTCACATTTTGAGTATACACATTTAACTGAGTACCGTAATAATGAATTCATCCAAGAGACTAAACTTAAATATTATGGATATTTAATACATATAATTATGGATTTATAACAATCATTTATTTTTATATTAAACAAATTAAATTAACAAGCAATGTACCGCCTATCATAGTCTTAATGTCTGTTTGTGTTATTTTTGAAAATATTTTTATTTAAAAATACATTAAAATAATATTTTATTTTTATTTTTTAAAAATTACTTTTTGATATCAGGAGATAAAAATGATCTAAATATACAAAAATATTTTAATTTAAAATAAAAAATAAGATAAAAAATTTATTTTTTTTCAAAATTATTTTTAAAACAGTTTTCGCTAAATGAGTCAAATAGTCAATTCCTACTACCTCAGCTATTGTCTTTGTTTGTTTACGTGGAGGCTTCGAAGTCCTGGCTCTTATCTCCTAGTAAAGAAAATAGGTAGAGGTAGCGGACCATATCATTACTTATTGATTCCAGATGACATAGGCAGTTCTATGTGAGTGACAGTGATTTTCAATTTTTTTTTATATTAAAATCAATTTATTATTTTTAAAATTATTTTTTTCATATATAATTTCTAATGAAAATAGAGACTGAAGAGAAAAAAAATAAAAAAAAATCATCAGAAATTATGTGAGCATTTCCAAAATATTATAAACATTTTTATAAAAATTTAATTGGCAATAATTATAAAGGAATTAAAATCCAACATTCATCAATCCCTCTTTTTTCTTCTTCTATTTCAATTCAAACCCTAAATCCCATGTCTTTAAATTTTTAACAGCCTTCCTTTAAAATCTGGCCACCCAACTCTCTAGCTAAAACGTAACCTTTCTCCTTTGTTTTCATTTCTTCTCCTGTTCATTAAATATTCTTATTTAGATTTTAGTTAATTCTTTTATTTATTTGAAAAAAAAGCAATGATTACTTTTGGCCCTGACGCGAGGACTGATACAAACTCTAATAAATCCATTGAGGTAATTTATTTTGACTAAGAATTTATCGGTTATTGTTTTTAGTGGTTAATTCACTTTCTAATATGCTTTTTCCGACAAATTATCTTTGATTGTTTAGGATGATAAATGTATATGTTAATTGTGTGATTGAGAGTCTGATTGATATTATTTTTTAAAGTGTTTTTTGGTTAGAAATATATCATAATAATATTTTTTATTTTTTAAAAATTATTTTTGATATCAACACATGAAAATGATCTAAAAACATCAAAAATATTTAATTTAAAATAAAAATAAAAAATAAAAAAAATCTCATTTTTTTTCAAAAACACAGTGTCAAACTGGACTTAAGTGTGTTGCTTTGAATTTTTTAGTTTGATTGTGAATTTAGTCACTTTTTCATTATTTTCTTCTTTTTTTTGCAATTATTGACTTGAGTATCATAAAATAAAAAACACCAATAGAAATGCTAACACAATATTCTTTGCAATGCCAGGAAAATATAGAACCTAGCCGAGCAAGTTCTCGAAGATAGAATTCCATCACCCATTTTATCAATATTGAAAACACTGACGAACCCCTTACTATAATGTGGCTAGATATTTTCAATATTTTTTTTAATTTTTTTATAGTATGGTCATTACCAACTCTAAGAACAAGCGATTGTAAAACCACGTGGATCCTTATCGCTTCTGACGCAGCAAAAAATCACGCGGGAATACGACCAACGTCAATATTCCGTAAAATCAAAGAAAACGAGATTAAATCTCAATCAAACTCAAAGTTTATTCAATAGAATGGTAGATAAGTCGGCTGCAGGGTTTACAAAGATACTTAAGGAGAAAACCCTAGCCTAATTCAATACAGAAAAGGAAAGGACATAAAACATTAAATTTGCCATAAATGGCAAATTTGAGATAAATGCAGAATATGAAAGACCTATGAATTCTGAGAGAGTGCCAATTGACCAAAGTCAATTCGGACTCTTAAAACAAAAGTTATTGCAAAAACCAAAACTTTCCTAAAATAGCAAAAATGACGATTTCGGGGCTGAAACAATGGAATTTGGCCAAAATTGGGTCGAGGTCAACAGCAAAGCTTCTGATTTCTTCCGCAAACGACGAAACGCATTGACTGGGTGAGTTTCGCGTTATTCCAACTTCGACGACCCGGTTGCCGAAATTCAGTTGCCTTTGAATTTCGGGTGATCCCTCTTCAGCATGTATGATTCCGCAACCTGTTCTATATCAGCTTCGCTAGAAAAAAGGCTGAAAAACAGTCATTGAATCAGTCCAATGAGATGAATTTGGTTTATAGGGTGATGATATACCAAAATCCAAGATATGCAAATAAAAAAATATTTAGTATTTTGGGTAATGATTAATCAATATATTCAAGTGCTTAGTTTTTTATTTATTTTAAAGAACTCCTGGCAAACAATGAAAGCCTTTAAATATCCTCCAATGATCAAATTATTATCTTTATGAAAAATGTATTAAGTAATTTAAAATAGTCTCAAATTAAAGAGACAAAGTTATTTATTCTTGATTTTTAAGATGGTTCATACTCTAAAAACTATTTCATTTTATCTTTAAATATCCTAAAATCCCTTTACTTACGGGGTTTAGGGGAGTATTTATACCCTTTAAACTTTGTCATTTTCATATAAAGAAAAGACCGAAGAGTCTTTTACTTTCAACGATCTTAATAGAAGATAAATATCTTTTATATATCATTAATGAGATAATAAATATGATAGGTATCTTAAGAGAACTTATATACATTTATAAGTTTAAGAGAATCATTATCTTAGTATAAACACATGCTACAGATGGAGAGACATGATAATTTATTATATTTTTGATACTTATATTGTGGAGGATTATCTAGGACCAGACATAAATCCTTAGATTTTGATAATATCTAAGTTCTATGGATTTGACTTGTTTGTCAAACCACGTTACCTTGAACTTGATTGACCATCAAGCCCCAATATATGGGGTCTAACATGTTTGTCAAACTCATTTTATCTTAAACTAGATTGATTGCTAAATCCTAGTGTATTGGACTTGGTTAATGGTCAAACCCAAGTATTTTAGGTTTGACAAGTTTGCTAGATCCATATTATCATGGAATTGGGTGACCATCAAGTCCAAGTGTCATGGACCTAACTAATTATCAAGTTTATGTGTTTTAGATCTCACATGTTCTTTAAACCCATGTTATTCTGGACTTGATTGAATGTCATGTCCAAATGCATTGAACCTTGTTGATTGTCAAGTTCATGTATCTTGAGCTTGTCATGTTCGCTAGACCAATGTTATCTTGTACTTGATTGATTGCCATGTCCAAGTGCGTTGAACTTGGCTAACTATCAAGTCCAGATATCTTGGGTTTGTCATGTGTATTAGACTTATATTATCTTGGATCTAACTGACTTTTAAGCCCATATACCTTAGGTTTGGTAGATTTGATAAACTCATGTTATCTTGGATTTGGTTGAAAGTCCAAGTGCTTTGGATATGACTAATTGTCAAACTCAAATATCTTAAGTTTGAAACATTTATCAAGCGCATATCAATTTATACTTGATCAATTATCAAGTCCAAATATTTTAGATCTAACATGTTTACCATATCTATTTTATTTAATAAGCTTTTTTACTTATTAAAGTTTTTTTTTAAAAATAACTATGAAAGGGAAAGGAATTCCTTACCTGAAATCCTAAAAGTGTTACAATTCTTGGAACAATGGCATAAAGGGTACCAATTCCTGGAAACAAACAAACAACATTAATAATAATTGAGAAGAGGCGGCAGAGTCATTAAGAGACAAAGCTAGCTTGCCTCAGATTTCTTATAACAGTCCCTATACAATATTCGAAAGTGGACAAAGCCATTGTACCTTCTCTGAAAGGCATTAGTGGTGAAGAAATTCCAAAACTCACTTTTTTCATGATAGTGAAACATCTGTTGAGGAAAAACAATGACAAATAGTGCAACTGGTTGACTATTGATTTGAACATGGCAAAACCATCGAGTTTTTTAATGTTGTTTTTTAATATTAACATGATTATCTAGGTTAGGTTAACTTGTGTGTATTTCAACTAATTTCACAGATCCTAAAATTAAAAATTATATAAACCTTTCATAGCCATTATATTAGTAATTACAGGGAAACAAACCCTTTAATTTTGAACTTGTACCACTAGAGCATATACTAAATGGTTAGTTTTTTTTAAATGTTTTTGTAAATACTAAAGATGGCCTGCTGAAACAACGATCGGACAGAAACAAAACTTTTATGAAAAAATCTTTTTACTTCACGTTCACGTTTTGTCCAGGTTTCGTGCAAAGATGAGAATTGTATGGATGGAAATAATAAATGAGGAAATTGGATTCCCTAATCTTAACGTAATTATAAATCTGACCCGTTTAAGTTGAACATATCTCATATAAAGTACGTACAAAAATATATAATAGTATAAAAGATGTTTATAAGTAGACCCGTCATCATAAGAATTCTATTTTTTAATAAAATTCAATGTAAAATACTTATTGATGCTTATCATATAATAACTATTTAAATTTGGACAATGACATAATTTTTTTTCTTATAAATTGACCCGTTCACCGTCAATAATATTTTTTTTAATTAACAACATAAATTTTAAATCATAATTGTATAAAATAATTTGCTATGATATAATAAAAAATATTTAATGATTCATAACTTGTAAACATAATAACTATAATGATTTCAAATAATTATACAAATGGCGTCTTTTTGTTATTTTATTTTACCATTGGTTGAATAACCAACGACAGAGAGCTGGTGGAGACTTGCTTAGCCACACTCTTTTTTAACATTACCGAGGACAATTGCAAGCGACAACCGCTTCGACGCCTACTTTTTTGACCCTCTGCTTCGTTAGCATTTGAAGCTTTCTTGAGGGCAAAAAATTTGACAACATGACGTGGTAGGTTGATAAATCTAGTGCATTGTTCTTGTTTATTGGAGAATAAATGTGTGTGGGTTCATTAAACACATGGATGCACAATTTATCGTTAATTAATTATTAGCAATTGGACTAAATTACAATATTTTCCATGACTTGGAGTAAATTCAATGCTTCAAGCAACATCAGCCACTAAAGCAATGCGATCAGGGTACATACTTGAAAATGAAAGTTTTTTTTGTCTTTTTTTAATTGAGGTGATCGGGCAACTTGTGTATATCTCTACTAAAACATCATATTCTTATTTATTTTAATTAGATAATAAAAAACATAGACAGCAACAAAAGAAAAGTATCATCATAACTTGGATTAACTTATAGAAATATGCAATGAGATAAAAACAAAAACCTTAAATAATTGGCCTTGGTTAACTTGAGTTAGCATGATAAACATATAACTCTAATACTTAAGGTTGAGCCAGCCCTTGTTGTTCCACCAAACTCATTGCCCAAATTATGAGATCATACTAACTTGATAGAAAAAAATAAAGAAAAATAAAAAAGATCATTTTTAAAAACATAAAAACATGTCAACCCATGTTAAATTTTTAAACCTATGAACCAGGTCATTAGTGAAGTACCCTATCTGGAAAAACAATGAAGTTTAATTCTCAATCAATTAAATGTTGAAGAATAAAATAAAAAAATATTATCATTTAAACAAGGATATTAAAAAAATAAAATAACAATTAAATAAATGGGGATCAAAATTAAAAATTTAAAAATAAATTTTTATATTTAATTGAAGAGTGAAGAGTGATATTGAAAATTGTGTCCTCAAAGGTGTGGTTTGGTGGCAAAAGACTTGAGATCTGCACAGCATATCTCGAGTTCGAATCAGGGCGTGCACTTCTTGTAAGAGCCTGGGACAATCGAGATTTTATTCACTCACCTGGGCCCACAAAATGGGCTTTCCGGAGGGTGTAGTTTCCTCAAATAAAAAAAAAGATTTTGAAAATTGTGTTTACCAAAAGGATAAAAAAAGTAAAAACAAATTTCTAATTGAAGGGTGAAATTTAAAATAAAAATAACTTACATAAAAATATCAAAAGATGAAATTGGAAAAAAAATAGAAACAAATCTCTAATTGAAGGGTGAAATTGGAAAAAAAATAATAATTACAAAGGGGCTAATAAACAATATAAAATAAGTACCAAATTAAAATAAATAATACATATCAAATTGAGAGATGAAACTAGAAATAAATAAAAAAAATTTATACAATGAAAAAAAAGAAAGAAATCAAAAGAATAAAAACTAAATTTAAAATACCAATAAAAAAACCAAATTGTTATTATCAGAGAAAGAGAGAGAGAAAAAAGTCACACCAATGACAAACTACCCACCCTAACACCTTTCAATGACATGATTGAAGGTTGATTTTGGTTGTCGGGAGACGTCGCATGCACAAACTATTTTTTGTTTTTAATTATTTTCTATATTTAGTTGAATATCAAATTGATCCTTAGTTGACGTGGTAATAGCAAAAAATTGTCGTGAAAATTAAAAAAGCATGTTCAGGCCAATTTAAATTTTTTAAATTTTAAGAGCATTTCAATTATTTTATTGCATTTTTTATTTAATATATGTAGTCAAATACTAAATTGCCCTTTAGATTACCTAATCATTACAAAAAAAACCATTATAAAAAGATGAAAAAAAGCCCATTAAGGCATTTGTTTTCCACTCCCATTGGGTTTTGTTTTGTCATTTTAGCATGCTTATTTTTTTTTGAAAAAAGCATAAATGTACTAAGTAATGAGTAATATGAAAAGACGTAAATATCGTTATGGGGGCCCTAATCGTAAAGCAGATGGTTGCTTTGCCACAGAAGAAGAAGCAAAACAATTCAAAGCATTTGCAGCACTGCATGTTAGTGATACTATAGATGAAACTTGGTACCCTGATACTGGAGCAAATCATCACATGACATCTGATACAAGTGAGGTGCAAGGTATTCACTCTTATCTTGGCAATGATTACTGTTATGGTTGGCAATGGAAATGGATTGAAGATATATGGTATTGGACAAGTTTCATTGCCTACTAATATCAAGCTTCATAATGTTCTAGTCATCCCTGAAATTAAAAAAAAAAACTGTTATCTGTCTCTCAGCTTACAAAGGAACATAATTGTTATTTTATCTTTTATCCTTGGGGTTTTCTTTTTAAGGACTTGAAGACGAAATGGGTGCTACTTAAAGGCTCAATGGTTGTGTATCCAATCCAGCTGCGACACTATACAAATTTTGCAATTGGTCTATTATCAGCTAAAGTATCTAGCAACTTGTTGCATGTGCTGACTTGGACATCCTCACTCTAGCATTCTTCAACTTTTATGTTTTTCATCTATGAATAATGCTATTAATTTTTATGAAAGTTATGTGTTGGGAAAATCAACAAAGTTACCTTTTAACTCTCGAGAAACATATGCTATTACCTTTTTACATACTCTTCATTCTGATGTGTGGGGACCTGCTTCAACCTCCTCTTATGACGGGTTTTGATTTTATCTACTCATTGTTGATGAATATTCTCGATATGTATGGTACTTACTTATGGCTCGTACAGGTGGAGGGGAATTTCTAAACCAAAGTTTAAGGAATTATTTTGCATCCAAAGGCATTATTCACAGACTCTCTTGTCCAGGTACACCAGAGCAAAATGGCTTCGCTAAACACATGCATCGACATATTGTGGACACTGGTTTAACATTACTGGCTCATGCCTCTGTTCCTCCATAATTTTGGACAATCGCATTTACAACTACAATATTTCTTATCAATTGGCTTCCTACCTCTGTTCTCGGTAACAAGTCTCCTCATGAACTTGTCAATGGATCCCCTACCATCCTATAATCTTTTACGAGTATTCAGATGTGCATGCTATCCACTACTTACTCTTTTTTGGAAGATCAAAACTGGACTACAAATCTGCCCGCTGCTTGTTCATAGGATATTCTGCACATTAGAAAGGTTATCAATGTCTTCATATGCAAACTGGTTGCATATATATCTCTAGACATGTGAAATTTGATGAACTCACATTTCCCTTCAAGCTTACTGAACAGTCTTGTAAACCAAATTTTCATGCTATCAAGGTTCGTGCTTGCCATCTGTTCTAATGGATCCACCTGCAACTGCTGCTCCTATTTATGATCCACCATGACAAAACAGTCTAGCATCGCCTCCTCACATTGCTATTCAAGACAGTCCAGATTTATCTTTTGCCATTGAAAGCCACTTTACAGCCTACATCGTGTCGTAGACTTCCTATGATTACACGAGCTCAAACAGGATCCCTTAAGCCTAAGGTTTTTTTGTCCTCTAGGCATCCTATTCCTGCATGTTTTCTAGTTGATCTTGCAAACCCAACCATAGGAGCCTCGAACGTATAAGCAAGCTCTTAATGATCCCAAATGGCAGTAGGCTATGCACGCTCAAATAAATGCTCTTCACATAAATAAAACATGGACTTTAGTGCCTTGCACATCTGACATGAACTTGGTTAGCAACAAATGGGTGTTCAAAATCAAGACTCGTTCTGATGGCTCCATTGAACGATACAAAGCCCGCCTTATGGCCCGTGGATTCACACAACTTCCTGGTCTTGATTATGATGAAACTTTTAGCCCAGTTGTTAAACATGATATTAGAGTTTTGTTGACCCAGCGGTCACGAGTTTGAATCTCACCACCCTCATTCTATTTGATAAAAATCAAGCACAAGGTAGAGTGGGCCCGTGTGCAAGTTTTCAAGCCCAAAGGGCTTTCACTTGAGGAAGTGTGTTAGAGAATAATATAAATCATATTCTGGGGCCTCACCTATAAGCTTAAAGCTTTTAGGTGAGATGGTTTCTTAACAAAGTTAACTAGTCATTTGTGATAGAGTATAGTATGCATACGTAAGGCTTTCTTTTTGTATATAAATATCAAACATACAAAGTGTGTGATATATTGAAAACAATGAAAATAGAAATTTTGAATTTCATTCTCTCTCTCTCTCTCTCTTAGTTCAGATCACTTCTTCTCTTCTCTTCTCTGCATAATTTCTTCATTTCTCCACTAATCTCCACATGATATCAGAGATGGAAATGCTCATGCAAACAATTCAAATCTTTCTTCCAAAGTTGTCACTGTACCGTCACTGAGCTTCTCAAGTATTTGATTAAAGATATTTGTGATTTTGTTAATTCTAAAGCCATGGTTACAGCAGCATAACTTCAGATTCTACAATCTTCGATTATAGCTCTAGTTTCAACAATGTCCACCTTAGTGAATGTGAAGCTCAATGACAAACTATTTGAATTGGTATTTTCAAATGCGATTATTGTTGGAGAGCAATGGAAATCATCGGGTTTGTGGATGGAACTCACATCTAGCCCTTTATTTGTCACAATGGATAAATGTGGTACACATAACTCTCCTTCTTCTTCGATTGAATGTGATGATGTATTGATATGGAAAATGCATGATAGGGCACTTATGCAAATAATTATTGCTACATTGTCTCCAATTGCTAAGTCATGTGCAATTGGCAGTGTCAGTTCTAGAGACCTATGAATTCAATTGATTGAGCAATTTTCTATAGTATATAAAACCCTTATTTTTCAAATGAAGTCAAATTTACAGAATATTAGGAAAGGAGCTAATACAATTAGTCAATACCTTATTAAGATTAAAGAAGCTAGAGACTACTTGACTGTTGCAGGAGTACACTTTGTCGATGAAGACATTGTAATTCTAGCATTGAATGGCCTTGAATCGGAATATAATACTTTCTAGTGTGTAATTAGAGGCAAAGAGTGTTATTACATTAAAAGAGTTTTGTTCTCAATTACTTGTTGAGGATAGAATTGTGGAAACAATTGTTACTGAAACTTCTACATATCTCACTGCTATGCATACTATATCTTCTAAACCTGCCATGTCACCTCCATTGTTTGTTCAACAACATAATAGAACACATGTATACAGTGTCTTATGACAATGGTGAGTATAAAGCATTCAATAGAGGTAGAGGCAAGGTGAATTTCATCAAGGATTGTGAAATCTTCATCAGAGATCTCAATATCATGTCAAATCATATAATATGCAACATATGACTCCTGGTGTTCTTGGTTCCTCTCCTGTTCATTCATCTATCTCAAGTTTGCTAGTTTGTCAACTATGTAATTGTGAAGGTCATACTTCTCCTATTTATGAATTCAGACTGGATGAGAGACGCAAGTGCAATATTTGTGGTAGGACAAATCATACCATATGATATTGTTTCTATAATAATAATGAACCAAACTTTATTGGTTTTGCTAATTATCCTTAGTTCAAGCTCAATCCACTTTCACCACATGCTATACAAGCTATGAATACAGTATTGCATGCCAATTATCCTTCAGTTCAAGCTCAATCCACTTCAACACATGCAATACAAGCTTTGAATACAATATTGTATCCATCCCATCCTTCTTCTCAAGTGTGGCTTGCTGACTCTAGAGCTACAAACCACTTGACTTCTGACCTGAATAATCTATCTTTAACAACTCCTTATCCTACCAATGATACAATGCAAACAACTAATGGTGAAGGTTTATTGGTGTCACATGTTGGGAATTCTGTTATTCCTAAAATTTATGCTCCTATTAAGCTAAAGCCAGTGCTATATGTTCCACAACTAACACAAAATCTTCTTTCAGTATATCGTTTATGTTTGGATAATGATTATTGTTTAATCTTTGATGCAATCTGTTTTTGGATTCAGGACAAGGTTAGAGGGAGGATAATCTACAAAGGGTATTATAATAATGGACTTTATCCCTTACCATTTGTTCTTGAGTCTAGTTTTGGTCTGTCCATTCTTCCATCTCAGCCTTGGTCCTATTTGGGTCAATTAGTCCTATCTTCTACTTGACACAACAGGTTAGGGCATCTTACAACTAAAATTGCTACCTTGATGTTACACAAGGCAGATGTTAATTGTCCCGTTGATTCTGTTTTCTTCCATGTGTCATAGTTGCCTTCAAGGTAAGTTTGCTAAACTTCCCTTCCATTCCAATTCTAATAATCTGTAATACCTTTTCATATTGTTCATAGTGATCTTTGGGGACCTTCTTCTATATCTGTTGATAGCTATAGATATTATGTGACATTTATTGATGAATGCTCATGATAATGTTTGTTGTTTCTATTGGTAAATAAAAGTGATGTGCGTTTTGTGTTCATTGCCTTCTATCAATATGTTCAAACATAGTTCTCATGCTCTATTAAAATTCTTTCAAAATGATGGGGGTGAAGAGTATATTAGTAAATCATTTTAGCCTTTTCTCACTACTAAAGGAATTGCACATCAAAAATCTTGTCCATACACTCCTAAACATAATTGCCTTATTGAATGCAAGCATCGTCACCTAGTTGAAAAAACCATTACCTTGCTACACCATGCTAAATTGCCATCCATTTTTTGGTCTTATGTTGTCCATACAGCCGTACATCTAATCAATCTAATGTCTTCCCCAGTTTTACATCACAAATCTGGTTCCCAATTGTTACTCATTTGTGTATATTTGGTTTTGCTTGTTTTCCATTACTGCATCCTTATAATATCAACAAGTTACAACCTAAGACTAAAATGTGTGTATTCTTAGGTTATGCATCTCAGTATAAAGGATATGTTTGTTTTGATGTTATTAGAAAACATACATATATTTCAAGACATGTTATATTCAATGAACATGTATTTCCCTATGCTACCTTAGCATATTGTCCTAAGTCCTCCTCTTCAGTTGTTCCCTCTTCACTCATGCCTGTTATAGATAACAATAATGTTGTTGTGATGTCTCCTCCTAAATCCCTTCATTCTAGTCCTAATTTCCCTATCCTTTCATCCTTTAAGTCCACTACTTCTACCCCTTTGCATTCATTCTCTCATCCTATGGATCCTGAATCCATCTCTAGAAGTCAATCAATGTAAGATGTGTAGTCTATTGAATCTTTTCATTCTAAGGCAATCTCATTTGTATTGCACATTTCTCATATGAGTTTGCATCCTATGCAAACTCATAACAAGAATGGTCTTGTCAAGAAGAAGGTTTGCCTTGTTTCTGCTACTGCTTCCCCTCCTGCTGATGTGTCTCTTCTTAAGCCTTCTAGTTACAAGTCTGCTATGAAAATTCCAGTTTGGATGCAAGCTATGCAAGAGGAAATTGATGCCCTCCAGTCTCAGAACACTTGGAGCTTGGTTTCTCTTCCTTCTCATAAGAATTTGGTGGGGTGTAAATGAATTTTTAAGCTTAAGAAGCATTCTGATGGGTCTGTTGCTCATCATAAGGCCAGATTGATGGCACAAGGGTTTCTGCCAGGAACCTGGGCTTGACTATGGGGACACTTTCAGTCCTGTGGTTAAACCTACCATTATCAGGATTGTTTTAGCCCTTGTTGCTCATTTTGGTTGGTTGTTGAGACAACTTGATGTTAAAAATGCATTTTTGCATAGTATTTTGCATGAGGAAGTGTTCATGGCACAACCACCTAGCACCACGTGCTTGGAATGATAGGTTTACATCTTTCTTACCCACCTTGGAATTTCATCATACCTATTATAATTCTTCTTTATTTGTCAAAACACTTGCTGCTGGTATTATTGTCTTGATGGTGTACATCGATGATATTATCATTACTGAATTTGAGGTAAAGGATTTGGGAAGACTTCACTACTTCTTAGGCATTCACATCACTCATACTACTACTGGCTTGTTCTTGTCTCAATATCAATATATTCAGGAACTTCTTCTTAAGACAGATATGTTAATCCATCATTATATCGTAGCATTGTGGGTGCTCTCCAATATCTCACATTCACCAGACCAGATATTGCTTTTCTCGCTCATCAGGTTAGTCAGTTTATGCAACAACCTATGGTGAACATTTTGCAGCAGTTAAGAGGATCCTTAGGTATCTTAAGGGTACTCTGCAATTTGGGATTAGTTATACAAAGGGTTCCTTGGAACTCACAACATAGAGTGATGCTGATTGAGTTGGTGATCCCAATGATCGAAGATCCATGACTGGACTGGTCATTTTTCCATGGATCCAATCCTGTCTCTTGGTCATCTAAGAAGCAACAAACTGTTTCAAGGTCTTCAACTGAAGCTGAGTACAAGGCTCTTTCTACTACCTCAGCTAAGCTTGATTGGATTAAACAATTGTTGGTGTTTCTAGGTGTTTCCACTACACAAACCCCCTATGCTCCTTTGTGATAATCTTTCGACTATTACACTTTCCTTCAATCTTGTTCAACATCAAAGGACTAAGCACATAGAGATTGATGTTCATTTCGTTCACGAAAGAGTAGCCAACAATCAGCTCATTGTCCAGTTTGTCTCCTATCAGGAGCAATTCACAGATATTCTTACTGAAAGGCTTAAGCTCCACATTATTTCATACTCATTATCACAATCTCACGCTTGGTTTCTTCAAGCCAGAGATTTAGGGGGGATGATTGAGTATAGTATGTATAAGTGTGAGTATGCATACGTAAGACTTTCCTTTTATATATAAATATCAAACATACGAAGTGTGTGATATATTGAAAATAGTGAAAATAGAAATTTTGAATTTCATTCTTTCCCTCTCACTCTGTGTTTCATTTCAGATCACTTATTCTTTTCTCTTCTTAGCATAATTTCTTCATTTCTCCTCTAATCTCTACAATTTTACAAAGCCTAGCAATCTCTAATGTCCGACTACAAATAGTTTTGGATCATGCCTGCTTTTCGACCTAAACAACTAGTGCATCCATTCTTCTAGTTATATTTATATATATCCTAAGCTGAAACTTTATCCTTTTTTTTTGGATTCGAGAAACCCCACTCTCTAGAAAGCATATTTTGTAAGCACAAGGGAGCGAGTAAAACCCTAGCTGTCTTAGACTCTTATACAAAAAATACATGTTTTGAATTAAACTTAAAACCTGCAATGCAGATCTTACACTCTTTGTCAGCTCTTTGTTACCAAGGCCACGTCTCCTGGTCGCTTTTTGTTACACTCATCGTGGAAGTCTTTTATGCAAAATTATTGAAACTTCTTGAAATGGGACTTTTCTGTATGCGATACATGGATCTCGGTTATGGAAAAATGGTACGTGGTCAACTTTTACCTAATTTATATCAGCTACGTGGCTTCTGATTATGAAATATCTAGAGTCAAATCTGAAAGGATGAAAAACAAGTCTCATTTCCCGGAAAGACGTTTCCCACTAGACCAGTAACATTTACTAATAACAAGATATTCTTCTGTGTGATCAAACATGAGCATCTATGAAAACTCTCTTGAATGGGTACTTTTTCAGTTCTGTTTGCATGCTCGTTCATATTCTTTATTTTAATCAACCCCACCATATCAAACATAATCTACCCAAGCCAAACTATAAGAGATGGTGATACTGTAGTTTCAACCGGAGGAAGCTTTGAACTAGGATTTTTCAGCCCTGGAAGTTCAGAAAACCGTTACCTGGGAATATGGTATAAGAAGTCTCCTCGTACAGTTATATGGGTAGCAAACAGAGAAGTTCCACTTTTCAATACTTTGGGGGGCTCTGAATGTAAGCAGCAAAGGGGTACTTGTCCTATACAATAGCACAAATGATATTGTTTGGTCATCGAATTCGTCAAGAACTGCAGAGAATCCTGTCGCAGAGCTGTTGGAGTCTGGAAATCTTGTTGTCAGAGAAGAAAATGAAAGTAATCCCGAGAACTTTCTGTGGCAGAGTTTTGACCATCCATGTGATACCTTGATATTCGGAATGAAATTGGGGAGCAACTTCGTTACAAAGATAGACAAGTTTTTGTCATCTTGGAGGAGTGCTGAAGATCCTGCTCGAGGTGAATATTCTTTCCTTATAGATACTCATGGGTATCCCCAGCTTCTTCTGAAGAGCGAAAACAAAACTCTGTTTAGAGCGGGGCCATGGAATGGGCATAAAATTCGTATCAAATCCTAGACCAATTCCTATTTCCAATGAATTTGTTTTCAACAGCAAAGAGGTTTATTACCAGTTTGGAATTCAAAGATCAGTCCGTTCAAGGCTCACAATCAGTCCATCGGGCGCTCTACAGACCTACACATGGAATGACCGAACAAATGATTGGGCAATTACTGACGTTGGTCAGTATGATCAGTGTGAAAATTATGCTTTTTGTGGTCCAAATACTCGCTGTGAGATGAGTAGATCTCCTATATGTGTATGCTTGGATGGATTCGTGCCCAAGTCTCCAGCAGATTGGAACTTTTCAGATTGGTCCGATGGGTGTATCCGGAGAACTCCGCTAGAATGCAGTGACAAAGTTGGCTTTCTAAAATATACAGGGATGAAATTGCCCGACACGTCTTCTTCCTGGTACGACAAGAGCATCAGTCTCAAGGAATGTGAGGGATTATGTTTGAAGAACTGCTCCTGCACTGCTTATGCAAATTTAGATGTCAGGGATGGTGGAAGTGGATGCCTTATCTGGATTGGTGACCTGATTGATACAAGAAGGTCAACTGGGGATGGACAAGAGCTTTATGTTAGGATGAATGCAACAGAATTGGGTAAGTATTCCAAATATGCACCTATTTATAACCATTGTGCTGAGGAAAAAATATCTCTGCTTCTCTTCAATTCGTATAGAATGGAAAGTAGAAGGCCTTTGCTCTGCTGCTTTGTCAACTCTATTTTCCCTTCTCAAAAATAAAATTGTAAGATAAAACTCTTGAACTATTCTTTTGTGAACTTAGGTGTCCTTACGAAAAAGAGGAAATTTAGTAAAAGGAAGCTGGCAGGAATAGTCTCCAGCGTAATAGTATCAGGCATTGGCATGCTAATATTAGGATTCATCTTTTCCATGAGGCTGAGGAATCTTAGGAAGAAAAGGCACAGGGAAGCAAGGCAAGAAGATATGGAATTGCCAGTATTTGACATGAGTACTTTAGCACATGCCACTGATACTTTTTCAGACAGCAACAAACTTGGAGAAGGTGGTTTTGGACCTGTATACAAGGTATGAAAAAAATCTGATTCCTGACAATCCATCGTCTAACAATAAAACCACCTCAACTATTTGAATGATGAATCAGGGAATACTCACAGGAGGACAACAAATTGCAGTGAAAAGGCTTTCAAAAAGTTCAGGTCAAGGAGCAGACGAGTTCAAAAATGAAGTCATGTTAATCGCTAAACTTCAGCACCGCAATCTTGTAAAGCTTCTGGGTTGTTGCATTCATGAAGATGAAAGAATGTTAATTTACGAATACATGCCCAACAAGAGCTTGGACTCTTTTATTTTTGGTGCGAACCCATCTGAAATAATAAGACTGAAGTTCTACAACTTCTCATTTATTTATGTATTATCTGTAACAAATCTGATTTGTTAATTGGACTAACATAGATGACATATTGTTCAGATCAAACAAGAAGAAAATTACTTGATTGGAGAAAGCGTAAAAACATTATAGGTGGAATTGCACGAGGGCTTCTTTATCTTCATCAAGACTCCAGACTTAGAATCATCCACAGAGATATTAAAGCCAGCAACATTTTAGTGGATGAGGAGCTAAACCCAAAAATTTCTGACTTTGGCCTTGCTAGAATGTTCGGTGGAGATCAAACAGAGGCCAAAACTAATAGGGTAGTTGGAACATAGTAAGTACATAAACCCGATCTTGTCTTGCTGATTTTCATTACTATTTTGTGAACTTATCCTGTTCAGTGTCATTTTCAGTGGCTACATGTCTCCTGAGTATGCATCGAAAGGACACTTTTCAGTGAAATCTGACGCTTTTAGCTTCGGTGTTCTAGTCCTCGAGATCGTGAGTGGAAAGACAAATAGAGGATTTCGTCACCTGGACCCCAACCTTAACCTTCTTGGACATGTAAGCTCTTAAATAATATTTTAATACATGTAACCTTATAAATACGGTGGTGAATATTAAAGTTTGATGTCCTTTTCAGGCATTTCAAATGAGATTTAACAAACAATTTCTTTAAGATATTGTGACAGTGTTTAGAAAGGAAAATTGAAACTAGAAAAAATTGACATCTTTCATGTTTACAGTAACTGTCTGTAGCTGTTGATAATTGCCAGAAATTTTGATGTGAATAGAAGTTTTTACTGTTTTATTAGCTGAGAATTGAAGAACACGATTGCACTTTCTGCTGCAATCATTACAATTATTTATACTGAAATTAATCAAACAGAGTGCAAAGTTATAGCATAAAATCCTGCTACAATACGTTAACATACTAACAGATTAACTAAGTCCTAGAGACTAGGATACAGTTTATTATTTACATGAAAATAGGGAACACAGAGTAGAAAACAGAGTATTAAAGTTTGATGTCCTTTTTAGGCATTTCAAATGGGATTAAAGAAACAATTTCTCTTAGATACTTTCAGAAAAATGATGTAACCATTCATGTCATGGAACCACTAGGATAGTAATAGGGAAAGTAGAATGGCAAAGTCTGCTGAAATATTTTCTTGGTTTTTGATTTTGAAGGCGTGGATGCTTTGGATTAAAGGAACACCATCGGAATTGATTGATGAATGTTTGGCTGAGTCGAGCAATTCATCTGACATTATAAGATGCATTCATGTGGCTTTATTATGTGTGCAACAACGACCGGAAGATAGGCCAAACATGTCAGCTGTGGTTCTGATATTAGGGAGTGAGATTCCATTGCCTCAGCCTAAGCAACCTGGATTTTTTATGGGGGAGAATGCACATGAACAGAGCACTTCATCAAACAAGCATGCAACTTATTCTGGCGGCGAGGTTAGCTTGATGTCATTAGAGGCCCGGTAGCCTGTCATTACATGAATACGGATGGAATAAGATTTTTGATCAAACAATTGGTTTCAGAAATGCATTTGGTTTCATCCATTCTTGATGTCTACTCATTTCACCACTCCAGTAGAGAGTGCTAAAGCTAATATATAGAAGCTTCACAGCTGATCATTTGCAGGATCTTATGCTGTGGATCGTAAATCGAAAGACATGTTGCAAATCGTTGCTTTGAAATATCTGAAATTCTATCTTGAATCAAATATCTGTCTGCTTTGGATGTGATGCTACTTATTGTACAAACAAGTGTGGATCATGGTACTATGAATGTGTTTTAATAATCATAAAAGTATTAATTTATTATGCATTCTAGTTTTATTATACATAAAAGTAATGAAAAAAGACTTCCAAAATGAACTACTTATAATTTTTTTTTCATTATATTAAAACTAAAAATTTATCTCAAAATATTTAGTGAATAAATTTAAAGTTAACGTATATTTATCAGGTTATTATACATGCATATTTATTGGAAGAAGATTGCAAACTGCCGTGTACATAGAGGATTACAATGTCCACATCCGTTAAGGATTACTTTGCCTCCCGGATTACTTTGTCGAGTTTGTCAAGGATTAAAAGACTAGGATTAGTTACTGCTATACTGCTATTGTCTTAGACTTCTATTCGGCATTGCTCTTGCCTCTATTCAACTCTACTTTGTATAAATACTATTGCATTACATAATAAAGTTGTGCTGGTATTTTCAAGTGCAACAACTTCCTTTTTTTTTTATCAAATGTAAGTATATAAAAAAAGATCAAAGAATAAAACAAGCTGCGAACAGCAAAGTCAAAGAAACTAAAAAAGAGCAGACACCTCAAGGGAACATAATCCCAAGGCCAAACAAGGGGAGCAAACTATGGAGAAGCCAAAACAACAAGTATAGTATCCGCCTACAATCCAACTAAGAAGCTAGTAGACTAGGATACAAGCAAAAAGCAAGAACTAAAAGAAGAACAACATTCACAACCAGCCACAACAAGCAAAGCAAGTAGAGAAGCAGCCGGCAACCAACACCAACCCATTAAGACCGACCATACATTAGCCAACATTAATGGAGAAGTGATCTTTTTCATGGAAGTGAAAAATTGTGAAGAACATATCCTGGAATCTTCGAAAAACTCTCTCCACCGAGGATGAAGAAGAATCAAACAACCTTTTATTATGCTCTTCCCAAATGAGATAAACTGAGATGGCAAGAGAGGCTCTCCGAATTCTAGAAACCATCTTTCTCCGCTTTGAGAAGAGGCCACGAATAGCACTAGGAAGAGAGCTGATCCGACGATGAATATGCAGCCACCGAACAATGTTTCCCCACAAGCTCGAAGTCTAGGGACAATTACAGAATAAATGACTATGCGACTCCTAGTCTTGACTACACAACACACAACTAGCGTTAGTGGGAATGAAATGCAGACGATCTTTGGTTCTGAGCTTACCTAACACCGCAATCCACAACACAAAATAGTGTTTAGGCAAAGACCAAGGCTCCCACACCACCCTATCCCAATGGATCATACGGCCCTTCACTCGAAAGTGTTCATAAGCATTAGCCGAGAAACAACTTGTACCAGCAGACCAAGAAGCCATAGTAGCAATAACTAGATGAGCTACTCCCACAATCCTGGACAAGTTGATCTTTCAAGGAAACAAGGTTTTTCCATAGCGGAGATGAAGCTTTCTTAGCTTGGGCATCCCAAATCAAGTGAGTTGGAAGATAGAAGTGATGAATCCATTTGATCCAAAGAGAATCAGTCTTCACATGGATATTTCAAGGATGCTTCACCAGAAAGCTTTTATTACGAGCTTTGATGTCAAAAAGGCCCACCCCACCTTCCTGCTTGGGAAGACAAACATTCTTCCAAGTAACCAAAGCCGAATGGGATTTTTGAACATTACCTGTCCATAAAAAATTCCTGCAAAGACGGATAATATTGGTAATGACGGTGTCCGGAAGAGGGAAAATACTAATCCAGAACTGAATCATGCCATACAGAACAGAGCACAGAAGCACAAGCCTTCCTGCATAAGAGAGGTGTTTGCCCACCCAACTTTGGATAGTAGCCTGAAGCTTATGAAGGAGAGGAGAAAACTGACTCACCAACAGTCGATTAGGGCTTAAAGGCACGCCAAGATATTTAAAAGGGAAGGAACCTTTGGCAAACCCCGTAGCATGAATGATCTCTTGTCTCAAATCATCACCCACTCCCCCAAAATAAATGGAAGATTTGGAGGGATTTACCTCCAAACAAGAAATCTTCCCAAAAATCTCTAACTGACGGAGAAACGCTAGAACAGAAGACTTATCACCTCTAGCAAGCAGCAGAACATCATCAACGAAAGCAAGATGGGTGATATCATGAGGCTTACATTACGGATGGAAACGGAAAGCTTGCTGCTGAGACATTCCCTTTAGCATGCGAGAGAAATACTCCATACAAGTGATGAAAAGATACGGTGAAAGAGGATCCCCCTGCCAAATTCCACTTTTACCCAGGAAGAAACCATACAGATGCCCATTGATAGCAATAGAGAAGGAGGTGGTTTCAACACATTGCATGAACAAATGAATGAACCTAGAAGCAAAGCCCAGCAGCCCTAAAAGCTCTTGGATAAAGGACCATTGAACCGAGTCAAAGGCTTTCTTGAAGTCAATGTTCATGAGAGATTTAGAAGAGGTTCACTTTTTACCATATTGCCGAAGGAGCTCTTGAACCAAGTTTATATTATCCGCCATAGCTCTACCACCCAGGAAGGCATTCTGCATAGGTCTGATAATATCCCCCAGAGCAATAGACAAACGATTAGCAAGAAGCTTCAAAATAACTTTATAGATCACATTGCAGCAAGAGATAGATTTGTAGAAGAGAAAAGTATAACCATCCAGCCCCGGAGCCTTATCATTCCCAATACCAAACAAAGTTATCTTAATATCATCATTAGAGACTGGAGCAAAGAGAAGAGCATTAGAACTTTCAGATATACAAAGACCACAACTAAGGACATCAACATCCAATGGCAAGGTGGATTTGGAGGTTCAATAGAGATTCTGGAAGAAGACCACAAATTCAGCTCCAACTTCCTCCTCCGAAACAGTAAGAAGACCATCGGATTTCTGAATCACTAGGGATATAATTTCAGCCATGCCTTTGGCTCATCATCGCATGGAAGAACCGAGAACCTCTGTCACTATCTTGAAGAAAAGCACACTTAATCTTCTGACTGAAGAACATTTTCTCAGCAAGTTTGAGATTCAAGAGCCGGAGCCAGAGCTTTTTATCTTCAAGAACAAGCTGCGGGTTGTTAGGATCCCCATGCAGGGCAAATTATAGGGAGTCAAGGCTCAAATCTGCTCTTGACACTCTCGCGGAAATGTGACTAAAATACAGCTTGTTGAGATGCTTAAAGGGGTTTTTAAGCACCTTAAGTTTCCTGCATAATGTAAACATGGAAGAGCCAACAACATTCAAGTGTCAATTCTCAGAAACAGTAGTGAGAAAATCAACATGAGAGGTCCATATATTGAAAAACTTGAAACTACGACGCCCCTTGTCCTTGTGATCAAGCCGAATCATGGCAAGAGAGTGATCGGAGAAAGCACCCTGATTACCAAAATGAACACGGGTTGTTTGTTGAAGAGAAGCCCAAATAGGATTGACAAGAACCCTATCAATTTTACTCCAAACATGCCCATAAGACCAAGTAAAATGACAACTAGAGTAATTAAGATCAAACAAGTCCAAATCATGACAACAATTATAAAAATCATCAATTTCATACATAGAAACAACATTTCCATTCAGTTTATCATCTTGAGATAAAATGGAATTAAAATCCCCCAGCACCACCAAGGACCCGAAGGACACCACATACGTAGACTATCCCATAAATCTCGATCTATCAATAATGGTATGCAAACATAAACAAAAGTAGCATGAAAGCTAACTTGACTCATAAGGCTACAAATAACAACATGAACACCTTAAGCCGAGCAGTCAACAAAATCCACCTTAAATGAGGTATGATTCCAAAAGATGACAATTCTAGCAGTGGAAGATGCAACAACATTCGTCCAGAATTTCCAACGCTTGAGCCGAAACTTCTGCAAAGCCTCAACCTTAGAATAGCGCAATTTAGTTTCCAGCAAACCACAAACATCTACTTTATTTTTCTTCATGAGGCTAACAACCTCATGCTGTTTTAGAGGGCTGTTGAGCCCTCTAACATTCCAATAGTGGATAATCATCGGAGGGCAGGAGTGGCAGGAAAAATCATACCATTGCCGCTAGATGCACTCAAAATCTTAGCGCCCTTTCTATTGGTGACACCCGGAGATATCCCTTCTCTATCGTGCCCCTTACTTCTGGTTATTGTGCCACTTTTCTGTCTTGAAACCATACCAGAATCAAGAGGAATAGCCGAGCCAACCCCAACACCCTTAGTTGCTGCCTGCTTCACATTTCTGCTGCTATGTTTTTTCTTGTTGACAATTTCCCATTCACCAACAGCAGTTGCAACTTCTACAATCATGGGATCACTGGAAGATGAAGCAAAATCAACCCTGTTAGCAATCTCAACTGCATCATCTGAAAGATGGCTGAGAACCGAGAGCTGCACCCTCGGCCAAGACATCTGCACTGGCCTGCTCCTTCCTTGCCGCAGATAGACCTCTCTTGTTATTTTTGCTTTTATATACAGCAGCTGTGACAAGAGGATCAGCTGGGGCAGTTTAAGTCACTCCCCCATCCTTAGAAGCCATAGAGCAAGATGCAACCACATGACCAAGAACCCTACAATGCTTGCAAAATTTTGGCAAAGTCTCATAAACAATTTGCTGAACAAGAGGAACACCATTTGGTAAACAAAAAGTAATGGACTGAGGGAGGTCCTCCACAAGATTAATCTCTACCAAAATTCTAGCATACGATAGGCTAGACATGGAGGACGTCAACATATCACACTGTATTGGTTTACCAAGAGCGCTAGCAATCTTAGAGAGATAAGAAGAGGACCAACATTTCACAGGTAAATTCGGCAACTTTATCCAAACGGGGACAATACACATATCAGCAGAGTTAAAATCAAAATACTCCGGCATTTCCCATAACATTAGAGGTCTACCATAAATGAGATAAGGACCCCCTCGTAACACCATTTTATCCGATTCATTCTGAAATTTGTATACTAACCATCCGGATTCATGAATATGCAATTTAGCCTCACAATGCCATGAATTAAAGATGATGTTACTCAAAGCTTTGTAACCCGGAAATTTGCCCGAGACATACCCAAGAAGACAAAATTTCCAGAAATCACAAGCAACATCAATATCATCATCAACTAAAGTGAATGTTCTAGCAGCAGTAATATAAAAAAAATGCTCAAGTTTAGAACAATTCGAAGAGCTACGGTTGGAAGTGAATAAGTTCCGCCACTAACCTATTGGAGCAGATGGCGCCACAACGACACCTGAGCCGTCTGCTGGAGCTCGAGGAGAAGAAGGAGAAGAGGCACCATTAGTTGCAGGAGAAGAACTGATGGGAACATCCACAGGACCTAAATCTAAAGAGTTACTTGAATAAGCATCAGAATCACACGATGAAGACTCTTCCACTTCAGATTCCTCATCACTTGAGAGAATTTTTGGAGGGACAACAACAACAGTCGTGGATGTCGGGGTATGCTGATGTTGGAAATTGGGATTGCCAGCACCAAAAGGACCTACAGGAATAGAGCCCAAAATGCCATATTTTGTTGAGATAGCCTTGACAGTGGGATGCAGATCTAGGGCAAGAGGGGAAGGAAGAGAAACGGGAAGAGGGGGCTGTACATCCTTTTTATTTGGTGGAGGCTGAGGAGGGGAATGAGAGGAAGGGGTGTGAGGCTTCTTCTTTGCTTTCCGTTTAGCCATGGGACAGAGGCTGAAAACGGGAGCTAGAATTTAGGCAAAATGAGGGAGGAAAGGAGAACTTGAAATCTGAAATTAAGGCAAGGTGAGGGAACAGAGGTGGACACGGGCAGGGCAAGATGGGTAAGAGAAGGCAGAGCAACAATCATCACAGGTAGAGGGAACCCACAACTGACCGGCGACTGGAGGAGAAACCCATCGGGGGTAGAGCATCTCTCTCTTCTTTCTCTCTCTACGTTCATTTTTTCTTCTTGCTGTCGTCTTATGTTTGTATTGCTTGAAGCAGTGTGCAACAACTTCTTTACTTTGCTGGTTCTTGTTCATTCTTTCTTTATGGTATCAGAGCAGGTTTCGATTGACTTGTGTTTTGTTTAAAGTTTTCAATGGAAGACTCTTCTAAATATATTGATGTTGATGACACAAATAAATTCTCTAACACTTCAGAAGGAGAACACAATAATCCAAACCAACGTCTAGGCTCAATATTGTTGAATGAGCTAAATTATCTTCCTTGGTCAAGAGTTGTAATGATTGCTTTTGGTGGAAGGTCCAAACTTGGCTATGTTAATGGCCATATCAAAGCCTTGACCCTTCTTCACATAACTATGAAGCATGGCAATGCAAGGATCAACTTGTTATGTCTTGGTTACTTAATTCTATGGAGAACAATGTTGCTGAAATATTCAGCTATTCAGAATCGTCAATGGATCTTTGTGAGTCTATAAAAGAAATGTATGGAAATCAAAACAATGCAGCCCATGTCTTTCAAATCAAAAGGACCTTGTGAATCCGCAACAAGATGGCAAGACTTATTTGCAACTGCTTGGAATCTTGAAAGGTATGTGGAGTGAACTTGCTTTATATTGCCCTCACATTGTTGATGTTGCAGTATTAAAAAATAAGATGAGGAAGACAAGATATTCCAGCTGCTATCTAGTCTTGGTCTAGATTATGAAGACCTTTGAAGTAGAGTTCTTATGAACTCTGATCTTCCATCCCTTGCAAATGTTTGTGCTCCAATACAACAACAAGAAGCTCGTAGAAAGATCATGAATCCAGAGCCAAAAATCACATTGCCAAAATCCCGTGCTTATGTTGCTGCCAGACAAATGAAGAGTAACAAACCTTACAAAGGTAAGTGAGTGGATTAAAGTGCACTTATTGTCACAATCTTGGACACACAATCGGGTGATGCTAGACTCTTCATCCGGATTTGAAGCCAAACTTTGAAAAGGAAAAAGGACTTCAAAAGGGCTATGAACATAGAGCTCACATTGTCGCTCACTCTATTGCGAAATCTTCTCCAAGTGATGATGTAAATTTCTCTTCCAACCCAGCTGCTCTCCTCAATGATTTTGCTACATATCTTAAGGAAAAGGGTGATATTAGCTTGACAAACTCAAGCAACTCTGATTCAACAGCTTTTTTTGGTAAGTTTGTTAGTTTTCTGGCAAACTCCACTCATCTATCACTAGAGAATTTAGAGGTATTTTGATTGCTTTTAAAACTGCTTTAGTTGTTAACACTGTGCATAATTTTTGGGTTATTAATTCTGGTGCCTCCGATCGCATAACAAATAAAATGACTAGCTTAATCATTTCAAAAATATTCGTACTCCAACTCATGTTTCTGTTGCAAATGGCAAACATGCTTCTGTCAAAGGTAAAGGGAAAATTATATTACTTTTTGAAAATGTGAAATCTTTAGTTTTGTATGTTCCATCCTTTCCTCTGCAATTGCTATCAATTGGCAAGATCACTCAAACTCTAAATTGTCGTGTAGTATTTGACTCTCATCGAGTTCTTTTTCAGGACCGCATCACCAAGAAGACGATTGGTGAAGGGTTATTTTTTCAAACTTTATTACTTTTCAAATAATTATAAAAGTGAAAATCATCCTCAAGCTTCTACTCTTTCTTCCCTTGGTCAGGATCAAGTTTTATGGCATCAACGTTTAGCCATCAGTCTGAAAGTGTCTTTACAAAATTAATGCCTAGTCTTGATGCTAGAAAAATCATTTGGGATACATGTCATCTATCCAAATCCACACGACTTCCTTTTTCACTTTCTTTTTCTAGAGCTAATAAGATGTTTGAACTTGTACCATCTGATGTTTGGGGACCAAAGATTTAATCCTTTAATGGTTATAAGTATTTTGTTACTTTAATTGATGATTTTTCTGTTGTGACCTAGATATATATTTTAAAATTTAAAAGTGAAGTTATTCAAAATTTTCAAGAAGCTATCTCTCAAGATGAGTGGAAACATGCCATGACTGATGAGCTTTTAGCTCTTGATCAAAATCAAACTTGGAGTATTGTCAAACTTCCCAAAAGAAAGCACGTTGTTGGAAGCCGGTTGGTGTATAAAACTATGTTTCTTTCTGATGCCGCCATCGACAAACACAAGGCACGTCTTGTAGCTCAGGGTTTCACTCAAACCTTTGGAGTAGATTACAAGGAAACCTTTGCTCATGTTGCAAAGATGAACACTATTCATGTTTTACTATCAATTTCCATGAACAATGGATGGTTAATGTGCCAAATGGATGTAAAAAATGCTTTCTTGCATGGAAATCTTGAGGAAGAAGTTTATATGAAATTGCCTCTTGGTCATCCTCAAGCTTCCAATCCTACCTTAGTATGTCTAGTTCACAAATAAATTTATGGTTTGGAACAATCTCCACGTGCTTGGCATGCTCAATTAAGTTATGTTCTTGAAGAACTTGGCTTCAAAAGAAGTAATGTGGATTCATCCTTATTTGAAGCATGCATTGAATGGACACTTTTCAGTGAAATCTGACGCTTTTAGTTTCGGTGTTCTAGACCTCGAGATCGTGAGTGGAAAGAAAAATAAGGGGTTTCGTCACTTGGACCCCAACCTTAACCTTCTTGGACATGTAAGCTTTTTTCAAATTTGCAATATAGTTTCCGCCATTTCAAATGAGATTAAACAAACAATTTCTCTTAGATATTGAAACTTTCAGAAATATCATTGAAGCATTCATGTCATTGAACCACTAGGATAGTAATAGGGAAAATATAATGGAAAAGTCTGCTGAAATATTTTCTTGGTTTTTTATTTTGAAGGCGTGGATGCTTTGGATTAAAGGGACACCATTTGAACTGATTGATGAATGTTTGGCTGGTTCGAGCAATTCATCTGACATTCTAAGATGCATTCATGTGGCTTTATTATGCGTGCAACAACGCCCGGAAGATAGGCCAAACATGTCAGCTGTGGTTCTGATATTAGGGAGATGAGAATCCATTGCCTCAACCTAAGCAACCTGGATTTTTTATGGGGGAGAATCCACATGAACAGAGAACTTCATCAAACAAGCATGTAACTTATTCAGGTGACGAGGTTAGTTTGATGTCATTAGAGGCCCGGTAGCCTATCATTGTCACAAATACTAAATTTCTGTGTATTTTTCATGTCCATTCCAGGAGGATCTCATGCCTCTAAATACATGTCCAAAACCCCTAATTTACAATCTACAATCATAGTTTCCGGAGTGTTGACATATGAGGTTGTCTGTTTAGTTAACAGTATCTCAGATAGCTTGCTGAGAACTCCCTCAATATGATGGAGTTTGTCAGTTACCCCAGTTTCCATTCGGCTGAAGCTGCTTTGTAGCCCTACTAACCCAGCTTCTAAACTTTCGATTCTCTCTTTATTAGTGCCCATGCTCTGATACCAATGATAGGTCCCGATCAGATTATGTAAAGATTATTTTGCTTAGGGTGAGAATTAACCGCAATTGTATTTGTTGAAATCAATAAGCTGTGTATTCCTTAGCCGAAGCTGACTTTAAATACATCAATTGAAAAGTAACTGTCACTCGACGTTTAGAGATTAAGTCTCTTAAACTTAGGAGCACTGTTAACAGGCAACATGCCCGTTACACATTTAGGGAAATTAAATTTACAAGGCCACATGCCTGTTACGCATTTAGGAGAATTAAAATTGCTAATTATTATCACGCAGCCAATTACGTGAGTCTTCTCATGTCTCTTCTGCTTGTATGTCTCACTTCTGATATTTTGGATTAGGCATGGTCATTCGAGTAGATCTTCTTGGCTGCTTAACTCTTGGCTTATCAAAACTTGGGCTGGCTTTGTTTATTTATTATTTAATCTCTCTTCACCGAAATCAATGTCCAGCACCTACCTTTACTTGTTAGTTTGACAATAATTCCTGAAAAGTCACCCAGAAAGAACATTTTATAAAGTCATCGTCAACTGTAACGCAAATCTGATTGCTACTGATCGTCTTTTCCTTGCCAGTTAATCTCAAACTTCGTTTGTTGACTTCTCTTTGATTAATTTGTGGCTGCCAGGAATGCCTGATGGGAGCTGAATCTATTACTTTGATTTTTCTTTCCCACTTTGTTAATTTCTTTTTAATTGCATTTATTGTTTGCTTAGACTTCTACAGAATGAGTGGAACCTGGGAATTGTAGTTATTTTGGACACAGCATAGCCACAAGACATTTCTGCTGTGGATTGAAAATGGAAAGACATGTTGCAAATCGTTGCTTTTCCATTCTCATCCACTTTCTCAGCTCACCCCTAAAATCCAATATTAAATCAAATTCATTACATTGTGAATTGTTTTAATATTTTTAGATATTGTAATGCGTTGATGTTAAAAATATTTTTTAAATAATAAATAATTTATTATTTTAATATATTTTAGAAAAAAACAGATACTTTGAAATAATATATTCTTGTGATTCAAAATGAAAACGAATTCACTACTTATATGTACTATGATTTGTGAAAGGGTGTCGATTGCATAGCGCTATAGTGTTCTATCTCTTGGATTTTTTTTATATATAACTAGATTGCATGTCCAAAAAATGTTGTGAGGCTAGTTTTGAAGCCTTTGTTTCTATATTTTTTTTAAATTAGATTAAATATTCATAAGAATTTCAATAATTTGAATTCAGGAATAAATGTATCTTTTAAGCCAAATTCACTTTTCCTTCTTCGTTTATTTCTTCTACATTTTAGCGAAAATATATCTAGTAACTTAGTATTTGTCGAGAGTGTTGTTGCGGTTGTTTTTTTTAAAAAAAATCGTTCAGAAATGTATCAAAATGATAATTTTTTTATTTTATAAAAATATTTTTGACATCAGCACATGACAATGATCTAAAATTACCAAAAAAAATAATTTAAAATAAAAAAATTAATTTTTTTTCCAAAAGAGCTTTTGAAATGCAATGTCAAACTAGACCTTAGTTGTTTACAATTTAAAAATATCAAATTTACGTATTCATTAACTTAAATACATATAAGATAATAAATTACAAAATTATACCCAATACATCACCTGCATATTTTTTTACTTCTTTTCATATTTTGATTTTCTCCATTTAAATTACATAACAAATATCAACCAAATCATTTCACATCATAATATTTCAACAAATCTTAAACATCTATAGCATCACGAAAACATTAAAAATCAATACAATTCTAATTTCCACATTTTCTTCTTTTCTATAAATATAACAACAATAACTAACCTTTAATAATTCACAGCAAGTCTTAAGCCTTCCCTAATATTATTAAAACATCATCAATCAGCCTAATTTAAATCAGATTCTTTCAAACCTCTCTAATATAGTTGTCAATTTCTTTAATTATTTCCTTAGTGGGTGTTTGTGTTAAGACTCCTAATTTGATTGATTTCTCACACTTATCTAGTTATGTGTTTTAGGTTTAATTGGGAGTCATTGTCATGCAAGCATGGAGCCGGCTAGGAATTAGAATTTGTTCCTTAGTTTAATGGGTTTTTTTGACCCGTTTGTTGGCTGCACATGGGGGCAAGCCTTTCAAGAGCTGGCCTCCTTGATCTAGAATCCACCAATAAGGTGGTAGAACAAGGAGAATCAATAGGAATTGAGCTATGACTCATTCCATGCACAACCGAGCCTATATGCCTCTTCCCTCTCATTTCTACATTTTTCATCGATTGGAAATATACAGAATTCCTTGGACTTCTCTCTGGAATAATAGATACGCAGTTCAACCTAGCTTAATTGTAGTGTTCTATAGAGAATTGCTTAACATTTCTCTCGGGTTGAGTGAGGTTAAGAGTGATCAATAAGGGAACCACTTGGATCCTTGGGGGTTCTTATTAGTTTGACACTGCATTTCAAAAGTGCTTTAAAAAATTTTGAATTTTATTTTAAATTATTTTTTTGAATATTTTTAAATTATTTTCATATGCTGATATTAGAAATTATTTTTTTTAAAAAAAAACATCATTTTTTTTTTACATTTTTAGGTGTTTAGGGACACGTGTTAATCAATAGGGTTTTTTAGACTTTTAGGTGTTTATTATATGTTCGTATGTTGAAAATAATTTTTTCAATAAAAATAATATCTCTTAAGTGCTATGATTGTTTTTTTTTGGTTGTCTAAATTTAGGTTTTCGAAAGAAATAGGAAAGGTCCACGAACATGGGTCTAGCTATAGGGTAATGCATATGGACTTATTTTTAAAAGCCTAAGCGCTAGGTTTAATTTTTTTTTTAATCAGAAATTTAAATGTAATTTTTAAGAATTAAACAATTTATAATATTGTTGATGTATTATTTTAATAAGTTATTAAATATTTATGTATTATTTTAATTAATTTTAAGTATGATTTTTTAACAAGATCATATTTAAAAAAATAGAAAACACTTTTTTTACCTCTTATCATAGTCATTTTATTTCAATTTGTAATTTTTGTTAATAAAATAAAAATAAAAAACTTAAAATTTATTGAAAACGGTTAGATCCATGACCTAATTACAAGTTTAAGCACGTTAACTTGGACTGAAATTGAATCATTATGCTTGTTGTCGTCTATTTTTTATTAAAAATATAATTTTGGAGCATCTTTTTTTTTTTTTTGTAGTAAAACCGAGTTTTGATTAGTCATCTAACTTGCCTTTAGTTCAAATATCTTTAACTATGTTGTCTCTTGACTTTATGATTTAATCTTTTATTAGTGTTTATTTACGTATATAATCCTCAAAGTATTTTATTAAATTTATGCATTAGATATTGACGTTACAGTTAAAAAAAAATGTCATTTTTTTGTCCAAGTTTCTTTTAATGTAGAATATACTAAGCTGACGCTTTGCTATGCTCATTGAGGATTATATGCTGCGAAATTATGGAGACTTCCTGAAATAGGACTTTTCAGGCTTTGATGGATGGATCTTATGGTCATTGAAAAACGGTAGCCAATTTTTAAAGAAGCTACTTGGAGTCCCATCACACCAGCAACTTGTACTAATAACAAAATATGTTTCTGTGTGATCAATACCAGAACATTTCTGAAAACTCTCTTGAATGGGAACTTTTTCATTACTGTTTGCATGCTCGTTCGTATTCTCTATTTTAATCAACTCCGCCACATCAACCATAATCTACCGAAGCCAATCTATAAGAGATGGTGATACTGCAGTTTCAGCCGGAGGAAGCTTCGAACTAGGATTTTTCAGCCCTGGAAGTTCAGAAAAGCGTTACCTGGGAATATGGTATAAGAAGTCTCCTCGTACAGTTCTCTGGGTAGCAAACAGAGAAGTTCCAGTTTCCGATAGTTTGGGGGTTCTGAATATAAGCAGCAAAGGGATACTTGTCCTATACAGTAGCACAAATGATATTGTTTGGTCATCGAATTCGTCACGAACCGCAGAGAATCCTGTCGCAGAGCTCTTGGAGTCTGGAAATCTTGTTGTGAGAGAAGAAAATGATAGTAATCCCGAGAACTTTCTGTGGCAGAGTTTTGACCATCCATGTGATACCTTCATATTCGGAATGAAACTGGGGAGCAACTTCGTTACAAAGATAGACAAGTTTTTGTCATCTTGGAGGAGTGCAGAAGATCCTGCTCGAGGTGAATATTCTTTCCTTATAGATACTCATGGGTATCCCCAGCTTCTTCTGAAGAGGGGAAACAAAACTCTGTTTAGAGCGGGGTCATGGAATGGCATCAAATTCGTATCAAATTCTAGATCAGTATCTATTTCCAATGAATTTGTTCTCAACAGCCAAGAGGTTTATTACCGGTTAGGAATCCAAACACCAGTCCATTCAAGGCTCACACTCAGTCCATCGGGCAATCCACAGAGCTTCACATGGAATGACCGAAAAAATGATTGGGTGCTTACTGACGTTGGTGTGATTGGTCTGTGTGAAAATTATGCCGCTTGTGGTCCAAATACTCGCTGTGAGATAAATAGATCTCCTATATGTGCATGCTTGGATGGATTCATGCCCAAGTCTCCAGCAGATTGGAACTTTTCAGATTGGTCCGATGGGTGTATCCGGAGAACTCCGCTAGAATGCAGTGACAAAGTTGGCTTTCTAAAATATACAGGGATGAAATTGCCCGACACGTCTTCTTCCTGGTACAACAAGAGCATCAGTCTCAACGAATGTGAGGGATTATGTTTGAAGAACTGCTCCTGCACTGCTTATGCGAATTTAGATGTCAGGAATGGTGGAAGTGGATGCCTGATCTGGTTTGGTGACCTGATTGATACAAGAAGGTCAACTGGGGATGGACAAGACCTTTATGTTAGGATGAATGCAACAGAATTGGGTAAGTAGAAGAATTATTTATGCTTCTCTTCAATTGGTATATAATGGAAAGTAGAAGGTCTTTGCTCTTCTGCTTTGTCCATACCGTCAACACTATTTTCCCTTCTCAAAAAATAAAATTGAAAGATAAAACTCAAGTTCATATTTAACAATGAACTCTTGAACTGGGTTATACATCAGGATCTTCTAACTATTCTTCTGTGCACTCAGATATGCTTAAGAGAAAGAGGACATTTAGTAAAAAGAAGCTAGCTGGAATAGTATCCAGCGCAATAGTATCAGGCATTGGCATGCTAATATTAGGGTTCATCTTTTCCAAGCGGAAGAGGAATCTTAGGAAGAAAAAGCACTGGGAAGCAAGGCAAGAAGATGTGGAATTGCCAGTATTCGACATGAGTACTATAGCACATGCCACCGATACTTTTTCAGACAGCAACAAACTTGGAGAAGGTGGTTTTGGACCTGTATACAAGGTATGAAAAAAAATCTGATTCCTGACAATCCATCGTTTAACAATAAAACCACCTCAACTATTTGAATGATGAATCAGGGAATACTCACAGGAGGACACCAAATTGCAGTGAAAAGGCTTTCAAAAAGTTCAGGTCAAGGATTAGACGAGTTCAAAAATGAAGTCATGTTAATCGCTAAACTTCAGCACCGCAATCTTGTAAAGCTTCTGGGTTGTTGCATTCATGATGATGAAAGAATGTTAGTTTACGAATACATGCCCAACAAGAGCTTGGACTCTTTTATTTTTGGTGCGAACCCATCTAAAATAATAAGATTGAAGTTCTCATTTATTTATGTATTATCTGTTACAAATCTGATTTGTTAATTCGAATAACTTGGATGACAAATTCTTCAGATCAAGCAAGAAGAAAATTGCTTGATTGGAAGAAGTGTATAAACATTATAGGTGGAATTGCGCGAGGGCTTCTTTATCTTCATCAAGACTCTAGACTCAGAATCATCCACAGAGATATTAAAGCCAGCAACATTTTAGTGGATGAGGAGCTAAACCCCAAAATTTCTGACTTTGGCCTTGCTAGAATGTTCGGTGGAGATCAAACAGAGGCCAAAACTAATAGGGTAGTTGGAACATAGTAAGTACATAAACCCGATCTTGTCTTGCTGCTTTTCATTACTCTTTTGTGAACTTATTATGTTAGTATCATTTTCAGTGGCTACATGTCTCCTGAGTATGCATCGAATGGACACTTTTCAGTGAAATCTGATGCTTTTAGTTTCGGTGTTCTAGTCCTCGAGATCGTGAGTGGAAAGAAAAATAGGGGATTTCGTCACCTGGATCCCAACCTTAACCTTCTTGGACATGTAAGCTTTTTTCAAATTTGCAATATAGTTTCCGCCATTTCAAATGAGATTAAACAAGCAATTTTTCTTAGATATTGAAACTTTCAGAAATATCATTGAAGCATTCATGTCATGGAACCACTAGGATAGTAATAGGGAAAGTAGAATGGCAAAGTCTGCTGAAATATTTTCTTGGTTTTTGATTTTGAAGGCGTGGATGCTTTGGATTAAAGGGACACCATCTGAACTGATTGATGAATGTTTGTCTGAGTCGAGCAATTCATCTGACATTATAAGATGCATTCATGTGGCTTTATTATGTGTGCAACAACGCCCGGAAGATAGGCCAAACATGTCAGCTGTGGTTGTGATATTAGGAAGTGATATGCCATTGCCTCAGCCTAAACAACCTGGATTTTTTATGGGGGAGAGTCCACATGAACAGAGCACTTCATCAAACAAGCATGAACCTTATTCAGGCGATGAAGTTAGTATGATGTCATTAGAGGCCCGGTAGGAAAAAGATTTCAGATCAAACAATTGGTTTCTCGGGAATCTCTGCGTTTCAAATATAAATTTGCTTATATCCATTCAGAAATACAGTTGGTTTCACCATTCTATTACAGATTGCTAAAAATAATATCCTGGTTCTAGGAAGCTTCATTTTTGGAGGTTGAATTTTTCAATTTTCTTTGCTGATTTTTATTATGATCGTCTATAGATTTTTATTAATGTTAGTCAAAACTTGGGCTGGCTTTGTTTATTTCTTATTTAATCTCTCTTCACCGAAATCAACGTCCAGCACCTATCTTTACTTGTTTGTTTGACAAATATTCCTGAAAAGTCAAAACCATAATCAATATTTTATAAAGTCATCGTCAGCTGTAACGCAAATCTGATTGCGACTGATCTTCTTTTCCTGGCCAGTTAAGCTTAAACTTCCTTCGTTGACTTCTCTTTGCTCAATATGTGGCCACAAGACATTTCTGCTGATCATTTGAAGGATTTTACGCTGTGGATTGAAAATTGAAAGACATGTTGCAAATCGTTGCTTTTCCATTCTCATCCACTTTCTCAGCTCACCTCTAAATTCCAATATGAAATCAAATTCATTATATTATGAATTGTTTTTATATTTTTAGATATTTTAAAGTGTTGATGTTAAAAATATTTTTTTTAAAAATAAATAATTTATTATTTTAATATATTTTAGAAAAACACAGATACTTTGTAATAATATATTCTTATGAGTCAAAATGAAACTGAATTCACTAGTGAGATCTTCTATGATTTGTGAAAGGGTCCCCATTGCATGGCGCTATAGTGTTTGTATCTCTTGGAATTTTTTTATATATAACTAGATTGCATGTCCAAAAAATGTTGTTTCTTTATTTTTATGAAAATTAGATTAAATATTCATAAGAATTTCAATAATTTGATTTCAGGAATAAATGTATCTTTTAAGCCCAATTCACTTTCCTTCTTCGTTTATTTCTTCTACATTTTCGGGAAAATATATGTAGCAACTTAGTGTTTATTTGGGAGTGTTGTTGTGGTTGTTTTTAAAAGTGCTTTTTGTTCAAAAATATATCAAAATGATATTTTTTTAATTTTTAAAAATCATTTTTGACATCAGCACATGACATTGATCTAAAAACACCAAAAAAAATTAATTTAAAATAAAAAAAATTCTTTTTTTTTCAAAAGAGCTTTTGAAACGTAGTGTCAAACTAGACTTTAGTTGTTTACAATTTCAAAATATTAGATTTACATATACATTAACTTAAATACATATAAGATAATAAATAACAAAATTATACCCAATATACCACTTGCATATTTTTTTACTACTTTTCATATTTTGATTTTCTCAATTTAAATTACTAACCAAAAATCAACCAAATCATTTCACATCATAATATTTCAACAAATCTTAAACATTTACAGCATCACCAAAATATTAAAAATCAATACGATTCAATATAATTTCTACATTTTCTTCTTTTCTATAAATATAACAGCATAACTAACCTTTAATACTTCATATTATGATATTCACAACAAGTCTTAAGCCTTCTCTAATATTATTAACACATCATCAATCAACCTAATTTAAATCAGATCCTTTCAATCCTCAATATTGCATTTCGAAAGCATTTAAAAAAAATATTTTAAATTAATTTTTTTAGTATTTTTAGAATATTTTCATGTGCTGTTATAAAAAAATAATTTTTAAAAATTAAAAAAAAAATCATTTTGATTAATTTCTAAAGAAAAAATCACTTTCAAAAACAACCTCAAACACATTCTCAAAACAGTCACTTAATCATGTAACGTAACCCAAAATTAACTAATAATTAACATCATTTCATTCATAACATAATCAAGAATAAAAATGCATTTAAATGAAAGGAAACCCCTTACCAGAACTAGGAAGCCTTTTAAATTCAATTCTGAAGATTTCTCCCTTTTCTTTTAATTTGATCAACTTATCTCTATATCCTCCAACTCCGAAATCTCTCTCTCAATTTTCTACTTCGTTTAAGTTTCTTTGTAGGATTTCATGTAACTCAGACCCTCTCTATAATCAAATTAAGAGAAAATAGAGGAATTTTAGGAAAATAAGAACAAAACTCTCCCTCCTACTGTTAGCAGGTTTGAAGAGAAAAGGGGAGTTTTCCTTTTTTGTTTGTGGAAATTCCACTTCTTTAAGTCCTGTATATATGTATTTGTCAAGCATCAATTTATTTTTTTATTTCATTTGAGTCTTTATACTATTTAATCGAGGAATTTTTACCTATAGTCATAAAGATGTTCCTTTTAATTTATTATTAATTATTTATAATTTGCTATTTAACATGTTGTTACACAAATATCTACATGTTTTCATCTACAAATACCCAAAAGTCCATGGAACCTCCTCAATTCCAACCTAAAAAACATTTTAAATAGTGTAAACTCTCAAAATCAAATCAAAACAAAAAAAAACTTTTTGAATTCTAATCTATTTTTAATGTGGATTATTAGAGGTCAAGAAGAACTCACTAGCATAAAGATTAACCTTTTGTTGTCAAGATGTGATAAATTAAAAAATTTCTGTGATTTTCGAAATAAAATGTGAAAAAATGTAATGTTGTGACCGAATTATTATGATTGGAAACTATAGGTACCAAAGGGAAAATTCACGACTCAATGAAATATATAATAAATAATAGATTGTGTGTACAAAATGTTTTGGATATCTTGTCTTGTTTAGTATATAGTACTAATGCTATTTAACAAAACACCTAAAAATTCTTGTAGTTTAACTATAGTGTCTCGCATAGCAATGTTCGCTAGAATAATATTTTTTTCTCGATCTTTTATTTTTTTATTTAGTGTTTTAAAATTCTATTAAAGTGTACTTTGGCCTTTATCTCGCATAAAAGTAGATTGAATCCTTAAAAGGTTTTTTAAATCGGGCTGGTTTTGCATTTAATGATTGATTTTTCAAGGCATGTAAAGTTTTGTTTTTTGGTGATTTCTTGTGATTGAGGAATGGGTTTATAATGACATTTTTTATTTATATCTTGGAAAGACAAACTTGTTGTCTTGGTTTTTCTTCATATAGCTTTCATCTAGAAAACAAAGCAATAAATGCCGTACGACTTTAGATAACAATTGTTTTCAAGTGCCCCACGGTTACCAGAGACTAAGGGCAGCTGCAATTATATCCTTTATTGCATGCTTTCTCCTTCCATGTCTGGATTTTATTGTTTACTTTATTTATTTGGTTATTATAATTTTAATGCAGATTTCATAAAATTAATATTAAGCTCTCTTCAATGGGAAGATTTTTCGTGATTCTTGTATGCTGTTTCTTATTATTCACCTTAACCAACTCCTCCACACCAGCTATTATCAATCAAAGCCAATCCATAAGAGACGGTGAGACTTTACTTTCAGATGGCGGAAGCTTCGAACTAGGATTTTTCCATCCTGCAAATTCTACAAACCGATACTTGGGTTTATGGTTTACAAAGTCTCCTCAGACGGTTGTATGGGTAGCAAATAGAGAAACTCCTTTTTCCGATCGTTTTGGAGTCCTCAATATCACCAGAGAAGGGATACTTATCCTATACAGTAGAAGCAGCTCTATTGTTTGGTTGTCAAATTCGTCAAGAACTGCAAAGAATCCAGTCGCAGAGCTCTTGGAGTCAGGAAATCTTGTTGTAAGAGAAGCAAATGATGACAACCCTGCGAACTTTCTGTGGCAGAGTTTTGACTATCCTTGTGACACCATGCTTCCAGGAATGAAACTGGGAATCAACTTTGTAACTCGGTTTGAAAGCTCTGTGTCATCCTGGAAGAGCTCAGAAGATCCTGCTCGGGGTGAATTTTCTTTCCTTCTAGATCCTAAGGGGTATCCACAGCTAGTTTTGAAGGGGAATAAAACACTGGTTAGAGTTGGGTCATGGAATGGAATACGTTTCACTGCAGAAACTAAGTCAAAACCAGATTCGATTTCAACAGATGAATTTGTGCTCAACAAAAAGGAGGGATATTTCATTTTTGGGAACACAAGCTTAGGTTTTCCAAGGCTTACACTAACTCCAGAGGGCATTCCAAAGCGCTCAATATGGAATGATCGGACACATCAATGGCAGCTTGTTGAAATTCTTCCGATTGATAAATGTGAATACTACTCTAATTGCGGTCCAAATGCTTACTGCCAGATCAATAATTCTCCTATATGCTCATGTCTGGATGGATTCATTCCCAGGTCTCCACGGGATTGGAAGTTGTCAAATTGGTCAGGTGGGTGTGTTCGAAGGACTCCTTGCAGTGACAAAGATCGCTTTGAAAATTACACGCGGATGAAATTGCCCGACACATCTTCTTCCCGGTATAATAAAAGCACTGGTCTCGAGGAATGTAAGGGAATATGTTTGAAGAACTGCTCCTGCACTGCATATGCTAATTTAGACATCAGAGGAGGTGGAAGTGGCTGCCTGATTTGGTTTAGTGGCCTCATTGATACAAGAAGGTCAACTGGGGATGGACAAGACCTTTATGTCAGGATTGCGGTTTCAGATTTAGGTATGCTTTCTAGTAATGCGAATGAATATTGATTTTTCATTAGTCTCTATTCTTTGTTCTTAAGCGACAGAAGCATTTGTCGAGAGATAGATTATGTCTGATAGGTAATTACACTTCCCTTCATAGGAAACATTTAAAAATGTTTTGAATTTTTTCCCCACATTACTTCAGTTTTTAGTTTTCTGGTATTGTGAGCACCTTCAGGTAGATTTTTGAAAGATGAATCTTTTCATTCATCAAAACTAGAACTAGAAAGCTTCGTTTCTTCTGCTTCATCTGAACATGATCTAAAATTTCACCTCTCCTAATTTCCATTTCGAGATAACCCTCAGCACTGAAATAAAAATACAAGTGTGCACTAACAATTCCTCTTTGCTTTCAGAAAATGTCGAGAATAAAAGACCCGTCGATAAGAAGAAGCAAGCAGTAATAATTGCTAGCTCTGTCATATTGGTTCTAGGTTTGCTGATAGTAGGAGTCATCTCCTACACAAGGAGAACATATCTTAGAAAGAATTACAACAGTGAAGAGAGGACACAAGACATGGATTTACCTATGTATGATTTGAGCACAATCGCACATGCAACTAATAACTTCTCTAGCAGCAACAAGCTGGGAGAAGGCGGTTTTGGACCAGTATACAAGGTGAATAGAAGCCTGATACTTGTGCAAACAATATGGTAATATTAAACTAAGTTCTGCTGATTATTTGTGATTTAGGGTACATTGGTAGATGGACAAGAAATAGCAGTGAAAAGGCTCTCCAAAAGTTCTGGGCAAGGAATGGACGAGTTCAAGAATGAAGTAATGTTAATTGCTAAACTTCAGCACCGCAACCTTGTGAAGCTTCTCGGTTTTTGCATCCACAAAGATGAAAAAATGTTAATCTATGAATACATGCCAAACAAGAGCTTGGACTCCATTATTTTTGGTATTAGCCAATACAGTTCAATAGATAGCTTGTTTTTTTGTCATTTTTCAATTAATGATTCTATAACAAGACCTGGTGTTAGACTAACATGGTAGAGAAATTGGGCAGATTTAACCAGAAACAAATTACTGGATTGGAGTAGGCGTATCCACATCATTGGTGGAATAGCTCGAGGTCTTGTTTATCTTCACCAAGACTCTAGACTGAGGATCATTCATAGAGATATCAAAGCTAGCAACATTCTACTGGATAATGAGCTAAACCCAAAAATTTCAGATTTTGGCCTTGCTCGAATGTTTGGTGGAGATCAAGCGGAGGCCAATACTAACAGGGTAGTTGGGACATAGTAAGTATTCTTAAACTTGCCACGTTTCATTACATTTATATGCTTTCAGAACTTATCTAGCTGATATTGTTTTGCAGCGGATATATGTCTCCTGAGTACGCATTAGATGGACACTTTTCTGTGAAATCGGATGTCTTCAGTTTCGGTGTCCTCGTTCTGGAGATTGTGAGCGGAAAGAAAAACAGGGGATTTTGTCACCCAGACCAGAACCTAAACCTTCTTGGACATGTAAGCATCTGTATAAATATCAACTATCCGGAGAGGCACATCCAACAACATGCCATAGCATTTTCCTTCTGGTTACCTCTGTAGTTAACTGAACAGACATGTCAGACTAGTATTAGTTGCTATTATGCAAATAAGAATGATCCATCCACTGATACACTGTCTTGTTTTGGAAGGCATGGATTCTTTGGACCAAAGGAGCACAATTGGACCTGATTGACGAATGTTTGAGTGATTCGCATGTTTCAGTTGAAGTTTTAAGATGCATTCATGTGGCTTTATTATGTGTGCAACAGCGACCAGAAGATAGACCAACCATGTCGTCTGTGGTTGTAATGTTAGGCAGTGAAAATCCATTGCCTCAGCCTAAGCAGCCTGGTTTTTTCATGGGAAAGAATCCACCTGAACAGGGAAGTTCATCAAGCAAGCATGAATCTTATTCAGCAAATGAGGTTACTCTGACATCATTAGAGGCACGGTAGCCTATCGTCGCTTGACAACGGAGTTGAAGCTAGAATATTTCATGCTTTCAGATATGCAGTGATATTCGTCCTTTATTTCTATAGTTGTTTCGCTTGACAAGTCTTCCTGTGTAGAAAATGTGGAAAATAAACTCAAAAAACGGACAGATTTCAAGGGAGTTTTAAATGAGGAATTGAAGGGGCAATTCCAGATCATTCCGAGCAAATGAAGAGTCTATTTCGTGTGTTTTTAAGTTTCAGGTGATTTAAAGTTACCTATAATAAGTAATGGCCATTTCAGCAGTGAAGGGTCAGAATTTAGTGTGCTGTCTCTAAGAGTCTGTTTTAATTACGAAGTTTAAGAGTTGTTTGTTTAAGTCTATATAAACAGTAGCAATCTGTTGTAACAGAGCAAGAGAAAAAGAAGAAAAAGTGTTTTATTGTCTCTCTTCCCTTCACCAAAATTAGTTTTTCAAATATTACAAATTGGTATCAGAGCTTATGGAAAATTCCAGGAGAATGTCGGTAGGAGGTATGCCATTGCCCCAACTTACCAAGTCGAACTATGAAAATTGGAGTATTCAGATGCGTGCATTGCTTGGTGCGCAAGATGCATGGGAAGTAGTCGAAAAGGGCTATGACGAGCCAGCGGCAACGGCCAATCAGACGGCGAATCAATTGAAGGCATTGAAAGAAATGCGTATGAAAGACAAGACCACTCTCTATTACTTGTTCCAAGCGGTGGATGAGTCGGGTTTTGAGAAGATTGCTAGTGCAGCAACCTCAAAGGAAGCATGGGACACTTTAGAAAAGGTGTTCAAGGGCGCCGACCGAGTGAAGCAAATGCGTCTCCAAACTCTTCATGGCGAGTTGGAGAGCATGAAGATGAAGGAGTCAGAAAATGTATCTGACTACATCACGCGTGTACAAGCTGTGGTGAACCAACTCATTCGTAATGGCGAATCGTTAACCGATGCGCGAGTTGTGGAGAAAATTTTAAGATCATTAACCGACAATTTTGAGAATGTTGTGTGCGTGATAGAAGAGTCAAAGGACCTTGCGACGCTCACAGTCGACGAGCTTGTCGGTTCTCTCGAGGCACACGAACAACGTAAGAAGAAAAAGAAGGAGGAGACACTTGAGCAAGCACTTCAAACCAAGGCGTCAATCAAAGACGAAAAGATACTCTATTCTCAAAATTTTCGTGGTAGAGGGCGCGGTCGTGGAAGTCGCAACAATGGTCACAGTGGTGGAGGCCATGGTCGAGGTGAATATTATGAGAAAAAGGGGCAATCAAGCCAACAAAATTTTCGAGGTAGAGGACGTGGTCGTGGGAGAGGCGGCCGGTCAAATTATTCAAATGTCGAATGCTACAACTGCGGTAAGCATGGGCACTATGCAAAAGAGTGCAAATCAAACATCGAGTGCTATAATTGTGGTAAGTATGGGCACTATGCAAAGGAGTGCTATTCCGAGAAAAAGGTAAAAGAAAATGTGAATCTAGTCGCGAAAGAGGAGACAAGAGAAGATGGTGTTCTCATGATGGCCTACAAAAATACCGTTTCCAACAACGACACAGTGTGGTATCTCGATACCGGCGCTAGTAACCACATGTGTGGGCACAAGCACCTATTCAAGGAGATGCGAGAGGTTGAAGATGGACACGTGTCGTTTGGTGACGCATCAAAGATCCAAATAAAAGGCCAAGGTACAGTTCACTATTTACAAAATGGTGGTACGGAAGGGTCAATCGAGAATGTTTATTACGTACCTGATCTTAAGAGCAATATTTTGAGCATGGGGCAACTCATGGAGAAGGGATACTCGATATTCATGAAAAACCGGGTACTACAATTGAAAGAAAATCAAGAGCGTCTGGTTGCTCGAGTTGAGATGGGAAGAAATCGGATGTACAAACTGAATTTGAGAAGTGTGCGAGAAAAGTGTTTGCAAGTCAACATAGAAGACAAGGCGTTGCTGTGGCATCTCCGCTTTGGTCACCTACATCATGGTGGTCTAAAAAAGTTAGCAAAGAAGAACATGGTGAACGGGCTGCCGGACATGGACTATGAGGGCAAATTTTGTGAAGAATATGTGCTTGGCAAGCAAGCGAGAACCTCGTTTCAAAAGAAGATAGAATATCGAGCTAAACATACTCTTGAGTTAATTCATACCGACATATGTGGACCAATCACCCCAGAATCTTTCAGCGGTAAAATGTACTTCATTTCCTTTATTGATGATTTCTCACGAAAAACTTGGGTTTATTTTTTGAAAGAAAAATCCGAGGCATTCGAGGTGTTCAAAAAAATTCAAAGTGATGGTGGAGAAGGCAACTGGTAGATACATCAAAGTCACACGATCCGATAGAGGTGGCGAGTATACTTCGACGGCTTTCATGGAGTATTGCGAGGAGCAAGGCATAAGGAGATTTCTAACCGCACCATACTCTCCTCAACAAAACGGTGTGGCCGAGAGGAAGAATCGGACTATTCTCGACATGGTTCGATCAATGCTTAAGAGCAAGAAGATGCCGAAGGAATTCTGGGCAGAAGCCGTGCAATGTGCCATCTATGTACAAAATCGATGTCCACATGTGAAGTTAGATGATCAAACACCACAAGAGGCATGGAGCGGACAAAAGCTGACACTTTCTCATCTCAAAGTAATCGGTAGTGTGGCTTATGCACATGTACCGGATCAACGAAGAACAAAGCTCGAAGACAAAAGCAAAAGGTATATTTTTATTGGGTATGATGAGAAGACAAAAGGGTACAAGCTACTCGACCCGATAAACAAGAAGGTGATGGTGAGTCGTGATGTGCGAGTAAATGAAGCAAGCGAGTGGGACTGGAACATTTCGACGGAGGATATCATCGAAGTTGGAGAATCATCAGTTGTTGCACCAACAAGCATGTCAACAAACTCTGAAACTACTGATAATGAAGATGAACCACGACAACCCAAAATGCGAAGTTTGCAAGATTTGTATGATTCAAGAAATGAGGTACACCTTGTATGTCTTTTGGCAGATGCTGAAAATATCAGTTTTGAAGAGGCGGTGCGAGACAAGAAGTGGCAAACTGCCATGAACGAGGAGATTGAGGCGATTGACCGCAACAACACATGGGAGCTAGCAGAATTGCCAAAAAGAAGTCAGCCCATTGGTGTGAAGTGGGTGTTCAAGAAAAAGATGAATGCTCAAGGCGAGATAGAACGGTACAAGGCGCGACTTGTTGCGAAGGGATACAAGCAAAAGGCGGGAATTGACTATGACGAGGTATTTGCTCCTGTTGCAAGAATGGAGACAATCCGATTACTAATTTCACAAGCTGCTCAATTCAAATGGCCGATCTTTCAAATGGATGTCAAGTCCGCATTCTTGAATGGCGTGCTCAAAGAAGATGTCTACATCGAACAACCACCCGGGTACATGAAAGTTGGAGAAGGGAAGAAGGTGCTAAAATTGAAGAAGGCGCTTTACGGGTTGAAGCAAGCACCACGGGCATGGAATACACGTATTGATTCATATTTCAAGGAGAATGGGTTCAAGCAATGTCCCTACGAGCATGCCCTTTACGTAAAGAAGAATGGAGGTAACGTGTTATTTGTTGCTCTCTATATCGATGATCTCATTTTTATGGGTAACAATGATGAGATGATAGAAGAGTTTAAGGGCACAATGACACGTGAATTTGAGATGACAGATTTGGGCTTGATGAAGTTTTTCCTTGGTTTGGAGGTTAGACAAGTAGAGGCGGGTATTTTTATATCCACAGGGAGACATATGCAAAAGAGATTTTGAAGAAGTTCAAAATGGCAAATTGCAATCCGGTATCAACACCAATGGAACCAGGTGCAAAACTCTCGAAGTTCGATGGAGGAGAACGTGTCGATGCGAGTAGATACCGAAGTTTGATAGGAAGCCTTCGCTATCTCACATGCACAAGGCCGGATCTTTCATTAAGTGTCGGTATTGTAAGTCGGTTCATGGAGGAGCCGGTTCATTCACATTGGAAGGCGGTGAAGCCGAATCCCTACGGTACATCAAGGAACGGTGTCACTCGGGTTGTTCTACTCAAAAGTAGAAGATTACAAGTTGGTTGGCTACTCCGGACGATGGATTGGTCGCGGAGACATAGACGATCGGAAAAGTACCGCGGGATATGTGTTCTTTATGGGAGATACTGCATTTACTTGGCTTTCAAAGAAGCAACCGATTGTGACGCTCTCGATGTGTGAAGCTGAATATGTGGCAGCATCTTGGTGTGTATGTCATGCAATATGGCTTAGAAATTTGTTGAGCAAGATGGAGCTAAAGCAACTAGGTGCAACCGTGATTCAAGTTGACAACAAATCAGCAATAGAGTTGGCAAAGAATCCAGTGAACCATGAAAGAAGCAAACACATCGACGTTCGTTTTCATTTTATCCGAGATCATGTGAAGGAAGGAAGTGTGGAATTAGTGCATGTGGCAAGTCAGGATCAAGCTGCAGATATCTTCACAAAACCACTACCGAAAGTACTTCTGGACAAATGCAAGAAGATGATTGGCATGACGGATGGTAGAAGCATTTGAGTTTAAGGGAGGAATTTGTGGAAAATAAACTCAAAAAACGGACAGATTTCAAGGGAGTTTTAAATGAGGAATTGAAGGGGCAATTCCAGATCATTCCGAGCAAATGAAGAGTCTATTTCGTGTGTTTTTAAGTCTAGTTTTTAATGGTGAAGGTTTCAGGTGATTTAAAGTTACCTATAATAAGTAATGGCCGTTTCAGCAGGGAAGGGTCAGAATTTAGTGTGCTGTCTTTAAGAGTCTGTTTTAATTACGAAGTTTAAGAGTTGTTTGTTTAAGTCTATATAAACAGTAGCAATCTGTTGTAACAGAGCAAGAGAAAAACAAGAAAAAGTGTTTTATTGTCTCTCTTCCCTTCACCAAAATTAGTTTTTCAAATATTACAGAAAAGAGGGTTGCACTATTTTTTTCCCGTCTATTTTTTATAATTCTTGCTTTGTCTACTTAGCTGCATTACGTAGTCATTATAATATAGGAATATTTTAGCTTTGAACATTACTCAGTGAAAATTATTGGATTCACTTGGTTAACTATTTAACATGATATACATAGTATTTTGCACCCTACCAATTGTAGATTGGCTACCATAACAACTACATATGGCAAACACAAGTTTTGGCCAACTAGAAATATCCTTTAAAAAGTTTTGGAGTGACTCGATTTCATCATCAATTTTTTTCTAAAGTTATAAACTCATAATTCATAATGGATCTAGTTATACATGATATGTTTTAGGAATTTCAAAACAATATTTAGTATTATATTTAGTAAAAGGAAGCTGGCAAGAATATCCAATGTAATAGTATCAGGCATTGGCATGCGAATGTTAGGATTCATCTTTTCCATGCGGAAGAGGAATCTTAGGAAGAAAAAGCACAGGGAAGAATTGCCAGTATTCGACACGAGTACTATAGCACATGCCACCGATACTTTTTCAAACAGCAACAAACTTGGAGAAGGTGGTTTTGGACCTGTATACAATGTATTAAAAAAAAATATATGATTCCTGACAATCCATAGTCTAACAATAAAACCACCTTAACTATTTGAATGATGAATCAGGGAATACTCATAGGAGGACAGCAAATTGCAGTGAAAAGGCTTTCAAAAAGTTCAGGTCAAGGAGCAGAAGAGTTCAAAAATGAAGTCCTGTTAATCGCTAAACTTCAGTACCGCAATCTTGTAAAGCTTCTGGGTTGTTGCATTCATGAAGATGAAAGAATGTTAATTTACGAATACATGCCCAACAAGAGCTTGGACTCTTTTATTTTTGGTGCGAACCCATCTGAAATAATAAGACTGAAGTTCTACAAGGTCTCATTTATTTATGTATTATCTGTTACAAATCTGATTTGTTAATTGGACTAACATGGATAAGAAATTGTTCCGACCAAACAATAAAACAATTACTTGATTGGAGGAAGCGCATAAACATTATAGGTGGAATTGCTCGAGGGCTTCTTTATCTTCATCAAGACTCCAGACTGAGAATCATCCACAGAGATATTAAAGCCAGCAACATTTTAGTGGATGAGGAGCTAAACCCAAAAATTTCTGACTTTGGCCTTGCAAGAATGTTCGGTGGAGATCAAACAGAGGCCAAGACTAATAGGGTAGTTGGAACATAGTAAGTACATAAACCCGATCTTATCTTGCTGATTTTCATTACTGTTTTGTGAACTTATCCTGTTCGCATCATTTTCAGTGGCTACATGTCTCCTGAGTATGCATCGAAAGGACACTTTTCAGTGAAATCTGACACTTTTAGCTTCGGTGTTCTAGTCCTCGAGATCGTGAGTGGAAAGACAAATAGGGGGTTTCGTCACCTGGACCCCAACCTTAACCTTCTTGGACATGTAAGCTCTTAAATAATATTTTAATACATGCAACCTGATGAATACGGTGGTGAATATTAAAGTTTGACGTACTTTTCAGGCATTTCAAATGAGATTTAACAAACAATTTCTCTAACATATTGTGACAGTGTTTAGAAAGGAAAATTGAAACTAGAAAGAATTGACAGCTTTGATGTTTACAGTAACTGTCTGTTGCTGTTGATAATTGCCAGAAATTATGATGTGAACAGTAGAAGTTTTTACTGTTTTATTAGCTGAGAATTGAACAACACGATTGCACTTTTTGTTGCAATCATTACAATTATTTATACTGAAATTAATCAAACAGAGTGCAAAGTTATAGCATAAAATCCTGCTACAATATGTTAACATACTAACAGATTAACTAATTCCTAGAGACTAGGATACAGTTTATTATTTGCATGAAAATAGGGAAAATAGAGTAGAAACAAACGAATGGAAAATCTTCTTCTTTGACTTGTTCCATGACAGCTCATGAAGCAATCTCCAACATATTGAAACTTTCAGAAATATCATAGAAGCATTTGTAGAAGAATGAAGACTAAAGATTGATTCCAAGCCTACAATTAATGTCAGTATTTTTACTATCTTTAAATTATTATGTTTCCTAAATAAGATCATATTGATTGATCAAAGTTCTAGTTTTCATTTTAAGTATTTTTCCTATTTAGATTGTAGAAGAGAAAGTTGTAAACAAATGGGGAAACCCTATTGGAATGTAACACTTCAAGTTTTCAATATAAATAAGAGAACAGGGATAGCAGTAACCTTACACTTGAATTCTACTCATTCTTGCTATTCCTTAGTGTTCTTCATTGCTCTTTATTTTGGCACAATTCCAGTTTTGAATTATGTTGACTTTGTTTCTTTGATTTCCAACAATTGGTATCAGAGCTATTAGGATCTTTGAAGGGATCGTGTGAAACATCAGAGATTAAAAGTGAGGTTTTAAAAGGGACATCAAAGCTAAGGGCTTTGAAGGGTTTTTGAAAGAAAAAAATTGAGAGAGCAAATTTTGATCTTTGAAGGGATTGAGTGAAACACGAGAGAATTTAAGTGAAATTTTTCAAATTTATTAACTTTGAAGGGAAGGGGAGAGAAAAACGAGAGTTCTTCTTTTTCCTGCAAAATCTTGAAGTAGAAGGATTAGTTACTCTTCTCAAATCCTTTAAAACAATTTCACAAAGGCTTCACAACAACAATTGTTAAACTTCTTTTTCAATGAATCACGATTGAATTTTTCAAAATGGATTATGCATCTTTTTCACCAAAAACACCAGTGTTTACTGGTCAGAATTTTGGAATTTGGGCAGTGAAGATGGAGGCATATTTGAAGGCTTTTGATTTATAGGAGTTTGTGGAGAAAGACAAACAACCAACACCTCTTGGAAACAATCCAACCATGGCTCAAATGAAATTTTTCAGTGAAGAAATTTTTATAAGAATCATGGCTTGTAAAACGGCCAAAGAAACTTGGGATAAGCTAAAGGCTGAATTCCAAGGAGATGAGAGATCAAGAAAGATGCAGATTTTGAATTTGAAAAGGTAATTTAAAGGGTTGAAGATGAAGGAATCTGACACAATCAAAGACTTCTCCTCACACATCTCAAAACTGGTGAATCAAGTGAGATTGTTAGGAGAAGAATTTCCAGAATCTCGAATTGTGGAAAGAGTGTTAGTGAGCTTACCTGAAAAGTTTGAGCATTTGCTCATTAGAAGATTAAAAGGATTTTTCTGAGATGAGCTTTCAAGAGCTTGTGAATGCTCTACAAGCTGTAGAGCAAAGGCAAAACCTCTGAGGCGAGGAAGGAAAAAAGTGAGAATGCTCTTGTTGCTGTCTACAAAGGGAAGAATCACACTCAGAATTTTTCCAGAAATAACCAAAGTGGAAAGATGGAAAAAGGAAGAGACTGGAGACCAAATAATCAACAATCTAGCAACTGGCAACACAACCTGATAAGGAAAGAAAAGAAAAGGTTCCCTGCATGCAAATATTGTCAACAAACAAATCACTTTGAGGAATGGTGTTGGTACAAGAATGTGCAATGTCGAAATTGCAATCAATTCGGTCACATACAAAAATTTTGCAAAACCAGAGTAGATGAAGTCAAATAGGCTCAAGAAGAGGATACTTCAGAAATCAAAGATGAATTTTTATTTGTAGCCACAATTCAACAGATGTGCAATACAACAAAGGGAGATGATTCATCTTGTCTCATTGATAGTGGTTGCTCTAACCACATGACAACAGATCTCAGCATATTCAGGAACTTAGACAAAAACTACATATCAAGAGTAAAGATTGGTAATGGAGATTTTGTCAGAGTTGAAGGTAAAGTAGTCATTGCAGTAAAGACAAAGGAAGGTACAAAAATTCTCAACAATGTCTTATATAACTAAATCATAATTTGGTTAGTGTGGGGAAGCTAATGGAATCTGGATATTCACTACTCTTTGATGATGGAGTGTGTAATATCAAAGATAAAAATGGAGTATTATTGTTGTCTACAAAAATGTTGAATAGAAGTTTCAATGTTGATTGGAAAAAAACATGTTGGGATGTCAACACATGCAAGGTAGATGAATCTATTCTTTGGAATAAAAGGTTAGGTCATTTCAACTATGTTACCTTAAGAAAAATGACAAATTTATAGAAGGCATATGGGTTGCCTAATATACAAGATGAAGTTGTTTTTTTGTGAAACTTGTCAATTAAGGAAGCAAACCAAGCATATGAAGATCAAGTATCATCCAACACGACAATATCAGCAAGAAGGGGAATTGGAAATGATGTACTGCCTCTCAAAGGAGCAACTTGTTGACATATTCACCAAGTCTCTAACTAAAGACAGATTTGAGGAGCTTAGGGAGATGATTGGAATGAGTAGTCTTGGAACCAAAGGGGAGTGTTGAAGAATGAAGACTAAAGATTGATTCCAAGCCTACAATTAATGTCAGGATTTTTACTATCTTTAAATTATTATGTTTCCTAAATAAGATCATATTGATTGATCAAAGTTCTAGTTTTCATTTTAAGTATTTTCCTATTTAGATTGTAGAAGAGAAAGTTGTAAACAAATGGGGAAACCCTATTTGAATGTAACACTTCAAGTTTTCAATATAAATAAGAGAAGAGGGATAGCAGTAACCTTACACTTGAATTCTGCTCAGTCTTGCTATTCCTTAGTGTTCTTCATTGTTCTTTATTTCGGCACAATTCTAGTTTTGAATTATGTTGACTTTTGTTTCTTTGATTTCCAACAGCATTGATGTCATGGAACCACTAGGATAGTAATAGGGAATGTAGAATGGCAAAGTCTGCTGAAATATTTTCTTGGTTTTCGATTTTGAAGGCGTGGATGCTTTGGATTAAAGGGACACCATCAGAATTGATTGATGAATGTTTGGCTGAGTCGAGCAATTCATCTGACATTATAAGATGCATTCATGTGGCTTTATTATGTGTGCAACAACGACTCGGAAGATAGGCCAAACATGTCACCTGTGGTTCGATATTAGGGAGTGAGATTCCATTGCCTCAGCCCTAAGCAACCTGGATTTTTTTATGGGGAGAATCCACATGAACGAGAGAACTTCATCAAACAAGCATGTAACTTATTCAGTAACGAGGTTAGCTTGATGTCATTAGAGGCCCCAGTAGCTCTGTCATTACATGAATACTGGGATGGAATAAGATTTTTGATCAAACAAATGGTTTCAAAAATGCATTTGGTTTCATCCATTCTTGATGTCTACTCATTTCACCACTTCAGAGAGAGTGCTAAAGCTAATATATAGAAGCTTCACACAGTGATCATTTGCGAGGATCTTATCGTCGTGGATCGCAAATCGAAAAGACATGTTGCAAATCGTTGCTTTGAAATATCCTGAAATTCTATCTTGAATCAAATATCCGTGCTCGTACAAACAAGTGTGGATCACTGGGTACTATGAATGTGTTTTAATAATCATAAAAGTATTAATTTATTATGCATTCTAGTTTTATTATACATAAAAGTAATAAAAAAAGACTTCCAAAATGAACTACTTATAATCTTAATTTTTTTTCATTATATTAAAACTCAAAAATATTTAGTGAATAAATTTAAAAGCTGACGTATATTTATCGAGGTTAGTATACATGCATATTTATTGGAAGAAGACGCAGAACTGCCAGTGTACATAGAGGATAACAGATGTCCACATCCGTTAAAGATTACTTTGCCTACAGGGATTACTTTGTCGAGTTTGTTAAGGATTAAAAGACTAGGATTAGTTACTTCTTAATCTTTGCTATACTTGCTATTGTCTTAGACTTCTATTCGGCATTGTTATTGCCTCTATTCAACTCTACTTTGTATAAATACTATTGCATTACATAATAAAGTTGTGCTGGTATTTTCAAGTGCAACAACTTCTTTACTTTGCTGGTTCTTGTACCTTTTTTCTTTATGGTATCAGAGCAGGTTTCGATTGACATGTGTTTTGTTTAAAGTTTTCAATGGAAGACTCTTCTAAATATATTGATGTTGATGACACAAATGAATTCTCTAACACTTCAGAAGGAGAACAAAATAATCCAAACCAACGTCTAGGCTCAATATTGTTGAATGAGCTAAATTATCTTCCTTGGTCAAGAGTTGTAACGATTGCTCTTGGTGGAAGGTCCAAACTTGGCTATGTTAATGGCCATATCAAAGCCCTAACCCTTCTTCACATAACTATTAAGCATGGCAATGCAAGGATCAACTTGTTATGTCTTGGTTACTTAATTCTATGGAGAACAATGTTGCTGAAATATTCAGCTATTCAGAATCGTCAATGGATCTTTGTGAGTCTGTAAAAGAAATGTATGGAAATCAAAACAATGCAGTCCATGTCTTTCAAATCAAAAGGGACCTTGCGAATCCGCAACAAGATGGCAAGACTTCTGTACAACTGCTTGGAATCTTGAAAGATATGTGGAGTGAACTTGCTTTATATCGCCCTCTCACACTGTTGATGTTGCAGTATTAAAAAAATGAGATGAGGAAGACAAGATATTCCAGCTGCTATCTAGTCTTGGTCTAGATTATGAAGACCTTCGAAGTAGAGTTCTTATGAATTCATCCCTTGCAAATGTTTGTGCTCCAATACAACGAGAAGAAGCTTGCAGAAAGATCATGAATCGAGAGCCAAAAATCACATTGCCAAAATCCCGTGCTTATGTTGCTGCCAGACAAATGAAGAGTAACAAACCTTACAAATGAAAGCGACCAGATTTAAAGTGCACTTACTATCACAATCTTGGACACACAATAGGGTGATGGCGACCAGATTTAAAGAGCACTTACTATCACAATCTTGGATATTAGCTTGACAAACTCAAGCAACTCTGATTCAACAGCTTTTTTTGGTAAGTTTGTTGGTTTTCTGGCAAACTCCACTCATCTATCACTAGAGAATTTAGAAGGTATTTTGATTGCTTTTAAAATTGCTTTAGTTGTTAGCACTGTGCATAATTTTTGGGTTATTGATTCTGGTGCCTCCGATCACATAACAAATAAAATGACTAGCTTATATCATTTCGAAAATATTCCTACTCCAACTCATGTTTCTGTTGCAAATGGCAAATATGCTTTTGTCAAAAGTAAAGGGAAAATTATATTACTTTTTGAAATTGTGAAATCTTTAGTTTTGTATGTTCCATCCTTTCCTCTGCAATTGCTATCAATTGGCAAGATCACTCAAACACTAAATTGTCGTGTTGTATTTGACTCTCATCGAGTTCTTTTTTAGGACTGCATCACTAAGAAGATGATTGGTGAAGGGTTCTTTTTTCAAGGACTTTATTACTTTTCAAATAATTCTAAAAGCGAAAATCATCCTCAAGCTTCTGCTCTTTCTTCCCTTGGTCAGGATCAAGTTTCATGGCATCAACGTTTAACCATCCATCTGAAAGTGTCTTTACAAAATTAATGATTTTTCTGTTGTGACCTCGATATATATTTTAAAATTTAAAAGTGAAGTTATTGATGTTTTTAAAGATTTTCATATGCTAGTCATGACTCAATTTTCTGTGAAACTTCAAAATCCTTAGATCTGATAATGACACCGAATGCATGTCTATAAAAATGACACAATATCTAGTTTCTCATGGCATTTTACATCAATCTAGTTGTGTTACTACACCTTAACAAAATAGGGTGGCTGAACGCAAAAATAGAGATCTGTTAGAGAAAACTCGAGCCTTAATGATACAGATGCATGTATTTAAAACTTTTTGGTCTCAAGGAGTATTAATCATATATAATTAATCGGCTACCTAGCCAAGTGTTGTGTTTTAAATCACCACTTGAAGTTTTGCAGAAACATTCACCTGACGTATCATATCTAAGGGTGTTTGGTTGCACATGTTTTGTGCATATTCAAGCTTCAAATCATGACAAACTTGATACTAGGTCTGCAAAGTGTATTTTCTTGGGATATTCTTCAACCAAGAAGGGTTATAAATGTTATCACTCGCAATCCAAGAAGCTATTTATATCAAGAGATGTTCAATTTGAAGAAACTACTCTATATTATGATAAGATAAGTTAGCACTCTGGTTCACAAGATTTTTTCCTCTACCATATTCGGCTTCTACAGACATGGTACCTTCTTCATCTTTACATCCTGCTGCAAGCAACACTTCCTCATCAACTACTGATATATCTTCAGGAAAAGAGAATGCTAGTCCACTTCATTCAGAATCTAAAAATAGTCGTATAGTTCAACTCATAATCCTATGTGTTTTTGAATCAAATTATCCATTTTTTGTAAAACCTAAAAACAATGGGTTCTTTTGAAATCTAATTCAAAATATACAATTTGTAAGATTGATAATAATTCATCAAATAAGCCTCAATTATCCACCAAACCAATTTGAAAAACTAATATTTTGTCTAGGGACCATTTTGTAATTTTCTTATATTTTTAGGGTCAAATTGTAATTTTATCAAATTGAGTGACTAATTGAACTCCTCATAAATTCATAACTATACTGAAATTTTCCCGATAATTCATCCACAATTCTTTCCAGAATCTTGAATTTTACTATAGGGACCAAACTGTAATTTTTCTAATGTTCAGTGACTAAATTGTAGTTTTCACAAATGAGAGACCAAAATGAAATTTCGTCATCTTCAACCTCCAACCCAAAATTCCAGGAAGGGTTTTTCACAATTTCTCCACATTATTTTACACAAAACACATCAATTAACCTCAAAATCATCTACAATCAAATCAATTAAACAATTACCCAATACATTCAACCCTTAACATCTTAATTAATTCATCAATCAAACCGAAACAAAATCCTCAAACCCTAATCATCAATTCAAGCAAAATCTTAACTAATACAACATTTATACATATTTAAACATACACATTACCTTAATAACTTCCTTTCTCCTCCTTTTTTTCCCCTATTTTCTCTTCTTCTGCTTTCTTTCTCTATCCTGTTTCCCTCTCAGCTTTTCATATTAAACTTCTTCGTTTTTCTATTTATATTTACAATTTTGTACAATTACTACAATACCCTTTATTCATTTTCACCTAATTCTAAGCCACCAAGGGCATTAATGCATTTTCCCTTTTTAATTTTTCAAAACACTACAATTATACCCAATACAACACTAGCATATTTTTTACTACTTTTCATATTTTGATTTCTCAATTTACATTACATAACCAAAAATCAACCAAATCATTTCACATCATAATATTTCAACAAATCTTAAACATTTATAGCATCACCAAAATATAAAAAATCAATACGATTCAATCTAATTTCTACATTTTCTCCTTTTCTATAAATATAACAACAATAACTAACCTTTAATAATTCACATTACGATATTCACAACAAGTCTTAAGCCTTCCCTGATATTATTAACACATCATCAATTAACCTAATTTAAATCAGATTATTTCAATCCTCAATACTGGTTCGCTCTAAATTCTCAATTTCCTATAATATGGTTTTCAATTTCTTTAATTATTTTCTTAGTGAGGCGCTTTTGAAAATTTAAATTTAAATTTTTTACTTTAAATTAAAAAAAAATTGTGTTTTTAAATCATTTTCATGTGTTGATATCAGAAATCATTTTAAAAAATAAAATAAAAACTATTTTGATGCATTTCTTAACAAAAAGTACTTTAAAAAACAACTTCAACCACATTCCCAAACAGACATTAATCATGTAACTTAACCCAAAATTAACTAATAATTAACATCATTCACAAAATACATAAACCCTACGACTTGAGAATTCGTAATCCGCCATCAATAATCGAAATAAAAATGCATTTATATCAAAGAAAACCTCTTACCGGAACTAGGAAGCCTTTTAAATTCAATTCTAAAGATTTCTCCCTTTTCTTTTAAAACTGCTTGCCCCGTTTTGGCATTACTAATCAGTGACAACTAGAAGCATAATTGATGATCAGTGGCTTAATTTAGATCCCAAGAACAGATTAAGCATGCATCCAAAACAAGAGGTTCCATCGCAGACGTGTATCTTATAAGATAGAGATGTGTATTTTTTTGTCAGTTGCGAGTGTAAGTAAAACTGAGGTTTTTTTTATCCATTTAAACATCAATAATTTCATTTTGAAATAATGTTTCAAACCAGCAAATTGTGTGTCGACTTGCCATGAGGTCAATTACGTATTATAAGGTCAACACTATTTTCCCTTCACAAAAATATAATTGCAAGATAAACTCTTGAACAAGGTTATACATCAGGATCTTCTAACTATTCTTCTGTGCACTTAGGTATTCTTACGAAAGAGAGGACATTTAGTAAAATGAAGCTGGCAGGAATAGTATCCAGCGTAATAGTGTTAGGCATGCTAATGTTAGGATTCATCTTTTCCATGAGGAAGAGGAATCTTAGGAAGAAAAAGCACTTGGGAAGCAAGACAAGAAGATATGGAATTGCCAGTATTCGACATGAGTACTTTAGCACATGCCACCGACACATTTTCAGACAGCAACAAACTTAGAGAAGGTGGTTTTGGACCTGTATACAAGGTGAGTGGGAACATGCATGGTGACAATGAATCCTTATAAAAATTTATCCCTAATGAGATGACAATCCAGCTCAATGTGCTTTGTACGTTCATGGAAAACTGGATTTGAGGCAATATGAAGTGTAGCCTGATTATCACAATAAAGGGTGGCTGCATGAGGGTGGTCAACATGCAGATCAGCAAGGAGGAACCGAAGCCAAGTGAGCTCAGAAGTTGTGGCAGCCATGGCTCGGTATTTTGCCTCTGCAGAATGTTAATTTGAGTAGGGCTTCTGTCAAATTCTATTATCTTTCTTATTACTGAAACAGGGGATTTATACATGACAATGTACAACATTCATAGTTTGTATTTGGAAAGGAAACTATTACGATCCCATGACAATCGGGATTTACATAAATAAGAGATAACCGTGACTATTACACTTATAATTTCCTATTATCTCTCGGTTTGTACAGTTCATGCCAACACTCCTCCTCAAGTTGGTGTAGAAATGTCATTGATACCCAGCTTATCAAGTGAGCTCTGGAAGTTTTTGTGAGCATGTCTGCAAGTGGGTCCTCTGATCTGACGAACGGAAAGCGAATTACCCTTTCTTCAAGGTTCTGTTAAATAAAATGTCGGTCTATCTCAATATGCTTTGTTCTCTCATGTTGGATTGTGTTTTGAGATATTTCAATCGCAGCTTTATTATCATAATATGAATTTGGTGCAAAGCCAATTTTTGAGAGCAGCCATCTGAGCCATAAAAGCTCGCAAAGCCCCTTTGCCATACCTCTAAACTCGGCTTTCGCACTTGATAGAGCTACCACCTTTTGTTTCTTGCTCCTCCACGTAACAAGTTGCCTCCGACGAATGTGAAGTATCCTGATGTGGATTTTCTATCGACCACGTTTCTTGCCCAGTCTATATCTGTATAGCCTTCAACCTCTAAGTGACCATTCTTAGAGAACATAATCCCCTTCCCCAGAGCTGATTTCAAGTATCGAAGAATTAGAACAACCGCATCCATGTGATCTTTGTCAGGGCTATGCATAAATTGACTGACCACGCTCACGGCATATGAAATATTCGGACGAGTATGGGATAAATAAATCAGCTTACCCACCAGTCGTTGATACGTCTCTTTGTCTGTTGGGGTTTGATCAGGATACTCCCCAAGTTTCTGATTTTGAATTGTTGGAGTATTTGCCGGCTTGCAGTCGAGCATCCCAACTTCAGCTAGTAGATCAAGTACATTCTTTCGATAGAAAGATGCCTTGTTTTGATCTAGCCACTTCTATTCCAAGAAAATATTTGAGTCCACCCAAGTTCTTCATTTCAAATTCCATGGCCAAATGCTTCTCCTGTTTGTAAATTTCTTCTGAATTATCTCCTATGATTATCATGTCATCGACATAGATTATCAAGGCAGTTATTTTCCCTTGTCGTCGTTTTAGGAAGAGAGTATGGTATGAGTTGCTTTGTTGAAAACCATACTTTCTCATGGCCATGCTAAAGCGACCAAACCATGCACGCGCTGATTGTTTCAATCCATATAATGCCCTTTGTAACCTGCAAACAATTCCTGTGGAGGATGACATATAGCCTGGTGGGATATCCATATATACTTCTTCCTTAAGATCTTCATGAAGAAAGGAATTCTTCACGTCAAATTGGTGTAGGGGCCACTCTTGATTTGCAGCCACGGATAACAACACCCTCATGGTGTTTAGCTTTGCTACCGGAGAGAATGTCTCCTGATAGTCTATGCCGTATGTCTGAGTATATCTCTTAGCCACTAACCTTGCCTTGTACCGTTCAACGGATCCGTCTGCTTTGTGTTTAATTGAGAATACCCACTTACACCCCACTGTCTTTTTTCCAGCCGGCAGTGGGACAAGTTCCCACGTTCTATTCCGATTCAAAGCTTCCATTTCCTCTTGTATTGCTACTGACCATTTGTGATCTGCTAAGGCTTCATGGACTCCACAAGGAATGGTATCTAAAGACAACTTGTACGCAAATTTTATAAGAGGATCAGACCAACCTTTGGTTGTCTTATGGTTAGAAATTGGGTACTTTGATTTCCTCCTTGCTTCTCCAGGAGAGTAGCGAGCTGGAGCTTTGCCACAGTTGCTCCTGAAAGGTAAGTGATAACTAGTTGCAATATCCAAAATATTACTGGAAGGTGGTGCAGAAGGTCTTACCTCAGGAATATTCTTAGGAGAAGGATTGTCACTGTCAAGTACTTCCAAAAGAGGGGTTCTTCTACTAGGAGATTCATCGCTGCTGTCAATAACCATGATGTCTTCATGCAGACCATTATCTGCAACTGGTGATGATGTTCCCGTTGGTGTTCCCGTCACTTCTTCTTCCTCTATATGTCTGGCACCATCTACTGTTACCATATTTTCACCCATTTATGTAATAGCAGCTCTTGTCTCCTCCTACGATGGTCTGTCACCACTGTAGGGGTTGCTGTCACCATGGTTTCCTCCTCCTGCGATGGTGCAACTGTCACCACGGTAGGAGCTGCTATCACCATTGTTTCCTCCTCCTACGCCGTCCACCACTTCTGCTCTTCATCCCAAGTCTCCCAATGAAGAGAAGAAGCTGATATATGTGATGAATAAAACTTGTCCGATTCTACAAATGTGACATCCATTGTTGTATACACCCTATTTTTATTCGGGTCATAGCAGCGATACCCTTTCTTGTTGGTACCATACCCCAAAAAAATGCACCGGACGGCACACGGTTCCAGCTTGGTCCTTTGGTTTTTATGCAAATGAACAAAGGCAACACATCCAAATACCCGGGGCTTAATGAGAAGTAACGATGGTAGAGTGACATGTTTTGACAAAACCTGTAATGGTGTGTTGAAATCCAAAACCTTGGAGGGCATACGATTCATTAGATACACCGCCGAAGCAACTGCATCATCCCAATAACGACCGGGTGTATTTGATCCAATCAACAAGGCGCGTGCCGTTTCTAGGATGTGCTGATTCTTCCTTTTGGCTACTCCATTTTGTTGTGGTGTTTGACTACACGATGACTCATGGAGGAGACCAGTTCTTTGGAAATATTCATGAAAATCTCGATTCATATACTCTCCCCCATTGTCCGTCCGAAGAATACGGACCTTTGCTGAATATTGGTTCTGAATCATGGCATGAAATGCTTTAAATACACCAAATACTTCATCCTTGTGTTTCAACAAGTATAGCCACGTCATCCGTGTACAATCATCTACAAAAGTCACAAAACCATCGTATATCCCGAGATAGTTGTAATAGGGGAAGGTCCCCACACATCGAAGTGAATTAGAGTAAATGGAATATCACTTTTATTCATGCTAGTTGGAAAAGGTACACGGTGACTCTTGGCCAATATGCACGTTTCACATCTGAAATTTGAGTAATTCATAGTTGAAAATAACTGCGGAAATAAATGTTTCATATAACTAAATGAAGGGTGCTCCAACCAAGCATGCCATAACCAAATTTGTTCCTCACTTGCGCTAGATGTGCGACTCATGGTATTGACTTTGTCGAAACTGAAATCGTCCATGTAGTATAACCCCTCTCTTTTAGTACCATGCCCAATGATCTCCTTCGTGAGAATATCCTGAAAAAGACCAAATGTTGGATACATTAGCACTAAGCAATTGAGTTCTTCGGTGACTTGTCTCACTGATAATAATTTACTGGAAAGAGAGGGTACTAAAAGAGTGTTAGCCAAAGAGATTAAAGATGATATATCGACGGTTCCAGCTCCTGTAACCGGATACATGACCCTATTGGCATTGAATATATTATTCCGCCTTGGCTCTGTAATTTCCATAAGATCATCTTGACAATATGTCATATGATCAGTAGCTCATGAGTCCACTATCCAGTCTTCATTCTTGCATGCGTTAGACAGAAGTAATGCACTGCTTTCATTACTAGAATTGTTACCTAAATTACTGAGAGATACTACCGTGACCTCTTGTGATTCAACAAGAGGGACGAGTGAAAGAGTGGCTTCTGGATTTATGGGGGCTGAATTCACCATGGTTGCTCTTCCAATTCCACCAGTAGCTTCTCTTTGTTTCCGTGCCTTGAGTTCTGTCCACCATTCGAGATAGCCATGTATTTTAAAACATGTCTCACGGGTGTGTTTCAGGTTCCCACAGTGAGAGCATCCATTGTTTCCTCCTTCCACATGGCCTTTGGTTTTTGCAGAATTAAACTTCTCCCCATGTGCAGAGGAGTTTCCAGTCTTTGCTACTTGCAATGTAAATTTGTTTTATGCACCAGTTCTCATACCTATAGAGATCATTGCAGCAACATCTGGACTATTTCCCCTGTTGGATAGCATCACGAGCCTGCCTTATGTCTTCTCTCCGGACATGGGCATATGCCTGTTCTATAGTTGGAAATGGTTTCAGTTGCAACACGTCACTTCTGATTTTATCAAGCCTGTCATCTAATCCATCAAGAAAGGTGTACACCCGATCTTCTTGTAAGAGAGTATTATATTTTCGTATATCATGAACACAGTCCATCGGGTTTGGACGACGAAAATCAATCTCCCTCCATAAGCCTTGGAGATCATTGTAGTATTTTTCAATTGGTTCCCCCGATTGTTTCATTCTATTTACTCGCCTCTTTAGATCATACACCTGAGATGTATCAGTCCCATCAAAGTAAGTTACAAAATTGAATCCCATACCTATTTTGCTATAGGGAATCGAATGAAGTTGCTGACCAAGGATGGGTTCATTGAGGCAATTAACCACCCTTTGACCACTGAGTTTTCTGTCCTCCACCTCCTAAACACAGGGTCATTCGGTTCTGGTTGTGGAAGATCACCATTTATATATCCCAACTTGCTTTTTCCTGAGATGAACATCTCAACAATTTGGGACCATAAGGCATAATTGGTACCATCGAGTTTGATACCAATCTGTGTTGCAGTAATATCATGCATTACTATTGGGGTCTGTGTTTGGTTCTGATTTATGGCTTGAGTCATTCTTGCCATAAGGTCTTCAAGATTTGCAGTCGTATTTGGTTGCTCTAGTTCTGCTGGTGATGCTTCCAGTCCTTCTATTCCCTCCATTGTTGTATGTTGCTATTGATTCCAGCAACTCTCGTTGTAGCAATCGATTAGTTTACGGATCTATGCTCTGATACCATGTTAATTTGAGTAGGGTTTCTGTCAAATTCAGTTGTCTTTCTTATTACTGAAACAGGGGATTTATACATGACAATGTACAACATTCATAGTTTGTATTTGGAAAGGAAACTATTACGATCCCATGACAATCGGGATTTACATAAATAAGAGATAACCGTGACTATTACAGCTATAATTTCCTATTATCTCTCGGTTTGTACAGCTCATGCCAACACAAAAGACCGAGATACTATGCTTTGCTTCTTTGATTTCCATGAAATAAGAGACTGGCCCAGTAGAACACAATACCCTGTAACTGAGCGACGAGTATCAGGGCAAGAAGCCCAATCAGAATCACAATAAGCAATTAACTCCAAACTAGAAGAAGCAGGTAATAATATTCCTTGGACAGGCGCAGACTTGATGTATCGCAGAACTTTATGTGTAGCTGTCAAATGAGAATGTGAAGGTTTATCCATGAACTAGCTGAGAACTTGCACTGGATAACTAATGTCAGGCCTCGTAATGGTTAGATAGAGTAATCTGCCAATAAGTCTTCGGTATGTTGAGGGATCAACCAAATTGTCACCTACATCCTTGCTCAATTTGGAATTCTGCTCCATAGGAATATTTACTGGTTTACAACCCAGGATACTTGAATCAGCTAGAGTATCAAGGGCATATTTGCGTTGACAAATGTGTATGCCCATGGATGACCTTGTCACTTCTATTCCCAGAAAAAATTGCAAGGTACCCAAGTCCTTGATTTTAAACTTCTCATGCAAACAATCCTTGACTTCAACAATGTTGGTCATGGAACTGCTAGCGAGAATTATGTCATCGACATATACAAGGAGGGCTGTGAAAGAATTGCTAGTGGACATGGTGAATAGGCTGTAATCAGCCTTTGATTGAGTGAAACCAAAATCCAATAAGCATGAGGTAAGTTTGGCATACCATTGTCTGCTGGCTTGTTTCAAACCATACAAGCTTTTAAGAAGCTTACATACCTGTCCAGCTGTGCCTTTGTTGTATCTTGGTGGTTTTTTCATGTAAATCTCTTCTTCTAAGTCTCCATGCAGGAAGGCGTTATTTACATCGAATTGATGCAAATGCCAACCGCGGACAGAACAATTGATAAAAGACATCGCATAGTGACCATATCTGCTACAGGAGAGAAGGTTTCATGATAATCGATGCCTTCTTGTTGAGTATACCCTTTTGTGACCAATCTAGCCTTTAATCTTTCTATACTGCCATCTGAATTTCTGTTGATTTTGTACAAATACTTGCAGTCCACAACATCCTTTCCAGGGGGCAGATCAGTGAGGATCCAAGTTTTCTTCCAAGGCACGCAATTCGGCATCCATTGCCTTGCACCAACCCAAATCCTTGACTGTTGTGGAGTATGAGGTGGGTTCAACCATGATGGAAAGATTAGCAGCAAAGGCTTGGAACTTGGGTGAAAAATGATCGTAAGAAAGATAATTGGACAAAGGAAAAGAACAATTTGTATGAGGAAGTGATACCTGTTCCATGGATTGGAAATCTGAAGTGATTGCAGCTTGTTGACAATGAAAATCCTGCAAATAAGCAGGGGCAGTTCTGTTCCTAGTTGATTTTCGAAGTGTCGTGTGAGGTGAAGGTGATGGAGCATTGTGGTCAACAGGATCAAGAGGCACATATGAGTTTTTAGGACTGAGATCCTTAGGGTTGGAGTCAGGACTATTAGATGTGGATGGAGTGCTTGGTGAAGCAGAGGTGTTGTTTACACTTTGTAGGGAATAATGAAATTTAGATGAGAGATTGGGTTAAGGAGAATTTTGCATGTCTGGTGTGGAAGGGAAGGGTGAATGTTCCTCACTGGTGTGAGAGGATAATTTGAAAGGGAAGTGTGTTTCATGAAAAATAACATCCCTAGAAAGAGAACCACCTTACCACTCAAATCTATCAACTTATATCCCTTGACTCCAAAAGGATAACCCAGAAAAACACATTTTCTACCTCTCAGATCAAATTTCTTTCTTCCATTTGATATGGTTGTGGAAAACAAAGACATCCAAAAATTTTCAAATGAGAGTAACATGGTTTGACATCAAAAAGGACTTCATAGGGTGCTCGGTTGTTGAGTAAGGGAGTAGGCGTTCTGTTTATAAGGTAAACTGCAGTCAAGATACAATCATTCCAAAAGGATAGGGGAAGGTTGGATTGGAAAAACAATGCACGAGCAACATTTAATATGTGTTGATGTTTTCGCTCAACTATTCCATTTTGTTGAGGTGTCTCAACACAGGTTCGTTGGTGAATAATCCTTTTCTCATTGTAAAAATCACTCATTTTGAACTCAATACCATTATCACTACGTATGTTTTTGATCTTGCAGTTGAACTGGGTCTCTACAAGGAGGTAGAAAGACTCAATGCACTTCCTTGTTTCAGATTTGGCTTGAAGTAAGTAAACCCAAGTTCTTCTAAACAAATCATTTACTAAGTTTAAAAAATATCTTGACCCATCATAAGCATTGGTAGAACATGGTCCCCAAATATCACAGTGTACTAATTCAAAAATACTAGAAGATTTGTGTGAGCTGACAGGAAAAGGAAGTCTATGTTTTTGGAAAGAGGACAAATGCAACAAGGAGAAGTTTCATTAATAAGCAAGTTGTCTCTTACAGCAGGATCATCAATTAATTTCATTCATGAATCAGAAATATGACCAAGGCGACAATGCCAAAGGCCATTCACATTTATACTACCTTTAACAGAAATAGCAACTGAAGGAAAATTTGGAGACAAACATGATAGGAGATCGGTCAAAGATGAAGGACGAACTGCCTTAGGAATTAGGTGATACAAGCCACTTCTCACTTCAGCAATTCCAATCGTGGTCCAGGTGGAAAGGTCCTGTATGAAGCATAAATCATTTATGAAAACCAAACAACAAGTCAGATTTTCAGTAAGTCTTTTAACAGAGATCAAGTTGAAAGAAAATGAAGGAATGCATAAAACATCATTAAGGGCAATCTTATTAGTAAGTTGAATGTTGCCGAGATGTGTAGCTGACACGAAAGTGTCATTAGGCAAACTTACCCTATAAGATAACTTTGTAATGTCAGAGGTAAAAAAGGAAGGACTACACACCATATGGTCTGTAGCCCCTGAATCAATGATCCAGGAAATACTATTTAGCTTTAAAAATTCAGCAAAAATATCACTATAAAACATGATTTTACCAGACATTTTTGGAGGTGTGACACTGGTTTTGGAACTGGCTGAAGTTTGATTTGCTGAGGGGATTGTAGTCAGCATACTCTTGGGTTGGATAAGGTTCATGAGATGACAATATTGCTCCTTGGTGAAAACCATTTTCTCTTCACTCATGAGTTGACAGTATGGTCTTTCTTTCCTTGTGAAATTTCTGTTACTTGTTTTGAAGGAAGCATTAACAAATTTACTAGCTAGTGCCATAGATTCACTAGAAGGAGTGTTATTGGTGAGTTGGTGGTGTTGTTCTTGTTGTTGGATCAAAGAAAACACCTTGTTAATGTTGGGAAGAGGCTCGATCAACATGATTTGATCTCTGGCATTAGTATAACATAATCTCTCTTGTACCTTTCATTCAACACCTTTGACTGACCACAAGTGTATAATGGCATAGAATTATAAACAATCATCTCATCCCAAAGAGTTTTGAGATTACCAAAATATGTACTTACAGAGTCTCTGTCCTGTCGCAGGTTAGCCAAATGTCTTCTTAGCTGGAAGATGCGAGGACCATTCTGCTGAGTGAGGCGATCCTTGAGCTCTATCCACACCATTTGAGCATCATCCACAAAAGCCAGAGTATGTTTGATATCGATGCTAACTACATTTTGTATCCAAGAAACAACCATGTCGTTGCACCTCTCCCACATTTCAAACAGAGGATCCTCCTCATCTATCGGCCTGACAACATCTCCAGAAATAAAGCCAAGTTTGTTCTTCGCCCTAACTGCTCGACGCATTGCCCGTGACCAGGTAATGTAATTTTCAGTGGTGAGCAGTTCAGTGATGAGAACCAAGGATGTGTGGTCACCATTTTCTATACGATATGGATTATTTGGATCTGTGAAGTTGAAATAAGAAGAAACGTGTTTGGGATTTTGGGTGTTTACAGATTGTGAAGTTGGGGATTGTTCTTCCATGTTTTGATTGAAAAAGGGGAAACAATTAACCTTGCTGTGATACCATGTAAGAATAATCAAAACCTTTGAAAAGAAGAACAATCAACTCATTGGAAGAGAAGGGTGAATAAAGCTTATCTCGTTTCTGCAGAAATTCTTCACACTCCTTTTATTGATGGGGTCTTTAAAAATCCACATACAATTCTGTTTTGTACTGCTCAACAGACTGAGAAGGGAATAAAAAGAAAACAGAAAAGATCCTACCAGCTAATACTAGAGGTTAAATGTTCAGAATAGCACAAAAGGAATTACATACAAAAAGTGTGTACTATTGATCTTTTTGTGCATGTGAGGAAGGAGATAAACGACTAGTCTTCTGTCCTTTTACATCAGCAATATTTGTGTCCCGTAATATGTTACAAATCTGATTTGTTAATTGTACTAACATGGATGAGAAATTGTTCAGACCAAACAAGAAGAAAATTACTTGATTGGAGGAAGCACATAAACATTATAGGTGGAATTGCTCGAGGGCTTCTTTATCTTCATCAAAACTCCAGACTGAGTGGAACCTGGGAATTGTAGTTATTTTGGACACAGCATAGCCACAAGACATTTCTGCTGTGGATTGAAAATGGAAAGACATGTTGCAAATCGTTGCTTTTCCATTCTCATCCACTTTCTCAGCTCACCCCTAAAATCCAATATTAAATCAAATTCATTACATTGTGAATTGTTTTAATATTTTTAGATATTGTAATGCGTTGATGTTAAAAATATTTTTTAAATAATAAATAATTTATTATTTTAATATATTTTAGAAAAAACAGATACTTTGAAATAAAATATTCTTGTGATTCAAAATGAAAACGAATTCACTACTTTTATGTACTATGATTTGTGAAAGGGTGTCGATTGCATAGCGCTATAGTGCTCTATCTCTTGGATTTTTTTTTTTATATATATAACTAGATTGCATGTCCAAAAAATGTTGTGAGGCTAGTTTTGAAGCCTTTGTTTCTATATTTTTATAAAAATTAGATTAAATATTCATAAGAATTTCAATAATTTGAATTTAGGAATAAATGTATCTTTTAAGCCAAATTCACTTTTCCTTTTTCGTTCATTTCTTCTACATTTTAGCAAAAATATATCTAGTAACTTAGCAAAAATAAAGGAATAAATTTTATCCTTTAGTGTCTGAATTTATTTTTTACTTTATTATTTGGTTATTATAATTTTAATGCAGATTTCATAAAATTAATAATAAGCTCTCTTCAATGGGAAGATTTTTCGTGATTGTTGCACACTGTTTCTTATTATTCACCTTAACCAACTCCTCCACACCAGCTATTATCAATCCAAGCCAATCCATAAGAGACGGTGAGACTTTACTGATCTCAGATGGCGGAAGCTTCGAACAAGGATTTTTCAGTCCTGGAAGTTCCACAAACCGATACTTGGGTTTATGGTTTACAAAGTCTCCTCAGAATTTCAAGGATAACAAACAAGACAAAAGGAATCAAGAAGACATGCTTGATGAGAATTCAGAATTTCAAGGATAACAGACAAGAAAAAACGGATCCTAATGCTCCACAATATGAATCCTAACTTTACTATTATTTCATGAATTGAAAGCTATGTCATTATGTTTTGTCACTCACTCTTTTACTTTTATTCATTTTATAATTTCGGCTCTGATACCATCTTTGTCACGACCCGATTCCCGGATCCGTGACCGGCACATAGGCATGGTTCCCCTCCAAGGTCCCACACCTATGTGAACCCAAACTTACACACAAACTTATCATTCAACTTCAGAATTTAACACAGCGGAAATAACAACGTAAACTTTATAACATAATTCAATTGTCTTTATACAAGAGTTGATTACATATTGTTATAATTGTGGAGCACTAACTAGACATATGAACAAAAAGTGTCGACTACAACAAAACTAGCAGGTTCTGAGAGCGCAACAAAAATGACCTGCTAGCAAGCTACAAGCCTGAAAATGATAAATAATGAGGGGGTGAGTTCAACAACTCAGTGAGTAGATAATATCCAATATACACATACGAGATAATATAGCAATGAGAAATATATTATCGAATCGGCTCAAAGTTCTTACAACAAGTTTCTCAAACAGGTCATAACAAGAATGTATAGGTAAAGCTCGTCAGAAAATCAGAATGCAATGAGCATGAGGCTCCGTACTGTGGGATGATCAGTCCACACAGGGTTGGTGACTCCCGACCAACTAGGGTTTCGGATCATGATGTCCACAAAGGCTAACACTACCCTCGTTAGCATGGGTATTCGATCGGCATACCATAGGTATATCTTATAATTAAACAAACATATTCATATCTCAAGGCTCAACTCATGGTATCAATCAAATGAGGAGCTAACAATTCACAAACAGATATAGGCTCATATCAAGAACGTATATTCAACAAATGATTATGCTTTATCGTATCAAGAATATAATCAAGGTATATATTATCCAAAAAGCATAATCCAATTCATAATAGCAAATTCAAATATTTATACTATTTCTCATGCATATTAAATGTTATCCACTCACCGGACTCAAAAGCAGACAAGGTCCAAAAGCAGAATGTTGATGAAACTTTACTGATGTCCCGCGAGTAGAATATCGGGATTATCTGAATATATAAAAGAAGATATACTCAAAAATGACTCAAAAGAAATAAAATACCTTTAATAACATATCTAAGAGTTCAACTCATAATCCTATGTGTTTTTGAATCAAACTATCCATTTCTTCGTAAAAACCTAAAACAAAGGTTTCTTCCGAAATCTAATTCCAAAATACACAATTCGTAAAATTGATATTAATCCATCAAATGAGCTTCAATTATCCATCAAACCAATCTGAAATACTAATATTTCTCTTAGGGACCATTCTGAAATTTCCTTATATTTTTGGGGTCAAATTGTAATTTTATCAAATTGAAGGACTAAATTGAACACTTCATAAATTCATAGCTATCCTAAAATATTGTCCATAATTCATCCTCAATTCTGTCCAGAATCTCCAATTTCACCCCAGGGACCAAACTATAATTTTTTCAAAGTTCAGGGACTAAATTGAAATTTTCACAAAAAGGACCAAAATGCATTTTCATCATCTTCAACCTCAACCCAGAATTTCCAGCAAGGTATTTTCGAATTTTCTCAACATTATTTCACCATTTATCAATATTTTCTTACACCAAACACCAAATACCTTCAAAATCATCTACAATCAAACTAATTAAACCATTACCCAACACATTCAACCCTTAACATCTCTCTTAATTCATCAATCAAACCCAAATAAAATTCTCAAACCCTAACAATCAACACAAGCAAAAATCATAGATAATAATCACATTTATACATAATAAAACACACACATTACCTTAACAATTTATTTCTCCTTCTTCTTTTCTCCTCCTCTTCTCTTTCCCTCTTTTCTCTTCTTCTTCTTCTTTCTTCCTCTCTTCCCAATTCTCTCTCTCAATTTCAGACCTAATCCTTTCTTTTTTTTTCTCTTTTCTTCTATTTATATTTATAAGCTTATGCAATTACTACCCTACCCTTAATTTATTTACACACCTAATTCTAAGCCACCAAGGGCACTCATGTATTTTCCCTTTTTAAAATTTCAGAATACTTTAATCTCCCCACCTTATAAAAGTTTCGTCCTCGAAACTAAATAAATGTTTGAATATGTACCGAGATTATCAAAAAGATGAGGATATTCTTCACGCATCTTATCCTCAAGTTCCCATGCCGCTTCTTCAATTGAATGACCTTTCCACTTCACCTTCACCGAAGCTATATCCTTTGACCTAAGCTTTCTCACTTGTCGGTCCACTATAGTTTATGGTTGCACCTCATAAGTCACATCATCTCTTAACTCAACTGGATGCACTTCTAACACATGAGATGGATCCGACATATACTTTCGTAGCATAGAAACATGAAATACAGGATGTATAGCCGACAAATTTGGCAGTAAGGCCAACCTATAAGCAACTGCTCCAATTCTAGACTTTGAATAAACCAAAATATCATCAATAAAAACTATCACAAATTGATCAATAAACTGTTTAAACACTCTGTTCATCAAGTCCATAAAAGCTGCTGGCGCATTAGTTAACCCAAAAGACATCACCAAGAACTCGTAGTGACCATACCGAGTTCTAAAAGCTGTTTTGGAATGTCTTCCTTCCTTATCCTCAACTAATGATACCCAGATCGAAGATTGATCTTAGAAAAGAATTGAGCTCCCTGCAACTGATCAAAAAAATCATCTATTCGAGGGAGTGGGTATCTATTTCGAATTGTCACTCGATTTAGTTGTCTATAATCTATACATAACCTCAATGACCCATCTTTCTTCTTCACAAACAACACCGAGGCTCCCCAAGGAGACACACTTGGCCGAATGAACTTCTTATCTAATAAATCATGCAACTGTTCCTTTAGCTCTCTCAATTCTGTTGGTGCCATTCTATATGGTGCCATTGATATTGGTTCGGTACTCAGAACCAAATCAATAGAAAACTCAATCTTCCTATACAGAGGCAATCCAGGTAACTCATCAGGAAATACATTAATGTACTCCTTAGCTATAGGAACTTGGTCCAATTGGGGAATTTCCTGATCTACATCCACTATGTGTGTTAGGTAACATTGTACCCCTTTTCGTGCCATTCTCCTCGTGATAGTCGATAACATAATTGATGAAGACACAATCTTATCTCCTCGAAACACTAACCATGTTTCACCATCTAATTCAATTACTACCTCCTTACCCCAACAATTTACTAAAGCCTTATGCTTTGACAACCAATCCATTCTTAAAATCACATCAAAATCAATCATATCTAAAACATTCAAGTCTCCCATAAGGATTTTATCTCCAATTTCTATCTCACAATTGTGATACACATACTTCACTAATATTAATTCCCAAAATCACATCAAAATCAATCATATTAAAAACATTCAAGTCTCCCATAAGGATCTTATCTCCAATTTCTATCTCACAATTTTGATACACATACTTCACTAATATTAATTCCCAAAATCACATCAAAATCAATCATATCTAAAACATTCAAGTCTCCCATAAGGATCTTATCTCCAATTTCTATCTCACAATTTTGATACACATACTTCACTAATATTAATTCTTCATCCAAGGAGATATAAACAGAAATGAGAAATCCTAACAAAGTTAGTTGTCTATCTAACCTCATGGCAATATATAGGGACATAAACTAAAGGGTTGCACCCGTATCAAACAAAACTTTTGATTCAAAAGTGCAAACAAAAAGAATATATTCAAGTTCGAATACATCACCCCTCCTATAAGGAATATACCTTGCATTTCTTAACTACACAATACGGACATCTTTCTGATTGTCACGTACTCCAATCGTATTAGCTATATGTCTATTCCTCGACATATCCTAAAAGAAATAACACACTCTTGTCATTCTAGAACAATAGCACAATAGTTATCAAATAATTATCGAAAAGCATATCAATAGAAGACAAAAGGAATAAAGAAGACATGTTTGATGAGAATTCGGAATTTCAAGGATAACAAACAAGACAAAAGGAATCAAGAAGACATGCTTGATGAGAATTCAGAATTTCAAGGATAACAGACAAGAAAAAACGGATCGTAATGCTCCACAATATGAATCCTAACTTTACTATTATTTCATGAATTGAAAGCTATGTCATTATGTTTTGTCACTCACTCTTTTACTTTTATTCATTTTATAATTTCGGCTCTGATACCATCTTTGTCACGACTCGATTCCGGATCCAGTGACCCGGCACATAGGCATGGTTCCCCTCAAGGTCCCACACCTATGCGAACCCAAACTTACACACAAACTTATCATTCAACTTTCAGAATTTAACTGCATGGAAATAACAACGTAAACTTTATAACATAATTCAATTGTCTTTATACAAGAGTTGATTACATATTGTTATAATTGTGGAGCACTAACTAGACATATGAACAAAAAGTGTCGACTACAACAAAAATAGCAGGTTCTGAGAGCGCAACAAAAATGACCTGCTAGCAAGCTACAAGCCTGAAAATGATAAATAATGAGGGGGTGAGTTCAACAACTCAGTGAGTAGATAATATCCAATATACACATACGAGATAATATAGCAATGAGAAATATATTATCGAATCGGCTCAAAGTTCTTACAACAAGTTTCTCAAACAGGTCATAACAAGAATGTATAGGTAAAGCTCATCAGAAAATCAGAATGCATTGAGCATGAGGCTCCGTACTGTGGGATGATCAGTCCACACAGGTTGGTGACTCCCCCGACCAACTAGGGTTTCAGATACGATGTCCACAAAGGCTAACACTACCCTGTTAGCATGGGTATTCTGACTGGCATACCATAGGTATATCTTATAATTAAACAAACATATTCATATCTCAAGGCTCAACTCATGGTATCAATCAAATGAGGAGCTAACAATTCACAAACAGATATAGGCTCATATCAAGAACGTATATTCAACAAATGATTATGCTTTATCGTATCAAGAATATAATCAAGGTATATATTATCCAAAAAGCATAATCCAATTCATAATAGCAAATTCAAATATTTATACTATTTCTCATGCATATTAAATGTTATCCACTCACTGGGACTCAAAAGCGGACAAGGTCCAAAAGCGAGAATGTTGATGAAACTTTCTCGATGTCCCGTGAGTAGAATATCGGGATTATCTGAATATATAAAGAAGATATACTCAAAAAATGACTCAAAAGAAATAAAATACCTTTAATAACATATCTAAGAGTTCAACTCATAATCCTATGTGTTTTTGAATCAAACTATCCATTTCTTCAGTAAAAACCTAAAACAAAGGTTTCTTCAGAAATCTAATTCCAAAATACACAATTCAGTAAAATTGATATTAATCCATCAAATGAGCTTCAATTATCCATCAAACCAATCTGAAATACTAATATTTCTCTTAGGGACCATTCTGAAATTTCCTTATATTTTTGGGGTCAAATTGTAATTTTATCAAATTGAAGGACTAAATTGAACACTTCATAAATTCATAGCTATCCTAAAATATTGTCCATAATTCATCCTCAATTCTGTCCAGAATCTCCAATTTCACCCCAGGGACCAAACTATAATTTTTTCAAAGTTCAGGGACTAAATTGAAATTTTCACAAAAAGGACCAAAATGCATTTTCATCATCTTCAACCTCAACCCAGAATTTCCAGCAAGGTATTTTTGAATTTTCTCAACATTATTTCACCATTTATCAACATTTTCTTACACCAAACACCAAATACCTTCAAAATCATCTACAATCAAACTAATTAAACCATTACCCAACACATTCAACCCTTAACATCTCTCTTAATTCATCAATCAAACCCAAATAAAATTCTCAAACCCTAACAATCAACACAAGCAAAAATCATAGCTAATAATCACATTTATACATAATAAAACACACACATTATCTTAACAATTTATTTCTCCTTCTTCTTTTCTCCTCCTCTTCTCTTTCCCTCTTTTCTCTTCTTCTTCTTCTTTCTTCCTCTCTTCCCGATTCTCTCTCTCAATTTCAGACCTAATCCTTTTTCTTTTTTTTTTGTTTTTCTTTTCTCTTCTCTTCTATTTATATTTATAAGCTTATGCAATTACTACCCTACCCTTAATTTATTTACACACCTAATTCTAAGCCACCAAGGGCACTCATGTATTTTCCCTTTTTAAAATTTCAGAATACTACAGCAATCTTGTAAAGCTTCTGGGTTCTTGCATTCATGAAGATGAAAGAATGTTAATTGACGAATACATGCCCAACAAGAGCTTGGACTCTTTTAATTTTGGTGCGAACCCATCTGAAATTATAAGACTGAAATTCTACAAGTTCTCATTTATTTATGTAGTATCTGTTACAAATTTGATTTGTTAATTGCACTAACATGGATGACAAATTGTTCAGACCAAACTGTTGAAAAATGAAGACTAAAGATTGATTCCAAGCCTACAATTAATGTCAGGATTTTTACTATCTTTAAATTATTATGTTTCCTAAATAAGATCATATTGATTTATCAAAGTTCTAGTTTTCATTTTAAGTATTTTCCTATTTAGATTATAGAAGAGGAAGTTGTAACCAAATGGGGAAACCCTAATTTGTAACACTTCATATTTTCATTATAAATAAGAGAAGAGGGATAGCAGTAACCTGACCTTTGATTATGCTCATTCTTGCTATTTCTTAGTGTTCTTCATTGTTCTTTATTTTAGCACAATTCCAGTTTTGAATTATGTAGACTTTTGTTTCTTTGATTTGCAACAATTGGTATCAGAGCTATTAAGATCTTTGAAGGGATTGTGTGAAACATGAGAGATTAAAAGTGAGGTTTTAAAAGGGACATCAAAGCTAAGGGCTTTGAAGGGTTTTTGAAAGAAAAAAATTGAGAGAGCAGATTTTGATTTTTGAAGGGATTGAGTGAAACACGAGAGAATTTAAGTGTAATTTTTCAAAGTTATTAACTATGAAGGGAAGGGCAGAGAAAAACGAGAGTTCTTTTTTTTCTGCAAAATCTTGAAGTAGAAGGATTAGTTACTCTTCTCAAATCCTTTAAAACAATTGCACAAAGGCTTCACAGCAGCAATTGTTAAACTTCTTTTTCAACGAATCACGGTTGAATTTTTCAGAATGGATTATGCATCTTTTTCACCAAAAACACCAGTGTTTACTGGTCAGAATTTTGGAATTTGGGCAGTGAAGATGGAGGCATATTTGAAGGCTTTTGATTTATGGGAGTTTGTGGAGAAAGACAAACAACCAATACCTCTTGAAAACAATCCAACCGTGGCTCAAATGAATTTTTTCAGTGAAGAAAAGGCTAAAGGGTTCAAGGCACTTACTTGCATTCATAATGCAGTAAGTGAAGAATTTTTTACAAGAATCATGGCTTGTAAAACGGCCAAAGAAACTTGGGATAAGCTAAAGGCTGAATTCCAAGGAGATGAGAGATCAAGAAAGATGCAGATTTTGAATTTGAAAAGGCAATTTGAAGGGTTGAAGATGAAGGAATCTGACACAACCAAAGACTTCTCCTCACACATCTCAAAACTGGTGAATCAAGTGAGATTGTTAGGAGAAGAATTTCCAGAATCTCGAATTGTGGAAAAAGTGCTAGTGAGCTTACCTGAAAAGTTTGAGCATAAGATTTGCTCATTAGAAGATTCAAAGGATTTTTCTGAGATGAGCTTTCAAAAGCTTGTGAATGCTCTACAAGCTGTGGAGCAAAGGCAAGCCTACAGACAAGAAGGAACAAGTGAGAATGCACTTGTTGCTGTCTACAAAGGGAAGAATCACTCTCAGAATTTTTCCAGAAATAACCAAAGTGGAAAGATGGAAAAAGGAAGCGACTGGAGACCAAATAATCAACAATCTAGCATATTTGCAATATAGTTTCCGCCATTTCAAATTAGATTAAACAAGCAATTTCTCTTAGATATTGAAACTTTCAGAAATATCATAGAAGCATTCTTGTCATGGAACCACTAGGATAGTAATAGGGAAAGTAGAATGGAAAAGTCTGCTGAAACATTTTCTTGGTTTTTGATTTTGAAGGCGTGGATGCTTTGGATTAAAGGGACATCATTTGAACTGATTGATGAATGTTTGGCTGGTTCGAGCAACTCATCTGACATTCTAAGATGCATTCATGTGGCTTTATTATGTGTGCAACAACGACCGGCCAAACATGTCAGCTGTGGTTCTGATATTAGGGAGTGAGATTCCATTGCCTCAGCCTAAACAACCTGGATTTTTTATGGGGGAGAATCCACATGAACAGAGAACTTCATCAAACTATGTAACTTATTCAGTTTGACGTCATTAGAGGCCCGGTAGCCTATCATCACATGAATACGGAAGGAATAAGATTTATGATCAAACAATTGGTTTCTCGGGAATTTCATAGTTTCAGAGATGCATTTGGTTACATCCACTCTTGATGTCTTCCCATTTCACCATTCCATTACAGAGTGCTAAAAATAATATCTAGGAGCAGAACCAGGTTCATCAATGCTAGCCAGTCACAGCTTGCAACGGACATGACATCGACCTGGTTCTAGGAAGCTTCATTTTCTTAGGTTGAATCTTTCACTTTTCTTTGCTGATTTTTATTATGACCTTCTATAGAATTTTACTGCCGTTAGTCAAAACTTGGCCTGGCTTTGTTTATTTATTATTTAATCTCTCTTCACCGAAATCAATGTCCAGCACCTACCTTTACTTGTTTGTTTGATAATAATTCCTGAAAAGTCACCCAGAATGAATATTTTACAAGTCATCGTCAACTGTAACGCAAATCTGATTGCTACTGATCGTCTTTTCCTTGCCAGTTCCACTCATTCCTTCCTTTGTTGACTTCTCTTTGATTAATTTGTGGCTGCTAAGAATGCCTGATGGGAGCTGAATCTATTACTTTGATTTTTCTTGTCCCACTTTGTTAATTTCTTTTTAATTGCATTTATTGTTTGCTTAGACTTCTACAGAATGAGTGGAACCTGGGAATTGTAGTTATTTTGGACAGCATAGCCACAAGACATTTCTGCTGTGGATTGAAAATGGAAAGACATGTTGCAAATCGTTGCTTTTCCATTCTCATCCACTTTCTCAGCTCACCCCTAAAATCCAATATTAAATCAAATTCATTACATTGTGAATTGTTTTTATATTTTTAGATATATATTATAATGTGTTGATGTTAAAAATATTTTTTTTTAAAAAATAATTTATTATTTTAATATATTTTAGAAAAAACAGATACTTTGAAATAATATATTCTTGTGATTCAAAAATGAAAACGAATTCACTACTTATATGTACTATGATTTGTGAAAGGGTGTCGATTGCATAGCGCTATAGTGCTCTATCTCTTGGATTTTTTTTCTTATATATAACTAGATTGCATGTCCAAAAAATGTTGTGAGGCTAGTTTTGAAGCCTTTGTTTCTATATTTTTATAAAAATTAGATTAAATATTCATAAAAATTTCAATAATTTGAATTCAGGAATAAATGTATCTTATAAGCCAAATAAATTCACTTTTCCTTCTTCGTTTATTTCTTCTACATTTTAGCGAAAATATATCTAGTAACTTAGTATTTGTTTGAGAGTGTTATTACGGTTGTTTTTAAAAAAAATCGTTCAGAAATGTATCAAAATGATATATTTTTTATTTCTTAAAAAAAATTTTGACATCAGCATATGACAATGATCTAAAATTACCAAAAAAATTTAATTTAAAATTAAAAAATTTAATTTTAAATAAAAAAAATTAATTTTTTTTTCAAAAGAGCTTTCAAAATGCATTGCCAAACTAGACCTTAGTTGTTTACAATTTAAAAATATCATATTTACGTATTCATTAACTTAAATACATATAAGATAATAAATTACAAAATTATACCCAATACAACACCTGCATATTTTTTTACTACTTTTCATATTTGATTTTCTCCATTTAAATTACATAACAAAAATCAACCAAATCATTTCACATCATAATATTTCAACAAATCTTAAACATCTATAGCATCACGAAAACATTAAAAATCAATACAATTCTAATTTCTACATTTTCTTCTTTTCAATAAATATAACAACAATAACTAACCTTTAATAATTCACAACAAGTCTTAAGCCTTCCCTAATATTATTAAAACATCATCAATCAGCCTAATTTAAATCAGATTCTTTCAAACCTCTCTAAATTCTCAATTCCCTCTAATATAGTTGTCAATTTCTTTAATTATTTCCTTAGTGGGTGTTTGTGTTAAGACTCCTAATTTGATTGATTTCTCACACTTATCTAGTTATGTGTTTTAGGTTTAATTGGGAGTCATTGTCTTGCAAGCATGGAGCCGGCTAGGAATTAGAATTTGTTCCTTAGTTTAATGGGTTTTTTTGACCCGTTTGTTGGCTGCACATGGGGGCAAGCCTTTCAAGAGCTGGCCTCCTTGATCTAGAATCCACCAATAAGGTGGTAGAACAAGGAGAATCAATAGGAATTGAGCTATGACTCATTCCATGCACAACCGAGCCTATATTTTTCTCATTTCTACATTTTTCATCGATTGGAAATATACAGAATTCCTTAGATACTCAGTTCAACCTAGCTTAATTGTAGTATTCTATAGAGAATTGCTTAACATTTCTCTCGGGTTGAGTGAGGTTAAGAGTGATCAATAAGGGAAACACTTGGGAAACACTTGGATCCTTGGGGGTTCTTATTAGTTTGACACTGCATTTCAAAAGTGTTTTAAAAAAAATTGAATTTTATTTTAAATTATTTTTTTAATGTTTTTAAATCATTTTTATATGCTGATATTAGAAATTATTTTTAAAAAAAAAATATCATTTTTTTTTTACACTTTTAGGTGTTTAGGGACACGTGTTAATCAGTAGGGTTTTTTTAGACTTTTAGGTGTTTATTATATGTTCTTATGTTGAAAATAATTTTTTCAATAAAAATATCATCTCTTAAGTGCTATGATTTTTTTTTTGGCTGTCTAAATTTAGGTTTTCGAAAGAAATAGGAAAGGTCCCCGAACATGGGTCTAGCTATAGGGTAATGCATATGGACTTATTTTTAAAGGCCTAAGCGCTAGGTTTATTTTTATTTTTTTTATCAAGAATTTATATGTAATTTTTAAGAATTAAACAATTTATAATATTGTTGATGTATTATTTTATTAAGTTATTAAATATTTATGTATTATTTTAATTACTTTTAAGTAGATTTTTTAACAAGATCATATTTAAAAAAATAGAAAACACTTTTCTTACCACTTATCATAGTCATTTTATTTCAATTTGTAATTTTTGTTAATAAAAAAAAATTAAAATTTATTGAAAACGGTTAGATTCATGACCTAATTACAAGTTTAAGCACGTTAACTTGGACTGAAATTGAATCATTATGCTTGTTGTCGTCTATTTTTTTATTAAAAATATAATTTTGGAGCATCTTGTTTTTTTTTTTGTAGTAAAACTGAGTTTTGATTAGTCATCTAACTTGCCTTTAGTTAAAATATCTTTAACTATGTTGTCTCTTGACTTTATGATTAATCTTTTATTTGTGTTTATTTACATATATAATCCTCAAAGTATTTTATTAAATTTATGCATTAGATATTGAGGTTACAGTTAAAAAAAAAATGTCATTTTTTTGTCCAATAGTTTCTTTTAATGTAGAATATAATAAGCTGACGCTTTGCTATGCTCATTGCGGATTATATGCTGCGAAATTATGGAAACTTCTTGAAATAGGACTTTTCAGGCTTTGATGGATGGATCTTATGGTCAATGGAAAACGGTAGCCAATTTTAAACGAAGCTACTTGGAGTCCCATCAGACCAGCAACTTGTACTAATAACAAAATATGTTTCTGTGTGATCAAAACAAGAACATTTCTGAAAACTCTCTTGAATGGGAACTTTTTCATTACTGTTTGCACACTCGTTCGTATTCTCTATTTTAATCAACTCCGCCACATCAACCATAATCTACCAAAGCCAATCTATAAGAGATGGTGATACTGCAGTTTCAACCGGAGGAAGCTTTGAACTAGGATTTTTCAGCCCTGGAAGTTCAGAAAAGCGTTACCTGGGGATATGGTATAAGAAGTCTCCTCGTACAGTTATATGGGCAGCAAACAGAGAAGTTCCAGTTTCCGATAGTTTGGGGGCTCTGAATATAAGCAGCAAAGGGATACTTGTCCTATACAATAGCACAAATGATATTGTTTGGTCATCCAATTCGTCAAGAACCGCAGAGAATCCTGTCGCAGAGCTGTTGGAGTCTGGAAATCTTGTTGTCAGAGAAGAAAATGATAGTAATCCCGAGAACTTTCTGTGGCAGAGTTTTGACCATCCATGTGATACCTTGATATTCGGAATGAAACTGGGGAGCAACTTCGTTACAAAGACAGACCAGTTTTTGTCATCTTGGAGGAGTGCAGAAGATCCTGCTCGAGGTGAATATTCTTTCCTTATAGATACTCATGGGTATCCCCAGCTTCTTCTGAAGAGAGGAAACAAAACTCTGTTTAGAGCGGCGCCATGGAATGGCATAAATTTCGTATCAAATCCTAAACCAGCAACTATTCCCAATGAATTTGTTCTCAACAGCAAAGAGGTTTATTTCCGGTTAGGAATCCAAACACCAGTCCATTCAAGGCACACACTCAGTCCATCGGGCAATCCACAGACCTACACATGGAATGACCGAAAAAATGATTGGGTGCTTACTGACGTTGGTGTGATTGGTCTGTGTGAAAATTATGCCACTTGTGGTCCAAATACTCGCTGTGAGATAAATAGATCTCCTATATGTGCATGCTTGGATGGATTCATGCCCAAGTCTCCAGCAGATTGGAACTTTTCAGATTGGTTAGATGGGTGTATCCGGAGAACTCCGCTAGAATGCAGTGACAAAGTTGGCTTTCTAAAATATACAGGGATGAAATTGCCCGACACGTCTTCTTCCTGGTACAACAAGAGCATCAGTCTCAACGAATGTGAGGGATTATGTTTGAAGAACTGCTCCTGCACTGCTTATGCGAATTTAGATGTCAGGAATGGTGGAAGTGGATGCCTGATCTGGTTTGGTGACCTGATTGATACAAGAAGGTCAACTGGGGATGGACAAGACCTTTATGTTAGGATGAATGCAACAGAAATGGGTAAGTAGAAGAATTATTTATGCTTCTCTTCAATTGGTATATTATGGAAAGTAGAAGGTCTTTGCTCTTCTGCTTTGTCCATACCGTCAACACTATTTTCCCTTCTCAAAAATAAAATTGAAAGATAAAACAAGTTCATATTTAACAATGAACTCTTGAACAGGGTTATACATCAGGATCTTCTAACTGTTCTTCTGTGCACTCAGGTGTGCTTACGAAAAAGAGGACATTTAGTAAAAGGAAGCTGGTAGGAATAGTCTCCAGCGCAATAGTATCAGGCATTGGCATGCTAGTGTTAGGATTCATCTTTTCCATGAGGAAGAGGAATCTTACGAAGAAAAACCACTGGGAAGCAAGGCAAGAAGATATGGAATTGCCAATATTCGACATGAGTACTATAGCACATGCCACCGATACTTTTTCAGACAGCAACAAACTTGGAGAAGGTGGTTTTGGACCTGTATACAAGGTATGAAAAAAATCTGATTCCTGACAATCCATCGTTTAACAATAAAACGACCTCAACTATTTGAATGATGAATCAGGGAATACTCATAGGAGGACAGCAAATTGCAGTGAAAAGGCTTTCAAAAAGTTCAGGTCAAGGATTAGACGAGTTCAAAAATGAAGTCATGTTAATCGCTAAACTTCAGCACCGCAATCTTGTAAAGCTTCTGGGTTGTTGCGTTCATGAAGATGAAAGAATGTTAATTTACGAATACATGCCCAACAAGAGCTTGGATTTTATTATTTTTGGTGCGAACCCATCTGAAATAATAAGATTGAAGTTCTCATTTATTTATGTATTTTCTGTTACAAATCTGATTTGTTAATTGGACTAACATGGATGAGAAATTGTTCAGATCAAACAAGAAGAAAATTACTTGATTGGAGTAAGCGTATAAACATTATAGGTGGAATTGCTCGAGGGCTTCTGTATCTTCATCAAGACTCTAGACTTAGAATCATCCACAGAGATATTAAACCCAGCAACATTTTAGTGGATGAGGAGCTAAACCCAAAAATTTCTGACTTTGGCCTTGCTAGAATGTTCGGTGGAGATCAAACAGAGGCCAAAACTAATAAGGTAGTTGGAACATAGTAAGTACATAAACCCGATCTTGTCTTGCTGATTTTCATTACTATTTTGTGAACTTATCGTGTTAGTATCATTTTCAGTGGCTACATGTCTCCTGAGTATGCATCGAATGGACACTTTTCAGTGAAATCTGACGCCTTTAGCTTCGGTGTTTTAGTCCTCGAGATCGTGAGTGGAAAGAAAAATAGGGGATTTCGTCACCTAGACCCCAACCTTAACCTTCTTGGACATGTAAGCTTTTCTCAAATTTGCAATATAGTTTTTGAAATTTCAATTAAGATTAAACAAACATTTTTTCTTAGATATTGAAACTTTCAGAAATATCATAGAAGCATTCAAGTCATGGAACCACAAGGATAGTAATAGGGAAAGTGTAATGGCATAGTCTGCTGAAACATTTTCTTGGTTTTTGTTCTTGAAGGCGTGGATGCTTTGGATTAAAGGGACACCATTTGAACTGATTGATGAATGTTTGGCTGGTTCGAGCAATTCATCTGACATTCTAAGATGCATTCATGTGGCTTTATTATGTGTGCAACAACGACCGGAAGATAGGCCAAACATGTCAGCTGTGGTTCTGATATTAGGGAGTGAGAATCCATTGCCTCAGCCTAAGCAACCTGGATTTTTTATGGGGGAGAATCCACATGAACAGAGAACTTCATCAAACAAGCATGTAACTTATTCAGGTGACGAGGTTAGTTTGTTGTCATTAGAGGCCCGGTAGCCTATCATCACATGAATACGGAAGGAATAAGATTTCTGATGTCTACTCGTTTCACCATTCCAGTAGAGAGTGTTAAAGCTAATATATAGAAGCTTAATCAGGTTTACCATATAGAATTTATATAAAACAGAGGCTCTTCAATAAATGTTTTCCCACACTTGTATTACTGTCTGTGGATGCAATTTATACAGAAATAATTTGTAACGGCTAGTATTCTAATTACAGAAGGTTTGCTAACTATTGTGCTATAATTGCACTACATTTATGATAGAGATTCTTGACGTTATTTACATTGATGTCTGTCTTGATCTTTGGCTGGATATTTGTCATGATCTTCTGCTGAAATTCTGGTGTTCTTACTTGTATTGTGATCTGCCTTAATATACCAATGCCAGCCAAGTAGCCAGCTAGTCACAGCTGATTATTTGCAGGATCTTATTCTGTGGATCGTAAATGGAAAGACATGTTGCATATCGTTGCTTTGAAATATCTGAAATTATATCTTGTATCAAATATCTGTCTGCTTTGGATGTGATGCTACTTATTGTACAGACAAGTGTGGATCATGGTACTATGAATATGTTTTAATAATAATAAAAGTATTAATTTATTATGCATTCTAGTTTTATTATACATAAAAGTAATAAAAAAAGACTTCCAAAATGAATTTCTTATAATTTAAATAGTTTTTTCATTATATTAAAAACTAAAAATTTATCTCAAGATATTTATCAGGTTAGTATACATCATATTAATCATAATGCATTATATTATGACATCGATTCCTGGTTCTTGCAAGCTTCATTTTTCAAGGTTGAATTTTTCAGTTTCCCTTGCTGACTTTTGTTATGACGTTCTGTTAGATTTTTATTACCGTTAGTCAAAACATGGCCTGACTGTGTTTGTTTATTATTTAGTGTCTGTTTGGAAGTTTGTTTAAGTATGATTTTTATTACCGTTAGTCAAAACATGGCCTGACACAAAGGTTACAGTACCTAGAATTTCAGGGGGGAATAATTCACCATAATCCACCATATTTTTCATTTAAATTTATGATGGTTTACTATTTCCTTGCCTTATCTATGAGATTTTTCATAACAAAGTCATGACTTTTATTTCTTAGAGAACGAACTATTATTATAATTTAAAAATTAGTTTCATTAAAAACAATGTCTATACAATCATATAGACATATTTGTTTTTTTGTAACAAATTAATCTACAAACAAATACGTGAGAAGAGAGGAGTGCGTGAAATACCAATTATAGAACCAGAAAGTTAGTATACACGTTCCTCTTCATTCAAACCAGTGCTTCCCGGAATATTTGTACACCTAGCTACGTGATTTTGACGGACCAAAAGTTTATCGTTTAAAATGTATGAGGACAAAAGTAAACTTCTTAGGCTGATTTTGAAATTGCTATTTATTTTCTCTACCTTTTTTTTAGTTTTGTTCTGTTTCTTTTAATCTCGCCCTCCTTAATAAATTTGAAGAAATTGATCATTATTTTAGCAAAGAAATGATAGATTCACGCTGAATAACAAAAATGAAAAAAAAAAAGTCAAGTAATAAATCCACAATGAAATATGAGAAGGGTTATTGTTTTTGTTCCACATTGGTTATGCCATACAAATTAAGTATTTTTCTTATTTTTCATTATGCTGTAGTTCTTTTAGTAGATTATGGACTTATACTATGTTGTGGATCAAGCTATTTTGTTTAAAGCAACAAAAAGAGTAGTTGTTATTAATAAGTTTTCTAACAAGAGAAAAAAATAAAACATGAAGAGATTAAACTGATATAATCCGATTAATTTTATAAGTTGGATGAGAATTTAGACAATAAAA